>CM057455.1:1218480000-1219117500 GCA_016271365.2 Neoceratodus forsteri
TCAGGTCTCAGGACCACTCCACTGCCTCTTAGGATGGCCCGGCTATTAGCCACTCATCCAGGTAAGGATAAACCCTGACACCCTGGCACTGCACGAAGGCTACCATCACTACGATGCACTTGGTGAAGACCCTGGGCACCGAGAAAAGGTTGAATGACATGACCTGGAACTGACAGAGCACCCCTTCTGTGTGGAACCGGAGGTACCGCCAGTGGGACTGATGGAGTGGCATGTGGAAGAACGCATTCTGGAAGTCCAGGGAGCAGAATGATATGGTGCTCCACAGATGGTACAATCTGGCTCACAGAGACCATCCTGAACTTGCGCTTCCTTAGAAACTGGTTCAGAACATGGGCCAGCCCAGTGGTGCTGGAGGATGAGGTGCTGGTCGTGCAACCTCGTGCCATGCCGGCGACCGGGGTTTGAGAATAAGCCAGGTCACAGGTCGGCAGGGGGAGAGGATCGAACATCCAGAGGACTACTCTCCTCTCTCGGGAGGGGGTTTGTTGTTCCATTCGTTGACTGCCCTCTGGCGATAGCCGGGGGGGGGACAGTACGGGTCAGAAGACACGAACCGATGCCCTTGTATTGGTAGGGGAGGCGAGGCAGGGAGAAAATGGTGGAAAAAGAGCCTGGCAGGCCGCCCCCCGTTTCTGGATTGGGTCTTGGGGGGGGAGCTGGCACCCTCCTCCCTGGCCCCACTGCAGAGGGTAAGCTGCAGGGGAATTTTCAGGGGTAGGCAGGAGCATGAATGCGCAGGAATGGAGAATGAGTCCCTCCGCAAGGAGAGTCACAGCCACCTACCAGGGCTCCAGGCGGAAGAACAAATAATAGGAAGGAAAAAAAAAAAAAAAGAAATGAAACTGGTTCAGAACATGAAGATCCAGTGTGGGGCACAGAAACATAGAAGTTGACGGCAGATTAGGACTGCAAGGCCCATCCAGTCTGTCCATATTTTCTACCTTATGAATGTGCTATAGGCCTTTACTCTGTCAATGGTCTATTTATTCACTCATCTGTATTGCTCCCTTTTGCCTATCCCATGCCTGTTTGAAGCCCTGCACTGTATTCATATCCACCACTTCCTGAGGTAGGCCATTCCATGCATCCACCACCCTTTATGTGAAAAAGAACTTCCTCACATTACCCCTTAACTGGCCTCCCTCTAATTTCATGCTGTGTCCTCTTGTCCTGCTATTTTTCTTATATTGAAACATGTTAGACTCTTTCACCTTGTTAATGCCCTTAAGATGTCTGAATGTTTCGATCATATCACCTCTCTCCCTCCTTTGCTCTAGGGTATACATATTGAGCTCCGTTAATCTGTCCTCATATGTTTTCTGATGCAGTCCCTGCACCATTTTGGCTGCCCTTCTCTGGACTGCCTCCATTTTGTTAATGTCCTTGTGCAGGTGCAGCCTCCAGTACTGCATGCAGTACTCCAGATGGGGGCTAACCAGTGTCTTGTAAACAGGGATTATTACCTTCCTCTTACGACTTGTGATACCCCTACTAATACACCCCAACATCCCTCTAGCCTTACCCACTGCTTTAGTGATCTGCTTGGATGATTTCAGGTAATCTGTGATGATGATGCCCAAGTCTCTTTCTTCCCTTGTGACTGCCAGCAACTCCCCTCCCAACCTACAGGTAGCTTCAATGTTTCTCTTCCATATGTACATGATCTTGCACTTCTTCACGTTAAACCCCAGTTGCCACTCTTCCGACCATTTTGCCAGTTTTCTAGATCTCTTCTCATTCTGCCCACCCCATCTGGATCATCTACTCTGTTGCAGATCTTGGTGTCATCTGCAAACAGGCAAACCTTACCCTCCAGTCCATCTGCAATGTCACTGATGAAGATATTGAAGAGGACTGGCCCCAGAACTGATCCCTGAGGTACCCCACTTGTGACCTGCATCTCTTCTGACTATATACCATTTACCACCACTCTCTTTTTTCTGCCCGCCAATCAGTTTGCCACCCAGTTGACCAACCTCTGACCCACCCCGAGCCTACCCAGCTTGTTAATCAACCTTCTATGTGGAACAGTATCAAAAGGTTTGCTGAAGTCAAGGTAGACGACATCAACTGCACTCCCTGGTCCACCACTCTGGTTACCCAGTCAAAGAAATCTATGAGATTAGTTTGACAGGACATTCCTGTTGTAAATTCATGCTGTCTTGGATCCTGGCTTCCTATGGATTCAGATGTTGCACTATCCTTTACTTAAGGAGTGCCTCCATTATCTTGCCCACTACTCAGTCTTACCTCAGTAGTGGGCAAGATTGTGAGGCTCCTTAAGGAAAGGATAGTGCAACATCTGGAATCCCAGCCTCCCATTCATTTTGGGATGAGGAGGTACCTGGACACATACCCCTGACTTGTCAGAGTATCTAGGACAGGGGCTATTGCTCCTTTAGAGGAACTGAGCAACATTCTACCTGAGGTGGACAGCATGTTCTCTCGACACCGAGGACTCCTTGGAACATGAGATGGGTAGGGTGGAAGGGTCTCAAAATTGAGACAACTCTCTGCTGACCACCTTGAGAATCCACTTGTCCACAGTACTGATGGACCAGTGAGGCCAGAAGTGGTGAAGCCAACCCCCCACCAAGAGCCGAGTCAGGGACTGGACGGGGGGAGGTGAACAGCCCCCAACCTGTCATTGGACAGCTTTGGAGTGGCACCACTTCCCCTACCCCTGCCTTTTTTTGGCCCCCTGGCCAATGAACTTGGCCTTGGGGTGCCAGGCTTGGAAATGCCCCTGCTGTGGCTGCTGCTGCCGAAACTGAAGTGGCTAAAAGGGCAGAAACTGAATGGTCTTTTGTTTTTGTCCTTCTGGGACAAAGCCACAGAACCAGTGTGGCATCAGTCTTCGTGAGATGCCAATCCACTCTCCAGGCCAAAGAGGCTGGTGCCCAAGAAGGGACAGCGGTAAACTTGTGCTGATTGCCTGCTGTGAAGGTGGAGATCCTCAGCCAGGCCCCTAACACATTGAGACTGTCGCTGCCATGGCACGGGCACAGGAATCGCCAATGTCCAAGGCCATCTGGAGCTGGTGTTTAGTCAGAGCTTGAACTTAGTCTTGGATGACCTGAACCAGGAGATGACGGTCGGTAAGCAGGTAAGGAGGATATTATCAAGCACTCCCAGCAGGAGTCACGAAATCGGGGTCATCACAGCGTAGCTCACCTGGCGGAGACCAGCGGAGGATGTAGCAAAGACTTTCTTAGCCACATGGTCAAACTTCTTTGACTGCTTGTCAGAGGGGGTTGTCCATGTCTCCAGTACTGCTGGATTTCCAGAAAATGGAATCAGAGACCAGACTCTCAACAAGGGCTGGTCAGAAAATCCAGGCAAGGTGCCAGTAGGGACTGCATACTTTCGGTCCATAGGAGCTGAGGGTGCCAGGCAGAATGCTGGGGGCTGTCAAACTTCCACAGCCGGTCCCAGAATGACCTCAGCCATGGGAAAGGCAACCACTGGAGATTCGTCCTTACACAGGATGTCAGTGAAGGGTACTTAGCCCTCTTCTGAAATGGCACAAAAGGAGCGTTTATGGACTCCAACATAAGTTGGGAGGCGCTCAAAAGACACAGGCCCATGGTTAGTGGTCAGTTCATCAACCGATATCCAGTCAAATGTATGTGTCCTCGAAAACTGCATGGAGGATCAAGGACTTTCTCAGATGACCCACGGCCATTTACCGCCATGTACCACCTTGGAATCATCAGAGTGGGTAATTTTCACTGACAACGGCTTTGCAAGCCAGTGCCGGACAGAAGTCTTTCACAGAAGCCTCCCACATGGGCTGCTGTGGAGGCGTTCCACCAACAATGGTGGAGAGACACATGTCAGGGACAACTGTCTGAGGTGGACTGCATGGATTTGACCGGCGCCAGTCGATCAGAAGGGCTGGAGTAGAGCCCTAGCCAGCCTCGCCAAGACCCATTGCTGCCAGAGGAGCTCCTAGCAGCACCACTCCACTACATCCAGTGTTGGAACTTTCCCTCATCCCAAAATGAAGAGGATGAGAAGTGTCAACCATGAGTCTTTCTGGTCAAGTGGGAACAAGAACTCCAAGAACCCTTCAATCTGTTTCTCAACCATCACCCTGGGGCTGATGTCATGGACAAACAAACAGGGGTGCAGTGTAATACAAGGGCACCCGTATTTGTCTGCCTGACCACTGGTGGAGCTGATCTTGGCAGGAACATCCAGAGACACTGACTGCTCCGTCCTCGTGGGATGACTGGTGTCTTGGAAATTGACTCTATGTCGTCCCCATCTGAAAGCGGGTTGAAGGGATCGAAAAATCTTGACCACATGATCAATTGGTGTCACGGTTGGCAAGCCAGATGGGGGTACCATGGAGCTAGCAATCCATTCCCTGCCCAAAAGTCTCCAGCCAAAGCCAAGGCTTGACAACCGTCGGCGGCCAGGGGAGTCAAGGAGTAGAAGGCGTGTTCTCTCTGGTCTCTCACGACCGACAGCACTGTTTCTTACTCTTGTGCTTCTTACCATAGTGGGCAGGGCCCTCTCCAAAGGTCTCGAGCACCCGACACATATCACGAAAATTACCTGTGAAGGACACTCCAAAGCTGCACCCAGCCAGGAGTAGCGCTGCAGGCTTAGCCACCACCTCTTCCATTGCTGCTAGCTATGCCGTGGACCCCACCACAACAGAGGCTGCCTTGCGTCCACCCTTGGCCCACAACTTCAGGTCTCGATCAGTCAGATGGCACAGAAGAAGGTAAATCTTCCTGTCTTTGAGTGAGGATGGGAGCACTGTTTGGCAGAGGCCACAACCAGCAACATCTTGTGTTGTTCCCAGGCAGTATAGGCACGACACATGTGAGTCCATCCGTAACATCTTCTGATGGTACGTGACGCACTGTTTGAAGCCAGGAGCTGGCTCTACTTCCTTGTGTTACACGTTGATGATCAGAAGTCAAGAGCGGGACCAAGGAATATACAAAATGATTTAGAAAAGTACAAAACTTACTAAATTTGCCAATGGCACACTTACTTGGCCCTACAATGTGCACAGCTGTGAAGGAGGAGACAAACTCTTCCAGTGGAAAGGAAGATCTGGTGTCTCGAGGCGGAGCCAAGGGATATATCACTCGGGTGGCAGAAGGAGATTTGTTTACAGACCATGTGCAACAGTGGCGGAGATTAAGGGAGGGCTAATGGGCTGAAGCCCCTGATTTGTAAATCAGCTGATATTACTCAAGTTTGGCAGCAGCTGAATTATGTGAGTGAGCAGTACAGCACAATGACTGGCTGGTGGCTTTCTGAGTTTGTACAACACCCATGTGGTGCTGCTCTTTAAATGCTGGGGCTCACGCTGCTGGTGAGCAGTGTGTAGTGAGCCAAGTCAGAATTGTCGAGCAAGTGGACCGCTGAGGTTGGAAACTTTCTGTTTATGTGAAGACTGGGAGCTGCCGCCGCCAGACCCAGTTCTTTGAGTGAGAAAAACCTAACAGCCTATTTAGTGCTACAGAACCAAATCAATAATTGAATAAAGTAAAAAAGTCAAGGCTGACTCAACCAGTCTCTGACTGGACTCTTGTACAATGACATTTTCAGAACTTAAATTGTCAGCATTATTCATTAAATTTTGTTATAAAAACAGTGTGCTTGGTGTTGTATATGAAAATCTACTATTCGTGCAATCTGTAGTCACTTGATGTTGGGTGCTCTGCTTTAGCCACACTGCTAGATGCTGAGACTTGCTGGTTCCCAGTGGTAATCAGCATGTCTCACCCTGATGATGTCATCTGGGATGCTATTCTCTTTCATCTATGAAGAAGCCAGAAAGAATGTCACATTGCTGAGGTCTGTAAAGATTCATGTTTTCCTTACTCTGTGCCTGTTGCAAGAAACTGATAGACAATCAGCTGTTTGTGGTTTTGCTCATGTTCAGGGCCAATAATGCACAAAAATAGTTTAAACTGATCATTTTAGGCTGTGCAGAAGTCGGGGAGAGTAGCATATTGCTGAAAGGTTTGCAGACTCTGTGACTGTCTGTTGTAGTAAAAAGCATGAGTCCTACTATCATGTTAACAACTGCTGTGCTCATTAACATCTGACATTCAATAGAGGAGATTTCTCAGGATGGCACTGAAACAATTATCCCATCACACTGTAAATGGGGAAGGAGAAGTAATGATGTTTTGAAACCTTACTAAGAGTGTCTGTGCACTAGCCAGCCCAGGGTTTTCTATCTGGCAGGTTTTTACGTGACCAAAATTCAGGCACAGCTATTCTTCATTCCACAATAATATGACCCGTGTACTAGGGATAACAGATCCATCCTAGTAGGAATTAACAGAGAGAAGACCCCTAGTAGAACTTATTGTAAAGCAGACACTGAACAACAGCAATAAAGTTACCAACATTTAACTTCGGTTCCGTCACAGCCTGACAAGTAGCTTAAGTGAGGATCTCCCAACCCTCCCGGGGAATAAAATTCATCCTTATCTGATAATCATGAAAAACTGAACAAAAAGTCAACTAAAACTATGGATGGACCTAAACAGACTAGGTCGAGAGCAGAAAAATTAAAGTTAAGTGAGGATGGCTCACGATAGCATCTCCTTGCATCAGATGGCAGCAGAAGCCCTTCCCCTGCCATCATACGAGGGAGGCATGATGATACAGATAAATCGAAAGCAGTATAGTGCAGTGGTTTAAGGCTCTGAGCTTCAAATCTGGAGACCTGGGTTCGAATCCCACAGCCCCACTTGCATACTGTGACCCTGAGCAAGTCACTTAACTTCCCTGTGCTCCCAGGTTGCACCTGTAAACAAGCTTTCAGCTTAGTGTGTCTCACCTGGTTAAACAATTGGAAAAAAAAAAAAGAAGAGTGTTTAACTAGAAATCGTTCTGAAATGCTCCTCCGAGAAATAAAATGGTCCAGAACAGAAAATAGAAAGGACTTTGGAAAAGTGCATGTTCGTTTTGCGGACCTGGAACAGCGGATCACATAAAACGAAACCCACACCTCGGCCTTAGAGGAGGGGGCCGTGTACACTCATGCAGCTATAGAAGCCCTGATGGCAGTAACAGAGACCCTGCAAGAAAAATGCATCAACTTAGAAGCTAGGCCACGCAGAGAGAATCTTCAGATATTGGGACTACCTGAGGGCACTGAGGAAGGCAATACATGTGACTTTTTACAAGACTTGCTGAAAGGTGTATTGAATCTGCCGGCGGCCTTCCCTCTCCAAATCGAAAGAGCACATAGAGCATTGATTCCAAGGTCTCAGGACCTGAAAGCACGACCTTGATCGATAGTGCTAAAGCTGTCCAGCTATCGGGTAAAGCAGGAAATATTGTGGAAAGCGTGAAAAAGAAGTCAAGTACAAAACAGCTGCGTTTGTTTTCGATCAAGATTACCCCTGAGATTTAGAAAGAGCGTTTAAATACCTGGGGATCATGAAGGCCTTATGATCCAAACAGATAAAATTTTAGACGCCATACCCAGCTTGAATGCGTTCTGTGGGAGGAGGAAGCACAGCTCTATCACACAGCGGAGGCAGCAGCAGAGCCCTTGAAACACAGGGACATTCCATTGGAGCAGAGGCCACAGAATATACACCAACAAAGGGACGAGGAACTAATGCAGAGAGTCAACAGGTTCCCAGGTGTAATATTAAGGCTGCAGGATGTGCGATCGCCTCCAAGAATACTTCGTGAAAATCAGGATCTTTTAAAGAAGATGCAGCCCGCACCACGTGAGATGAATCGGAATCTTCCACAACCTAAATCACTGGGCTGGGCTGGGATTGGAGCTCGATTGTCTTCCAGAGTCCAAGGAGCATCATACTGACGGACCGCCAGCTTTAGAGAAACTATATTTAAACCTACCATAGAGACTGATTAACACCTGGGACATTTGGTTGGGTACTCCAGATAGTAAACACTATGGCAGGGACAGTCTGAAAACCCCAACAGCAGCAAATACGGGCAAAGGGAGGGCTTTTAAGACTCTCTGTCCTCTGCATAAATTATGGGATATATATACTTAAGAGATGGACTCCTCAAAAATTGAAAGTAACTGACTAACAGACTAATATATTAAATAGGGCAAATGTTTTTACAGAATAATAGGAGAGAGTGTTTAAATGGGAAGAAGGCCATATGATATGAGTGGACCATGGATCCAGGATGCTGTTATTTTTTGTTTTTTGAAATAGTAGGGGGGAAGGGGGAAGAGAGACGTTCCTCAGGGAAAAGAAACATAAGAGAAATGGCTTTTTGTATTTCTTGCTGTTTAGCTCTCTCCCTCTCCTCTCCTCTGGCTCCCGCCCTTAGAGATGGTGAGTGTGGCCCAGGTGAGGGGCTGCCCTGGTCCATGGATGGATTCAGGGAGGAAGGGTAACAGATCTCCTGATGGAATGTGCCTCATCCAGGGACTGAAGACCATATGAGTAGAGAGGGCAGTGAATATATGAAGGTTGGCTCGGCCTTGAATAGGATACCAGATCTAGGGAATACCTGGGGGGATGGAGGTTGAACACTGGGAAAATGGCAAGGGAATAGTGGCCAGTGGCGGCACATAATGAGTGTGTGGTTCTTGCGGATGCCTAGAGAAGGAAGCACCCAGAGATGACACGCTATGGCAATGGCCCATGAGTTTCAGGGGACAGCACACATTGCCCCTTTGGGTGGGCATGGGCAAGATCTACTACCACCCAAAGATAGGGGAGTTACTGTTAACCCCACCAACCTTGGAAGAACACATTTCTATTTACTCTTTTCACCAGTGTTTGTGCCATGTTGGCAAATTTGACAAAGTTTGATGTTGATGAGGAGGGCAGCATATTCCGTTATACATATATATATATATATATTTTTTTTTCATATCATAGTTTCTACTCCTCACAGCCTCGGCCTCCTACATCCAGCCACCATCCTCTCACTCTTTCCAGCCGCCCAGGCTTACTGCATCTGGCTATCACAGTACGTGCCTGCAGAGGGTCCCCACTCCCTCTCGCCAGCCAAGATCTAATACCGGGCCACACCACGACAGACCCACTAGGTGAGAGGCCCAGCCATCAAGCTGCTCGGCTGACTGCTATTTTCCTCTGATTTTCTTTCCCTGAGGTATGGACATGCCATGACGTCCAGGCACTGCATGCTGATGTCCGCCGTACCTCACCCCCTGATTTCCTCACTCCTGCAGTGCCTCCGATTACCATCAGGGGCCGCTGCAGAGTGATGGAAGCCCCAAACCCTCTCATCGGATGCTCAATCCTTTCCCTCCCCAGGCAACCCCCAACGGTCCGGGCGCATTCCCAAACCCGGTTCGTGTGGCACGAGGTGTGGCATCCAGCACCTCAACCCTCAGCGCCACCAGGCTGGCCAATTCCTTAATATTTATGAAGGAAGAGTGGAGTGCGAGGCCCCAAGGGCAATACTGTACCTACCCTGGGGAACTAGGGAGGGTGGGCATGACTTAACGCAATGATGAATAAAACTGGGCTGAAGATGTTAACATATAATGTCAATGGCTTGATTAATCCTATAAAAAAAAAGGATCTTAACCTTTGCAAAGCAATCCAATGCTTCATTTGTGATGCTCCAGGAAACACATCTATCAGAACTGGAGTACCAGAAATTGAAGAAATGTAGTTTTGAAGAAGTGTATGCTTCTTCATATAAAGTGGGGAGAAGGAGAGGCACAGTGATACTGGTACCGAGAGGGTGCCATTTGTTGGCCAGACAACCCTGATCGATAATGAGGGGAGGTATGTGCTTTTAAAGGGGCATCTAGATGGCCAACTAACAACACTGACCTCCATATATGCACCTCCAGGATCACCATTCACATTCTACAGAAATCTTTTAGTGAAAATAATGGAAATGGCGGAGAGTATGTTAGTGATCGGGGGAGAGTGGTATATAACCCTAGACCCATATAAGGATAGTACCTCTAGAATTCGAGGCGGGAGCATGATGTAGCCAAGCAACTGGTGGTACTTCTAGGTAAATTGGGATTGCAAGATACCTGGAGGTACCTGGAGGGTTCTACTCCAGGCTATACATTCTACTCCCATGTGCATAACATTTTTCACAAACTGATCTAATCATGGTAGGACGGTAATCACTATCTAACCTAATCAAATGAAAGGTGGACACAATGGCCCTGTAAGACCATGCTCCGGTCACGGTAGAATTTATGCCTAACCCCCAGCAGAAACAGAGTTTCTGGAGACTGAATATGTCCCTCCTTCAAGATAAAGAGGTACAGGAAAAAACTCCCTGACTGGATACAGCAAGCTTTAAGAGAAAATGATACAGAGGAGGTGGATATAGGGGTAGTATGGGATACAGTTAAAGTGTTGATAGTGATTAGTAGTGCAAGGAAAAAACCGAGAAACCAAAAGCAGCGAGACCTAGAGGACAGGAAAAAGCAGTTAGAAATAGCTCAGCAAGGTAAAATAAACAGACAAAGAGAGAAAGAACTGATGACACTTAAGAAGGAAATTAATGGGCTTCTGGACTGGAGGGTGGAGAAACAACTTAAATTTCTTAGACAACGATATTATGAAGGGGGCCCCAGGACAATGAAATTGCTGGCATGCCACCTCCGGGTCAGAAGAGCTAAGGTTCAAGTACTAGAGGTGGTTCACCCAACCACGAAGCAAAACATTGGGGGGTTTGAAACTGTGAAGGCCTTTAGAGACTATTATAAAGAGTTTTATAGGGCTGGGGAGACAGAGGAGCGAATAGCAGCTTTCCTGGAACAAAATAAATTACCTCAACTCAACTATCATTGGACTAGAATCATTTACTGAATTGTCCAATTACCTCACAAGAAATAGAGCACATTATAGGAATTTGTAAGACCGGGAAATGTCTGGGAATGGATGGTTTGCCATCTGAATTTTACAAAAGTTCAGACCCATGGTGGCTCCTATTTTGTTGAGAGTATACCAAAATGTTATGGGAAGGAGGGTCAGACACTGCCATCCCATGACGCATAATGATTTCAGCTATTCTCAAGCTCAGCAAGGACCCCACCACATGTATGTCATATCACCATATCTATCCTTAATGTGGACTATAAAATCTTTACATCACTAATAGTTAAACAATTAGAACAAATGATCCCAGCTCTGGTGGCACCAGACTAGACAGGGTTTATAGCAGGCAGACAGGCTGCAGACAACATGTGCAGAACATGAATATTACAGATCACCTTAACCACAACAAAACACCTGCCCCGATTTTAAGTCTGGACGCTGAAAAGGCATTTGACCAAGTAGACTGGAAGTTCTTATACGAGGTCCTTGCCAGTTTTTTTTGCCCCCTCCTTTGTGACAATAATTAAGAAACTTTACTCCACACCTAAAGCGTACGTTGGGGCCAATGGCCAATTATCTTCCAACTTTGACCTATGTCGGTGGACCCGTGAGGGATGTCCTTTGTCCCCTTTACTTTCTGCATTAGATATCGAGCCACTGTCGCAAAAGATCCAACAAGATAACAGAATGCAGGGAGTAGTTGTAGGGGGACATGAACACAAAATAGCCCTGTACGCTGATGACGTACATATATATATATATATATATATACATATATATATGACATCCCAAGTACAGTCCCTAACCCGGTTAATGGAGCTGATCCGGGAATATTCTAGGCTGTCTGGCTACACATTGAATGCTTCCAAAACTGAGACACTTCATTTTAATTTCACACCACCACAGTCCTTACAAACATCCTAAACAATGAAATGGACATTGCCGTCCCTCAGATACTTGGGCATTGTACTCAGAAATACAACAACCTTTTTGTTTCAAGATAATTACCTCCCACTTAGTAAGCAGTTGATAGAAGATACAAAGAGGTGATCCTTACTTCCGCTCCCCACGCATGCACATATCCAAGCCATCAAGAAGAATACATTACCGAGATTTTTGTTTGTATTTCGGAGTGCAGCCATCGAGTTACCTAAACAATGGACTATAGGCATGCAGAGATCATTAAATAGATTCCTATGGGGCTGATAAGAGGACAAGGACATGGGAAGCACTCCTAAAGGCCAGAAAGGCATGGGGAGGCTGGGCGGTCCCGGATTTGACAGAATACTGGCTAGCCACACAACGTAAATGGTCAATATTGTGGGGCTCAAGACAAGTAGATGCTCATTGGGGAGAGATGGAGAAAATGAGAGCGGGAGATTGCCCCTCGTACATGGTTATGTTTATACAGCCTAGACATAGATAATAGGTGAGGGCAGTGGTTCCCAGGGATGCAGGTGGTATTGATAGCATGGGACAGATTTGCACAAACTACCCTTATCAGGAAAGATATCTGAAGATGTTGAACGTTATGAGAACAGTAAACAGTTTCCCTGGGGCAGATGGACATATGCGTATGAGAGGCCATTTAGGAGGGGGTTGCTGCAGTACCCCTGCACAATTATTGGGGATGCCAGCTGTACTTTGAAGAGTGCCAGCAGGAGTTTAAGTGGAGACCTACAGATAAATTTCACTATTTGCAGATGTTCAACTACATACAACTAATCTTAAAAAACAGATGACAGATAACCCCACTCCACAGGAGTTCCTCTCTTAAAGAACTCCTCCCTGACGACTCAAGGGGATGATTTTGAATATTTATAGATCTTACAAGGGCAAAGAATAAATAAGGTTCAATACTAAGAAACAAAATGGACTGAAGAGGCAGGAAATTAATTTAGCCTATAAAGACTGGCAGCAGATCTGGAGGGAAGCATTTAAAACCACATCAACCCCTAGGTGGCAAGAATTTACCTGGAAACTTAAAGTCAGATATTTTCTAATGCCTCATTTTAAAGCTAAATGGAATGGGATGAGAGGTGGGGGATGTTGGAGACAATATGGGGAAAACAAAGCCACACACACGCATATTTTCTATACCTACCCAGAATTAGAGGGATTTATTAGACACATTTCTAAAAGCTTGAAGGATATTTTCCAAACAGACGTAACCTTTCAGATCTGTCATACCATACTGGTTTTGCCCCTTCCCTCGGTGAAGGGAACAGATGCTAAATATTTGTGGTATATTTGTAAAGCTGCAGTGGTTAAGGTGGTTACCCTCAAATGGTTAAAGAGGAGGCCCTAATTATAATGAGTAGGTGAAAGTGGTAGAAGAAATTCCAAGAGAGGAAAGACTGACATACCTAACACAAGACAACATGCCCAAGTGTATGGAGAGATGGATGAGATGGATCATAAATGATAAGTAGGGTGGGCAGAGATAGGAACAGAATACCAACAACTGTAGGGACTTGGGGAATATCAAAATTATAAAGGAGAAGGTAGAAGTCAGAGCCTAAGGGGGAAACCCTCTCTTTCTCGGAATTTGGAGGAAAGGGGAGGAAGACGTTTCCATTCTGAAAGATGAATAGAGTCCACAGCTCTGGGTCTAGATCTCACAATCACTCAACTACCTTGTGAATACAAATACTTTTGATGTATAAGATAGACACTTGCTACCTATTTTTAATCTTAATTTGTTTGTTGGTTATTAGATGTTGTTGTTTTTACAATCAACAATACAATAATTTTAAAGGACCCATTCATGAATTAACAGCAAAAACTATCATGGAAACCATGACCTAAATATGAACTAAACAACCCGACTGGTAAAGGTTCATATCATAAGGGACTTTTTCTTTATTATTATTATCTGTTTCTTTCTTGTCAATGGATTTTTTTGAACAAAACTCTGAAACAAAGGCATGGACTGAGAAACAGATTATGACCATTATTGCATATATGTAAGAATAAACTATTCAGTGTGAAACATTTAATATGGAAATGTTCTTGTAAATAAAATACAACAAAGAGAGCATAAAAAAACAGCCTCCAGTGGTTTCTCATACTTTACATGGTGTCAGAAGTACAGAAAAAACTGCAGAAAGAAAAAGGAAGAAATGGAGCAGTTGAAACTTCCAAACAGTTTGTGTCTAGAAGGCAATTTGGCAGAAAACTGGAGAACGTGGATACAGAAATTTGAGCTGTCCATGACGGCAAGTGGAATAGCAGAGAAGTCTGAGAAGGTACAGTGTGCCATGTTTTCACATGTAGCTGGAGAAGAAGCAATAAAGGTATTTAATACTTTTGAATTTACTAATGCAGAGGACAGAGACAAGATAGCAGAGTTAAAAGCAAAGTTTTAACAGTACTGTGAGCCCAGAAAGAATATGCCATATATTAGACACGTTCTTTACCAGAGCACAAGGCCCATCGGAAACAATAATGTGACTGATCTTAAAAATAAGGCCAAGAGTTGTGAGTTTGGGCAGTTAATTGAGTCACTTATAAGGGACAGAACTGCGTGTGGCATTAGAGATGATCAGGTCAGAGGCAGACTTCTTAGGGAAGCAGACCTTACATTACAAAAAGCAACTGATATATGCCGTGCAAGTGAAGTTAGTCACAGTCAAATGAAAGTGCTTAATGACGAATCAGAAATGCAAATCCATAAACTAAAGAAAGTAACACCAGACTACAGTAAATTTAAAAAGAGCAGCTCAAGAAAAACAAAAGACAACACAAAAGGTGAAATCAAATGTGGCAGCTATGGCAGCTGTGGTTGCAAACATGAAAAACGAAAATGTCCTGCCTTTGGTCAAACGTGTAAAGCCTGTCACAAGAGAAACCTCTTTGCAAAAATGTGTATAACACAGCCTCAGACTCAGCCTAAGAAAATACATGTGTTAGATGGGGAAGATGCTGAAGCAGAAATGTTTATTGGAATAATTCAGACAGAAGAAAGTATAGATGACAGCAAAGTGCAGATTGGAGCTATTAATGTTAAAGATGTTACGGAGGACAAAACAGACTGCACAAAAACACAAAATAAATAACAAGGCAGTTCAATTCAAGCTTGACACCGGAGCAGAATGTAATGTCATATCAACACGAATGTTTAAGATGTTGAATTTGAAACGTAAATTGAGCAAGTTCCAGTACAAACTAGTTACTTACTCAGTACATCAAATGATACCAAAAGGGCAAAAAGAACTCACCTGTGAGTATAAAGGCCAGAAATATGACATCCAGTTCCAAGTAATTGATCAAGATCCACCAGCAATACTGGGTCATGCAACACGCTTGCAGTTAGGCATGCTGAAAAGGATTTTTAATGTAGATACCAGAAAAAGAGACATACTGGATAACTATGAAGACTTGTTTACAGGTCTGGGATGTGTACCAGGACAGTACCATATCCAGATAGACCCCACTGTTAAACCTGTTGTGCACCCAACCAGGAAAGTGTCAGTAGCACTAAAGGACAGAATCAAATCAGAACTTGAAAGAATGGAAAAATCAGATGTCATTGCTAAACAATCTGAGCCTACAGACTGGAGTTAACAGCATGGTAACAGTAGTAAAGCCTGATAAGCTCGGAGTTTGTATTGATCCAAAAGATTTAAACTGTGCAATAAAAGACAGCACTACCCCAGAACAGTGGAAGAAGTAGTAGCTGGGATGCCATGTACTAAGGTATTCTCAGTACTAGATGCAAACCAAGGATTTTGGCAAATACAGCTTGATGAAGAAGCTCCAGGTTGTGTGCATTTAATCGCCATTTGAAAGGTACAGATTTAAGAGACTCACATTCGCATCTCATCTGCACTTGAGATGTTCCAGAAAATCATACCATGGATGCTGGAAGGCCTAGAAGGAATAATGAACATTACTGATGATGTGCCAGTCTGGGAAGAAAATACGAAGCAACTTGATCAGACTGGTTCGACTAACTGGAGAGAGCCAGATGTATAAATCTGAAGCTGAACAAAAAGAAAGTGCAAAATCAGAATGACTGAAATAAGCTACACAGGTCATATTCCGAGCAGTGAAGGGTTAAAACCAGACCCTGAGAAAGTGAGACCTATTCAGTAGATGCCAGAGCCAGAGAATAAACCAGCTCTGATGGGGTTCATGGGTATGATGTAGTATTTAAGCGAAATTCATTCCCAATCTGTCTGAAGTAAGTGCACTGCAAAGGAGACTGCTGGAGAACAAGGTCCAGTGGCACTGGGAACAGCAGCACAAAAACAGCTTTCAAGAGCTCAAGAATTTGGTAGCTAATCGCCTGTTCTTAAGTTCTATGGCGTAAGCAAACCAGTTACACTGTCTGTGTGTACCAGCTCAGAAGGCTTGGGAGCAGTGATAATGCAAGAGGAGAGTCAGTAGCCTATGATTCCAGAGCTCTTACTGACTGCCAGAAAGGTATGCTCGAATTGAAAAAGAAACTTAGCGATTGTTCACGGATGTGAGAATTTCCATTAATATTTGTATGGGAAGCTAGTGCAGGTGGAGTTGGATCATCGTCCTTACAGGAATGTTCAGGAAACCTTTAATTCAAGAAATCTTTACCGCCAAGACTACAAAGGATGCTTATGCGGTTGCAAAGATACAGTCTAAAAGTTCATTACAAACCTGGTGAAGACATGCACATTGCAGATGCCTTGAGCAAAACTCATCTTAGACAGGAAACTGAAGACTTACTAGATGAAGAACTGAAAGTAAATCTACTTACTACTCAGCTACCTACAGTATTTCAGAAGAGAAACTACAAGAGTTCTAGTCAGCCACAGATAAAGACAAGACACTACAGCAGATCAAAGCAGTTGTGCGAAACGGATAGCCCACAGAAAAGGACAACGTGCCAATAGAAATCAGAAACTACTGGACTTTTCGTGAGGAAATCATATACTTTGACAAACTACTGTTCAAAGGATCAAAACTGATAGTTCCAGAACAAATGAGGAAACAGATGCTCCAGAA
The DNA here is from genome assembly GCA_016271365.2 of Neoceratodus forsteri. Classification (NCBI taxonomy): domain Eukaryota; kingdom Metazoa; phylum Chordata; order Ceratodontiformes; family Ceratodontidae; genus Neoceratodus; species Neoceratodus forsteri. Next base: position 1,218,496,806 of record CM057455.1, read on the forward strand.
AATACATGAAGCCCACCTCGGCATTGTAAAGAGTAGAAAGCGCGAGATATACTCTACTGGCCTGGTATATTCAAACAGATTGAAGAAACAGTTTTACAATGTGCTGTTTGTAATGCAAATAGAAACTATAATCCTAAAAGACCTCTGTTGTCTCATGACATACCGGACAGAACTTAGGCTAAAATAGGAGCTGACCTCTTTCAGTTCAATGGAATCGAGTATCTTCTCTGTGTGGACTACTACTCCAAATACCCAGAAATAACAAAACTCACTGAGTCTACAAGCAAGACAGTAATCACAGCCATGAAGTCACTGTTTGCCAGACATGGCATACCAGACGTGGTAATGTCAGACAATGGTCCACAGTTTTCTAATTCAGAGTTCAGAATGTTTGCAAATAGCTGGGAATTTAAACACTCCACATCTAGTCCAGGATTCCCACAGTCCAACGGATAAGCAGAAAGGACAGTGCAAACTGTCAAAAAAACTTACAGAAAAAGGCAAAGGAGAGTGGTGGAGACCCCTATCTTGCACTGTTAGAATATAGGAACACACCTATGTAAGAAATTGGATTTTTTCCTTCATAGTTGCTTATGGGACACAGGTTAAAATCTAAGTTGCCAGCACCAATATTGCTTTTAAAATCTGAGCATAAGATTGAGGTGAGAGAAAAGCTGAAATCGAGAGAAGTTATCCAAAAGTACTACCATGATCATTATGCACAGGAGTTGCCAGTTATTCAAAAGAGAGACCAAATACAAATTAGATGTGCAGAGAAGTGGCAACCTGCAGCTGTGGTTGCCAAGCACGATTCCCCTAGATCGTATATAGTTCGTATACCCGACAGAAAAATGTACCGAACAGCAGGAAACATCTAATGAAGACACAGGAGGAGAACTCCCCTGCTGAGATTCCAGATTCCTTTGAGGAGTCATGTCCTACAATATCAGAGAAATATTCAGAGTGTGGATCAACCTAATGTGGCAGCACCTGCTAAGCTACCGGATAGTTGCAAGGAAAATACACAGCTGGTGCAGACACCGGAATAGATACCCAGAACAAGAAGATCTGGCAGAGAGCTCAAAGCTCCAAGAAAATACCAAGATTATATGTAGGACAAGAACAAGAGGATGCAGTATGGACTGGCGGTAAAGACTAGGTCCCAACAGGGCTACGTGCTAGTAACCTTTGGTCCCAATTGTGGTTATAAACAACAGTTATTTTTCTTTGCTATCCGTTGATTTTGATAAAAGAATGGAAAATAAATCAATAAAAAAGGGAGATGTAGTATAATGATGTAACAGTAGGTGGCACCAATAGAACACAGAAAGCAATGCAGTGAAGCACATGTTAGTGCATGTGAGAGTTGCACGTTTCAGCGTGAGCAGGAAATGCTCGTGCTGTTTTAAAGGAAGTTTCTGCTGTAAGGTATTGGACTTCATAGCCCAGTGCCTTATGTCAGCATGAGTGGACTTGTGCTAAAAGTAACATTTTTAACTGAGTCTAGTTTTAGAAGGGATCATACGTGGCTCCTTGGCCACCGCCAGCAGATCCCTTGTAACATCCTACTACGTCTGCTCCGCCCCTGCGCGCTGAGGTTTCGTGACATATCAGCAGGAAGAGCGAAGGGACGTGCCCTATACAAGCCTATGGGGCATTTTTTTAATGCCAGTTTTTTACACTTTAAGCAATCTGGGAGGGAAATGAAAGCCACCGCTCCACTAATAGGGTTCCTATTAGTACAGCATTGGCTTTGATTGTGGCCACCTTTTGTTGAGGTGCTTTGTTCTTTCCTTGCCTATTAGTAAACTGCTCCATTCTGCAAAAGTATTTATTTTGTGCGGACAGCAGTTATGTTGCTGGGCTGAGTTCCGTGACTTTGATTTCTCCGTTTCTGACTCCCCAATTCCTTCTGCCTCCTCCCCTCCCCCCAGCTAGTTTAAATGTTTATCAAAGTAACATCTACATTGTCCACTGAGGACTGTGGTCCCCCTCCTGGATGGATGCAGGTCATCACCTCTGTATCGGCCCTTATTCTCCCACATGGGTCCCCAGTCCCCAGTGTAGCCAAACTCTTCCTCTCTGCATTGTTTCTTCAGCCATGAGTAGAAGATCCTGGGGTGAAGATCCCTCTCCTGTCCCCTTGTCATAGGCAGGCAGCTATGACGGAACAGGAGAGGGATGTTCACAAAGCCCTATCGGGTGAAACATCAGTCTGTTTGTGGCCACCTCTGGTCAAGGTGCTTTGTTCTTTCCTTGTCTATTAGTAAACTGCTATATTCTGCAAAGGTATTTTTTCGTGTGGACAGCAGTTATTTATGTTGCTGGGCTGAGTTCCGTGACTTTGATTTCTTGGATTGCTGCTTGTCATGGAGAACTGGGTACCCTGCTGAGCGGTTCTGATATATTGCTGACTGGAGTCAGAAACTGTCCCGCCCCAGGCTGAAGTACAGCACCACAATCCGCACAGGGGTTGTATACAGACCCCCTTCTCAGGGGGAGGAAATGGACAAGGAAATGATAGAAAGTATACTTAGAATGGCAGAAAAAGGGGAGATATTGCTGATGGGTGATCTGAATATGCCAGATGTTAACTGGAGTGCAGTTGCAGCAGCAACTTCGAAGAGCGGGGTTATTCTAGATACCCTACAGGAGGCATGCCTTAGACAACTAGTATTGGAGCCCACTCGAGAGGGAGCAATCTTAGACCTGGTTCTCTCAAATGGAGATGAAGAGAGGATCACAAATGTAGACGTGGGTAGCCATCTGGGAACCAACGACCATCGAACAGTATGGTTCACAAACACAGCAATAGAGTCAAGCCATACAAAGGCAAAAGTACTGGACTTTAGGAGGGCTGACTTTGCCAAAATGGGTGAGTGCCTAAGGAATGCACTAGCAAATGGGCAGGAAGGAGGGGTGGAAGAACAATGGGGAATAATAAAAACTGCCATCACAGAAGTAACAAGCCTTTGTGTGAAGCAAATAAACAAAACAAAACGATGTAAAAAACCACTATGGTTCTCAAAGAAAGTGGCAGTGAAGGTTCAAGAGAAAAAGAAAGCATTCAGGAAGTACAAGGAATCACAGAAGGAGCAGGACAGAGAACTGTATCAGTTAAAGCAAAAGGAAGCTGGGAAGGCAGTCAGAACAGCAAACGCCCAAACCGAGGAAAAGATAGCCAACTCAGTTAAGAAGGGGAATAAAACCTTTATAGGTACATCAGGGAGCGAAGGAAGACCAAGGGAGGGATAGTGAGGCTTAATAAAGGGAGGGGGGTGGGCAGTGGGTGACTGTGAAAAGGCAGAGATACTAAACAAATATTTTTGCTCAGTATTTACAAATGAAGAGGGGGAGGTACCTAAAACAAACAATAGAAACACTCTGGATACAGAAGTTGATACCAGCCCATTTACAGAAGAAAAGGTTCTGAAAGAACTCTTAAAACTGAAGGTGGACAAAGCAATGGGCCTGATGGATTCATCCCAGAATTCTAAAAGAACTAAGGGTAGAACTAGTGACACCACTGACTACCCTCTTTAACAAATCATGGGAGGATGGGTGGTACCCGAGGACTGGAGGAGGGCAAATGTGATTCCCTTCACAAAAGTGGGAGCAAGACAGAAGCAGGAAACTACAGACCTGTTAGTTTAACCTCAGTGGTAGGGAAAATGATGGAATCACTTCTGAAGGAAAGAATTGTCGAGTATCTAGAGGCCAGAGGGGCACAGGACCCAAGGCAGCATGGATTCACAGCGGGAAGGTCATGCCAGACAAATCTGATAAATTCATTTGACTGGGTGACCAAAGTAGTAGATCAGGGAGGGGCTGTGGACATGGCCTACCTAGACTTTAGCAAGGCATTTGACACAGTCCCACACAAAAGATTAATATACAAGTTAGCCAGCCTGCGAGTGGATCCCAAGACAACAGCCTGGGTAAAGAATTGGCTGGAGAATAGGACACAGAGAGTAATAGTAAATGGAGTCCACTCTGAAGAAAAGGGGGTTACTAGTGGGTACCGCAGGGTTCAGTATTAGGACCGGTCCTCTTCAAGGTCTTTATAAGCGACATTGCAGAGGGACTGGAAGGAAAAGTATGTCTCTTTGCAGATGACACTAAGATCTGCAACAGAGTTGATGCACAAGGTGGGGCAGAAAGGATGAGAAGGGACTTGGCAAGGTTAGAGGAATGGTCAAATGTATGGCAGCTTAGATTCAGTGCTAAGAAGTGCAAGGTAATGCACCTGGGAAACAAAAACCCAGGAGAAGAGTACACAATGGGGGTGAGATACTAACAACAACAAAAATGGAAAGGGACCTGGTGGTAGCCATATCAGATGACCTAAAGATGGGCAAGCAATGTGAGAGGGCAGCAAGGAGGGCTGGGGGGATACTGGGATGCATAAGGAGAGGCATCACCAGTAGAAAACAGGAAGTTATTATCCCTCTGTACAGACAGCTGGTGAGACCCCATCTGGAGTACTGTGTGCAGTTCTGGAGACCCAATCTCCGCAAAGACACAGACAGGATGGAAGCTGTCCAGAGGAGGGCAACTAAAATGGTGCAGGGTCTGCACCAGAAGACATATGAAGAGAGACGTAAGGAGATTAATATGTATAGCCTCGAGGAAAGGAGGGAGGGGGGACATGATAGAAACTTTCAAGTACCTCAAGGGAATCAACAAAGTCCAAGAGGGTAGCATCTTTCAAAAAAAGAGGTGTGCAAGAACAAGGGGGCACAATTTGAAGATGGGGGGTGCTCAGAGGTAATTTAAGGAAGTATTTTTTCACAGAGAGGGTTGTGGATGCATGGAACGGCCTTCCAGAGGAGGCTGTGAAGTCAAAAACAGTGGTGGAATTCAAGCATGCATGGGACAGTCATAAGGCAATTCTAGGGGTTGGGGGTAGGAAAAAGTAGGCTGCTGGTTAACTAGGATCTGCAGCTTATCCATTAGGTAGGGAAATGGGCAGACTGGGTGGGCCAAGCGGTCCTCATCTGCCGTCAAATTCTATGTTTCTATGTCTATGTTTCTATACTGTAGCCATTATCAAGTCATGTTGCACTGAAAACCATTACCAGGACATGGTCATACCAGGCTATACTCTGTTCAGGAAGGACCAGATGGGATGGAATGGAGGGGGTGTGGTGCTTTATGTAAGGGAAAGCATAAAAGCGATGGCGATACAGAGAAAGAGGGGGAGCCAGAGGTACTGTGGGTCACCCTGGAAAAGGGGGAATGGGGCCATTATTCACACTGGAGTGATCTACAGACCTCCAGCACATGGGGAGGAATTAGATATGGTACTGTTGGATGCCATCGGCAAGATGGCAGAAAAGGAGGGGGTGCTGCTGGTGGTGCAATTCAACCTGTCAGATGTAGATTTGAGCCTCCCAGTAGCCACTTCAGCTAGAAGCAGGGAAATCCTGGACTCTCTACAGTGAGCATTTCTCAGGCAACTAGTCAGTGAACCCTCTTGTGATGGGGCAATACTGGACCTGGTACTCACTAACAGGGACAGTGTTGCAGACATCAAGCTGGAAGGCCACTTGGGGACCAGTGATCATTGTACAGTGCGGTTCGATAAGGATGGTTGTGGAATTGATCCACACAAGGGCAAGGGTCCTGGACTTCAGGACAACAGATTTTATATTTGTTTATTTATTTAGATTTTGTTGACCGGGTAAGTGCACTAGACAAATCCTGCCTATTTTCAGGCATGACCCGGGGAAGGGGGATACAGATGAATGCCAACTGACTTTGAACCAGATTGAGCTGTTGGTGGTATTTATAGTGAATGAGGGAAATTTTGGCCAGGACACCGGAAATTCCCCTACTCTTTTCGATAGAGTGCCATGGGATCTTTAACATCCACCTGAGCTACCACCAATCCAGGCAGATGAGACCCGGTTTAACGTCTCATCCGTAAGACGGCACCTCAGAAGTGCAGAACCCCTCTCATGCTGCACTACAGTGTCAGTACTGGGATATTAACCCAAGTGCCAGATGTGGGAACTGAACCTACAGCCCTCCGATCTCCCGGCCTCAGAGGCGAGTGTGCTACCTACTGAGCCACTGACACTGCATAGATGGGGAATGCCTCTGTGATGACCTGGTGGGGGGCTCTGTATCAAACAAGTGAGCAGAAGCAAGAGGAAAAGAGTCCACTATGGTTCTCAGAAGAGGTGGCTGAAAGGTAAGGGCTGAAAGAGCAGCATTCAGAAGGTATAAGGAGTCGCAGAGGGAGGAGGATAAGGAGGTGTATCAGGGGAAAAGGCAGGAAAAGCAGTAAGGAGCAGAAAGGTCCAAACTGAAGAGACAGTAGCCCAGGAGGTAATGAAAGGGGACAAGACATTTTTAGATATATAAGTGAAAAGAGGAAGAGCAAGGGTGGGATTGTAAAGTTAAAAAAGGAAGGGAGTACTGAGCAGAGGGGGACTAGGAAAAGGCAGACATCTTGAACAAACATGTTCATTCCTTGTGCACTAACGTGTTGTAATATTTTTTGAAATTTATCACTGTTATACACTGTATTGTTTATTGGTTGTGCTCTCCCAGGTTGTGCCTGAAAATAGGCAGATGCTTGTCTAGTGCACCCGACCTGATTAATAAAAACTAAAATTAATACTTTTGTTCAGTGTTCACAGAAATAGGAGAAGGGGAGGGGCCACAAAAAAGTAACAGAAGCTTTGGTGGGAGGGAGTGAACACTAGCCCTTTTTTTTGGAGACAAGAGTCCTGAAGGGACTTGGTAATCTGAAGGTGGACAAAACAATGGAGCCAGATGGGTTGCATCCAAGGGTACTGAGGGAGCTCAGAGGAATACTGGCTGCACCCCTAACAGTTCTATTAAACAGCTCACTGGAAACAGGAGTGATTTCAGAGGACAGGAGGAGGGAAGATGTAGTCCCATTACCAGAAGTGGTAGCAGCGAGGAGGCTAGCAATAATAAATAATAATATCTTTATTTAATATAGCACCTTTCAAACTGTCAAGGTGCTTCACAAATACATACAAATTCAATAAAACAATAAATACAAGTAAAATCATAGAAAATTAGGAAAAACTTTGTTCCATAGAAAAGTCTTCAGTGCCTGCTTAAAATTCTCCACTGTCCTGCACTCACATAGCTGACGTGGTAGAGAATTCCAGAGGGTTGGGGCAACAAACATAAAAGCCCGATCCCCAGATGAATTCAAATGAACCCTCAGAATCTCCAGCAACCCCTCGTCAGCCGAGTGGAGCTGTTGCACAGGGGTATAAAGGGTCAGAAGCTCTTTCAAGTAGTCAGAACCCAGTCCGTGTAGGGCTTTGTAGGTTAACAAACCTACCTTAAAGGTGATCCGCCACTGAACCAGCAGCCAGTGCAGATCGCGCAGCACTGGGGTAATATGAGATCTCCTTGATACCCCAGTCAATAAAAGTGCAGCAGCGTTCTGCACTAGCTGCAAGCAGCAGATATCAACCCCAGGAAGCCCTAGGTAAAGGGAGTTACAATAGTCAAGGTGTGAGGTCACGAAGGCGTGGAACAAAATGGGCAGATCACTGGACAGAACAAGGTGCTTTATCCTGGTAATGTTCCTAAGATGGTAAAAGACTAACTTGATGACTGCCAACACCTGATAATGAAAGGTCAGCCCATCGTCAAGTATCACTCCCAGGTCACGCACCTGTTCAGAGGTATGGATCTGAGCGCCCCCAAGGAATAAAATAGAGGGCAAAGCAGTCCTCAACCCCTCTGTGCTGTGAACCGGGCAGTCAGCCTAACATCAGTGGTGGGGAAGTTAATGGAATCACTGCTGAAAGAAAGGATTGTGGAATGTCTTGAATCCAGTGGGTTACAAGACAAGAGGCAGCACGGTTTCATAGGGGGAGGTCATGTCAAATGAATCTGATAGATTTCTTTGACTGGGTGACAAAGCATTTAGAAAAGGGTAGAGTGGTGAATGTGGCCTACCTAGATTTCAGTAAGGCATCGACACCATTTCACGAGGAGATTAGTAAGCAAGCTGGGTAGCTTAGGAGTGGTCCAAAGGTAAACTGGATAACAAACTGGTTGGGGATAGGCAACAGAGGGTAGTGGTAAATGGAGTTCACTCAGAGGAAGGGAGGGTGACCAGAAGGGTGCCTCAGGGATCAGTGCTGAGACTGGTCTACTTTAATGTCTTTATAAGTGACACTGAAAAGGAACTGGAAGGGAAGGTCTGTCTCTTTGCAGATGACACCAAAATCTACAATAGGGTGGACACACTGGGTGAGGGATAAAAAAGGATGAGCAGAGACCTAAGAAAACTAAAGGAGTGATCAAGAATATGGCAGCTGGGCTTCAAGGCAAAAAGGTACAAAACAATGCAATTAGGGCACAGAAACCTTGGGGCAGAGTACCAAATGGGTGGAGTGGTATTGACAACCACCAAGCAAGAAAGAGACCTGGGGGTAAGCATGTCAGATGACTTAAAGGTGTTCAGGCAGTGTGACAAGGCAGTAGGGAGGGTAGTGGGATGCTGGGGTAAATAGGGAGGGGTATCACCAGCAGAAGGAAGGACGTGGTGTTGCCGTATAGCTCACTGGTATGACCCTGCCTAGAGTACTGTGACCAGTTCTGAAGACCACATCTCTGGAAGGATATAGACACAGTGGAGGCAGTCCAGAAGGGGGCAACTAAAATGGCGCTGGGTCTGCATTAAAAGCCATACGAGGAGAGACCAAAAGACCTCAATATATGCACCCTGGAACAAGGGAGGGGGATATGACCCCTCACAGGGGTAATAAAGTAAAGGTGTAAAGTATTTTTCAGAAGAAAAGATGCTCAAGAACAAGCGGAAATGCTATGAAGCTGGAGGGGGTAGATTCAGGAGAGATGTGAGAAATACAGAAAGAGTGGTGGATTCCTGGAACAGCCTTTCAGCAAAGGTTGGGGGCTGAAAACAGGAGAGGAGTCAAGAATGCATGGGATAAGCACAAGGGAATCATAGTGGGAAGGAAGGTGGGGAGAAAAGTGGCATCTCGGCACAGTCTACGCTTAGCAGTGTAGGTAGGAGAAATGGGCAGACTGGATGGACCATGCAGTCCTTATCTGCCATCAGATTCTCTGTTTCTATGCAACCAGAAGCCCTAGAACTAATGTTGGGAATTTCAATGGGATGGCAAGCAGCCACACTTTTTTCAGCTCCTTGTGGATGTGGTGCCAAAATTACTGAACAAGGGGGTATCCTCCAAAAAAACACCACTCCAGCAGCCAGCTAACCTCCCCCTCAAAAATGCATGGTAATTGATGGGGTATGAAAGTCTCTAACCAATGCTCCACAATGATAATCCCACCAGTAGGGAGGTGTGGTTCTACAGCCCTTCTCTAATATTTTAGCCCCATCCTGATGTGGGACCTCCAGCCCAGACTCCACAACCCACTAGTCTCTGTCCAACCCTCCCCCAGGGATCATCCTCCAAACTCTGATGACAGCTTATTTATACATGGAGCTACAGCGCACTTTGTCCAGAGGCAGATTTCCAGTACAGGTCTCCCCATCTAGTAAGATCCCTAGTGACGTGTGTTAGAGTCCCCCCACCCTGTGTTTAGGTAATGGCACAGTTTTAAGTATTGAAACTGATCCCCATTCTGGAGGTGGTAGGTTTGTTTTAGGGATGAAAATGACTAACATAATACGGTACTCCATTTGCTGTGCATAGTTTATTTTATTTATTGAAATGTTTCACCAGGAGGGCACACTGAACAACAAGCTGCTCATCTCACGGTGCGACCTGGGGAAAGGGGGTCACATAGGGCTGTGAAGGATGATCAGTTACATTAGCATGTGGGTAGTACTAACAATACAACACTATAAGATTATGTCAACAGTTGGAACACAAGGTATTGTACAATAAACAGTAGTGGAACATTGGGTAAATTACAATACATGTCCAAAATAATACAAAAGAACATATAAACATTCAAAACAGTAAGTAATAGAACCATTTATAGTGCATGAGTGTACCAAGAGCAGGCTCAGGTAGTACGTAAGTGCTGCTGGAGTAAAAGGATGAGGTAGGTTGTGCACACTGGTGACCCAGAAGGACAGGTGGAGAAGTGAGGGGGACAGGTAAGAAATTAATATGAGAAGGGGTAGGCATTTCCTGATTTCCTTCTTCAGGATTTTGAGAACCCTGCTGGGGGGGGGGGGTCATGGTAGGAAGGCAGAAACTGGGGATACATATTAAGGAGGGTTAAAGCAGGAACAGCTGATGGAAAGGTAATTTTGTAGGGCAGAGGTAAGGGAGTAGTTGGAGGAGGAGTGTCGTATTTCAGGAGGGCGGTAATTCCAGATTTGAGGGAAACGATGGGCGAAAGCAGTCTGACTGATGAGGGTGGAGTGGCAAGGGACTGTCAAGGTGCGAGTGTCATTTGATCTGAGAGAGTGGGTGGGAGGAGATGGAGTGGAGAGAGAGGATGAGAGACAGGAGGGGAGCCCCCTGAACCAGAATTTGGAGGTTAGTTTGGCACAGTGAGAGATGCGTCTGTGAAATAGTGGAAGGAAGGTTAGAAAGCGACAGAGTTCACAGTGGTGGGAGCAGGAAGGGGAGTTGATAGCAAAGTGGCAGAAGGAGTTAAAGAGAGTGTCCAACTTGGTCAGGGAAGATTTGGGAGCAGCACCATAGACTACGTCACAGTAGTCAAAGATGGGGAGTATCATCTTCTGGACAATTTCGCGCCTCATAGTCAGCGGATGCAACCATGATTCTTGTACAGAGCACCAAGCTTGGGGCACAATTTCTTCAGGATAGCACGATCATGCTCAGAGAAGTTGAGGTGCTGGTCCAGCCAAACCCCAGATATCTAAATGAGGAGGTGTCCTCCAAGATGGTCCCATCAAGGGTGTGGAAGGTGGGTAGGGCCGGGAGCCTATAGAGTCTCTGCCTGGTGCCAAGGGTCATTGAGACTCTCTTCCTGGCATTTAGAAAAAGCTGATGAGAAGCAAATCAGAGCTGAACTTGGTTGAAGTCATGCTGTAAGCTGGTTTCCACAGCAGCAGGGTTTCTGCTTAAAAGTGGCATGGGCATTCTGGTTCCAACAACAGAAGCTAGCATCTGACCTAGGAGGGGTGAACTCTGGTTTTCCTACACTATAATAATAGTTTATGGTTTACTTCACTCTGAGTGTCTGTCAGGTCACAGACCCAGAGGACCACTTCTAAAAGGAGGTGGGTCCATGAGTTCTCCATATTGTGCAGGGTCTAAGAAGTGAAGTTTGCATGAGGCAGTGCACAGAAGGAGCCCAGAAGACAGTTCCTATTTTCCTGTACATACCAGTCAGAATCAAACCATTGTTTAACCATAGTGACCATATGCTACATTTAGGCTGCCAAGAAATACAGCTCATAATGGAGCAATCCCAAGCCTCCTTTATCTTTGGCAACCTAAGGGTATGCACCCGATGCTGACCCTGTGTCTCTGCCAGAGAAACCTTGTGGTTCACTTACTGAGATATTGCCAGAACAACCTAGGCAGGGCTATGGGAAGTGCCTGGAAATAAAGGAGGAGATGGGGAGGATATTCATTTTAACCCTACCCCAATGATAAATGAGAGAGAGAACAAGATTTAAGATCACCCACAATTTCTTCCAGTAGTCTGAGATGTCTGAAGCGTAATAGCTTTAGCTAAACTTGGGGTAAATCTAATTCTTAAATACTTGATGGTATTATGAGGGCTCACTTAAAAGGAAGACAGCCCGGAATTCCATGGGGGGAGAGCTGAGATTTTAAGGGCTTCTGATTTGAGATAGTTAAGCTTATAATCTGAAATGCACCCTAAGAGGTTCTATTCAGTCAATACTGCAGGAATTGAATTAATTGAGTCTCCTATGAAAATAAGGAAATCATCTATGTATAAAGTTACCTTCTGCTCTAGATCCCCACCCCCCCAACACTCCCCAGCAGTACTCCCTTTATGTCTATATTAGCTCGGACTGACACAGCTAGGGGCTCAACACAGAGCAAATAGCGGAAACGAGAGGGGCAACCCTGCCCTTTCCCCCTACCCAGGGGGAACAACCCCATTAACCCACAACCACTGCCTCAGGGGAGGCGTACTGCATAAAGTTTTTTTTTAAATCTGAGGTGGCAACCCCACCAATCTCCTACACAGTCACCCAAACTGAGGGGAGGCCATTACCAGCTGTGTGGGATAGGCCCTGGCAGCAGGTGGTGCCTGGCATACTGTCTCCTGCCTCTCTTTTCCCTGTTCTGTTGTAGCCCAAGAGTTGTCAGTATTGCAGAGTCACTCGAAGTGCTGACTGGCATGCTCCCGTCTTCCCACCCTCATGACTCACTAGCACCACAAACCACTAAGTCCACAGTGACCCTGCAGAGGAAGTTGGCACCATACATATTCCTAAGCTATCTTTGGCAAACTGCACTGCGGTGGCTCAAAAGTCAGCTGTTTTTAAAGCACAAAGGTACACAGCACCATCCATCCTTCCTCTTACAGTATCACCAAATTGTTCTTCATGTACAAATACTGCACTACTGCTAGAACGGTGATGCTTTCCTTGGCTGCTTGACGACTGTGACAAATGAATATCTTCAAGTATCCTACTGCTGAAAATTTGAGGCCTACTAACATAGAAATTGATGGTAGAAAAGGATCTGCACGCCCAGCAAGTCTGCCCAAGTATACTATCTACAGTACATGTTAACCAAAGACCCTAGAGGTCCCAAGTAATTTTACCACCCTTCCCCCTTCCTAAAATACCCTTGTGCCTATCCCATGCAGTTTTAAATCCTGTCACAGTCTTGGCCCCCACTACCACCACAGGTAGTTCATTCCAACCATCCACCACCCTTTCTGTGAAATAAAATTTCCTAATGTTTCCCTTAAATCTGCTCCCTTCCAGCTTCATGTCATGATCCCTCGTTTTTAAGTGTCTTTTGCTTTGGAAAATACTGCTATCTGGGACCCTGTTAATGCCCTTGAGGTATTTGAATGTCTCTATCATGTCCCCCCTTCCCCTTCTTTGCTCCAGGGTGTACATGTTGAGGTCCTTAAGCCTCTCCTCATATGACAAATGGCTGCGCCCCCGCACCATTTTCATAGCCCTCCTCTGGACCCTCTCCACATCCTTCCTGAGGCATGGACTCCAGAAATGGACACCGTACTCAAGGTGTGGTCTCACCAGCTGCTTGCATAAGGGTAACACCACTTCCCTCTTCCTGCTCATAATACTCCTGCCCATGCATACTAGCATTCTACTGGCTTTCACCACCAACCTCTTGCATTGTTTAGCCACCTTGAGATCGTTAGATATGATTGTACCAAAGTCTCTCTCCTGTTCTATAGCCTCCAGTACCTGACCACCCAGTCCTGTACTCTGCTCTCTGATTTCTGTTCCCTAAGTGCATGATCTGGCACTTCCTTGTATTGAAGCTCAACTGCCGTACTCTTGACCACTCCTCTAGTTTTTGCAAATCCCTACACATTTTTTCTACCCCAACCAGAGTGTCTACTCTGTTGCAGATCTTAGTATCATCTGCGAGCAATGGACATTAAGAAAATGCATGAAAATTCTGGGCGTTTTCTCCTAATAAAAGGTCCCCAATTCATAACATTCATAGTCACAATATGTTATAACGTACTACATTAGAGCATGTCTTTTTTGCATCTTGTATTTTACTGGGTTTAGAAATAGATACACAAAGAAAGGTTTCAGGTATTCTGACAAATAATAACACCATGCAAAATCTCAATATACATTACTGTTGCTAATGTACTTATTTAACGCAAATGGTAATTCCTCAGAATGTTATTCAGAAACGTTTCTAAAGAACCCAATTTTGATTTGATGGTCATTAACTTTATGTCAAAGGCCATGTGACATGTTTCCAACATACACATTTCTAACACATTTAACACTTTTTCATTCTATTCGTTATATGATGGTAGATTATTTTTTCCACTGTCTCAGTATTCGCTGTTTAGCCATCAGCACTATTGGTACAAGTTGAAATTAAAGCTGCATTGGAATCAGTAGACAGGGCATATCCCCCGAGACAGAAGTTACAGGTCTAAGTTAAAAACAAGTCTTTCATGTAAGGGTTCGTAAACAGATATTATATCAAAATGTTCATAGCTTGTGATATCCCCACAACACATGTAGATAAGTACTGTACCACTATCCCTTTGACACGCTTGACAAACACCATGTGTATTTGCAAACTGTATATAGCTTTTTAAAGCTTAGTACGTTATTCAAAATATTGACCTGAATTTGTTTCTGTGCATCTAATAAGAATGGCTTCCAAGCACGTTTCCAAATTGATGTCCAAATCAAGTGCTAATCAAACATTTGAAGAATGGCAGTGACTGAGTTTATGGGAGGGTGCGAAAGAGACTGCTCCAGATGTAAGCTCAAGTTCAAGTTTATTGCAGGAAGACTCCACTGAGCAAGCTCATTCACAAGAAGCTGAGAAGACAGAAGGAAGGAAGGAAATGAATTTGGTTTTCTACATTGCCTTCAAGCACACTGCATCCCAAAGCACTTTACAAGCCATTACCAGCTGGTAGCAGCCATCAGAGATGCTGAGAAAGGAAAGCTAAGCTTAGGGGTTACATACTGAACAGAAACGAGTGTAAGTGTGAGGAGAAATGATTAAGCACAGAGAGTTTAAGTGACTTGCTCACGGTCATGCAGTAAGTAGAGATGGTGAGATCAAAACCCAAGTCTTCAGGGTAGGGAATCCCTATACATTGGCATGTGTCTGCACGGCATATTAATTTCATCCCTATTTGTGAGGCCAGAGGGGGAAGGTAGACCTGATGGACCTTGAGTCCCTTCAGACTCTAAATTACTGGGTTACTATGCTAGGATTTACAACTCTTTGCTTTAACCACTAGGCTAAATGAGTCCTTAAGTAAACAAGGATGGAGGGTAGATCAGAGGCAGTTACATCATCAGGGTGAAAAGAGACAGCGGTCCTCTACAACTGTGAAGCATGTAGTTGAGAAAAACTGATAAAAACAAGTTTATGTAGGGTAAGCTTCTGAAGACTGTGCTTCTTCTGCATAGTACCCTTCCTCTCCGAATTGCATTTTTTTATTTACTTTCTCCATAGTCTAACTCCCCTTTGAATATGCTCTGCACTGCTCATTACTATACTGTACAGTATCTCTGCCCATTGTCTTTCTCTACCCATAATCAATTCCATGTTTCCAGCGACTAAAGTGCCCACAAAATACCTAGTAAGAACAAGCATTTGTCAATGCCGAATGTTGGCTTGCTGGCATTGGCATTGGTAGTGCAGGAGTTAGACAGATACATCATAGGAATGGCAGTGAAGTATTGAACTGATGCCAACCCATCCCCACCCTGCAGAGAGTGACAAGCAGTAGGGTGTCCCTTGGGTGTTTGGTAGTGCAGTGGAAAACATGTCGGCAGGATGTGAGAAATGACAGCTGCACAGTTCATAAAGAGGTGGAAAAAATACCAGTGTTGAAAATGTGCCTTGTAAATATACCAAATTTGCGAGAGCTACTAGGGTGCGTGTGGAAATATGCAATGCACACTTGCAACATCATGCATTTTATGGGTGCTCGCACCAAAATTTTCAACATAGGCATTTTAGCACCTCTGCTCATGTACAGGTTACTGTTATTTCCTCAAAGTGTCCTAAGAAGTGATTTCAGACAGCCGACTACAAATTATTCTGCTACTGAAGTGCGAAAAATACATTTTGGGCATGATATGTCAAATGACGGCTGTACTGTTCATCAAGAGGTGGGAAAATAGCAATGGTGAAAATCCAGACTGAAAATATCACAATGCACGCATAGCACGAAAGGCAGAATCTGCCAACGATGCTCGTAACACAGTTATTTTATGGAGTATCATCACCAAATTTTCAACATAGGCATTTTAGGTCCTCTGCTCATGAACTGTGTCACTGTCATTTTCATAATCTGGCCAAACACTGATTTCCACAGCGATCATGCTTATTGTGCTACCGGAAGAGCGGAAACACATTTCGGCAGGATGTGGAAAATGACAGCTGTACTGTTCACAAGGAGGTGTACAAAATGACAACACTGAAAATACGGGCAGTAAATATTGTGAATGCGCTGGTTAAGAGCCTGCGTAGTAACCGTAAACGCATCAGAAACAGGTATTTTGTTGGACTTTTCCACCAAACTTGGAACTTAGGCTTTTTAAGAGGGCACCTCATGAACACCGCCACTGTCATTTTGTTAATGGGCTCCCGAAGGTGACTTTGGCAGTGACTGCAAAATCACCTTTCAGCGCCGATAAACGCCATGACAGTGACAGAATTATGAGGAGGGCCCCAAAACCCCATGTTGAAAATTTGGTGCAAAAGTCCAAGAAATGCCTGAGATATGCAACAAAGTTGAAAAACCCTATTCACTCCATTATACAGCTTACCGGCATTTCCTCAGTTCGTGGTCGGCTTTGAAGAGTGCAGACGTGTTCCCCGTCCACTGAAGATCGTCGCCAGACTCTGGAGGTACGATGGGGTGAGGGAGGTGAGGGAGGCAGGGTGTGCAGTGGGTGGTGCAGGTGGGGGAGGCGGACCTCAGACTACGCGGGACCATTTTCTATTCTAGGTACAGAAACATCGCTGGACAGTTTTGGCACACTGGGGTGGGCTCCCAGTGTGCCACCTAAGTGGGTTTGGGGGTTAGTAGCCAACAGGGATTGGGCACCCTCGTTGGCACACAACACTGAGGGGTTAATGCCGCCGGATTGGGCACCCTCGGCAAACAAAGGTGCGGGATTTGGGCACGCTGGGGTGGCCCCAGCGTTGTGCTAAGTGGGTTTGGGGGTCATTAGCTGACGGGGATTGGGCACCTCACGCACACAACATCGGGGGTTAATGCCGGGGATTGGGCACCCCAGCCGCAAACAAAGTCGGGGGGAGCGTGAGCCGAGGGGGATTGGGCACCCCCCTCGGCATTCAACAGTTGGGGGGGGTGATGCCGACGGGATCTGGGCTCCCCCGTCGACGTGTCACACAAGGGGGGGCGCGAGCTTCACCCGCCATGCGGGGGCTTCAGCGCCATGTTTATTGAAATGTGTGCCTTGGAAAGGCACGTATGGGAGGCGGGTCTTTATGCCGCTGCATGATGAGTTTGTCTCTGATTGCAGCGGCACTTTGTTTACAACTTTGTCCACTTTCCATAATGTTGGTGTCAGCGCTTAGCATGCTGGCTTATTGGGGAATGTGGGAAGCACCTACTGATGCGTGCCCTGCATTCGCCCAACAGCAGCCAGGCTCCAAATCTCCACTTCTCCAATATGTTGACCTGCGCAAGCGCAGCAAGTCAAATATAAAATGAAAACACGGGCAGAAAGACACCATGCTGCAGAATTAGTATCCTCTGCAGTATCTCTCAACTATTGACCTAGGGTCTTCTCTAAGATCCTGGATGCTGTTACCCTACAATGTAAATTCTGTACATTCCTCTGAGCTGTTCCATTTGTGTATAATGTCTGTCTAATGTAATGTTCAAACCTTTTTTGTACTGACGAGCCTTTGCAAATGAGTCTATGACTCAAAGGATTGTAATTCCGATTGCTCTTCAATAAATAAAAATAAATAAATAAAATAAATTAGAAGTCACATAAAAAAGAACAGATTACAAACAGAAAGGATGATTTTTTAAAAATGCGTCTTGCCCTGCTCCATCAATGAATGCAAAAATAACTTCAGATATTTATTGAAGACACTGAAGGTTATCCTTGACTTAGTTTAACAATACACAGCATACAAAAGAAAATGAGGCTTAACACATTCCTATTTGTCCATTGTGTGCCTTGTGCATTTAAATCAAGCTCAGTTAGTTGTTAGTTACCTTAATATAGTGGATTTCTGTGACTTCTGAAATGCTTTGTATCCACCTGTAACACAAATGGAATAATGCAAGTGACAAGCACTTAAGTTATGAATAGAAAATGTAGAATACCCACTTTTAAGTAGAAGCTAAATTTTCTCTGCAATCCCCAAGTTAACACAAGCAGGGACAGAAGGTACCTGTTCTGGTGTCTTCTGTATCTCAAGATAGTCTTCAATTTTTTGGGAGGGTTTAAATATCCATGCCCCTCCCCGAGTTCTCTGTCCCACCCCACTACACGCCATAGGTCATTTAGCATTGCTGATTTGTCCCACCTTCTTGGTAACTTGTTAGCCACCAAATGGTATCCTATTTCTATAGCTAGCAACACTGACAATGTCCTTAAATTCTCCTCCAAATTAATATCTGTCTGAGATCATCACACCGCTCCTTAGAAGAACCAGAGTCCAAGGATTTCTCCTCCCATGGATCGCAGCAAAGTTTCTGCCTTATCACCATGCACGCAACCTTGCCCGGAGGGCCTACAAGTACTCTACCTCCACTTCTGACTGTATAATTTACCAGACTCTTTGCAATGCCTGTACTAAAGTTAGATCTAGAAACAATGAGTTTATCATTTTATTAGATAATAAAGGAAACACGCGTAAGTTGATTAATCAAAGTCCTTCCCGTAGCTTCCTCGAAGGACTTGGTTGGTCTGAAAGCTCAAGCACTGTTTTCCCTTGTTACATCCATGTTGTGCCATAAAAGGTATCAAGCCATTTGTTTCTGGATCTGTTCAGAAGGACCCTAGGCAGCATGGATTCACAGCGGAAGGTCATGCCAGACAAATCTGATAGATTTCTTTTGACTGGGTGACCAAAGTAGTAGGTCAGGAGGGCTGTGGACATGGCCTACCTAGACTTTAGCAAGGCATTTGACACAGTCCCACACAAAAGATTAATATACAAGTTAGCCAGCCTGGGAGTGGGTCCCAAGATGACAGCCTGGGTAAAGAATTGGCTGGAGAGTAGGACACAGAGTAATAGTAAATGGAGTCCACTCAGAAGAAAGGAGGGTTACTAGTGGGGTACCACAAGGTTCAGTATTAGGACCGGTCCTCTTCAATGTCTTTATAAGCTTGACATTGCAGAAGGACTGGAAGGAAAAGTATGTCTCTTTGCAGATGAGACAAAGATCTGCAACAGAGTTGATGCACAGGGTGGGGTGGAAAGGATGAGAAGGGACTTGGCAAGGTTAGAGGAATGGTTAAAGGTATGGCAGCTTAGATTCAATGCTAAGAAGTGCAAGGTAATGCACCTGGGAAACAAAAACCCAGGGGAAGTGTACTCAATGGGGGGTGAGATACTAACAACAACAAAAATGGAAAGGGGCCTGGGGGTAGTCATATCAGATGACCTAAAGGTGGGCAAGCAATGTGAGAGGGCAGCAAGGAGGGCTGGGGGGATACTGGGATGCATAGGGAAAGGCATCACCAGTAGAAAACAGGAAGTTATTATCCCTCTGTACAGACAGCTGGTGAGACCCCATCTGAGTACTGTGTGCAGTTCTGGAGACCCAATCTCCAAGAAGATATAGACAGGATGGAAGCTGTCCAGAGGAGGGCAACTAAAATTGTGCAGGGTCTGCACCGGAAGACATATGAAGAGAGACGAAGGAGCTTAATATGTATAGCCTCGAGGAAAGGGGGGACATGATAGAAACGCTCAAGTACCTCAAGAGAATCAACAAAGTCCAAGAGGGTAGCATCTTTCAAAAAAAAGAGGTGTGCGAAACAAGGGCACAATTTGAAGATGGGGGGCTCAGAGGTAATTTAAGGAAGTATTTTTTCACAGAGAGGTTGTGGATGCATGGAATGGCCTTCGGAGGAGGTTCTGAGTCAAAATCAGTAGTGGAATTCAAGCTACGCATGGGACAGTCATAAGGCAGTTCTAGGGGTGGGTAGGAAGAAGTAGGCTGCTGGTTAACTAGGATCTGCGCTATCCAGTAGGTAGGGAAATGGGCAGACTGGGTGGGCCAAACGGTCCTTATCTGCCATCAAATTCTTTGTTTCTATGTTTCTATGTACAGCAACTAACTAGTTCTGTGTATACTAAACTTGCAAAGTTTGAACACTTCACATCCACACTCTAGAACAAGCTTAATCGCCCCTCAAAGTTGTGGAAGGTAATTCATGCCCTTTTCTCTCCTCCAACCCAGTCCCCTCTCCCTTTTCTCAAGTTGGTTGACACTCCTATCTCTGACCCTGCTGCAGCTGTCTCATTTTTCAGGTGTTTTTTCACCTCCTGTGCCCAATCCCTCCTCTCTTCCTCCTCCACCTCTCCCCCGCTGTCTTCGTTTCTACCCATCCTACTGCCTCCTTCCTCCATTTTTTCTCACCCACTGTACCTAGTACTACCTCAAGGCCCTCCTTGATGGTCTTAACCCCAGACTCCTGTATCTCTCTGCTCATTTCACTGCCCTCCTTATCATCTACTTCTTCAACCTCTCCTTCTTCTTATCCTATGTCTCTAACTCTTGGAAACTGGTTACTGCCATTCCCTTCCAAAAGGTGGTGATCACCTCTCTTCCCTAGTAACTTCCATCCTATTGTGCTCTCCTCCCACACTGGCTGCAACTCCAGAAACGCCTTGTTCTCTCCCAGTTCTCCCTTTTCTTGACTCAACTTCTCTCACTCCTTTCCTGTCTGGCTTTAGGAAGTTCCACTCCACCTCTCACCTCTGGCTCATGGATAGTATCCTCTGACAAGGATCAGAACCTTGTCATCGCCACCATTTTTGTTGATTTAGCTAAAATTTCAACACTGTTGCCCCATTCTCTGGGACAAGCTTCAGGATGCTGGACTCATCTTTTTAGTTGAGTAGTTCCACTGTTACCTTGAAGGCAGGTCACAAGCTGTCCATCTTGGAGACTTCCTCTCCTATCCACTCCTAATTAGCTCAAGCATCCCTCAAGGGTCTGTCCTTGGCAAAATTCTTTTCCCCTTTTCTAAATGACCTCCTCTGCCTGCTCCTTTGTGTCCATTCATATGTACGCAGATGATAATGGTTCTCTTTATCTCTGGTTCCTCTGGCCTCGACCTCACAAACCAGTTCCAACTGGACTTTAACAATATCTATCACTGGTTCTGAGATGATTAGTCATCCCTCAATACTAAGAAAACAGTCTCTATGATTTTGGCACCAGCAGAGGCTTGCTAGAGTCTACCCTGTTCCTTTCATACTCTAGTTGGTGCAACTACTGAAGATGTCTCCTTCTTCAAGTACCTTCACGGTATGGTTGGACACCACCTTGATTTTTCTGTTCATGTAGATTCAATCCCCAATAAGCTCTATCCCAGACTTGGAGCACTCTACAGAAATAAGATATGCATTCCTCTTCCTGTTCGAAAGAAATCCTCACTAAGATGATCTTCCCATTTCTGACTATGGAGACAATTATTTATATTGCTGCTCCTAAGTCCACTTTACCTAGACTGGACCCTCTTTCACTCCTCTGTACAGTTGCCATTGACGAACCCCTGCACACTCACCACTGTTCTTTGTATACCTCCTCTCCCTCCCCTCTCTTGATGCCAGGTGCCTTCCCACTGTGGCTTATCTCAAAATTTGGTTTGGCCTCTCCTCATATCTTGCTTTTCCTCGCCCACCCTTCTACCTCTTAACTCCTTATGCAACGCTTGCATTCACTCACCTGCCCTCATCAATTAAACCTACTGCAGGCCAAGCTGCCTTCTGTTTCCTTTCCTAAAATCTGGGGTTTCCTCCCACCCCATTCACTCTGCTCCTTCCTTTCTAGCTGTGACATCTCTCCTCCTTGATTTCTGTTCCTGATTCTAGGGTAGAATTCTGTCACAAGCCTTCCTCTCAACACTGTCACTAGCTTATCCCCTCTCCCCCAGTTAATCGCTTACTAATCCCCACTCCTCATATTATTGTGTTGTTACTTACAGTTTAATGTTTTTCCTGTTTTGAAATGTACTTAAGGAATTTTACTGCATGGCAATTTTTGTATTCTAAAGTGTTTTCTTGTAATTTGTATATATTGTTTTACTTATGTCCATATTGATGTATTATTTTTGTACACAGTGCCTTGAATCTGTTCTGTTCTGCTCTCCTCTCTTCCCTCTCCCCAGGATGCATCTGAAATAAGCCAATACCGCTCAGTATGAATTCGTAAAACTTTTGAAATAAAAAATAAATAAATTGTGGCTACTTTGACCTCCAATTGAGAGTGCAGTTAAACAGTTGTCTTCACAGCTGATAATACTGCCATTGTGACTGGTAGGTTGCATGGTATGCACAAATGCTGTGTGGCCTCTACACCACAGAGCAGAGTGCTTCACCACCATGACACACACAGCACCCTTCTCATCAGGACACCCAAGTCAGCACCTCTTCACACCCACCATGCTGCAGAGGCGGTCATCTTCAAGATGAAAATCAGGAAGCTCCGAGTCAGTGTGCTGTAAGAGATGTCTCAATGCAAAGTCGCTATCAAGGCATGTGTGGAACTGGTACAAGCTCAAGAGATCCAGCCAAAGCCTTGAGTTCAAGTCCCTGCTTATTACAGTATCATCCTGCTTTACCCAGCAGTACAACTGGAAGGCTACAGCAGGCAACACCTAGATAATACACCATGCTACAAACTCAAGTTGTGTCTCAGTACAAGTAACAGAAACAAGATGCAGCCACTATTTTCATAGCTCTTACAGAGCCTAAATTTTTTGGCTTTTTTTTCCTCTTCTATTCCAAATTTGTTTACTTGGGCTATCCTTCGTGCCATTCCACATCTCATTCTGCTGTCCTGCTCCTATCTAATGTTACAACTTAAGAATAGGAAGGTCAAATGAGTCCCACCCATAGTGACAGTGTGGCTGCACTGGGATTTGAACCAGTCTCTCCCAATTCCTCGTGTTCAGCTCTAGCCATCAGGCCATGAAGCATGACTCTCTTATCTGACAGAAAGCCCAGCGCTGTCAGACCAAAAACTGAGTTGCATGGCCGATGGGCTATCTGGAAATCCTTAACAAGTTCAGTGAAATCTTCATCTTGAGAGAAGATGGGGTCTTGACAGCAGGAATAAAACTATGTTTAATCCAACTGCTAGGAAGCTATTGGTTACTTTTTGTTTCAATCAGTTTTGGATTACGGAGATATTATTTATAGAACTACTAGGAAATCACTGTTGGGTTCATTAAATACTTTGTACAACAGTGCTTTAAGGTTCATAACAGATTTATCATACAGATCTCACTGTTGTGTATTGTATAGAGAAACAGGTCTTTCCTCTTTATCTGACTGACACAACACTCACTGGAATATGTTTGTCACCAAATTTATTATAAAATCTCTTCCAGAATTCCTCTTGAACCTAATAAAAATCAAACCAGAGCAAAATCATTTTTAAGATTTCGCTCGGATTTCACTATATACACTTCCGAGATGTAAATCTAGATTTAGGATACAACCTTATCAGTAGTGGTACCTAGAACCTGGGATTGAATATCTAGATGGCTTAAAGTGTCTGCTTTATTGCCTTTAGAACATTTTAGAGCATCTCTGGCCAGTTTATACAACAAGCACTGTAGTTGTCATGGATAATTTATTTCATTATAAATTTATGCAGTGTTTATAAATGACTCTATTACGTATGTTTGTATTTGTATGTCTGTATTTTATTGTATTCATATTTATGTCATGTTAACTGTCGGATGCAATTGAAAAGAGATATTTTATCTCAATTTGTTATCCAATAAAGTTGAAAGTTAAAAAAGGCAAATTAAAAATCTGAAAACATTTCAAGTTGTTCAAAGGCCTTCGTTTTCTAGGCAATGTTCCAAAATAAATGTGTCTGTCTGATTCACAACACTTTTTGGCTGCACAAAACCTTTTTTTTTCCCCGGAGCAGAGGGGTAATAAAAAAATCAGACACTAACTTAGATAAAGAAAAAATATCTGAAACTGGTGACTGTAAACTTACCAACACAAAATAAGTGGATAATGACCCAAAAGCAACCATCAGGATCAAACTGTAATGTGAACAAAAAAAGAGTAAGTTTTCCATTTGACATGCTGTAGTACAAATGGACATGGTTCTTCCTTGTGGACAGTATACAGAACTCCACTTACTGCACAAACAACACTACAGGTTCAACTCCAGGGTTCCACTACAACTAATACTTTTCATACAGTAAGTATAAGCAAGTCAGCTTGATGTCAATACCAGGGAAGCTGCTAGAGACAGTCATAAGAAACAGAATTGTTAAACGCTGCTAAGAAAACAACATGGACTCACTGGGCCTTGGGGAAATCACGTCACGCAAATGTCACTGCTCTTTGAAACTATCACCAAGAAACAAGATGTGGGAAAGCCTGTGATGTCCAACTTTTGAATTTTAGTGGTGCACTTGGTACTGTACTACACAGGAGGCATGTAACCATGTTAATTAACCAGGGCATCAAGCTATAACCACCTGATGAAATGGGTCCAAAATTGGTTGCAAGATAACAAAAACAAAAGGTCAACATAACTGGAAACCTGTCAGTGTGCGAACACTTGCCAGTGAAGTTTAACAAGGGTTCTTCCTGGAGTATACCTAGTTCTGTGTAGTTCTATTTTAGAATATGGATTAAATAAAATAAACTTCAAAAAGAAAAATGGGTTAAGGATTCGCCAGGCTCTGATTGGCTGAGGCCCTTGGCACGGTGGGCATCTATTAGACAAAAAAGTTTGGGTAAAAAAAAGTGCCAGTGCCAACCAACCTCATTACTAAAATCACAGTGTCACTCAGATTTTAGAAACTCGATCTGCTGCCATTTTTTTTCTCGCTCACCAAGCAAGTTACACACCTAGCAGCACCCCCGAAAGTTTAAATTCATGAAATCTTTTTTCAACAATTAAAATATGTCTACTGTTTAGCTGGAGCAGTCCAGTTGACTCACACAAATACCCTGCTGCTGATCAAATGGCAAAGACACAGCAGCAGTAAGGTATGGCTGACTGAGTGACCTGTCTGCTATTGTTTTCCTTATCGCCACCAATTAAATATAAATTTTTAAAAAGTAAGTTACAGCACTGTCATCTCTCAATGCACTTGTGGGTGTCCACTTCCAGATTCACGTAGCAGGGTCATGCCTGTGACATAACGGCCATTTCTTGTGACCGAACAAAAAAATTAAATAAGCTATTATATTATAAGTGCAACCTCAGAGATACATAGGAGATGCAGAACGATGGAAAGAGGCTGCTGTTGGTGGGGTTGGACAACACCTTCAACACAGTGGCACAAGCAATAAAACAGCACCTCTACTGCTAATGACAGCAGTACAGGAGGGACTACTTTACATAAAATGTTTTTATTGATTTACTTACAGTATTTTTCTAAACTTGTTTATATATTTTTCTAATATTCAGCCTAAATCCCATGTTCTAAACACAATAATAACCTCCAAGGTGGCGGCATGAACTATACCCACCCTTCCAGGGGCTATAAGTCCTCTGTCTGCAGCATCGGGCCTCATTATGCCCTCGGGTGGGCATGTGTAGCCCAATACCACTGACTTTTTTGGGTATTATTGATTGAAAAATCATCAACATGGATCCAGACAATCAGAGCAGAGGATTTGCTTGCACATGAGGACTTCCTAGCACCATCACGTTTTTCACACACAGTGTTTACAAATGTAAAGTCCCACTTTTCAAACAGGGATGCCAGTCTCTCTTACTTTTAAAATAATTTATTTTTTTACACTTTAAACATCAAAAACAGCTTGGTGATTTATAATATGTTGATGGGGACAGTCTCTTATAGCTGTAAGAGTGCAGTGTCTTGCTTCCTTAATGTTACAGAACTGCTCAGTTTTCACTTCTCTCATCCTAAGAAAATGCAAGAAGACACCATTATAGGCATAAGATAGTCCCAGAACCCTACTGACATATTTATTGCTAAGAAATGCTGCCCTAACTTCAGCACTGTTTTTCAAGGCATGGCTATTTACACACACAGCAGTGTTTAAGCCAGAGTGGTGAATTAAGACCAATGTTGTGTTGCACAATTGTTTAAACGCCAAGGAATTCCACACACCACAATCACGAACATTTATGGGACTTTTACCTTAACGTGGCATTTCCCTGCTTTGTGGCTACGTGCTCAACCCTAACATCTTTTTGCATGACTATTATTTCTTTTTCCAAAGGTTTTTAATGACAGAAGCACCCTGTGTTTGTTTATTTATGCATTTGTTTACCGGTAGGTGCACTGGTCCAGCGGACCATTTTCAGGCACAACCCGGGCCATGAAGATGGCACAATGATAAGGTGCAGGTAAATAATACATGACAGTAATGTCATTAAAAACAAGTATGACAGTCAGAGTGCAGTACAGTAGAAAGGTGCAGGTACATAATACAGACAGTAATGCCATTGGAACAAGTACGACAGTCTAGGAGAATACAGTACCATAGATACAATAGTGTTCAAAGACAAATGCAGTATAGTGTAAAAAAAACATTACATAGTTCAACATTATATGCAAAACAATGCAGGACAGTGAAAAAACAACAGTACATAGCCTGAACATTGTATGCATGGAAGTGCACAGGACATAGTGCATTTGTGTAGCAACACCTAATTACACTGGGGATCGGAGGTAAGAGGCAATCAAATTGAGGTGAGCTGGGTTTCTGGAATAACCTCAGCAATTCCTTAAAAGCCTAGGTGCGTGGGGGTGTCACCCTGGGAGCAGGCACATGTGGCATTAGCCATTAGGTGCTGTTCTGTAGTGAGATTTAAATGAAAGGTGGGAGTCCAGTGAGTGAAGGGGGGGAGGGGGTAGGCTGTTCTACAGTTTTGGGGCGGCTGCTGAAAAGGTTTTGCTGCCCAGACAGGTAGCGATCTGGGGGGAGGGGTCCAACAGGAGACCAGAAGAGTTTCTGAGGGTTCTGGGGCAGATTTTTGGTTTGAACAGGAGGAATAGGGGCAACTTGTCAATCGTGCATCCAAGGCAGCAGTCTCTCCGAGCCTGGGAGGGGGCAGCCAAGGGACTGGTATAGGGTACACCGGTGAGTAGTGTATTGTGCCATTAGTGCAACTCTGCAGATATTATTATAGGTTTCATTTAGTATATTGAGTTGGTGGGTGGAGGTCTGCGTATATATGGGGGCGCAGCAGCCTATTAACGGGAGAGGATTACCTTGGGTTATTGCAAGACTGCCTCAGGAATCGGAAAATGTTTTAAACAGTATCCCACTGACGTTTTTTGGTTGATGCATCGAACGGTGGAACCTATATATCCAGAGAACGTTAGTGCAGGGTCTAGGGCAATGCCCAGGTACTTGAAAGAGGGTACTGTGTCCTGAGGGAGACCACCGGGGTAGATACGCATAGGGCGGAGGGGGTACTTGTGTATCTGACTACCTTAGGTTTGGAGCCTAGAAGCAAGGCCTTAGTTCTGCTAGTGTTGATCAAATACTCCTTGGTGTCCAAGGACACCACCCTCCCTCACCTTGCTCCACAACACATACTGTGTGTCCCTGCATCCACCTGCAGCCCCCACCCATCCAAATGTGACTAGCAAAAGCCTTCCTCTTACCTCCACGGCCATCTGCCATCTGGAAAAGTATTGCAAACTCCAACATGGGAAATACAGGTAAAGCACGTGTATTTCATATTATAATCTGTGGCAATATTTCCAGATGGTTGGCACATTAAGAGATGAAAGGAAGGTTTGAGATGGCTGCAGTCTGGGAGGAGGCAGAACAGGAGAATGGTTATGTGGCACCAGTTGGTGGCTCAAAGTCTCACTTAAAAACAGTTTTGGGGTGGGGATGAGCACAGAGAATCTTTTTTTTTTTTTTTAATAAGTTCCTAACACCAAGGGTGGGCTCCCAGTGTTGGAAACGGTACAGTAAGGAGCAGCAGAAAGCCACCTGGGATGCGGTGCAGATTTTCTTTGGGAGGGGCTAGATTTAAGTGTGCCACTGGGGATGGGCTCCCAGATGCTGCATTATTATTTAAGAAGTGTACCAACAGTGGGAATGGGTTCTCGGTGTCTGTAAATTAATGGGCAAGCCAGTAAAAATGTGATCTCTCTGTGGGCAAAAGGGTCGACTGTCCATGAAAGATCATGGCCATGTGAAAACACCCTTATGGAAAAAGTACTGAACAAACGCCACCGGCACATACATAACGGCTTACTAAACAACTCAAGTCATGATTTCAGTATTAAAATTCTATTGCTCGGCACTGGAAACTTAGTGTGAAGGGACTACATGTAACCCCACAGGCATGCAGTTACAAACATCCAATAAGTTATGATTATTGCTACCACCACCTTACCTGGGGGTCAGTTAATGGCAGACACACAGCTGCTAGCAGCAGCAATAATAAACTGTGGAGAAAAAGGAAGATATGAGGCGCTTGCATGACTGGGAGAATTTTGCTCACTGTGACTGCATTCGGAGAATGTGGGTCAGAGAAAATGGAGTTCTGCCCTAGTCCAATCCCACAATCCGTAGCATAGACTAATTGTAATAGTGCATTCTCCTGGCATTTAACTTGCCCAACAGTTTGTTTTTGTGTCATGAAGCTCTCAGCTGACCCAAAATTTCATTTGTTCCTACCCTCGGAAATTTATACATCTGTAACTAAACTGTAGGACGGTATGAACACGAAATAATTGATGTTACAGTTCAGTTCCCTAAGAGATTTTTTTTTTTTTTAAACACAAAATCATTGAGTTAGTATTGTCATTATTTATATGATATAATTGGTTTTGGTCATTTGCCTCAAATGGTTTAACTACAAAAGATAAAAATTCAATATACATCCAAAATGAGTTGTGTCTCATTCAGAAGGTAGAAATGAAAACCAGCATATGCATATTTGGTTTGTATGTTCACACAGGCACCGCTGAAACTATCATATTCCGGTGTTCATGTTCTATCCCGTCAACGTAACAAGACATGTTTATATTACTTGTGGTCTGCTAGACTTCTGTTTCTTGAAGCTGTCCATACAGCAAAGTATTTTTTGATTAAAGAAACAGAGTTAAAAAGAGACTATAGAACAGGTAAAAGTGTTGATATAACATATTTGTTTTTATCCTCCTCAGCTGTGGCGGGCTTGGCTCCCTTCCACACTGTCCCTGCTGTCTACCACCTTGCCAAGACTTAACTGTAGTCTGGAGCAACCTTTCAGGGCCCAGCAGTGGAGCCGGTGAGGGATGGCATGCAGGGCTGCATATATGCCCACTTTGCTGCCATTTTCTCCAGGTCCTCCCCCCCAATGCTGGGACACTTACATCAACTGCACATGTGGAGGAATGTGTGCATTGCAGCATCTCATAGCTCCCTCCCTCATTACATCTCCAGTCCTGGTGGAAATAATTTGATGGAGCCAGTGAGCCACCCCACCCGCCCACCCCACCCCAGGAAATAAGAGCAGTCCATCAGACACTCAATCCTTCCCCTCCCTGGCCATCACCCAGCAACCTAAGATCACTTCGATCCCGTTCGACGAGTTGATGGAGGTAATGCTGCAGTTACACCACTGGGTTGATCTATCTTCTTTGAATTATTTTTTCTTTCATTTCCATCAGGTATCTAATGTGGAAACAATTCAAGTACATGTTTAATGCAATGTGACCATACATAAGTCAGGGTAAGTCTGTAAAACAAATTATTACATGTGAATTCTATGGGAAAATATAAGAAGTAAGCAATGATTTTAGAGATTGAGTTGACATAACTATTAACTAATTGTATTCAGTGTTGTATTTTTATGAGGACATCCTTAGCCAGGTGAATGTTGTGTTATTGAGCATATGATATACATAGATACATAGACAGTGTCGGCAGATAAGGGCCTATGGCCCATCCAGTCTGCCCATTTAAGTTTGTAAGTTCAGTTTATGTTTTCCAGGAAGTCTGTTGCCCCTTAACCCTGACCTCCAGAATTCCTTTATGTCTATCCCATGCATTCTTAAATCCCGTGATTGTTTCAGCCCCCACCACTTCCTCTGGCAGGGTGTTCCACTTGTCCACCACCCGTTCTGTGAAGAAATTCTTCCTCACATTTCCTCTGAATCGTCCTTTATATACTTTTTATGTACGAAATGTTTTTATGTATGATATGTACTTTTAATGTATGAAATGCTAAAAAACCAAAAAAATTGCTTTTACAAAAAAAAAAAAAGAGAGAGAGAGAGAGAAAGGCTATAAGGGTCACCCACTGGCTATGGGATAGGACGTCACACTGCCAAGCCAGTGACCCGGGTTCAGGGGCTGACTGAGGGTACACAGACCAAGATGATGCCAATGGCAGAGGTTCCTAGCATGGCAAGTGGGATGATGCCACATCCGGTATCACAGTGACCACTGTGGCAGACCAAGAAGCTTGCTTAACCCAGGAAACTCTCCTGTGACAACGGACACAAACACTGGGCTGGCAGAGCCATATAGTGGGTGGAGAGGGAGGATGAAAAGAGGGAAAGGAAAAAGACAGGAACAACTCTCACTGCCATGTTTACTGCTGCCAGGGTATACTCATGCTCCAGATCATGGATCCAGACACCTACTAAATCCATTTTTCCCAAGGGGGGACAGACCTGCCCCTGGGACCCTGTCAGAGGAGGGGGAAGCCACAGAAGAAGTAGGCAGTGGGCTAGCGGTAGATGGGGTTGAGTGCCTGCCCCAGCTCGAATGGTGATGTGAATCGATGATGGGAGAAAAAGACTAGGGAAAAAAGAAACTGTAGCTGGCCCACCAGCGCGTCAGTTGTGCTACTGCTTGTGACGCCAATGACCCAGGTTCGGAAGCAGCTCAGGACGTTGAG
The DNA here is from genome assembly GCA_016271365.2 of Neoceratodus forsteri. Lineage (NCBI taxonomy): Eukaryota > Metazoa > Chordata > Ceratodontiformes > Ceratodontidae > Neoceratodus > Neoceratodus forsteri. The sequence continues at coordinate 1,218,527,493 of CM057455.1, forward strand.
GCCCATGGGGAGAGTACTGAGCATCCACAGGGCTGTTCCCCTTCTCGAGGGGAGGGAGAGCTGCATGCATCCCTGGCCCCTAGTGGAAATTGAGGGAAGGCCACTCAAGCCAACAGGCTAGGGAGGCATGGCAGATGTCGACACCTGTGTAGAGTGTCATGACGTCATTGCATGCCACACCTCCCAAGAGTCAGTATGGGAGGAAAAGCTGGTGGCAAGATGGTGCAGAGCACCCACAGGCCCCACACCCGACCAACTGGGCATGCTGGCCAAAACTGGACCTGGACTACAGTGGGTGTTGGGGAAACCCACCGACAAGGAAAAACAGCTGGTGGTAAGTCCCGGTGGATGTCGGAGTGATGAGGCTGGGACGCTTAACAGATGGGGCTGACCGGAAGAAGCAGAAACAGAACAAGGAAGAAAAAAAAAAAAAGAAACTGTATTTATTTATTTATTTATTTAAGTTTAGGACTAATACCTTTGAGCCAAGGGCTCGTTTACAAAAGTTCCAAGTCAGTCAATACAATACAAAACACAGCATAACATAACATGACATGACATCGCTTAACAGAGGTTACACTGTGCACACAGGTGATGTTATAACAGCAAATAGGGAAATATTTACAGCATGGAAGTACTAACAGTGTCATCACTCATTGAGTAAGGTACAGCGCTTTGAGATTGCCATGCTGGTTCACTACTGAGCAGTAGTGAAATGAGCAGCCAGAGTAGGCTTTGTCAGTGGGGTGGGTCTGTAGAGGGGAGGAAAGTGAAGTAGGCAGCCAGAGTAGGCTTTGTCAGCGGTAAGTTCGAGGAGCGGAGAGGCAGGCAATGGGAAGAGCATACAGACAGGGAAGGGAGCAGGGGCTTGGGTTGCTGGGAAGTGGTAGGAGCAGCAAGGGTAGGGTTTACAGGGTGCCGGGGAGGAGTGTGTGGAAGAGAGACTGGGGAGAGGGGAGAAAAAGGGGTACGAGGGGGTGCGGATGGGGGGGTTGGACAGGAGTGGAGGAAGGGAGAGAGGGTCAGGTTGAGGCAGGTGGGTCAGCATTAGGAGAAGCAGGCACAGACATTTTCGCAGTCCAGGTGGGAGCGGAGCCCAGCTTTGAACTGGCAGATCTTGTTACACTCAATTGGGTGGTCAGTAGTTCATTGATCCATTTGGGTCCCCAGAAGGATAGAGATCTCTGAGCTAGCGTTGTGCACCTAAAAGGCACCTGCAAATACCCCTTAGTTGCACTTCTAGTGTTGATGGCAAGTTGTGTATTTTTGAAGAGCCTAGAGGCTGAGTTCGGTGTGAGTCCTAACATCAACTTTTTTCCTAGCAGGCAAGTCTGAAATTGTTTCCTGAGGTGGAGGGGGGGCCATCCAGTCCCATTGTAGACAAGCATGTATGGGTCAGATAAGCAGCTCCCAAGACCAAGTGGCAGGCCTTACTGATGAGTGTTTTCACCCTTTTAAGGGCGGTACCGGAGCCAGCCCCATAGATCACAAGGCCATCATCGATGGTCAACAAAACCGAACAACAGGTAAGTTTTAAAGTGTCTGGGGTCATGGAGTGCCTGTGTCGGTAAAGAACACCCAGTTTTGAGTTTACCGTTTTGACGACTTGGTTGATGTGTTATGAGAAAGTGAGGGTATCGTCCAGGTGTACCCCAAGGTATTTAAAGGTGCTGACTTGCTCCAAGATATCTCCTTTGTGGCTCTATCAGCAGCACTCCGTATTTCTTCTTGCTTTGTGGAACTGAGAAGAGCATGCTTTTCGTCTTCTTGTAGTTGAGCAATAGTTTAAATGTGAACCATGGTTTCTGCAGAGAGAAGTTTGCTTGCAGTTCTAAGGTGATAGAGGACTGATTGCTGCTGGGTACTGAGATAACGGCATCGTCAGCATAGAGCATGATGTGTGCCAGGCAGGCAGAGGGTAGGGAGTTAATGAAGAGACCGAACAGGAGTGGCCCCAGAATTGATCCTTGGGGGACACCAAGGTTCACCTCCCTAGGTTCTGAGAAGCTGCCGTTTATTTTCACTCTTTGTGTCCTACGTGTGAGGTAGCTGCCAAACCACACCACCGTGTCAGTGGATAGGTCTGTGGATGATAGTTCAGGAGTAGCTGATGGTTAATGGTGTCAAAAGCCTTTGTGAGGTCTCTAAAGATAGACCCCACTGCCAGGTCATTATCTATGGCATTGTTGATCTGAGAGGTGCAATCAACCAAGGCGGTAATGGTGGACTGATTTTTATGGAATCCATGTTGCTGTACACAGAGATGGTTGTGTTTTTCCAGGTATTCTGTGAGCTGATCGGGGATCACTCTCTCCAGGGCTTTGGAGAGTGGGTGGAGGATAGATATAGGCCTATAATTAGCCAGGTTGGTTCTATCTCCAGCTTTAAAGACGGGGGTGACCAGTGCTGCCTCCCATCTGCCTGGGAACACAGCCATTCTTAGTGAGGCATTAAATACCTTAGTTAGTGGAGTGGCGAGCTCATTTAGAGTGAGGGTGACCAACTTCATGTCAACTAAGTCACTCTCCATCCTAGTCTTCCCTAGGACTCATTTGACATATTTTAGGATCTCAGCCCTTGTAGTCAGCCTGAAGTAGAAAGGAGAAGTGATGTTGTTTAGGAAGGGAGGGAGGATTCGTGATGGATGGCTGCCTGGGAGGCATGAGGTAGTCCTTAGGTAGCATGCTGCTAAGGTTGGTGAAGGCAAGGTTAAATGCATCCGTAATGTCACTGTGTTCCTGAAGTGTGCCAGCTGAAGTTATGATTAGGTCGGGTGGAGCTCTGGAGGCCTTTCCTGCGAGTGATTTCACCGAGTTCCAGAACTCCCTGTCATTACCTCAATTCTTGCTAAGTAGGTTGTTACAGTACGATGCTTTGGCTGATCGGAAGCGCTTCTTACATTTGTTCCTGGCTGCCTTGTAGGCGATGATATCAGTCTATGAACCAGTTATCTTAGTCTTATGCCACAGGTTGTCCCTGTGTCACGTAAGCTCTAGGAGGGAGCCCGAGAGCCACGGGTTAGTGGACCCTCTTACTTTTTTGGTCTTGTGCGGGGCGAAGATGTCGCAGGCCTTAGTGAAGGTCTTAAGGAAGTATTTCAGTGCTTGGTTCCCATCCTTTGCTCTGTCAAGCAGTGACCAGTCTATCAGCATCAGATATTGCTTGAAGGCATCAAGTTGACCAGTTCTCAGTGATCGATATCCTGAGACTTGTGGCGTGCATTTAGTGAACTTGTTAGTCCAGGTGCACATAACCAGGGAATGGTCACTAAGGGAGTCTGGTAGGATTGATACTTCAGAAATATGGTCAGGGCAGTCGGAGAGAAGCCAGTCGATAAAGGTTCTGGTGCCCATCCGGTAGTTATGTCTGGTGGTTTGTGCGACCATCTGAGTGAGATATAGAACTGATATTTGGTCCCTTACAGCTGATGTTTCTTTGGACTGACAGTTAATGTTAAAGTCCCCAGCAATGAGATGCCCCATTTTTGCTTAGACTGCTCTTGATGGTTGATAAACTGCTCAAGGCCAGTGGTGAGTTTGGCAGGGGTATATAGACAGTACAGAGTAGTAGGACCTTGTTTTGTTGGCCTATGGTCAGCTTAATGTCCAGAATTTGTGCCTCCTTAGATTGTAGGCTGCTAGGCAGTATTTGTCCTTTAATATCACTTTTCAGATAAACCATACAGCCACCCGCGCCACCCCCGCTTGGTCACACGGTCCTGGCGGAATGTTATATAGCCTTCCACAGCTACTGTTGCATCACTGATCTTAGGGGACAGCCAGGTCTCTGTGAGAGCTTTTATATCAGGCTTGAGCAGCTCCACTCAAGCCTGGAACTGCGAAAGCTTTGGTAATAGGCTTCCTATATTTAGAAAGACAATCTTGAGGTGTCTCAGTTTCATGGAGTTGCTTGCAAGGGGGGGTCCTGGGTTGGGGTGCATGTTTCCGGATAGGAGGAGGAGTACCAGGATTAGCTTTCTAAGGAAGCGTGCCCAGAACACCCAAGAGGAGTCAGTATTCTTAAATTTGGAGAGCTTGTAGCCCTAGGTGGCACTAGTTGAGGTGTGGTAGCATAGCAGGGCAGCTATGGGGATTTTGGGTGGTGCCCGGGGTTTGTAGATTTGTGGTGGGACCTTGAAAGCAAGCCACAGGTAAGATTCTGTGTTTGTTCCACTTGCTGTGTGGATCACTGTCCACGAGGTTCCTGAGAGGGTAGGGTGATCCACATTAGGCGTAACGATCTTCCTGTTAACTTTATCCCCAAGAGAGATAACGAGGAGGGAAAGGATTACTAGTTTGGGGGGTGCCGGCAATGTGTTGTCCAGTTGCATTAAATAGCATGCACAGTGGCTGAGGCAGGAGGGTAGTGTAGCTCTTTTTTGGGAGTGCCCAGCTTATTGGGGTTTTGAGGAGCACTGTATCAAGGGTGGTGGACTGGCGGTACTAGGGAGTTTCAAGTGGACTGGATATTTGCTAAGGCTTCAGCCTGTGCTGCTAGGGAGAAGCACAATCAGGCCAGGGTAATATTAGCTGAAGGAGAGAAGCACAATAAGACTGGAAACAGCCATTAATGGGTGTGCTGTAAGAAGAACTAATGTAAGAAACAGAACTTGAAACTTTAGTAGGGGAGTATTAATTGAATGTGAGGAGCACAATTGGGCTGATGCAGCCCCTAGTGGGTGCACAGTATAACAAACTAATACAGAAGCAGACACTTAGGCATTGCCAATCAGCAACCTCAACAAAAAGTCACACAACCAACAACTACTATGAAGCTAATTGCTCCGCTTTCCTTTCCATGTTGAGCTTAAAGTTAAAAGTTAAGAGAGAGCAGCAATGGGAAGGTAGCAAACACGTGGAGATATAGCCCTCTAGTGACTAGAAGTTATAATCTACTAATGGAAAAGTCAGTAAAAAAAATATGGGCTGTCTGGCAGTTGGGCAGGTCGCCGTGGAAGAGCTGCCGGAGAAGGTGCAGCTCCCATGGGGAGAAGTTGGAGGCGGGTGCCCGTTCAGGACAAAGTTGCCTGCGGAAGGGAGAAGGGACAGTCAATTTAAAGCAACAAAGGCAGTGGCAGCTAATCCCCTTTGGCGCCATGCTGGCTGGAAGGTGGATTGCATAACAAAAGGCTCTGCACAAAAGGAACACTAAAATTAACAACAAAAAAAAAGCTATAGCACCTTGCGCTGTGGAGAGGGAGAGACAACCAGCAAAGCACAAGGAAGGGCACAGGGAGAAAAAAGACAGAAAATAAATGAGGGCAAAGGTGGCAATGTGAAATTATAGGAGGCTTAATTCAGAAAGAAGAGAATTTACGGAAGATATGGGGTACCGTGGAGCGCTTAACGCTACTCTTTTGGCTCCGGCAGAGTAACAGAGCGGAGAGGAGCATACAGTCTAAAATTCTAACAGTATTTGGCAATTTAAATCACAGCAATGTAGATGCATTGATAAAAAAAACAGTTAAAATGCTGAAATCAATACAGTATACAGAGCAGCACTCAGACCAATAATATAAAAAGTTAGAGCAAGGAAAGTAGCTTAGGGGGGTGAAAGCAGTTGCCAACAAGAAGGCAGGAGAAGGCAAAGTGTCCAATCAGAGCTGAGGAACTGAGATACACCACCAATCAGCCAGTGGAGACAGAAAGCACCAAGATTGAAGCCTGGCAGCGGCTCCAAGTGCCGGGCTGCGTCTCTGTGTCCGTACCTGCAGGCCTCCGGGATGTCTGGCAGTCGGGTGGGTCGCCGTGGAAGAGCAGCCAGAGAAGGCGTGGCCCCCACAGGGAGAAGTTGGAGGCAGGTACCTGTTCAGGGCAAAGAAGCCTGCAGATGGGGCGAAGAGACAGTCAATTTAAGTAGCAAAGGCAGTGGCAGCTAACCCTGGCGCCAGGCTGAGTTCAAGGTGGATTGTATAACAAAAAGCTCTGCACAAAAGGAACACTAAAATTAACAAAACAAAGCTGTAACACCTTGGGCTATGGGGGAGGGGGGCGGAGATGGAGAAATGACCAGCAAAGCACAAGGAAGGGCACAGGGAGAAAAGAGAGAGAAAAAAATCAGGGCAAAGGACAGAGATACGTGGCAATGTGAAATTATAGGAGACTTAATTCAGAAAGAAGAGAATTTATAGAAAGATATGGGGTACCGTGGAGCGCTTAGCGCTACTCTTTTGGCTCTGGCAGAGTAACAGGGCGGAGAGGAGCATACAGTCTAAAAGCCTAACAGTATTTGGCAATTTAAATCACAGCAATGTAGATGCATTGATAAAAAAACAGTTAAAATGCTGAAATCAATACAGTATACAGAGCAGCAAACTCAGAGCAATAATATAAAAAGTTAGTGCAAGAAAAGCAGCTTAGGGGGATGAAAGCAGTTGCCAATAAGAAGGCAGGAGAAGGCAAAGTGTCCAATCAGGGCTGAGAAACTGAGATATAGCACTAATCAGCCAGTGGAGACAGAAGGAGCCAAGATTCAAGCAGGGCAGCAACCCAAGGGTAGGGCTGCATCTCTGTGTCCATACCTGCAGGTGTCTGGGCTGTCTGGCAGTCGGGCGGGTCGCCGTGAAAGAGCCGCCTGAGAAGGCTCAGCTCCCACAGGGAGAAGCAGGTGCCTGTTCAGGGCAAAGTAGCCTGCAGGTCTCTGGGTTGTCTGTCAGTCAGGTGGGTTGCCGTGGAAGAGCCGCTGGAGAAGGCATAGCTCCCACCGGGAGAAGTTGGAGGCGGGTGCCTGTTCAGGGAAAAGTAACCTGCGGGTCTCTGGGCTGTCTGGCAGTCAGTGGGTCGCTGCGGAAGAGCTGCCGGAGAAGGCGCAGCTCCTACAGGGAGAAGTTGGAGGCAGGTGCCTGTTCAGGGCAAAGTAGCATGTGGGTCTCTGGGCTGTCTGGCAGTCGGCAGGTCACCGTGGAAGAGCCGCAGGGAAGGGGCAGTTCACGGGAGAAGTTGAAATTCAACTTTATTATTTATAAAATAAAACCAACATACATAGGAACAGGAACTGTGAAGTATAGCAATTAATCAAAGTTACTATCTAAACCCCTCCTCCCTCCCTCCCTCCCCACCCAACCCACCCCTGGAGTGTGCCCTTAGACAATGGGTATGGACGAATATCCAGTCAATAATAACAAATACATAAGACAAGACACAAAAGAAACTGGGGAGATATGATACAATTAATGCAAAGAAATCGCATATAGTTTACCCCACTTTTTGTCAAAAAGTTTGAGTCTATTTCGGGAGCTGGCAATCAAACGCTCGGTCCTGAAGTACACTGAAAGTTCATTCAGCCATTCACTATAAGAGATTACGAGCTGGTCCATCCAGTGTTTGAGAACCAGTTTCTTAACCACCATTGAAATTAAGGCCATAGCATATCTTCTCTCCTTAACCCCAATACTGGAATAACAACCCAGAATACAAATTTCTGCTGTAACCAGACCATCCAGGCCAAGCAAGGGATCAATGTTATCCTGAATCAACTGCCATAAGGGAGAGACCTTGTCACATTGCCAAAAAATATGTAGGATATTCCCTTCTGCAATGCCACATATTGAACAAAGAGGAGAGGGGAGACGGCCTATTCTAGCCAATTTAACCGGAGTGTAATACATGTCGTTCAGGATATGGAATTGGGCGAGTCTATGCCGATCTTGGGTGTTATAAAGGTAAAGGTCTTTCCAAATCTGAGACCATACCAGTGGAACATCTGGTAGAAGGGAGCTCCAGACTTTGGAGCCTGAGAGGGGTTCAGGATGTCCCAGTACTAAAAGACAGGAGTATAGGAGGGATACGGCATGGGGCTTGGAGGCCATCTCCTTTAGCTGTTCTAAGATGGGACTTAAAGCAGAGGGTTTAGAAGTTGTGCCAAATAGATGGCCCAATAAATGCCTGAGTTGGAAGATCTTGAAGATGTGCACTTGATTTATGCCGTATTTCAGGAGAATGTCTGGAGATGAGAGAAGAGAGTCCTGGGGATACAGGTCAGCTACTATGGCTTCTCTTAATTGCAGTATCCAATTGGAAGCAATGCTGGAAACCCCCTATCTTGATGTTAGGGTTTAGAAGGATGGGTTGAATCGGATCTTTTTTGGGGAAAATTTTGTGGAAGGAACAAAACTGGGAGAATACTCTTGAGCAGGGCCCCGAGTTTTCCGCGATTCCGCGGATGCGGCAAACCGTGGAAATATCCGCGGAATTTGCCATCATCCGCTGAACAACGTCCTTCTCATTTGCCAACAGGGATGCCCAATCCTCGCCGGCTTCACTGTCCCCCTACAAAGCTTGTATGCCACGCTGGGAGCCCACCCCAGCTGGCAAAACGTCCTTGCCGACGAGGTGCCCATCCCCTGCTGGTTTCACTGTCCCCCAATGCTTGCGATGCGTTACCGGGCTGGGAGCTTTCCACCCCAGCGTGGCAAAACGCCCTTTGCCGACGGGGTGCCTAACTTCGCCGGCTTCACCGTCTCCTCCTTGTGTGTAATTAAAAAATAAAACCTGAAATAAAAAACCTTCCATCGTTGTTTTTTTGCCCCTCCACCAACCGCACTCCACCCTCTGCGCATCCACCTCCCCACACCCCTCACCCCATACTTACCTCCGGACTCCGCACATGATCTTCGTGGACCGGAAACACGCCTGCACTCTTCAAAGCTGACCGCGAACTGAGGAAATGCCGTAAGCTGTATAATGGGCAGCTAGGAGGGGTTCAACTTATTGCATATCTCAGGTAGTTTTGGAATTTTATACAATTAACATGGGTTTTGGGACTTCATGATAAACACTGTCATGGCGCGTCAGCCTGGCTGATTGCCGCAGTGACCGCGAAATCACCCTGGGACCGAATACCGCCATGACAGTGACATAATTCATGAGAAGGGGCCCAAAACCCCCATGTTGAAAATTTGGTGCCAAAATTCCAAAACTGACTGTTTAACGAACGTATGCTATGCAGTTCCCACGCAGGCTCGTGAAGTTCGCAAATTTCAATATTTTCACTCCAGAGTTTCAACATTGCCATTTCACACACTGTCTTATGAGTAGTACAGCTGTCATTTTCACATCTCACCCAAAATGTGTTTCCACTCTTGTAGCAAGTAGAATGGCGAATGTGTGTGAACTCAGTGTATGGGACAGATTAATAAAATCACAGTGATACTGTTCATGAGCAGAGGTCTTAAACTGGCTATGTTGAAAATTTGGTGACAAACACCCATAAAATGACTGTGTTACGGAGGCATTGTGTCAGATATGGCAAAAAAAGGAAAAAATTAAGGGTAAAATGTGCCGCAGAATTGCCTGAGAAATTGGGTTGAGTACGCAGAGTTCTGGCGGCAATGAGAACCCTGCCGCAGAACTTTGCTCCGATGTGCCGCAGAAAAATCGGGGCCCTGCTCTTGAGTGAGGTACCAATCACTGATTGATGGAGTGTAGCTGGCAGGGATTTCCATGGGAGACAGAAAATGGTTGTAAGGGTGAAATTGTGAGACTGCGAAACCTTGTCCTCAATTTGTAACCAAGCAGGGGTATATTCCCATTTGGTGCTCGAAAGCCATCTGCCACATTTGGAAAAATGACTAGCCCAGTAATATAGTAGAAAGTTAGGCAGCCACAAAACCCCCATATCCCTGGGGAGGCTCAACTTAACGTAGGAACAGCGGGGGTGCTTATTCCTCCAAATGAAATTAGAGATAAGAGAGTGTATCTGCTGGAAGAAAGAGAGGGGAAGCCAAAGATGCAACATATTTAAGGGATAAAATAACCTGGGGAGGACGTTCATCTTTATAATGTTGATTCTGCCCCATAAGGATATTGGGAGAGACTCCCATCTACGGAGGTCTTGTTGGAGGTGAGTCACCAAATAAGTAAGATTCAATTTTTTGGTAAGAGAAGGGTCAGTAAAGAGAAGTATCCCTAGGTACCTGATTGATTTCGGGGACCATGTCATACCAACTTGATGGAAGGAAGCCTTGTGAGTGTGGTGGTTTGAGGGGAAGATTTCAGTTTTCTTAACGTTTGGTTTGTAATTGGAGAGATTACTGAACCAGGATATCACCTTTAGTGTATGATCGAGGGAAACAGCAGGTTGCTCTAAGTGAAGGAGGATGTCATCGGCATTGCCAAGAGTGTCAAGATGGAGCCATGCACGGGAATGCCTTGTATCTGGGGGGTCATTTTAATATGTCTCATAAGGGGCTCCAAGTACAAATTAAAAAGGAAAGGGGACAGGAGGCAGCCCTCTCTGGTGTCAGTGAAAAGAGGGAAACAAGAAGAAAAAAACCCATTACAGAAAACCTTAGCAGAGGGGGAAGAATATATTATTCTGATCCACTGAAGGAAGGTCCGTGGAAACCCCATTTTCCATAGAGTCGACTAAAGGAACTCCCAGTCCACCCTGTCGAAAGCTTTCTCCATGTCCAAAGAGACCAGGGTCATGGGGAAGGGGAGGACTGAGCAGCTTGGAATACATCCTTCAGTTTCCTTAGGTGGTCCACAGAGGATTGTCCTGGGACAAACCCTACTTGTTCTGGACTCAAGAGGTGCATCCATACCTTCCTAATATGCAAGGAGAGGATTTTAGTGAGGATCTTGATATCATAGTTGAGGAGAGAAATAGGATGGTAACTTGTCGGGTCAATGTGTGGTTTGTTAGATTTGAGGATAAGGACTATAGTGGCTTCCAGTAAGGAGGGGTCAAGAGAGGAGGAAGTAAACATGTAGGTATATAGCTTAAGTAACAAGGGAGATAGTTCCTTGGAAAAAGATTTATAAAAATTAGAAGGAAGCCCGTCTGGTCCTGGAGAGCCTTGTCAGTGCTCCCAGATCTACAAAGGATTCCGTATTTCTAAGTTTGTGTGCTCAAAAGCAGTCTAGGGAAGAAGTTTACATATTTTTTAAAATATACTGGGATAAATGTGGTGCCCCACGGGGAAAAGTTGTTGCTGAGAGTCTGTGGGTAATCTGTGGGTTCAGACTTCATCATGGACGAGATTTAAGTTGAAGCCTGCCTCCGATTGGTGCAGAGACCACAGTCATGTTCTGATCATGCACTGACTGTGGTCTCTAATTGGCTAATAGTGTTCTTGTTTGATGCAGAAAGACAGCGCAGGGATATTTAAACTCTGGCTACGGACGGTAGGACACCCTGTGTTCAAACACCCTGGATTGCTGCTGCTATGCTGCCCAGAGAGACTGAAAGAGAGAGAGAGAGAGAAAGCGACATCCACATCATCCAGCTGCTCACCACCATGTGTTTTTGGCATTTTCAGCTGCCGATGGGACCCCCGGGCATTGGATCGAGAGACTGACCTCGCGCGAAATTAAGTTTCTGTTCTCCGACACCCGCTGCTGCCACTGTGTCCTAACCTCCCGTTCGGTTTAATTTACTGGCAATCCTGAATCGCGGTGCAGGTGCAGAGATAATCACAGGACCAGCCTGTGAAATAAACAGTCCCTGGACCCGACCCTGGCATCGAGAAACCCTGTGTCTGACCCCGCACACTTTCCTCAGTTGCAGCCCAGCCGGACCGCTAGAAGAGTCGAGACATCATGATCCCCGAGTTGCCTTCTGTCTTGACTTGTTCACCAATCTCTGCAAAGGTAAGGGGAAAAAAAATATTATAACCAGCAGTGACTGTGGGCTCACATAATTTCAAACACTATCTGTGCTGCTCTGGCTGGGACCTAGTCTGTGTGTGTTGGGGGTCTGACTTGAGGAGATCTAATTCGCTAGTTTTTTTTAATAAAATAAAATTATTAAACAGTGCCTCAGTGACTGGAGGATCAGGAAAAATATTGTTCAGTTTGTCCAGTAGCAGCTTCCTTACACTGCTGCCCTCACTAAAATGCTGCTGATCACTACTTGCAGAGGGGCTGGAAGGAAAAGTATGCCTCTTTGCAGATTTGCAGATGACTCAAACATCTGCAGCAGGGTTGATACACAACAAGAAGGGGTGCAAAGGATGAGAAGGGACTTGGCAAGATTGGAGGAATGGTCAAAAATATGGCAGTTTAGATTCAATGCAAAAAAGTGCAAAGTAATGCACCTGGGAAACAAAAACCCAGGGGAAGAGTACACAATTGGGGGGGGGGTGTTATTAACAACAACACAAACGGAAAGGGACCTGGGGGTAGTCATATCAGATTACCTTAATGTAGGTAAGCAATGTGAGAAGGCAGTAAGGAGGGCTGGGGGGATACTGGGATGTATAAATGCACCAATTGCAAAAATAAAATGGAGTGAGCATGCAGGAAAATTTACAGGAATTTCACTCAGGTTTTACAGGGAAAATACAGGAAAAATTAGGGTCTGTTACAGGAGAATGCTTTGACCGATCTGGGAGCACTGCCTTGTCCAGAGTGAGATCTTTGATTGCTTCTTCCACCTCCATCAAGGAGATGGGAGTAGAGAAAAAGGCCTGGTGATGAGTGAGGAGACAAGAGAGAGCCATTGAGTTCAAGTAAACATCTATTTCCTGTGGATTCGGGGGGAAGGGGTTCTTCCCATATAGGTCGCTGTAAAAGCCTTCAAACACTAGAGCTATATCCTGGGGTAAGGTCTTGGTAGAGCCATCTGGGGCTTGAATGGAAGGGATCAATCTAGAACGCTCCAGCTTATGCAAGCACAGAGCCAGAAGCCTACCGGCTTTGTCACCTTGCTCGACATATTCTGTCTGTGTTTTAAGGAGGGCATATTCTGCCTTCTTCATCAAGTCAGCGTATTTATTTCTTAATGAAAGCAACTCTGCCAGCATACCAGGAGAAGTGGATGAGGAAAGAGCAAGTCCGGCCAACCTGATCTGTGTTAGGAGAGAGAAAGCTTCTGCCACCCTCTGCCTTTTCCTTCGAGAGGCCATTTTGATGAACTCCCCTCGGAGAAAACATTTAAGTGCACACCAGACAAGATCCTCCTGACTTACAGAACCTTTGTTCAAGTCAGTGAAGGATTGTATAAGAGACTGTATTTTAGTGATGGTGGATTTATCTTTTAGAAGATGCATATTCAGCTTCCAAGCTGTGTCCCGTTGCAAGGTGGGGTCAGGGGAGAGAGCAATCCAGGCCGTCAAGTGGTCAGAGAGAACAATGGGTTCTATCCCTGCTTGGCATCGGCCACTCAAAAGGGGAAGGCTGACTAGGATATAATCCAGCCTGGACCAAGACTGATGAATGTTGGAATAGTGGGAATAGAGACGATGGGAGGGATTGAGGATACGCCATGAATCACACAACCCAAGTAGGTCTGTAAAATCCCTTAACGCCCTTTGGGGTGGAGAGGGGGTTTCAGTGAAAGACAGGGCCTGTCAAGATCCTGTGTGTGGGGGGGGGAGATATTCCAATCCTCTCCCAAAATTAGGATGTGGGTAGGAGAGAGGCTAACCTGTTGGCTGGATCCATTAGAAATGAGGGGTCGCCCCCAACCAGATCATATGAGCATCCAAGGACAACTTCCATGCAAAGAAGGGAACCTTTAACCAGAATGAATCTTCTCTCAGGATCTGAAGTGGTGGATTCAGCCTGGAAAGGAATATTGCCCATTATTAAAACAGCCACTCCTCTACACGAGGAGCTGTTGCTGGAGGCATAAACCTAAGAGATACCTTGCCTGCATAACCACATGGCCTCCTTAACTAAAAGGTGCGTCTCTTGTAAGAAGATGATACCAGCATTAAGTAAGACACAGTGTTTCAGGACCTGGTACCTCTTGGTGGGGTCCCAAACTCCCCTGACATTCCACGTAAGATATGTAATAATCTGACTCATCACATTGAGCAGACTGAATGATCTGAAAAACTCCTGTATCCATTACCCAGAAATAAAAGGCATATGACACGCGAAACCCAATGCTGTGACATAAGGGGAGGTGTGCAAAAGGTGTGGGTACTATGACTCCATGAGTGAAACCTTCCCCTATTGAAACCCCTAAAGACTGTAGCAGATCACTTAAACTTAGGTACCCCACTCCCTCCATACAACATTGAACATCGCCAAAGGACATGAATTCTTGTTCCCCCCAACCCAGAGAAAATCCAATCAACCCAAATAACCCAAACCCCACAAAACTATTTACAATGCTCCCCACTATCCAACAAGTGCAAGCTAAAAGAGCACTAATTAAAAGTAAAGAGTGGAGAGCCCCCTTGCATCCGGTACCATTCCTCTTAATGAGGCGAGTAAAGGGAACCAAAGATAACTGGCAAATGCCTTGGGGAAATGGAAGCAGACACAAACCCCCTGCTATCCAGATGGTGATGCTGGATCTCAAGACAGCTAGCCCTTCATGAACAAACCCCGCCCCCCCCCCAGCCATCACAGTGTCGTCTCACCCCGACCATAAAATCAGGTAACATGAAGTAGTGGTTTAAAACATTGGGATGGCAAGGTTGCTTACCTGCCCCTTGTCAATAACCGTCTCGGCCCTACAGCTCGAAGTATAGCACAACACCTGGATTCCTCCACACTTGAACAGCCTCCGTGGTGAAGGATCCCAGGCCTATTGGGACATGGAGTGCCCCAAGTGCATGCTCATTTGGGGTGGCTGTCAGCTCACCCGGTAGTGCTCTTTGTGGGTGGGCACCCTGCGACCGATATTATCCTCAAAACAAAATGACCCGGGGAGAGATGGGGCTCAAGATTTAACTAGGCTCTGCTGCCTGAATATGACTAATTTAAAATGTGTAAATCCTGCCCCCCCCCCCCACTTCAGCAGCAAAATGGTGGTGGCTGTTGTGCAGCGGAACTATTATGGAGACGGGATGGTTCTACCACATTAAGATTCCCGGAAACTCTCATCTCGCTCCAGGTTCCCGAAAGTGAAGGCCAAGATATTGAGTAGGGGAGGAGCAACATTGCCCAAGAAAATCAGCAGGGGATATAGGAGAGCCTCCTCAACCCAAAAAAATCGAGAACCGATCAAGGAACCCAAGGCCGTGCCCTGAACCCCCCTGCACCCGTGTAGACAATTCCCCAGCCAAAGCAAACGGAACAAAATACTTCAAACTAACAATGAACAAGCAACGTTACAAACAGGTACAGTGCTTCAAACTTAAATGGCATTAATAATCCAGGAAAAGAGTCAGGCTGAGGAGAACAAGTCAGGCAATTTCTGAGACAGTTCTTTCTTTGCTGCTTCTGGGTTATTACAGGAGTGCCAGGTATCTTGTATGTACACTTGAAGGTGGGCAAGATAGGACATCTTGAATTTGAGACTAGCAGCAATTATTTTAGAAACCATCGGGTGAAAGGCAGATCGCTTTTGCCGAGTTTCGAAAGGTAGATCCTGGTAATCCATAGAGGTTTGCCTTCCCATAAAATGGCTTGCAGTTCACATGCTTTGGAAAGCACATGTTGTTTCTCTAGATAGCTAAGAAACTTTAGTATGATGGGTCTCGGTGGTGCCCCCTTGAGGGGTCATGGTCTGAGAGTTCTGTATGCCCGCTCAATCTGATAGACCAGATTGAAGGGTGAAGGCCCTACTACTTTTGCCAGCAGCTTCTGGATGAATGTAAGGGTGCTAGGGCCTTCCTCTGATCCTGGGATGCCGAAGATCAAGATGTTATTCCATCAGCTTCTTCCCTCCAGATCTTCCGTCTTAGCCAGTAACTTAGTGATCTGTTGCCTTAATTTGACCAACTCGGGTTCAGTGCGATCCCTCCAGCCCTCCAGCAAAGTGGTCTTGGCTTCCACATCTTTAACCTTGCGCCCCAGGTCCCCCATTGCAGATTGGGGGGATTTAAGGTCTGAGGCTATGTCGGCAAGCTCTTCCCAAAAGGGAAGCAAGTCCTGCAGGAATCTGTCTTCAGTGAGGGGACTAGGAGTGAGACCCTGAGAGGAGGTGCGAGAAGGCTGAGTCCCTTGGGATTTCGACTTCTTCAGGGCCTTCTATGGAGAGGCAGGTGGAGTATGTAGTGGCTGGGCCGGTCTCATTTCCGAGTCCATCGTGGCTTAAAAAACCGCCGATAGTGATGCAGGGAGATGCTCTGAAACACCTGTAGGTAGGCAGGCAACAGCTACTGTAAAAGACCAACAAGGTCGGATAAGCAAGTAAATAACAAGGATTATGTCGGATTATGGCGAGAGAGGGCTCTCAAGCTACGTTAGCCGGCCGGTGGTGCTGAGGGTTGAGGCGCTGGGCGCCCACGCCGGCGACCCGGGTTCAGGAACGAGCAAGGAGCGGGCGGGGTTGGCGGGGAGAGGATCGAGCGCCCAGAGGACTGCTCTCCCTCTCATGGAGGGATCCAGGGGTAGCCCGGAGCAGCAGCAACCCCCGGTGCCCGGTGGAGACCGGCGGCACTGCGACGCACAGGGGGTTGGAAAATGGGGACGACGTGGGCAGCCGTCTTCCGGATGTGAGTGGGAGCACCCACATCGCGGGCTGAACAGCATTGCACGTCCCACGCCTGGGGCGTAACTAGGGGAAGAAAAATCCCTCGGCCGGATAGGCGACAGCTCCTCAGTGCAATGCTGCCACGACCGAAAGCTGGTTCCCCACCACTGCCCCTCTACCCCTGGGGGTCGAGCTCCATCCCGAGCCTCTGGGGGTCGAATTCAACTTGAAGATGGTGGGGAACACAGCGGTCGGTAGAGCGGTCACGGCGAGAGAGGCAGCCCGAGAGAGTTCCGGCTGGGAAGGCAAGGAAAAAGAGGTGAAAAAAAAAAAAAAAAAGAAATGCTGCTACCCGACCGCTGGCATCACGTGATCCTCCACGGGGAGAAGTTGGAGGTGGGCACCCTTCAGGGCAAAGTAGCCTGCAGGTCTCTGAGCTATCTGGCAGTCGGGCGGGTTGCCATGGAAGAGCCGCCGGAGAAGGCGCAACTCCCATGGGAAGAAGTTGGAGGTGGGCACCTGTTCAGGGAAAAGTAGTCTGCGGGTGTCTGGGCTGTCTGGCAGTCAGGAGGGTCGTCATAGAAGAGTCACCACAGAAGGCACAGCTCCCACGGGGAGAAGTTGGAGGCAGGCTCTCGTTCAGGGCAAAGTAGCCAATAAACTCTCCTTGGGTGCATGAACCTATTTTTAAATCCCTGAATGTTTATCCTTGTCCCAAATTTACAGACTAGGAGTTTGAGAGCTGAGGCATAATGTTCCGAACATCAGATACAAATAAGGTGGAGCGACTTAAACTGTACATAGTATAAACGACATGTTCCTGATTTTTCTGTGGTGCTGCTGTCTAGACAATTCCTTTCATGTATCCAAATAGATTGCTTTTTCCTTTTTCAAACTTTGTTCCTCAACCACCTCCACAGCATTCTCATCACTCTGCCAAGTCCAGCATGGGATTCCAAGTGGCAGGCCAGCAGCACAACCTGCTTTCAAATGGCACTGTGCTGACAGAAATAGATCTGCAAGTGAAAATTTTAAATATTCGTCAAATCCACACAAAACAAATGTGCAAAATCCGGCTTACGTGTCTTGAGATCAAGTAGTGAAGGAGTATGCTAAAGCCACTGTTTATATGTTGTATAAGGTCTCCAAAGTGCACAGCAATGACAAAAGATGAACATTTGTGTGCTGATGTTTCTTAATCTGTGTTCCACTACCTTAAAGGGAATCTGTACCATACAGGGTCACCTTATAAATATGTGACCCTTAGCAGCCAATCTATCACCACATGGGGAAAAGCTGGTGGTGCTAGTGCCCCTAAAAAGATAGGTTACTCACCCGCAACCATTGTTCTAGGAGTGGTATGCAGTTCACATCCATACTCTGGCAATTCCACTGGAACATGCTTTTCATCAGATGTCTCTAAGCCCAGCTCCTCCCACCACCTGAGTGGTATACCTTCCGACTGCACCCTGTGATGTCAGAGCTTTACACTCTAGTACCAGGGATCCGTGTGCCTCTTGCCAGGGAGGTCAGGTGGGTTGTGTGGATATGAACTGTATACCACTCTTAAAACAATGGTAACAGGTGAGTAACCTTTCTAGAGGCATGGATACACAGTTCACTATCCACACTCTGGCAGACTCCTAGCAATTCCCGAGGAGGAGGAGGAGGAGGAAAGGCATGCACACCTACCTTGGTGAACAGAGACTGGAGAACTGAGGTCCTAAAAGCAGCATCCTGGCGGGACACTAGGTTGATGCTGTAGTAGGACATAAGGGCATGTGCTATCCTCCCAGCAGCAGCCCTGCAGATTTCCTGGATAAGGATATCTCCAAAGGCAACCACCAAGGCAGCAGTATCTCTAATGGAATCAGCACTAAGCCCTATGGGAGGCTTCCTACTAGCCAACCTACAGCAGAGGTCGATGCAAGATGTGATCCACCTGCCAATCATCCACTTTGCTGCCAATCTGCCAGGCACAGCTTTGCCAAATGTTACAAACAGCTGGCGAGCCTCACCCCGAACTCCAGGCACATGATGTTTATGACAGTGTTCTCTGTAGATCAAGAGTATGAAGCCTGAAATTAGCCTCAGAAGAAGGGTTAGTAAATAGACTGGTAAGTTGATCACCTGATTAAAGTGAAACTCCGATACCACCTTCAGGACAAACTTTGAGTGGGGGAGAAGGACGATCTTGTCCTTGTGGGACAAACTTCGAGTGGGGATGAAGGATGACCTTGTCCTTGTGGAAGACCAGATATGGAGACTTCACCGAGAGTGCCTGGAGCTCACTGATCTTCCGGCTGACATTATGGGCACCAAGAAGTCCATCTTTCATGTAAGGTGTGACATCTCACACCTGTGCATAGGCTCAAATGGCTTGATCCAATGGTGGAGGTGGTTTACACACTGAAGGGGACAGGTGGTACAGGACCACCTTCTCCTGAGCCACCGTCAGCTTACCAGCCTGTGCCCCGTAAGCCGAGATGGCTGCCAGATGCACCTTAAGGGTCATCGCTCACATTCCTGACAGAGAGGGACAAGAGGTACTCCAGGATGCTTGTCACAGAGCAGGTAAGGGGATAAAGCTCCTTGCACCAGATAGAGAACCTCTTCCACTTAAATACATAGCAACAGAGAGTCAACTCATTTTGGAAGGCCTCTAAGCTGTGGAGCACTCCTTCTGACAGACCCAAGGCCTGGAACTCTAGCTGCTCAGGAACCAGGCCGAGAGGTGCAGGGATGTCAAGACCGGGTGCAGGACCGTCCCCTGATGTCTGGTCAGCAGATCCAGGTGAAGAGGCAGCCATCACAGAGGCCTGTTGCGGAGGCTGAGATCTGGGTACCAGAACTGCCTGGCCACTCTGTAGCTATCAGGCTCATCCATGCCTTGTCCTTCCTGGTCTTGAATACCACCCTGTGGATCAAGGGGATGGGAGGGAAGGTGAACACAAGGCCTGGGATCCAGGGCCTCATGAAGGCATCCCGCAACAGTTTCCCAGACTATGGTGGCAGACACAAAACAACCTCAGTCTGGCATTCTCTCAGGAGGCAAACAGATCCACCAGAGGAGTGTCTCACAAGAAGAACAGGTGGTTCACCACCTCCCGATTCAAAGACCACTCGTGCGACATCTCTGCTACCTGGATTACAGCATCTGCCAACTGACTGTTCACTCCTTCGACATGGATCGCCAGAAGATCTGCACCCAGGCTACACATGAGGGTCAACGTGTGGAGGGCCTCGTGACACAGGGGAAGGGAGTGTGTTCTGCCCTGCCTGTTCAGGTAGAACATGGTTATGATGTTGTCCATCTGGACTTGCACACCTTGCCCCCCGACTAGAGGATCAAATTCCATCACAGCAAGCAGCACTGCACTGCACAGGGCTACAGCAGGTTTATGTGGTGATAAGACTCCTGGGGTGACCAGAACTCATAGGCTCTGTGGTCTCCCAGGTGTGCTCCCCACCCCACCAGAGACGCATCTGTCATCAGCATGAGGGATAGCTCTGGGTGGACAAATGGGATTCCTTCATCCAGGTGTTCCAGGACAAGCCACCACTGAATGGTATCCCACATCGGTTAGGTCACTATGACCAGCTGGTCCAAAAGGCCTAGTCACTGAGACCACTGACAGCTGAACTCCTGCTGCAGTGGCACATCCAGCAGCAGGTGCAATGGACCATGCTGGTGAAGGACACCATGTACCACAGCAGCCACAGGAAATCCCAGGCAGGGCACAAGACTCTAATTTGAAATGACTGACCAAAAGAGGTAAGATCCAGTGCCCGGTAAGCAAGAGATCTAGTTCTGCCACGATGAACTTGATCCCCTGCAAGGGAACCAGTTTGGACTTGTCCTGGTGGGTGGACTAGCAGACCAAGTCATGACGTGTCTGGAGGGGCAAGTCTCTGGACCTCTTGACAGTCTCCTTGAACCGCCTGGCTAACAGTCAGTCATCCAGGTAGGGGTACACCCTGACACCCTTGTGCTGCATGAAGGCTGCCACCACTGCCATGCACTTGGTGAAGACCCTTGTCAAGGACAAGCGATTGAGAGGCATGACCTGAAACTAGTACAGTACCCCTTCTGCACAGAACCAGAGATAATAGCAGTGAGACGGACAGCCTGGGATGTGAAAGAATGCATCCTGGAGGTCCAGGGAGCAGAGTCACATGTCCTGCTCCAAAGAAGGAATGATATGATTCAGAGTGACCTCCCGTAACTTGTGCTTCCACATGAATGGGTTTAGACTGTGCAGATCCAGTATGGGGTGCCAACCCCCCCATCCATTTCAGAACCAGGAAGTATCTGGACAAATAACCCTGACTAGCGAAGACATCTGGGACATGGACTATGGCTCCTTTCAAGGGGAGCTGAGCGAGATCCTCCTGAAGGGTGGACAGCATGTCCTGCAACACCCTGAACTCCTGAGGGGGTGGAGTCTTGAAATCCAAAGGCAACCCTCTGCCTACCACCTCTACCATCCACTTGTTCATTGCGATTGTGGACCAATGTGGCAAGAAGTGATGTAACCAACCCCTGACTGGAAGGGCAGACAGGGACAGGAGGGGTGGAAGGATATCAACCCCCAAACCATCACTGTGCAGCCCTTGCAGGCAAATTCCTGTCCCCACCTTGCTTGGGGTCCTAGTCACCCGAACTTGGGTTTTGGGCACCAGGCTTGATAATGCCCCTGCTGGGGCTGCTGCTGAGGAGGCTGTGGCTGAAAGAACCAGTACTAGAAAGCCGTTTTCTCAGGCTTCTGTTTCTCATCCTTCTGGGATGCTGCCACAGAGTCAATGGTGGTGTTGGCCTTCTCTATGTGCACAAGATGTCCTTCCTCCTCAGTGCAAAAGAGGTTGGTGTTCCAAGAAAGAGATCATCAGGCAGCTTATGCTGGGTATCCACCGTAAAAGTGACCAGGTGCAGCCAGGCCCTGCAACGCATTAGAAACATAGAATCTGATGGCATATAAGGACCACTTGGCCTACCTAGTCTGCCCATCTCCCTACCTAACGGATAAGCTGCAGATCCTAGTTAACCAACAGCCTACTTCCTCCTGCCCCCCACTATAATTGCCTTATGTCTGTCCCATGCATTCTTGAATTTCCCCACTGTTTTTGACTCTACGACCTCCTCAGGAAGACCATTCCATACATCTACAACCCACTCTGTGAAGAAATACTTCCTCACATTACCGCTGAGCCATTCCCCTTCTATCTTCAAATTGTGCCCCCTTGTTCTTGCACATCTCTTTTTCTGAAAGATGCTACCCTCTTGGACTTTGTTGATTCCCTTGAGGTATTTGAAAGTTTCTATCATGTCCCCCCTCTCCCTTCTTTCCTCAAGGCTATAAATCTTAAGCTCCTTTAGTTTTTCTTCATATGGCTTCTGGTGCAGACCCTGCACCATTTTGGTTGCCCTCCTCTGGACAGCAGACACCCAGTCTATGTCTTTACGGAGACGGGGACTCCAGAACTGTACACAGTACTCCAGATGTGGTCTTACCAACTGTCTGTACATTGAGACAGTTGCCACCATGGCATAAAGCACAGGAAATGACCATGTCCAAGATCATCTGGAGCTGGTGCTTGGCCAGCAACTGACCATGAACCCGGGCCAACTTCACTGGCGACTGCTGGTCAGCAGGGAGGTGAGGGAGTATCTCATCAAGAACTTCCAAAGTGAGTGACCAAAGTTGGCCACCATGATGCAGAAGCTAACCTGATGGAGATCCAAGGATTCCACAGTGTAGACCTTTTTAGTGGTATGGTCCATCCTTTTGGACTCCTTGTTCTGGAGGTTTGTCCATATCCCCTTGGTGCCAGATTTGCAGAAGGCAGAGTCAAAGACCAGTCCTTCAGCTGAAGGGACCCAGTAGGAACTGCACACTTGTAGACCATAAGGGTGGAGGGTGCTGGGCAGGATGCTGGATGCTGCCAAAGCACCACAGCGGGCTCCAGTATGGCCTCATAAGAACAGCTTCCAGAGGGACATTAATGGCGCCAACATGAGCCTGAGAAGAACCCCAAATGACACCAGTCCATGGTCCGTGGTCAGCTTCTCGACCGATCCCCAGCTGAAGATGTGAGTCCCAGAGGTTACCATGGACGATCGATTAGGGTCCTCTGAGAACTCCTCGAAAATTATCCTTAACTGCCCAAGAGTCCTCAGACTGGGTGATCTCCATTGACAACTAGCCTGGCAAACCGGTTGCTGAGCGAGCCTCCTTGGTCTGGGCACCCACCTTCAGTTGTGGTGGCGGTGGGGCTCCACTCTCAGGCATAGAGAAGCAGTTGCAGGAAGCACTGCGAAGCATGGACCAGCAAGATCATGACTGGCGGTTGCCAGGTGATGGCAGGTCCAGAGATAAAGCCCTATCTTACACTGCAATGGACCACTGCTGCCAGAGGTGCTCCTTGTAGCGCTGGCACATCTTCACTGATGCCTCTCATCGCTAAGGACGAGGAGGTCAAGAAGCATTGACAGTGATGCCTCCCAGTCGAGAGGGATCACGAACGGGAACATTTCAATTGAGAATTTGACCTAGATCTTGACCATTGACCTGATTTTCCAAGTCAAGGAGAGCCCTCCAGCAGGTCATGGCAGAGCACATGCCTTACCTATGTTAAGTAAAAGAGGCTTTTATTGGTTCAACCACCAGTGGAGGCCACTCCTGAGATAACCCAGTCAGAGGCACCAACCAGGTCATATCCTCCTAAGTGAGGACCAGGAGGACCGGGGTCTGAGAGATTGAATTGTCCATCTTGTCTGACATGTGGTCAGCAGGCTCGAGGAAAATCTCCACAGACTGCTGGATTGGAGTTGAGGCAGACAAGCCCGACAGGGGCACCAAGGAGCACTGGATCTTACATTCGACTGAGGGAGTCTCGACCCAAGTCGAGCATTCAGGGAGTCAAGGGAACAGGAGGCTCTCAGTCTCGCCTGGTCCCAAAACTAGCACTGGCAACATTTGTATTTCTTGCTGTGGTGGCCAGGGCTTTCCCCAAAGGTCTGGAGGGCCACGTATACTTCATGGAAGCCTTCTGTGAAAAACCCTTTGACACTGGGCCTAGCCTGGAGAAGCACTGAGACTGAGAACATGCACACCGCAGTGGCCACTGCTTCTTTTTCAAAGGTTATGAGCTGAGCAGCCCCAGCAGCTGCCAAGGTATGCATGCAACATTTGGGCCAGGTCTTTGGATCGCATTCAGATCCTGTTCCAAAGACTGTCCGAGGGTAAGCCGGTGCTTCCAATCCTCAAGGGATTCCGGATACACAGAGAGGCACAAACCACACCCGGCCATTGTCGTATTGCCTGCCTAGGCAGTGCAGGCACATGTCATGCGGACCAACATTTTGTTGCCGGCACCATATGCAGAACTTAAATCCTGGTTTCCATGGCTCTGTGATTCTTGAGAAAGGGGAGCTGAAACCTGAAACTAAGTCCAGTGAACTTAAAAAAACTTCAAAAACTACCTCCAATGGCGCAATATCCAAAGCAGAAGCTGCTAAGGAGGTGACCTGTTCTCCCAACAGAAAGCAAGATCTAATGTTACAAGGAGTCAAGGGATATACCACCCAGGTGGTGGGAGAAGCTTAGCTTAAAGATGTTTGATGGAAAACCTGCTCCAGTGGAACTACCAGAGTGTGGATAGCGAACTGTATTCACACTTCTAGAATAGTTTTTTGTAGCTTTTTACAATCCACGAAGCACAATGCCATATTTGTTATGAGCAGTCGCAGACTGCATATGTTCTAGCTGCCGTGATGACATCCATGCCTCACCACCTGGTGAAAGCATGGACGTTTATGTGACAGCCCCCACAGGTTTAAGTGAACAATGTGCAAATTACACTCCTCCCCACAGAAATATTGCATATGAGGGCACAAGTGTTCAGGGTCCTCTGGTAGCCTTCTTTGAGAAACGGTAAAGAAAATGTCCCTGGGTAACTTGGAAATCACCATTTTATTAAGCCATTTCAGAGCCCTGCTTGTATATACAGCTGGTCCCAGCCCGCTCAGCAGTCAGCACGCACGCCTATCCATGAAGTCTGTAGACAGTGTAATATAAGTAAACTGGGTAAAAAATCAACTATTTGTGTACTCGGACTTCCAGTGACATGATATTCCTGTAAACAGCTAGTCAGGAATGCTCTGTGGTGGATTGAGAGTTAAAACCTCTATAACTGCTGTTAATCTTAGCAAAACCCTCAAAAATACATCAGAAGAGATTCCTACGCATTATGCAACAGTCGAGCAGGGCTCCCTCCCCGGCAGAGTCAATGGATGCCAACTGATTTGATAGAGGGGGCTCAGGTAGCTCCCTCCTGCCATGCACCATCATACACGACAGCAAGGAGGCTGCAGCTCCTTCACATAAGACGTTGCAACACCAGATGGACTTGATGTTTTCTGAGCTCCAGAGTTTTCATCAGGAGATGAAATACGAACATACGAGCATACAAAATTTGCCAGCAGATAAAGGCCTAGTGGTCTGTCAAGTCTGCTCGAAAGTGCAGCTAGCACCCCTTATTCTGCAGCTGCTCTTCCCTCCCACCTTTCTCTTCCCTTGACCCTCCCCTTTGCCCTGTCCCAGCCATTTTGAAGCAGTCCACTGTTCTACTAGATACCAGTTCTGCAAGTAACGCATTCCACCCAGCTACCACCCTCTCCGTAAAAACGTGTCTCCTCATCTCCCTCCTGAACCTTCCTCCCTTCAGGTTCATATCATGGCCCCAGGTGTCCCTCCTCTCCCTTACTTTGAACAGCCCCTCTGTACCTGTCTTGTTTATTCCTTTCATGTACTTGAAGGTTTCAATCATATCCCCCTGTCCCTCCTCTCCTCCAGCGAATACATGTTCAACTTGCTCAGCCTCCTCTCATATGGTAAGTCCCCCAGCCACTTGATCATCTTTGTCACCCTACGCTGCACCCCCTCCAGTAACTTAATGTCCCGCTTCAGATACGGGTGCCAGTACTGCAAGCAGTACTCCAGGTGTGATCTAACTAATGATCTCTACAGTGGCAGAATAACTTCCCCTCTCCTCGAGGATATATCCCTTGCAGTGCAACCCAGCATCTTGTTGGCCTTTGCAGCTGCCTTCCTACATTGTGCCAAGTTGTTCGTTGACCCCGTAATGAGCACCCCCAGATCCTTCTCCTCCTTCTCTGTCTCGGCTAGCTGCAATCCCCCCAGCTGGTAACTCTTCCTTGGGTTTTTCGCCCTAAAATGCAGCACCTTGCACTTTTTGGCATTGAATCCCAGTTGCCAGGTGTCCGACCAGGTTTCCAGTGTTGCCAACTCATCCTGCAACCCCTGCCATCCCACTAGATCGTCCACCACTGCTCCCATCTTGGTGTCGTCTGCAAACGGACTGATCTTGCTCTTTATGCCCAATGATATGTCTGTAATTATTATCCCAAGCAATACTGGTCCCAACACCGAGCCCTGTGGAACACTGTTCATCACTACCCTTGGGGATGACAGCTCTCCACCTACCACCACCCTCTGTTGCCTTCCCTGAAGCCAGTTCCCTACCCATCTCACCAGCTTTGCATCCACCCCTGTGCCTTCTAACTTACTTCCCAGCCTCCCATGCAGCACTTAGTTGAATGCCTTTCTGAAGTCCTGGTACAGGACATCTACTGCATGGCCCCCGTCCAACTGCCTAGTTATCCAGTCATAGAACTCCACCAGGTTGGTTTAGCAGGATCTGCCACTTACAAAGCCATGCTGTCTGCTGTCCTGTAGTCCTCTGGCCTCCAGGAGGGCCACCTGCCTCTCCTTCAGGATAGTCTCCATCAGCTTACCCACAATAGATGTGAGGCTCACCAGTCTGTAGTTCCCCAGTTCAGCCCTGGGGCCGCTCTTGTGGAGGGGCACCACATGAGCCATCCTCCAGTCCTGAGGTACACACTCTGAGTGTAGTGTGGCATTAAATAGATCTGCCAACGGTCCCGCCAGGGTCTCTGCCGGATGCCATGTGGGCCTGGCACCTTGTCCACCCTCAGTGCCCTCAAACCCTCCAGAAACCTGCCCCTCCGTGATTTCCCCATCAGTCACCCCCTCCCCTTCGGTTTCTGCCCTCCCTCCCCCCTTGAGTATCACTCCCCTCTTCTCCTTAGTAAACACCGAGCAGAAGTAATCATTTAGTGCTCTGCCTTATCACCCCCTGCTTCCACCCAACCCCCTCCTTCCCAATCCTTACTATATGGACCTTACAGTTCCTTTTCTCCCTGATGTACCTGAAGAAATCCTTCTCCCCCTTCTTAATGCCCTGCATCAGCCTGAGCCCCGTAGATGCCTTGGCTGCCCTTACTGCCCTTGTCACCTTCTTCGATTCCTTCTGGTATTCCTCCCTGTTTTTTTGTACCTCCTAAAGGCAGCTCTTTTCCTCCTTACCTTTTCCATTACCTCCTTGCTCACCCAGCTAGGTTTCTTTGCCCTAGCCTTCTTGCTCTGGGCCTTGCTGCAGGTTCTGGTTGCCTCTACTATGCCCAGCTTTATGAGCTCCCACCTCTGGTTAGTGCCTATACTAGGCTGAATTTTGTCCAGGTACCTTTTTATCACTTCCCCCATTCTCCCGAAGTCGTCCCTCCTGAAGACCAACACCCTTGTGCCGGATTCCACTCCTTCCTTATCCATATCCTTATCCATATCCAACGTGAACCATACTGAGTGGTGGTCACTCCCCGCCAGTGGTTCTTCCACCCTAAGTTCCTTCATAAACTCCCCATTTGCCAGCATGAGGCCAAGGGTATTCCCTAACCTGGTTGGTTCGCTGACCAGTTGCTTCAGGAAGCTGTCCTGGAAAGCATCCAGCAGTACCTGCTCCCTTCTATTCCTGGTTGTTGGGGTACTCCAATCCACTCCTGGCATGTTGAAGTCCCCCGCAATCACCACACTACCCTTCTCACAGGTCCTCCTAAACTGTACTGCTAGTTCCCTGTCTAACGCTTCTGTCTGAGAGGGCGGCCTGTACACCACTCCCATTCTGAGAGTCCTATTCTTGGAATCCTGGATTTGCATCCATAGTGACTCCGTACTACCCTCCTCCCCTTCCTCCTGTACACACTTCATTCCTTCCCTCACATATAGTGCCACCTCCCTCCTTTCCAAATCACTCTATCCCTACGAAATATCCTGTACCCTGGTATCGACAGTTCCCAGTCATTGTACTGGGTGGCCCATGTTTTGGCGATGGCTGCAATGTCCACCTCCCCCCTCTGCCATGAGAGTTTGTAGCTCTGCAGTTTTCTTCCCAAGGCTCCTAGCATTCAGGGTGGCCACCTTCCACCCCTTCCTCTTCTGCCCTCCTTTACTAGCATCGTCACTAGTACTTGCCCTTTGTCACTGTTATGGGGGTAAGCTCATATGGCTTCCCAACCTGTGGTCTCTGCATGTCCCTTGCCACCCCCCCCTCCCAGTTTAAATTCCCAACTTCCTATGTACTCCTCCATCCTCTGTTTCAACACTTTCTTCCCTCACTCAAGTGTAGTCTGTCCTTGGCATAGAGACTACTGTCCTCCCAGGTCCCTCCCCACCCCCACCAGTCCATACCCTTTAGCATGACACCAGGTTCTTAGCCATCCATTAAATTCCTCTATTCTCAGCTTTCTTGTGCTTGCCTTGGGCACTGGAAGTATCTCTGAAAAAGTTACTGATCTTCCAGCCCCCTCACATAATTGTCCTAGTCCCCAAAACCTCCTCTGGACTATATCTACCATCCTGTCAGCCAGGTCGTTCGTCCCCAAATGTATAATTAAATGAGGCTTCTCCCTACCCCTTCTAGCATATTTTAGAACAGACTGTCCCACCCTTTCTGCTGTTATTCTCGTTATGGCATCCACTCAAATGCGACTATGCCTCGCCCCCATTGCTACCCTACCTGACTCCTCTTAGTGTTGAATCTTCCAGCAATAAGATTTCACCCCTCTTACTGACCACTTCCCTTCCTCCCCACCTCTTGCTCCTGGTTCCTCCTCTTCCTCCTGCACAGTAGTTCCCCCTTCTGCCCCAGTTGTAATTCCCCCAGCAGAACTTCCCCCACTCCAGTTTCATCCGAACTTCTATCAGTTGCTCCTCCAATTTCATCACCTCCCTCCTCCTCCTTTCCCTCTAGTACTACAAAACAATTTTCTGAAGACCCTTCTCCAGTGCCCACTTCCTCTCTCCTCATAGCAGCCCATTCCCTCCTTTCGACTCCATGACTGTTGCCAACTCTCCTCTTACCCTCACCAGTCCCTTTCTCCTCCTTCCTATTGTCTTCTTTTCCTTGGCCTGGTCTCCCCCAACGCCGTTCTTCTTGGCCTGGGCCCCCCCTTTGCTTCCCTTCTTCTGACCCTTTCCTTCCCTCTGTTGGCCCAAATAGCCCTCCCTCTTCATCTCCCCTCCTCCCTCCCTCCAGTGTTGGGCTATAACCTCCTCCAGTCTGTCTTGCCTGTCTTAGCATATAGGGATTCCATGTTGAGCCAGGCCTGCTGTTGCTGCTTCTGCAGAGTTGCATGGCACACAGCAACCTTGAGAATAGACATGATAACAGAAAAATGGCTGAATGCAACCGATGACCAGCTTTTCCAGCAAGATGGCTGCCTCGACACCACTGAGCAGGCTATCCTGCAGCTCCATGACTCCAGCCAGACCCTGCAAGATAGAGCCTAGCGTGCCCAGTGTTGGGCCCATCACAACAACCTGCAGGTCTACAATGTCCCCGAGGGACCCAAGGGGACTGATATGCTCACATTCTTGCCAATACTTCTCTGCTCATCCCTCCAACTCCCACCAAAGCTGACACTGGAATTGGAGCTGGCTCACCAGGCTCTGGATCCAAAGCCACCCCCGGAGGCCCGGCCCCACTCCACTGTGGTGCAGTTCCTTCAGTATCAAGAGAAGGTGCGGATTCTCCACTCCACCTGGCAGCAAAAAAAACAGTCCATTTCCAAAATAAACAAATCTATATAGACAATGATTATTCACGGACCATCGTGACTAAGCACAAATAACTACACACTGGCAATGTGTGCACTGAAGCAGCAGGGCATGAAGTTCCGTACACCATACAGGCCTGCAGGACAGTGTTCCTGGTTACCAGCACCCAACACTACAACTCTGCAGAAGCAGCAACAGCAGGCCTGGTTCAACATGGAATCCCTATCGAGGCCCTATCACAGCCTACTCCACAGAAATCCTTGTTGGCTAAGCTGGCAAAAAAGGCTTAGTCTAAAGCTAACAAGTAGACCCCTAAAGCCCAGAGACGCCAGCAAGCTGCAGTGGCATTCCAGGACATCACTGGCCACCTGAAAGGCTACGGACAATCCTCAGAAGCTCACCCTAAGCCATCAGCTGTTGAACCCTGAACACATCTAGCTTTCCCATCCTCAGGTTGGTGACTCATGCCTTCCGTTTGCTCTGTCCCCCTATCCCTGGGCCCCTCTAATTTGGGCTTTTAGGCAGATATCCCAGACTGTTTAAACTATGTGCTATATGGTTTGTTTTTCGAGTGCTTGAATGCATGGTGGATACCCCTTTTCTCGCCTCACATCTCCCTCCCCAATTAGCTGTGGCTGCATATTTGCTTGTTGAATCCGTACCTTCTCCTCCCTCCTCCCATCTGCTGTTATATGCAGCAGTTCTTACCAGTCATCAAGCTGTTCTGTGGCCATGCAGAGTGCAGCTTGCCTGGCTGGAAAGGAGTTGTTGTGCCAGTCTTTTTGTGGCTCTGTGGCAGCCCCTCCAGTGGTGCACTGCTGTCCCTGAGGTGCTGTTGCTGAACACATCACAAGTCTGAGTGGGCCTATTCACCCATGCATTGTCCTTCAACCATGCTCCCAACAGCCCATGTGCAGAGCAGTCATGCAGCAGCACATGCACCATACCCTCAGCGCCATCAGTCTTGAAGGAGCAAAGCAGGGCTGCAATTTATTACCATTATCCCCTCTCCAGCCTTTTTTTTTCCCAAGGCAATAGCTACGCTGCTAGAAACGATGAGCTGGCAACCACCTGATGAGTACCAGCTTTATAATTCTTAAGGGGTAAGTGCGGAGATGGAGTGGGGTGCCAGTCTTAAATATTGGGTGGGGGAGAGCCACCAAACAAACTAATCAATACTTCCTGGACTGGATTAGCACAGTACCCTGGATGAGCATCCTGTATCAGGCTGGGGTTTGCCTGATGGTCTGGGCAAAGGGTCGATGCCTGGAGGGTTAGTGGAGATGCCCTGACAGGAGACTTTGCTACCTGGTTATTGACCTGAGACACTGTCACAGTTTATTCTGGCAGCTAGTCCCTTATATTATTTTACCTTTTTTATTCTCAACCTGGAGCGGATATGGCTCCTTGGGACCACACTTCAACTGATGGCAGAGTGCAAATTGGGTGTTGCTTGTTGCTCTGAAACCCTTTTTATTTTTATCAGGACACAAAATCAGTGAAAACTGAAGAAGGAGGGCGCTCCCAAACTGTGCAACCAAGCAACCATTTATTAGTTACAGGGACATAAAATGCTAGGTGCAAGTGAAACTATAAAAGCTATAGCATACTGCGCTACAATGGGGGTCTGCAAAAAACAGCTTCACCATTGCCAAGGCATAAGGCTAAAAACTCTAGCGGTACTAGTATCCAGACTTGAAAGTAAAAAAAACGTAGTAAATATCAGGGCATTGATAATTCCAAAAGGTACTCACTCAGCACCACCACAGTGTGCACAAATAAGTCACCACAGGATAACATCACACCATGAAATACAAACAGACGGTAGCAGCGGCAACAGCCCCCGCACAGTGTACTACTTACTGGTAACGCTTACGTTTCGAACTAGGTTCATCGTCGGAGCGTGCCTGTGTCATACTCATGATTCTATTTATGTGTTCCCTTTTAAAGTGATACACACATGCATACCAGACACTAAAACAGATATGTCAAATGATATACGCATACAATAATTAAAGAAGTTTATGTGCAAAATCATGCATAAATTAAGTGTACAGTACACCACATAAGAGAAATAATTAAAAATCAAATCACTCGTTCTGGCAACAGAGCCAGCAAGTCATGTTGCCACACAGGACAGCCGACAAGTCATCCTGTGTAAAGATCAAAGCTCAACAGGGCCGGAGAATCATATTGCTGCCGTGGGGAGACCTATATTAAATACCCAAAGTAATCTGCAGGAGAAACAATATTAAAAATCTCCAGCAGTCAGCAGCAAATAGATGCACATGACAGAATAACATGCCATGTGTAGAGGCTGTAAACAAAAGGGTCTCTCACAGCAGCAGCAGCAGAGCCAGGAAGTCATACTGCTGCACATGACAGAGCCATCAAGTCATGTCATGTGAAAAGACCAAACTGAAGAATACCGTACATCAGAATCACTTAATCCAAGTGGGCTCCGGAGGCGGTGGGAGAGGGAAGGAGTCAGGTGGTGTGAGGCAGCACCGCAGCTGGGGCACCCGCTGCTTATTTGGGCGGCGGGGGCCTGGCAGCTGTGGGGGCCCGACGTTTTGTGGCCCGCCTTTCCTGAGGTTTCGCTTGAGGCCGGCTGCATCTGCGAAAGGGACGGCACTGCGGGGGATGGGGCGGTACATTGAATCAACAGATTTAAGGGCCGTCCCCTTCTCCTGCAAGTCAGTGATGATGTCCTTGACAGCACCACCGAAAAGCACAGAACCCCTGAAAGGTGCTTCTTGGATTGCTGACTGCACCTCTGGGACCAGACCTGACACACGGAGCCATGTGTGACGCCGAAGACTTACGGCAAATGCAGAGCTCCGTCCTGCGGTGTCCACTGCGTCGTAGGTCATCCTCAGAATGTGACGACTGGCCGAACGAGCAGAACGGACCAGGTCGGCTAACTCCTGCTTGACCTGGGAGTCAGGCAAGGAGTCAATCTTGGATTCCGCCTGGGTAAGGACAGCCTTCTGGTAATCCCCCATATGCGCTACATAATTAAGGGCCCTGATCCCCAGTGTGGAAGAAGCATAGATCTTCCTTCCATACTGATCCAGAAGGCAGGATTCCTTATCCGGGGGAGACGAGCTCAAATGTTTGGGGTGTGCTGACCGGCCATGAGCGGCACTAATCACAACCGAGTCTGCACGGGAGTGAGAGTCTAAAAAGTCTACACCCTCCGGAGTCTGGTATAGCCTATTGGACTTCCGAGGAAGTGGGACTAAAGCCGACGGTTGTTTCCAAATGGTGGAAACAAGGTGGGCATGAGGCTCAATCCAGGGTGGCACTAGAGTAGGGGCCGTAAGGGGCAAGTCCAGATGTTCGGCGAGTTTAACCCACTGAGGATCTGGTTCTAAGGAACGCCACTGGTGGACTTCCTGGATCTTCCTGAGCAACTCCGTGAAGGAAGGATCCTCCGGAGGAGACTTCGGAGGAGTCCTTGGCCAGGGCTTGGACGGAGAGCGAGGTTCGTCGTCTTTCTCGGAACAACCATCGGAAGAATCCGAAGAGTCCGAGAGAGAAGAAGAAGAGGAATTTGAAGCAGAGTACGACTCCCTAGCTCGTCTAGGGGGAGGAACGGGTTCCTATGGGGGGATCCCTGGACGCGTGTCCTGCCCTCTCTGGATCCAGAGGGAAGAGCTGAACTGGAGGCGGAGAGGAGTGTGCCGCCTGGGGCGACGGGAGCCGGGTGGCACCATGCCGCCAGAGACGGCTCTCTCGACTCCTTGGTGAGCTGAGCCTTGGCCTCAGCCCACCAGGAGGCCAGAGTCTCCTGGAGATCCACCGCGCCTCAGGGGTGGTGGAGGAGGAGGATAGTTGCCAGATGAAACTGCATGGAGATCCAGAACCCAGCTGGCGGGAATACCGAGCTGGGTATTGTGGCGTCAGGTACTGCGGCGCCGTTGGAGTCGGTGCCGGGTACTGCGGCGCAGGATACTGAGGACCCGGGTAAACCGGCGTCGGATAAGAGGGGGGATACCCAGGTACCGGAGGAGCTGCCGGAGCAGACGGCCCAGTAGGAGACTCCACGGGCAGATCGACCGGGATAGGCCCATGGGGTGGAGGGCCCGAAGGGAGAGGAGTATCCCCCCAGCGTCGGAGGGGCCGGCGCCGAACCGCGCCGGGCGGGCCGCGTCAGGGCCGGCGCAGCGGGCTGGCGCCAGAGCTGGCGTCCGGGGAGCCGGTGTCGGATCCGCTCTAAAGGAAGGGGATCAGATGGCGGACCAGCATCCCGAGCCTCGCCCGGAGACGGAGGGGAAAAATCCCCAGGGTCAGGCAGCGAAGGCTGCGGGGAACCTGGGATGACAGACGTAGCAGGGTCTGCCGTAGGTTCCGAGGCCCAGCGCACGTCGGAGGAGCCGACGTGCGACTTATGGGCCGAGACCCGGCGGACGCCAGAGGAGCCGGCGTCAGACTTCGGGGGTCCCTCGTTGGAGGCAGGCCGAGGATGGGAAGGGGCCCGGTCCGAGGTGGACGCTGCCATGCGCCGCCCCAAAGGGTCGGGCGTCTTAGCGGCCTTCTCCCGGCGGACGTCGGAGGAGCCGACGTCTGGCTTATGGGAGGCGCCCGCACCAGTAGGCCGCAAGCCTGCAGCAGTACTGGGGCTAAGCCTCTTTTGCCCGGAGCGCCCGGCGGCTCGAACGCAACCCGGACGGGCGGCCCGACGCCTCCTCCAAAGCCTTGGAGCCTGCCGTCAGGAGATCCCCTGGGGGGGGATGTTACCTTGGCCGCAGCTCCGGCTGGAGTCGCGGAGGAGGAGGCCTTCTCCCGGTGCCTTTCTTGGTCCTGCTTCTTCTGTCCTTCAGGGGAGGTCGATGCCTGCCGAAGCTTCTTCAACTCCTTCTCCATCGCAGACATCTTCTTTTTGAGGAGATGGGCTTCTAGAGACTGCTGGCGTCGTCTGCGGGTGGCCGCGTTGAACTGTAGGCAGTGTGGACAATTGTCAACCGCGTGGTCGGGGCCTAAACAGAAAAGGCAGAGGGAGTGACAGTCTTTGTGAGGCAATTGGGCGCCGCACGAGTCGCACTTATTTTTGAAGGGGACGACATATACCTATCGCTCACCTGACGAAGAAAATACAAAATACTGATACTTTTTGAAACCGGCGAAACGAAACAGGACTGGCGTTATGAACTTCACGCGGCGCTACGAGCTGGCGGAAGAACTGAAGGTGGGCGTCTGGGACCGCCTCTTATACCGACGCTATCTGACGCCGGTCACCTGATCGGGGTGGTCTCGCCAGGACCGCTAGCTAGAAATTTTTCTCAGGTCCTGCCGCCTGTCGACGCCAGTCCTATATGTAATTACCTACTGCAAGAGCCCTCTCGAAGTAAGATCTGTCTTTTCCCGCCTCCTGCTCTCTAACCCCCGAGTTACTACTACCGCCCATTACCCCATCCTGCTGGCACCAGGGTAAGTTAACTGATTTGTCCTGGCCACCCCCCCCCCCCGGCATACCTATTTCCATCTCTAAAAGCTGTGTAATTTTCTCTGTCTCTCCGTCTCGCTGCCATCCTCGGTGATTCCCGGCCCCACGATTTAGGCCCCGCGTCACGACCTTTGTCCCCACTGCCTTAAGGTTAACCCTGCCTGTTCTGTTTCCCCCTTCTAGATCGAGCCCTTGAACGGGCCAGCTGTGTCCCCCGCAGATGAGGCTGTGGCTGCGGCTCCTCAATCTGCCACCCCAGACACCTCCACTAGCCGCTGCAGAGAGCCAGCAAGCCGGGTAAGGAAACAGCCTGGGCCGGGGAAGCCATGAACGGCTGCCATTGGCTGACCGCTCTCCGCTCCATCACCTGATTGGTCTCCGGCTTCAGCTACTGCCTCCTGATTGGACTAAACTCTGTTTCTGCTATCTGAGCTCTGCGCCCATTTAATTGCATAGTAGACTGCCGAAATTTTATGCCCGCCCCCCCCCACACCTTAATTAAACAGACCTCTGCTCCGCCCGCCTGCCTCCTGGACCCACCCCTGTCTATTTCTCATCCTATCCTCTAGTTTTAACGCCCACTTTCTCCGCCCATGTCCTTGTGTTCCTTAGTTGATATGCCCACGCTCTTGTGTGCCCTTGTTGATATGCCCTCCTAACCTGCCCACGTTCGCTTCTCTGCTCTCCGCCCCTTTTATTCTTGTCTACCCACTGCCTTCTATTGCAAAACCCCATTGTTTTTTCTTTTAGTACTCCCTCTGACCATGCCTCTCCTCAGCCACCTATTTCTGTCTCTTATCACTCTCACTTTCCTTCCTCCCCTCTGCCACTTTCCTGCTGCCTGCCACCCCGCCCCACCCTACATCTACCACCTACTCATCTCCTACCGCCACTCTGGCACTCTGGCCCATGCACCTTGCCCTCCCTTGGGACACCCCCCTACTAAGGACTGGCCATACGTTGATACCCATGAGTATGGAACCTGGGCAAATCGACCCCTGCTACTATCCATTGCTCTGCCCTGGGACACACGGCACATACGCTGTATTCGGTTGTGCAAAACACGGAGACGAAACCTCACCTAATATGAACAATGACAGATTGCACTAAAACTCTTGCTCCTCCCCCTACTGATGTCAGGGAGTGTTCATCCGAACCCTGGCCCGGTTACCTCCAGCCCAGCCAGAATTGCAAAATCAGATGGGGGTCTCATCCTTGCCACTCTCAACATATGCAGCCTCCTCCCAAAGCTTGCTGCCCTTCAAATCTTTGTTGACCAGCATAACCCTGATATCCTTACTGTTGTTGAAACCTGGCTGACGCCCAATACTCCTAACCATGCTATTGCACTACGAGACTATAACGTCTTCAGACTTGATCAGAGGACCAAAAGGGGGGGAGGTGCAATTTACATCAAAGATAACATCACCAGTCACCCCGTCACCACTAACCCCTCTGACTCTTCTGTGCAATTCCTACCTGTCAAACTACTCCCTGGAGCCCATAATAAAGTGCTCACTGTAGTCTCAGTCTACATCCCCACCAAAAGACCAAGGGATTGGTCTCTGTGCTGTCCTGGACTTTGTCAGATCCCAACCTTCCGGCTCCGAGATCCTCCTCC
Organism: Neoceratodus forsteri; assembly: GCA_016271365.2. Classification (NCBI taxonomy): domain Eukaryota; kingdom Metazoa; phylum Chordata; order Ceratodontiformes; family Ceratodontidae; genus Neoceratodus; species Neoceratodus forsteri. The sequence continues at coordinate 1,218,563,812 of CM057455.1, forward strand.
TTGGCGATTTTAATATCAACTGGCTTGCACCTAATGTAGGAACCCACAAGGATGCTATCTCTTCAGCTAACCTAACGCAGATGGTCGATTCCCCTACAAGGAAGAACTACAAATCAGGTACCTGCACTCTCCTGGACTGGGTTCTTTGCCAGCCACCCAACCCGTATCACCAACACCACTGTCCTTCCGGATTCCTTCAGCGACCATTCCCCTGTCATCTGCAATTGGTCAAACAAGTTTCGTAAGCCTCCTCCTAAAACCATTTCCAGCAGAGTCCTTCCACATGGCCAAATGACCCATCTCAAACCCTGTCTTAGTCGGAAAGACTGGTCACCCATTTACAATGCGTCGGATGTTGACTCAGCCCTTGATTATTTCATCACCACATTCAATGCGGCCTGCAACTCCTACGCCCCAGTAAAAAGGTGCAAAGTCAAGGCACTCTCCAATCCCTGGCTCACTGCTGAGCTACTGGCTCAGCTAAAATCAAGGGACCTCCTCTGGGCAATAGCTAGGGCCACAGGCGCTCAACCGGACATTCAAAACTACAAACAGGCTCGCAACAACTGCACAAAACAAATACGACTGACGAAGAGTACCTACTACAAGGAAGCCCTCACCAACACTTGGGGAAATGGCAGAGCTTTTTGGGACAATATTAGGGAAGTCACAGGGATGCAGTCCAAATCCTCCCCAACCCTGCCGACTGTTGACGGAGCCACCACCCTTGACCCGATGGTCATTGCCAATACTTTCAATGCAGCCTTCGCCGACCTCAGTGGTGTTCTCCCCCAGACTTTTTCTCGGAAATTGACTCCCCTGCTCCAAATTACCTCCCTACCACCTCAAATCATCCGCCTTTCCACTTCAAAAAAGTCAAGGCAAATGATGTCCGCAAATACGTAACAAAGGCTATCTCCAAGTCCAGAGCCAGTGGTGACTCACTGGACCTTAAACTGCTACCCCTCACCCTTGATGAGGTATTGCGCCCGCTTACCAGAATCTTCAACCTCTCCCTCAGCCTCAGTCAGTTCCCAAGCAAATGGAAATCTGCTATTGTCACTCCAGTCCATAAAAGTGGCGACAAGTCCATACAGGGGAACTACCGGCTGATCTTTATATTACCCCCCGAGGCCCTTGAGCTCATTGTTGCTGACCAGCTCACAGAATTCCTGGACAAATATAACATCCTGTGTACACAGCAACACAGGTTCAGGCAAGGGCACAGCACTTCAACTGCCCTCTTGGAATTTACTGGAGTCCTTCACAACTCGTTGGACAAAGGTCATCTAACTGGAGCACTATTCATCGACTTGACTAAGGCATCTGATACTGTTCACCATGGCCTGCTTACCAAACAGCTGCTGAATGCTGGGCTCTCCCAGGACTCTACTGCATGGTTTAATAGTTATCTGGACCAGCGTTCACAAAGAGTAAAAATCTCAGGAGTACTCTCGGACTCCAAACCTGTCCGCTCAGGCGTCCCTCAGGGATCCATACTGGGCCCACTACTTTTTAGCCTTTTCCTGAACTCCCTTCCACTATCCTGCCCAGAACAAATTATCCTCTATGCCAATGACATTGTGCTTCTCACCCCCCCCCAAAAGGACCCACAACCATTACTTCACAACCCACAGCTTGCTTTCTCCACTGTTGAAAACTGGTTTGCAAAACATAACTGGTTCTAAACCACAAAAAGACTAAATCAGTGCTTTTTTGCACCCCTTGATATTAATACAAGCGTTGGAAATACCCTTGAACAAGTGTCATCTTTTAAATATCTTGGAATCTCACTCGACCCTAGCTTATCCTATGGGACCCACATTGATAGTGTTGCCAGAGTTGTAAACTCACGCATTGGAATTCTCTACCGAAATAGGCAGCATCTGACCCAGGCAGCACTGAAGGTTGCTATCCAGAGCTCTGTGGTCTCCGTCATAGACTACAGCATCATAATCTAAGGCTCTGCCTCTACTAACGCCCTCAGACGTACTGAGACCTCCCTAAACAAGGCCTGTCGACTGCTTACTGGAGCCCACCCACTCACACATACATCTGAGATTTACGCTCAAACGGGATGGCTTCAACACGCTAACCGCATAAAGTACCTTACCTGCTTGATGGTGAAAAAAAACTACTTTGAGCCTTACTCCACCTAGTGTCCAAGCCCTCCTGCACCCAAACACTAATCCTCGTAACACCAGAGGGTCTAAACATCAACTTCTACAGGTTCCCCGATGCCGCACCACTCTGGGCCAAAGATCCTTTGCACACTGTGCACCCAGATGGATGAATGCCCTCAGTACTCACATCATCTCCACTTCCGCACTGGGCATTTTCAAAGCAAGCCTCCATCTTCATCTCACAGCATTCAGCTCCTGGGACTGCCACCTCTAACTTTCCCCCTTTCCCATTGTGCTCAAGCACCTCTCTCTGATGTACTTTGACAATGCCGTGAGCTGCTCTAGTCTCTTTTTTCGGCTGCCACTCCCCTATCCTATCACCCCTCCTCCCTGAATCCTTCTAGGTTTCTGATATGATCCTTGAATGTGTATTCATGTATATTATATACTGTGTTGTTGTACCTGTACTGATGAATACTGTTGTATGCCCTTTATTAATGTTGTATGCTCTTGTTTAACATGTATGTACTACTCCTGACGTGGAACCTTTGTAAAAGAGCCTTGGCTCAAAGGTACTTGTAATCCTAGATCTAAATTTATTTATTTATTGAAAATGTTTCACCAGGAAAGGCACACTGAGCAAGAAGATCCTCGTCTCATGGTGCGGCCTGGGGGGAGAGGTTACAGTGGAGGTAGGTATGCAGACAATAGTTAAATATAGAAGTAGAGCAATACAGATAATGTACATAATTGGGAGGGATTACATTTGAACATGTTACTTATGGAGAACAGAACAGAACATGGTCTTCAAGGACAGGGTATACATAGCATGGTATATACCGAGGGTAATACATGGTTACATAGGTGCCAGTAGCGGAACTTGAGTGCCAGTAACAGAACTTGTGCTGAAGCAAGCTGCACTAAGTTAACAGTAGGAGTTGGAGAGTGAGGATAGGGGGTGTGGAGGAGTGGGCTAGAACACTAGGAGTGTGGGGGGGTGGATTAGAGGGAATGGGGGTAGGAGAGGGGAGTTAGTAGCTGAGTATGGCTGAAGAGCGTAGGTTAGTAGGTAGGAGGGGGAAGGGAAGGGAGATATTAGGAGAGAATAAGAGTGAGTAAGAGTGAGAGTATAAGTGCGTAGGGCAGTGTATAAGCCAGACTATTAGGCGAAGGCCGAGCCGCTGGTCAGGCGCTATGGAGGGATGGTGGGAGATAAGCTATCAGAGGGGGGAGAGGTCAGGGGCAGTTGCAATTTGGTGCAAGGAAGTTAGAGAGGGCAGAGGATAGGGAGTGTTTGGATGAAGAATGATGGATCTGAGCTGGCAGGCCGTTCCAGAGTTTGGGGAAGAGGTAAGAGAAGGCTGATTGGCCGTCGGTGGTTCTTCGGTGAGAGATGGCTAATAGCCTAGCGTCAGTAGACCTGAGGGCGTGGGTGGGGGTAGGTGGGGAAGATAGGGAGGGTACGAGGTAAGGAGGGAGGGAGCCGAGCCAGTAGTTGGAGGTGAATTTGACACTATGTATTAGGTGCCACACTCAGGGATGGCAGGGCCAGTGAGCGGTAGAGCTCGCAGTGATGTAAGCGGGGGCATCGAGGGCAAAGCGGCAGAAAGCATTAAAGAGGGGGTCAAGTCTGGCTAGGGTGGACTTAGAGGCGGAGCTGTAAACGATGTCACAGTAGTCGAAGGAGGGTAGAATAATTTTCTGGACTAGTTCACGTCTGACAGGTAGGGGGAGACTGGTGCGGTTTCAATAAAGGGCTCCGAGTTTTGGGCGCAGTTTTGAAATGATGGCATCCACGTGTGTGGAAAAGGAGAGGTGGCGATCAAGCCAAACCCCTAAGTACCTGAAGGAGGGCACTTCGTCAAGGATGGTGTTATTTAAGGTATGGAAGATCAGAGGGGAGGTGAGTTTGGACAGGCGCTGTCTAGTGCCGAAAGACAAAGAGACAGTTTTCTTGGCATTTAGGGAGAGTTGGTTGGTATTGAACCAGTGTTGGATTTTGTTGAAATCGGATTGAAGTTTGGAGGAGACTTCTTCATGGGTCCGGCCGGAGGTAAAGAGGACCGTGTCGTCTGCATACATGTGGATTGCGGAAGTAGAACAAGAGTTAGGCAGATCGTTTAGAAGGATGGAGAAAAGGATGGGGCCAAGACCTGAGCCTTGGGGAACACCGGTGGTGATGGGGGGGGGGTCAGCTATTTTAGTGGATTGGGTTCTATTTAGAAGGTAGGCACTGAACCAGTTTATTTAAATAAATAAATAAAAATAAATAATTATTGTATGTGTATATCATTTGCCATATCTGTTTTAGTGTCTGGTATGCATGTGTCTATCACTTTAAAAGGGAACACATAAATAGAATCATGAGTATGACACAGGCACGCTCCGACGATGAACCTAGTTCGAAACGTAAGCGTTACCAGGAAGTAGTATACTGCTCGGGGGCTGTTACTGCTGCTGCTACCGTCTGTTTGTATTTCATGGTGTGATGTTATCCTGTGGTGACTTATTTGTGCACACTGCGGTGGCGCTGAGTGAATACCTTTTGGAATTATCGATGCCCTGATATTTACTGCGTTTTTTTGTGACTTTCAAGTCTGGATACTAGTACCGCTAGAGTTTTTAGCCTTATGCCTTGGCAACGGTGAAGCTGGTTTTTTTGCAGACCCCCGTTGTAGCGCAGTATGCTATGACTTTTATAGCTTAACTTGCACCTAGCATTTTTTGTAACTGTAACTAATAAATGGTTGCTTGGTTGCACAGTTTGGGAGCGCCCTTCTTCTTCAGTTTTTACTGATTTTGTGTCCTGATATACGAGTCCTCCTTGGAGTTAGAGCACCCTTTCGAAGTGTAGCTTCTCCCCACCCCTTTGTGTCTACCTTCCTTTTTATTTTTACTCCATACTCCCGTTGAACTTGAACATATGGCATAGGCACACGTAAGAGTCTCTAGAATTCACCGTTTTATGATTTGTAATCTGATAAACCTGAAAACCCTTCACTGATAAGTTTGCCCCAGCAGTAACTACCAGCTTGCAGATGGCATTAGTAGAGAGGAGACACATTTTTCTAAGGATGTGATTGGGGTCTGCAGCATTAGATGGACTGATAGATTCTGTGCTGCACTCTCCACCTCACTTGCAGCCTCCACGTATTAACTATGACTGTTCAGAACTAATATGGTTATAATTTACAGTCATTCTCTCACAAGTAACTCCGGTTTCTTATCTCTTATTTCCATTGTGTACATCCCTGTAAGCCTTTCTTGCAACCTCTTAGTCAATGTCCCCCTGGAGGATATGTTGTCTCCCCTTTCACTAACCACCCTTTAGCCAACTTTGACTGGAGGTCCTTCTTATCAAGGTACTACCTCATGACAGTTTACTGCCCGTGGGCCATCTCTGGCCCATACCTTGGAACCCATCTCTCAGTTAAGTCCCGACTGAACAGCTTTGGATCCTGATGTTCCATGTAGGTGTTCCCTGGAGCGCTGGGGTCCATACCAGTTGATCATCTCTGCAGTCTGTTTTCTGCAATTCTGGCAACTCTTCCCTTGGGGGGAAAGAGAGTTTTCTCCCCATTTTCAGCCCCCACAGTTTAAATTAGTATTACCAGCTTACCAAATGTCATCTCAAAAAGAAAGAACTGTGAAATGTTTTGTGGCAACTGGGTGTTAGATGGCTCAGGGCAGGGGAGGAAGGCCTGCAGGGTACTGACCCCTCCCTTCACTATGTTCCCATGACTTCCCCCATCAGATTCGTCTTTGCTCATGGAGTGTGAATAGGCTTACCAACCCCATCAAGTATTCGAAAATACTCTCCCAAGTCTGATGCTGAAACCTGACATGGTGTTTCTCCAAGAATCACACTTCACTCCATCCAAACATGCCAGACTGCTGAACTGGGCTTTGACAAGGAATTCTGTTCCTCCTATGTAGGAGGCCTATGGCAGGGGGATAGCCATACCGCTCTCTAGACATACCCAGTTTAAGGGGCACAAAATTTGGCATGACCCTGAAGGGCAACTGCTTCTGGTGCATGGCATGTTACATGGGCAAGAAGTCACGTTAGCAAACATTTATATACCCCCAGGTGCCAATATCCCGGCGACTGTAAGACAGTTGTTGGACCAGATAGTTTCCTTTGCCAAGGGGATTCTCCTCTTGGTCAGTGATTTTAATATTACCCTAAACACCAACCTGGATTCTTCCAAGTAGATGCCCCACTGCCTCCCGATCTCCCATAAATATTTTAAGTCTCTCACACATGAAAATGGATGGGCAGATGTCTGGAGGACACTGCACCCTAGACAACATAGCTACATCTATTATTCTCTGGTACACTGCACGCATTCTTTTTTTGTCACTGGACTCACATAGCTCAGCCCCCACTCCCGACCTTCCTCCCGACCCCTCCCCCCAGACTTGCCTTGGGACCGATCCTCCCAGGCTTGCCCCCCAAGGCGGGGCCACCAAGCCAGCATTCCTTCAACAGATGAGAAAGGGAGGTGCCCGGCAGACTCCTGTTACTGGGATGACTTTCCTGGTTTCCCCCCAGGGACAGGGTCATGGGATCGAGCCACGCCTGACGGAACACAACGCTGGGTCGGGGCCAAGTGCTGTGGTGGATGGGGTACAACAGAGCAGAGCATCATTGATGGTGCAGAATTGTTTTTTTTTCAATGCACATAACCTATGAGAGGCATGGTGTGTAATGGCATAATGACGCAAAGTGCCAACATCTGGCATGCCTCTGTGTAACTCAGGCTCTGGTAGTTGCTCCCTCTGGCCTCCCCCAGAGGTCAGTCTAACTCCAGACACTCACCCACCCTCCCTCTGGAGGAGGAGATCAGTCCATCAGATGCTCAGTCCTTCTCCCCCGGTCAGCCCTCCAATTCCTCGGGTCCGTTTCCGAACCTGGTGCGTCAGCGTTGCAAGTGGAAGCCCCATCACTGCTCCGGTGGGCCAGCTCACACTGTATGCATTCCAGAACTGACTACTGCTACACACAGGTGGAGCATCTTTCTAGCATCTCCTGTTGCACTATACGAAATATCTACCTTTCTAACCATGCCCCAGTTAGCTCGTACTGGGACTTCAGACTAGAACGCCAGGCCACATGTTGGCGCCTCAGTAGCTCCTTCTTGAAATCTACCATTTTTCAGGAGTTCATTAGGGAAAAACTCGAGGAGATCTTGCAGGACAACCCCATGGCTGACACTACACATACAGTCCATCTGGACACATGTCAAAAACTGTACCAAGAGGTCACCTTATACAATACTCTACTAAACAGAAGAAAAACCAACAGGAACACAAGTTGGTTTTGAGGACACCTTGCACTTCCTTCAGCAAGCACATTAGCAGGGAGACCACTTGGTCATCCCGTAATTTAAACAGGTTAAGGCTGACCTAGAATAATACTGGAGCAGACAGAAATAGTGCTCACCTTTCTATGTCAGCATTACTATGAAGTGGGAGCTAGGTCCTCCAGGCTGCTTGCTTATCAGCTTTGGAAACAGTGTAAGGTAGCCACCACTACATCACTGCTGCATCCTTCTAGCGGGATGTGCTTAACCGATACCATGAGATTGCTCAGGCATTTCAAAATTATTACAAGTCTATCTACACCCAGGAGTTAGTGCAACAACAAGACTACAGATTCTCTCCTGCAGCATCTCTGGATGCCAAAGCTTTCTCAGGAAACTGGGGACAATCTCCTCCTCCCCATCACGTAGGAGGAACTGGACTTAGTGATCCACGCCTCTAAAACAATGAAAGCTCCTAGGCCAGAGAGATCCAGCGCAAAATTCTAAAAAAACTTACCAAGGAGCTTATCTCAACCTCCTTAATGGCTGCCTGCAATGAGCCGCTGCAGGATATTGATCTCCCATCCCCATGGTCCTATGAAGCAACTTCTGTACTCCCCAAACCTGATAAAACCCTCTCCATTGTCACTCCTACCAGCAGATTTCGATGCTCAACGCCGACGATAAATTCTTTATGTCCATCCCAGCAAAGCGCTTCGAGGGACTCCTCCCCACCCTTATACACAGGCATCAAACCAGCTTTATGCATTCACGCATCATAACAGACAATATTCACTGCACCCTGCATGTTCTCCAACAGACGCAGCAGTCACAAACCCTATCCCTTCCGTTCAGCCTAGATGCCAAGAAGGCATCCGACAATGGATATCCTGGCAGTTTCTATACTCCGTGTTGGAGTGACTGGTATTCCCAGTCACATTCACTAAACTCTTGCAAAAACAATATGCATCTCCTAAGACCTGTGTTAAAGTCATACTGTAGACTTCCCCCTTCAAAGAGGTACCCATCAGGGTTGCCCAATGTCCCCTCTACGTTTTGCTCTATACATACAGCCTCTGGCTCAGGCCACCCATATGACTACCACCTTTCAAGGTATAGTTGTGGAAGGGGAAGAATTCAGTGTAGCACTTTACGCAGATAATGTACTGTTTTACCTTAGCAACACCGAAGAGGCTTTACCAAAGGTCTTTGAAATATTACACCATTTTGGGAAGGTATCTAGCTACCACTTGAATACCTCTAAAACTGAGACACTGAATTTTCACAAGATCGAAACTGCCGCAAGCCCGAGGTGTGCCAAAGATATAGCGCACCGGGGCTGCAGTAATCTAAAAGGATTTTCAATCCCTTACAGCAATTGACACTTGCTAGCCCATCTTTTTGTGATCTAGCTTGCATCAATAACAGGGACAGTTTTAACAGAGCTTGCATGCAAGCTTTGGTGCAAGCTGCCGTAACACAAGTAAAATGTCGTAACTGCACCCAAGACTGTATGGAACAAAGAAATCTCAAGATTCATTTGTGCAGGCCACAGGCCGTACATCAAACTAGTGCAATTTCCTTTACCTAAAGCACATGGAGGTCTAGCCCCCCAGTCTCCAAAGGTAATACTGGCAACACACATGCATTTATTCTTCCACCATCACTCGGGTTGGTGCCATGCAGTGCGACTATACGGAGAGAGCTCTATTTGTGCAATGTATGTATCACCACTGGGTGCCCCCAGAGATGATACAGGGCCTGAACCCCTGGCTGTGGCACCAAGTGAAAGTATGATATTCATCAGCAAAGCCTGGCACCTTAGCCCATTCCTCCCATTGCTGTGCCCCACAGCACAGCTTGAGGGATTTATACTCCCACAAATTGATCACGGATTCAGCAACTGGAAGAGGTAGTCTCTCCAACATATCCACCAGTTCTTTAAGGAACCAGATATCCAACTGTTTCAAGGTATGCAGGCACAGTACCAACTCCGAGAATCTGAGTTCTACAGATACTTGCAGCTGTAACACTATATTACAGTGCTCCCCCTTGGAGCTCACATTCCAGACAAGTACCCCCCAATAATCACCTATTGTATTAATTTTTTCAAGACAGGAGTTGGCCCGCATATGATATGGTGACTCTACCAAGCACTGCAGGCCTCCTTGAGGGACAACTCCATGGATATTGCAATGAAGTGGGCAGAAGAATCTGTTCCCATCGAGAGAGAGACCTGGACAAAAACATACCAGATGGCCACTAAGGTAATATGTTCACACCAGTGGCGGGTGGGGGGGGGTATGCATGGAAGCAACTCAATAAATTTTTCAGAATCCCTGTTATAACAGCCCAGTAACAACCCACCCAGGGTTCCGAGTGCTGGAGACATGATGGTGAGCCCAGGGCCACAAATACACATTTGATGTGGTTATGCCCACTTCTACAACTTTGTATACTCGAGAGAGATATACTGAACTACAACAAGTGTTTGGCAGGCACTTCCCTCTCACTCCCTCTCTAGATATCCTCCCACAATTCCACAGAGGCCTTAGGGATGCTAATTCCCACTATTATCCCCTTGTATCCTGCTTCTCTCCTCTCTTTTCCCCCTTTATCCTCTTACTGTATACACTAGACTAATTGTAACTAATTGAAGCCTTAGTACACCTTTGTATTACTGGAATTGCTTTGTGTGTTCTTTTATTGTATCTCACCAGTAATGTTCTCCATTGTTGTACTTCACCACCAATTGCTGTCTACCCTCCCTGCGACGAGGTGCCTTTGTAAATGAGTCTTTGACTCAAACGTTTTAAATCCAAATTATGAAATAAATAAAATAAAATAAACTGTCTTCAAAATGCTTGCTCTCACTCTTTGGCACTCCCTCAGATGAAACCTTCTGCTGGCCAAGCTCCCCTCTCATTCCATTTCCCTAAACTATGGTGCTCTTTTCCCCCCCTTCTATTCGTTCTGCTCCTTCCTTTCCTGCTCTTAAAGCTCTCCTCTGTGGTTTCTCTAATCACTCCTGCAGTTGGTTCTAATAATGTTTTGGACCCCTTTTACCAGTAAAGTACAGTTACATAAGAACTTACCGTAACAGTAGATCTTCGAGAGAGGCTCTTGCAGTAGGTAATTACATATAGGACTGACGCCAGCAGGCGGCAGGACCCCACGGAAAAATTTCTAGCTAGCAGTCCCTGGCGAGGGACCGTCCCCACATCAGGTGACCGGCGTCAGGAGACGTCGGTATAAAGGGGCGGTCCCGGATGCCCGCCTTCCAGTTCTTTTCCCGCCACAGGCCAAAAGAGGCCGGACGAGAGAAGCTGGATATTTCTCAATGGAAAAGGAGCTGACAAAAGCCTAGGGGATGGAGGGCGGGAAGGTATTACCTACTGCAAGAGCCTCTCTCGAAGATCTACTGCTACGGTAAGTTTTTACGTAACTGTACTATCTTACTTCGAGAGGGCTCTTGCAGTAGGTAATTACATATAGGACTGAATCCCAAGCAGTCTGGAACAAAGAGAGGCACCAGGAGGAGGAAAAGTACTCCAAAAGGTAGTTCTGGTTGTGCAAGTCTGAAGATAGGAGGCCTTGCAAAACATCCAGCCCGAAGCCTGCTCTACGGCGAGAGGCAATGTCCAAACTGTAGTGTTTCGTAAAGGTATGGACGGAAGTCCAGGTGGCGGCAGCACAGATGTCTGCCACAGACACATTCTTGAAACAAGCCGCAGAGGCAGCTACTCCTGTAGTGGAGTGGTCTCTGACTTGACCCGGGAGGGTCTTGTTGTATTTGTCATAACAGAAAGTGATGCAATGAGCCAACCACTTAGGCATTGCTTGGAAACAGCATTGCCTTCCCTTTTGTGAGCAAAAGAGATGAACCACTGATCAGTCTTGCTGAGATCCTTCGTACTGTTGGTGTAGCATCTCAGAATCCAGTGAACATCCATAGTATGGAGTAACTACTCCCCTTGATTAGAGTACTGCGTAAAAAAGGCAGGTAACTCTATGGACTGATTTAGGGTAGACTCGACTACTACTTTAGGGAGAAACTTAGGATTTGTGCGAAGAGCAACTCGTTCCTTGTGAAAAATCAAGTATGGGATTTTACACATCAGGGCCTGGAGCTCGGAGATTCTCCGAGCCGAAGTAATGGCCACCAAGAAGAGAGTCTTCCACGAAAGGAACTTCAAATCCGCAGAAGCTGCAGGTTCAAAGGGAGGGAGAGTAAGTTTCTCGAGAACAAAGTTCAAGTCCCAAGGGGGAGCAGGAGTACGGATGGGGGGCCTCAGATGGAGGACCCCTCTGACAAAGGTCTTGGAGACCTCCAGTTGAGCAAAAGCCTTGTCTGCAAAGGGAACATGATGGGCCGAAATGGCCACCATGTGTACCTTCAGAGAGGAATGGCTGAGACCCAGGTCAAACAGATGACGTAGATACTCCAGCAGAAGCCCCGCTGAACAGGAGAAAGGTTCCACGTTCTTGGAAGCGTCCCAAATAGTGAATCTTTTCCACTTCATGGCATAAGTGGATCTGGTGGAAGGTTTTCTGGCCTCCACTAAAATCTCTGTCACTTTGGGAGACACTCCAAAACGGGATTGGTCTAGGTCTGCAGGGGCCATGCATGCATGCAGTTGAAGGGATTTGAGGCCTGGATGGACCGGGGTCCCCTGATCCTGGGTCAACAAACCTCGAGATAGACGAAGAGGAAGAGGAGGATCCTCTGAATATTGTTGTAGAAGAGAGAACCAGGTTTGCCTGGGCCAGAAAGGAGCGATCAGAATCATTCTCGCTCCTTCTGAAGCTAGTTTCTGCAAGACTCGTGGGATAAGTGGAATTGAGGGAAAGGCATAGACAAATCTGTCCTTCCAGTCTAGAGACAGAGCGTCGCTCCAAAAAGCGCCTCTCTCTGGAACGAGCGAGCAGAAGATGAGAAGTTTTGCGTTTAGGGGGGATGCGAACAGGTCGACCTGTGGTGTTCCCCAAAGTTGGAAGATACTGTCTAGGACCCCTTGGTCCAGTTCCCACTCGTGAGTCGGAGCAGAACAGCGACTGAGTTTGTCTGCCAGGGTGTTGTCGACTCCCGGAACGTGAATTGCCATGAGGTGAAGGTCGTGTTGTGTTGCCCAATCCCAAACCCTCATTGCCTCCCTCCATAGAGGGTAGGACCGAGTCCCTCCCTGCTTGTTGATGTACCACACCACGCACATGTTGTCCGTCTGGATGGCTAGGTGGCCGGGAAGGATGTATTGGTGAAGGGCTTGGAGAGCGTACAACACTGCCCGAAGCTCGAGCACACTGATGTGGAGAGCTTGTTCTAGCTTGGACCAGGAGTCCTGGGTCCGATGAGGGCCTAGATGGGCTCCCCAACCTTTGCCTGAGGCGTCTTTGGTTAGAGTCTGGGAGGGGGGAGGATGAAAGAAAGGAACTCCCTGAATCAGGTTCTCTCGAACCATCCACCATTGCAAGTCTCGCATCATCGGCGAGGAGATCAGAACTGAGTGATCTAGGTCGTCCACTAGCTGATCCCATTGAGAGCGTAGTCGAGCGCGAGGTACCGTCGGGATAGCAGCCGCCATGAGCCCGAAAAGGCGAAGGACCGACCTCGGAGAGACCCTCCTGCGGTCGGACAACAGACTTATTTAGGTCTGAAGGGTGGACGCCCTGTCCGGAGGCAGGAAGACCTTGCCCATGGTCATATCAAGGATCGCCTCAATAAACTGTAGCCTCTGGGATGGGTCCAGATGAGACTTGGAATGGCTGATGGTAATACCCAGGCAGGCAAAAACCTGCTGGGTAAAGGAGAGGAAACGCAGGAGTTCCTCCCTGGACGAGGCCGCCAGGAGCCAGTCGTCCAGGTACAGGAAAACCTGCACTCCCTTGGTACGCAGGTGGGCCGCCACCACTGCCAGGCATTTGGTAAATACTCGGGGGGCTGAGGATAGACCAAACGGGAGTGCATTGAACAGGTAGTGGTCCCCCTGGAACGCAAAACAAAGGTATTTGCGATGAGAAGGGTGAATGGGAATGTGCAGATAAGCGTCCTGCATATCCAGAGCACAAAGCCATTGACCCGGCCGGAGAGGGGCATTAGGCTCTGCAAGGAGAGCATCCTGAACCTTTTGTACTCTACGTAAAGATTCAGGGAACTGAGATCCAAAATTGGTCTGAGATCTCCTGTCTTCTTTGGGACCAGAAAGAAATGGGAATAGTAGCCCGTCCCTTGCAGATGAATGGGGACAGGCTCTATCGCTTGCTTCAGCAGAAGAGCCGAGATTTCCTCCTGAACCAAGAGAAGATGTTCCCATGAATACAACGACTTCAGAGGGGGGGTGGCGGGATGGTTTCTGAAGAAACTCTATGGAGTGTCCTTTGCTATGAGCTGGAGCACCCAAGAATCCCTGGTTATCCACTCCCATCCCGGAAGGTGGAGGGAAAACCTCCCTCCTACCAGTTCCTCTGGGAAGTCTGGAGGCAGTGGGAGAGGAAAGGAGTCAGGTGGTGTGAGGTAGCGCCCAGCTGAGGCACTCGCTGATTTTTTGGGCGGGGGCCTGGCAGCTGCGGGACCCGCATTTTGTGGCCCGCCTTCCTGACATTTCGCTTTGGCCAATTCCTTGCTCATGAAGGGGACAGCGCCAGGTTGATGGGGACGGTACATGGAATCAACTGACTTAAGAGCCATCCCCTTCTCTTGCAAATCGGTGATGATGTCCTTGACATCACCCCCGAAAAGCACCGACCCACTGAACGGTGCTTCCTGGATAGCAGATTGCACCTCTGGGACCAAACCTGACACACGGAGCCAAGCATGACGCCGAAGGCCTACAGCGAAAGCTAAGCTCAGCCCAGCAGTGTCCACTGCATCGTATGTCGCACGTAGCATGTGTCGACTGGCCGAACGAGCAGAGCGGACAAGATCAGCCAACTCCTGCTTGACCTGGGAGTCAGGCAAGGAGTCCAGTTTGGCTTCCGCCTGAGTCAGGATGGCCTTCTGGTAGTCCCCCATATGGCTGACATAGTTCAGGGCCCTGATCCCCAGTGTGGAGGAAGCGTAAATCTTTCTCCCATACTGGTCCAGAAGGCGTGATTCCTTATCAGGAGGAGACGACCTAAGTTGTTTGGGGTTCACCGACCGGCCGTGAGCGGCGCTAATCACGACCGAGTCGGCAGGAGGGTGAGAATCCAGGAAATCAACACCCTCTGGAGCCTGATATAGCCAGTTCGACTTCCTAGGAAGTGGGGCTAAGGCCGACGGCTGCTTCCATATTGTGGTAACAAGGTCGGCGTGAGGCTCTATCCAGGGTGGCACCAAGGTAGGAGCTGTCACGGGCAGATCCAGATGTTCAGCGAGTTTCAGACGCTGAGGATCTGGTTCCAGGGAGTGCCACTGATGAACCTCCTGGATTTTCCTAAGCAACTCCATAAAAGAAGGATCCTCCGGAGGAGACTTCGGAGGAGTCCTTGGCCTGGGCTTCGATGGAGAGTGAGGCTCGTCGTCTCTCTCGTAGCAACCGTCGGAAGAGTCTGAGGAGTCTGAGGGTGAAGAGGAGGATGAAGAAGAGAAAGACTCCCTTTCCCAACCCGGGGGAGGAACGGACCTCTTGGGAAGCCCCCGGGGAAGCGTGTCCTGCCCTTCTCTGGATCCAGACGGAAGAACCCTGGAGTCCAGAGGTGGTGAGGGAGTGTGCCGCCTGGGACGTACGGGAACCTGGGACGGCACCGTCGCCGGAAGACGGCTCTCGACCTCTTTGGTGAGCTGAGCCTTGGCCTCAGCCCACCAGGAGGCCAGAGTCTCCTGCATGTCCACCAGCGGCTGCGAGGGTGGTGGAGGAGGAGAAGGAGGTGGGGGATAAGGATACGGGTTATAACCGTATGGAGCGTATCCAAAACCTGGCTGCGGGTAGCCCGGAGTCGGGTATTGTGGCGTCGAGTACTGCGGCATCGGGAAGCCCAGCGTCGGGTACTGTGGTGCCGGATACTGCGGTCCTGGGTACACTGGCGTCGAATAGGACGGAGGATACCCAGGAGCCGGTGGGGCTGCCGGAGTAGATGACCCGGCCAGAGGCCTCACGGACAGGTCCCTAGTGGAGAGCCCGGACAGCGGAGGGCCTGATGGGGGAGGAATGTCTCCCGGAGTGGGTAAGGCCGACGTCAGGGCCGACGGCGGAGGCCCTGGCGCTGGAGGTACCGACGTCGAAGGGGCCGGCGTCAGAGCCGGCATCCGGGGAGCCGACGTCAGGTCCGGTGCTCCCGGTAGGGGAAGGACTGATGGATGCAAAAGATCCCCAGCTTCGCCCGGGACGGAGGGAAAAGTCCCGGGTCGGGTTGGGAGACTCTGGTTCCCCAGACGGCAGCAAAGGCTGTGGGAACTGGGTATGACGGACGTGGGGTCCGCGTCGGTTCCTTCGCTGGCTGGGATGCTTGACGAGCCGACATGAGGCCCAGAGGTGAGTTTCCTCGGTGCGCCCGGAGGAGCCGACGTCCGACTTATGAGAGCCATCACTGGAGGCAGGCTGGTAGAGGGACTGGCCTGGTCCGTGGAGAAGAGGTCGCGCCGCCACGGGAGGGTCGGACGCCTTACTGGCCTCTCCGGCGGACGCCAGAGGAGCCAACGCCTGCTTACCGGAGTCGCCCACAGTGGTAGGCTATGAGCCTGCGGCCGAACCAGGGGCGGAGGCCTCCAACTGCCCGGAGGCGCCCGCAAGGCCCGAGCGCGAGCCAGACAGGCAGGCCGACGCCCCCTTGGAAACCTCCGAGGTGGCCGTCCAGGTGCGTTACCCTGGAGGGGATGTTGCCTGCATCCCAGCGACTCCCGAGGAAGACGCGGTGGAGGAGCCCTTGTCCCGGTGCCTCTCCTTCTCCTTCTTCTTCCAATGGCCTTCGGAGGAAGTGGACGCCTGCCTCAGTTTTTTGAGCTCCTTCTCCATAGAACTCATTTTCTTCTTTAGAATATGGGCTTCCAGGGATTGCTGCCGCCTTTTCCGGGTAGCCGCGTTGAAACTGAGGCAGTGCTGGCACTTCTCAACTGGGTGATCAGGGCCTAGGCAGAACAGGCACAGGGAGTGGCTGTCCTTGTGCGGTAGTTGGGCGCCGCACGGATCGCACTTATTCTTGTGCTCGGAGGGTGTAGGGGACGACATACACCGATGGTAGTACTGACGTTAGTCGAAAAAAAAATAATTTTGCTTTAAAAACCGACAAAGGTAGGGCTGACGAAGCACTAACTTTTCCGCGAGGCACTGCTCGAGCTAACGGCGGGAAAGAACTGGGAGGTGGGTGTCCGGGACCACCCCTTTATACCGACGCCTGAGGCCGGTCACCTGACGTGGGGGCGGTCCCTCGCCAGGGACTGCTAGCTAGAAATTCTTCCGTGGGGTCCTGCCGCCTGCTGGTGTCAGTCCTATATGTAATTACCTACTGCAAGAGCCCTCTCAAAGTAAGATCTCCCAATCATTGATTTCAACACTTCCCACTTCCCTAGCATCATTTCATTCCCACTGCTCCTTACTTTGCTATGCTAATTGCTATTCAATTGTTCTTTTACCAGTTTCATAATTTACTGTATGTAACTTACTGTCAATTTTATTCTTAAGCATT
Organism: Neoceratodus forsteri; assembly: GCA_016271365.2. Taxonomy (NCBI): domain Eukaryota; kingdom Metazoa; phylum Chordata; order Ceratodontiformes; family Ceratodontidae; genus Neoceratodus; species Neoceratodus forsteri. The sequence goes on from CM057455.1 coordinate 1,218,580,841, forward strand.
ACTGTCTAGTTTTATTTCGTTACACTCGTTTCCATTCTTTGTATTTTATACTCTGTATTTTGTATCTGTCCCTTCCCCCCTCCGGATGCATCTGAAATGAGTTGTTACCAGCTCAGTATGTCTTTCCTGGTAAAACATTTGAAATAAATACATAAATTAATTAATTAACCCCAAGTGACATCATGCTCCCCCCAAACTGATTTTACTATGTCCTTTTTGTTCCCCAAATCTGGCCCCTCTCTTAGCTGAAATAGCTCATACAGACTGGTCACCTATCTCCTCTGCATCCTCAACCTCAAAACAGTTACTTCTGTTCCAAATTCCTAGGCATTTGGAAAGCATGCCCCCTTTAAATACACAAGAATAAGAGGAAAGAGGATCACACTTCCCTTGGGTCACTGCCAATCTGCTGACCTACATGCATGCACGTGACCAAGCCTGGAAAGCCCATTAGGCTTCTGGCTCCCACTCTGATCCCCTTAGATACCACTACCTGAGGAACGCAAGCACCAGAGCCACCAGAAATGCCAAAGTCAAATACTTCACCACCTACTTTAACTCCAACATAACCCCCCCATGCCACTCCTCAAGGTAGTTAGTTCCACCCTGCCAGACCCCCTCACTGTGGCTACAACATTTTTTTTTTTCCTAGCTACATTTTTGGGGTATTTTTCTCCCCATTTTCGTTCGTCCCCATTCTTGAACGGGTGCGCACATGTGGAGACATGCGCATGCCACAGCTTGAGACATCCTCTCGCAGCTTGCCACCCCTTCCCGCCTACATTAGCCACCGGACCTCCACCCAACGGCAGCAGAACTATGGGGGGGTGACAACCACCCCAAGAGAGGAGAGCTGCCCTACGGCTGCTCAAGCCTGCTCTCCCCCCCTCCCCGTCACAGCTCCCTGACGACCCGAGTCTGTTCCCGAACCCGGGTCACCAGTGTGTCAAGAGGTAAGGCATCCAGCACGGCAACCCTCTGCACCACTGGGCCAGCTTTGTGGCTACAATATTTAACTCCTTTTTCACCTCCTGTGCCTCAGCACTCCTTTCCACTCTCCCATCCTCCTCCTCCACCACCACTACCCCCGTCTCACCCCCACCTGACTCTACCTTATCCCCCTTCATGTTCTCTCCCATCTCCCCAAACTGAAGCCCACAAGGTCCTTCTAGCCCTAAACCCTTGCAAGGGCAAGAGCCCCGGTGGTCTTGATTCCAAGGTCCTCTATCTCTCCACCCCACTATCTCCTCCCCTATTGCCGCACTCCTAAATCTATTGTTCTCTCTGGCCATGGTTCCTGCAGCCTGGAAATTCTCAACAGTCTTCCTTCTTCCTAAGGGTAGTGACCCCACCAACCCTGATAACTATCACCAAAGTACCCTACTCCCCATCCTAGCTAAGCGGCAGGAACATACTGTGCTTTCCCAACTCTTCCCCTATCTTGACTTTTCTGTCTTTTTCACCCCTTTCTAGTATGGCTTCCGAAAGTCACACTCTACCACTACCTCACTCCTTTGGCTCACTGACTCCTTACTCACCAGAATGGACCAGGGGCAGTTCACTTCCACAATATTTGTCGACCTAGCTAAAGTCTTCGACACAGTATCGCATTCCCTCCTCCTACACAGACTACGTGTCACTGGTCTATCCATTTCAGCCACCACCTGGTTTAGATCCTACCTAGAAGGTAGGTTGCAATCGGTTAAGACAGATGACTCCCTCACCACTCCATCAATACTGCTGTCCCACAGGGCTCAGTACTTGGCCCAATCCTATTTTCTATCTTCTTAAATGACCTACCTGCTGTCTGCTCATAAACAGCTATATAGATATATATATATATATATATATATATGTATATATATATACACACATATGCGGACGACACCGTCCTTTACACCTCAGGTACTTCCCAATCTAAGGTGGCAGAAAGACTTCAGCCAGGTGCAGCATTGGTTCCACTCAAACCAGCTGTTCTTAAACGCCAAAATGACTGTCTCCATGACCTTCAGCACAAGGCAGAGACACTCTAACCCCCCCCACACACACACTATCTTCCATACCCTGGACGGAATGTCTTTAGAAAACATCACCCCCTTTAGGTACCTTGGGGTCTGGCTAGGCCAGCACCTGGACGTTCTGTACATGTGAACGCAATCCCCCAAAAAACTGCATCCCAAGCTTGGCGCATTATACAAAAACTGTGACTGCATTCCACTATCGGCTCACCGCACAACTGTACAGAAAATTATCTTCCCCACTTTTGACTATGCTGACATAGTCTACAGTGCCGCTCCCAAGTCCTCCCTTGCCAGACTGGACACCCTCTTTCACTTCTTCTGTTGTTTCGCTCTATTCTCCCCGGACCCATCATTGTGATCTCTGTAAAGTCCTCTCCCCCTCATCTCTAGAATCCAGACATCTCAGCCATTCTGCTAGCTTTGTGGCCAAATTCTGGTTCGGGACACTACCCTCCTACCTCACCTCTACTCTCTCTACTCCCGCCCTTCCCTCCTACTCCCTCCACAAACACCGGTCACAGATCCCTGGCTCTCCCCCAAAGGTCCACTACTGTACGTCAGTCCGCCTTCTCATACCACTGCCCTAAACTGTGGAACCCCTTCCCCCTTCCATCCGAGACAAACTGACTCAAGCAGCCCCTTCATCTCTATTCAGTGTCTACACCTCCCAGTCTGCACCTGCACCTAATCTCTTCTATCTCTAACTACAGGCCCTCTCCAGCTCCCAGACAGACAATCCTTCCATATCATTATCCGCAGCTACACTTAGTCTAATGTCTCACCACACGGTACTTCAACCCTGATCTACCCACACTGTGACTACCCTTACCTCACCTACCTCCAATTCCAGATCCAGTCCTCCCCTCAGGTTGGCAGCTACCTACTGTTACACCCTAAACATTCTCACACCACACCATGCCATCTGCTGCTCCCTAAGCCTACCTAAGCTAAACCCTAAGCCTACCTTCATCACACCATGCCCAGCTCTGCCTCACCGCTATGTTCCCAGGACCACCCACTGAAATTGCTCTGCACTGGGTCAGCACCCACTGCAAGAAACTTTATGCCCTATGGCTTTTGATATTTTTATGCTATCATCTACGGTAATAGTATGCTTATTTTTGACTCACAATTCATGTACTCTATGCATTATTGCTAGTCTAGTGCTGTATCTATTGTTAGTATATGAACTGTTCATCCCTGTATTTATTGTTATTGTTGAAAAACATGTTCCCTCCCCCCAGGATGCATCTGGAAATGAGCAATCATGCTCAGTATGCCTTCCTGGTGAAACTCTTAAATAAATAAAAATGACTTATTATTTATTTTATTTGTGTTTTGGTAACCAGGTAAGTCCACTGAGACAGTTACAGTCTTTTTTTCAGGGTCGACCTGGGAGTACAACATGATAAAAATACATCTGTATAAACTGATGGCATTACAGGTAAAGACAGTTCAATAAATGAAAGTAAACAATAAATGATGGCAGTCTTTGATAACACACTAAAATTGTATCATAAAATACAGAAAAGCAAAGAGCAACAATATTTACACAACTGTATATACAAAATACAAAAACGGGTGTCCCACAGTTCAGTTTGGAACTAGAGTAATCATAAGACTATCAACAAATACAGCAGTGCAATCATACAATTAATTAATTAGTTACTTTGCTGGGAATACTACTCTCTGTGGCCAAAAAGGCCATAACAAACTGTTGGCTGACACTCACCATACCAGACCTGACAGTGGGAAGGAGTCTAGTCAACCAAGTATATCACCTGGAAAAGATCATACACCCCTCAATGACCCTTCAGAAGTATGTAATTCATGCCGGAACAGCTGGCTGATTCATGCAGTGAGCAAAGACCCCACAGTGAATCCCGAATAGCAACTGGACTCTTAATGCTCTGTTGCCCCTAATATTCTGAAGTGACAGCCTTGTGGCTCCAAAGTAACCAATGATAATGGATTAACAGGGGTGCTACTCGGCAGATCTTGCAGCACCCCCTCCTCTACCTCTCTCCCTGCTTGGCTTGGGGGCAGAGCTCCCCAGCTGCCACACACACACACAAGGGTAAACACTATCCATCTTACCCGTGCCACACAGCAGTGCTACTCTGTAAAGCAAGTAGTGGCTTTTGATGCTGGACATGCACACACCTCCCTGTGCTGTACCTAATGGGGGAGTGATGGTATTCGGGCAGTGCTGCAGCTAATGAAATCATGAGACCCAATGCAGTAAGTATTCCAACCTTTACTGCAATGACACTGTATTGTGATGACCTTTGAAAATGTAATAAAAATTATATTTACAAAAAAAAAACTGTGCACTCACAGTACTTAGATTAAAATAGCTATACAACAATTTCCAATGCTCATTTTTACACAAGACACTGTTCTAGGGGTCCTGTAGCTGTTCTTTACTAGGACATACAGGAATTGCATATTACTGATTTTTTTACCCAACTGACTTACAATACACGGCCTACTGGCTTCATGAATATAGGCATGCACGCTCACTGCCGAGTGCGCTGGGACCAGCTGCATCAGTCCAGCTTTATTTAACCATGCTATATATACATCATTGAGCAAGCTCGTTTACAAGATGGTCCTGGGAGACACAGAGGACATATAAAGATACAATGGAATTGAGAAACTATACAGACGAGGCACAAACACAATATTATATTTAAACAAGTAAGGAGGTCAATAATTTTTATTAGTTTAGGCACCACTTGGCAGCACCTAATAACATACACATAACTATTACAGAGTACATATAATGCATCCCAGGATGGATACAAAGTTATTCATAGTACAGCTGTATAAACATACCAACCCGAAAGTACCTATGCAGTACCATATGCTGGGAGGTGGAGTGCGGGGAGGGGGTAGTGGAGGGGTTGTAGGTGGAGTGCGGGAGAGGTGGGGGAGTGCGGGGAGGTAGGGAAAGGGGTAGTGGAGGGGTTGTAGGAGATGGGTGTGAGACGGGATAACCGTCCAAGTACGGGAAGTTGCCAACTGTAGGATCTGGCCAATTAGTGATGGCATATGCAATTTTCTTTCAGCACAGAAGACAGTAGGGTCTTAAGAGTAGATAGACCCAGAATGGCACAGAACTTTAGAGACTTCTGGAGTGCATTCCAAAGGGATGGAAGGGCAAAAGTGATAGCTGCAGCACCATAATGGGTTCTGACTTTAGGGACTTTGAACATTACAAGTGAGTAGCACCTCAAGCCGTAGAACCCCGAACTTCACGTAAAGAGATTGGATATATATGTGGGTAGTTTGCTAGTAATTGCTCTGTGGATCCAAAGGTACACATTTCTCTGCCTCCTGACAGTCAGGGAGGTCCAGCCTATCACTGCATAGAGCAAGCAATGGTGGGTGTTTAGACGAGTATTAGAGATGAATTTCAAAGCCCGATGGTAAAGTGTGTCAAGTTTAGTTAGAGCCTACTTAGGACAGTGGCTGTAAAGAATGTCTGTATAATCTAAGAGGGGGGAAAAATGTAGTTTGGAATAGATGAAAAAATTACTCACCTTAGTAATTATGTTTCTTCTATTGGAATCTTGCTGTATTCTGACAAGTGCAGTTAGCCCCAGCCTTTAAACTGCCCCAGAGAACAAAGGGTTAAACTTTCTATGCAGAGATAGAATGCTGAGCTCGAGCTCGGTTGATGTCTCTGTCTGTTTCCCTCCGAAATCTAACCATCAGATTCTTACGAGCAAAACCCTAATAGCTATTCTTTGTGGAAATTGTAAAATTTTTAACAGCCAACTGGCAACAAAAAGTTTTGGATCCCCAAGGAAGACTCAAGTCAGGAAACCCAAAACTCAAAAATCGAACCAAACAAGAATAGTAACAAAATAACACCCAAACAAGAAGAGGGTGTAAAAGGAGCACCCCTGAGGTGCAACACTGCACCTGCCCACCCACTTCCCAAAACCAGGTTCTGAGAGGGGAGGCAGGAAGGGAGGGAAGTCAGAATACAGCAAGACTCCAATAGAAGAAACATAATTACTAAGGTGAGTAATTTTTCCTTCAAACAACTTGAAGTCTTGCTGTATTCTGACAAGTGCACACTACCAAGCAGTACCTCCATGGAGGAGGGACAGAACCTACTTTGGGAATAGGCTCTGAAGTACTGTTGTGCCAAACCGAGCATCACTCCTAGCCTGGATATCCAGAGAGTAATGCTTGGTAAAGGTATGGATTGTTTTCCAGATGGCTGCTTGACAAATTTCTAAGAGAGAGATATCCCTGGTAGCAGCCAGGGAAGCAGCTGTACCTCTTGTAGAGTGAGCTCTCAGGCCTGAGGGTGGAATCTTTCCCAGTTTTTCATAGCAGAATTGTATACAAGACACAATCCACCTGGCAATAGTTCTCTTGGTGGCAGGTTTGCCCATTCCCACTTCTCCATAAGTGAGGAACAACTGGAGGGAGTCAAACCTGTGACCCTTGGAACGCTCTATGTAGTAGCTAAGAGTTCTTTTAACATCTAAACTGTGTAGCCTCCTCTCCGCTGTGGAAGAATGATCAGTGAAGAAAACACGGAGACACACAAACTGATTCAAATGGAAGTCTGAAACCACTTTGGGCAAGTACCTTCTATTGGTTCTAAGGACCACTTTATCCCTGTGAAAGGAGATAAAATCAAGTTCCACTGACAGGGCCTACAATTCACTGATTCGCCTGGCAGAGGTAATGTCTACCAAGAACACAGTTTTCCAAGTCAAGTACTTAAGCTCTGCTGAGGGCATAGGCTCAAAAGGAGGTTGCATAAGTTGAGCAATGCAAACATTCAAATCCCAGGCAGGGGCAGGGTCTCTAAAGGGAGGACTGGTGTGAAGCAATCCTTTGAAAAATTTACAGACACAAGACGAGATGATAGTGTTGAAGACTTTCCCACTGACAGAAAAGCAGAAACAGCTCACAAGTGTAACTTGAGAGTAGCTGGTCTGAGGCCTAGGCCATTAAGATGGACCATATAATCCAGAACCGTAGGCAATTCAGCAGTATCTGAGGAAATATGCCTCTTGGAACACCAAATGCTTAATCTCTTCCATTTGGATTTATAAGACTTTCTGGTGGAGGGCTTTCAAGCAGCTTTGAGAATATCCAGAACCCCCTGAGAAAGATGCAAATCTGAAAACTCTAACTCTTCAAGAGCCATGCCTTGAGATTGACAGACTGAAGATTGGGGTACCAAATCCTCCCCTGAGAGGATGTTAACAGGTTGTAATTCCTGGGAAGAGACAGGGGAAGATGGACTGTTAGGGACAACAACAGGGGGTACCAAGGCTGTCTGGCCCAGTCTGGAGCAATCAGAATCACTTTACAAGGTTGAGCCCTTATCTTGACTAGAACTTTGAACAGGAGTGGGAATGGAGGGAAGGCATACAGAAATGTCCCTTCCCAATTTAGAATCAGAGCATCCAGGGGGACTGAGCCCAAGACTGGGGGTCTGCAACAAAACAGAGGAAGTTGGTGATTGTCTGGGGCTGCAAAGAGATCTATCTCTGGAGTGCCCCACCTTGAACACTTTCAACACCTGAGGGTCCAGGGACCATTCGTGATAGCCCTGAGAGATCCTGCTCAGTGCATTTGTTGGCACATTGTCCTTCCCTGGAAGGTGAACTGCTATCAGGGAGGTTTGCAGGGAATAAGCCAGGGACCACAATTTCATGGCTTCCATGCACAAGGCCGTGGACCGAGTGCTTCCCTGCTTGTTGATGTACCACATGGTGGTGGTGTTGTCTGTTCTGACCTGAACCACCTTGTTCTGCACTGACTGAGAGAAAGCTTTCAGGGCCAGAAAAACGGCCCTGAGTTCTAGGAGACTGATATGGAGAAGGGATTCTTGGAGGGACCATAGTCCCTGGGCAGTGAGTTCCCCCAGATGGGCTCCGCAGCCCAGAAGAGAAGCATCCGTGGTAAGCACCACTGAATGAGACTGGTTGGCAAATGGGACCCCTTGTCTTAAATTGTCCTGATCCTGCCAACATTGAAGGGCCTGGATCAAGGTCAGAGTCACTGGGATCAGTTTGGTAAAGCAATCCTTCCTCTGACACCAAAAAGCCCTCAGATGGAACTGAATATCCCTCATCTGAAATCTTGCCCCTTGGACCACTGCTGTTGAAGCTGCCATCTGGCACAAGAGCTGGAGGAAATGCCTTGCTGGTCGAGACACCGAAGGGTGAAGGAAGAGGCTAGTTCTATAAGAATCCTTGCCCTTTCAAGGGGAAGGAAAGCTCTTACTCTGACTGTGTCCAGTTCTGCTCCTATAAAGGTAAGAAGCTGGACTGGCTCGAGAACTGACTTGAAAAGGTTGAGAAGAAATCCTAGAGAAGTGAGCACTTGCTGGGTCACTTGCAGGTGAGACTGGACTTGGTCTGGAGACTGGCCCACTATCAGCCAATTGTCCAGATATGGAAAAATGGAAATCTTTTGCCTTCTTAGAAAGGCAACTACTACTGCCAGGCATTTTGTGAAAACCCTTGGGGCTGAGGTTAGGCCAAAGGGCATTGCTCTGAACTGGTAGTGACCTGAGGGCAACTCGAACCTGAGGTACTTTCTGTGGGAGCACCTGATGGGAATGTGAAAGTAGGCATCTTTGAGGTCCAGGGAGGCTAGCCAGTCCCCTGGCCTTAGAGAGGGAAGGATTATTCCCAGAGTTACCATCTTGAACTTTGGTTTTAGAAGATGTTTGTTTAGGTATGTTAGGTCTAGGATGGGTCGCCACTCCCCTGTCTTTTCTGGGGTAAGGAAGTACCTGGAGTACAGCCCTTTGCCCCAGTGTAGGGTAGGTACTCTCTCTATGGCTCTTAAGGCCAGCAGATATTAAACCTCTGCCTCTGGGGCAAGGGTTTCCAAGAGATTTGCAGGTGGAAAAGACCTGGTTCTCATCTTTGGAAATTTTTTGAAGCTGAGAACCAGTCCCTGGCTTACTACTTCCAGGACCCACTTGTCTGATGTAACAGACATCCAGTCCTGGACAAAGTAAGCCAGCCTACCTCCTACTGGAATAGGAAAGTCGACCCAGGCAGGCCCATCAGGGTGTCTGCTTGGCAGAAGCCTTAGGCTGAGGAGTGGATGCAGCCCTGCTCATCCCCCTTCTGCATCTCCCTCTGAAAAAAAACCTCTGTGAAAAGGGAGAAGAGGCCTGTGCTTGGTAAAAAGGCCTTTGAAAAGGCCTGCCCCTGCCCCTAGACTGCTGCCTTTGAGGAGTTGCCTGCCTCTCCTTGGCCTGAGCACTCCTGTAGGTGATCCTGTACTCATCCATTTTCTTCATGTAATTCTCTGTCTGCTCCCCAAACAGAGAATTACCTACTACAGGAAAATCCATGGCCTTAGCCTGGGTATCCTGCGAGAGGCTAGTACATCTGAGCCAAGCCATTCTCCGAAAAACCACAGATGTAGCCATGACTCTTGAAGATACATCACTGGAGTCCACAGCAGCATTAAACTGAACTTTAGATTCCTCAATCCCATCTGCAGCAACTGCCTCCAGCTCCTTGGCTAGCTGGGGGGAGGCCTGTTTAGCCAGGGCCAGTACAGTGTCCCACCTAGACTTCTGGTACCTGGCTGTATAGGCCATATAATTCGCCTGTCTGAGTCCCAAGGAAGATGCCATGTACTGCTTTTTTGTCATGGCATCAATCTTCCTGGAGTCTTTGTCTGGGGGGTGTGAAGCCAAGGGAATGTTTGCCTTATCACAGACAGCAGCCTGCACAACCCATACATGGCTGCACTGCTGATAAAAAAACTCTGTACCTGAGCCTGAGAGTGTATACCTCTTGTCCATTCTTCTGTCCACAGGAGGTATAGAATTAGGAGACTTCAGAATTTTTTGTGTCTGTTTCCCAAAAGATTTGTGTAGGGGAATAGACAGTCTCCTGGACTCTGGGATGTCCATCATTTCTACAAAATCAGGCTCCTCCTGATCCTCTATTGTCTCTTCCATAGGAAGCTGGAGGGTCTCAGCCACCTTTCTGTAGAACATAAAGTGGGAAGGGGACTCAGAAAGCCTAGGAGGGGATACACCTGAAGGTCTGTCTGGGGAGATGTCCGGTTCCACAGGCACATCTAGACTTTCACCATCACCATCATCATCTTCAAACTTCCCTTCCTCCTCAAACTCCGGTTCATAAAATTCTTCAGGGGCATAATCGTGAACCGGGGGTACCGACTGAACCAAGCCCCTGCCAAAAGGTGCCGGATCGGTCGGAAACGGCCGAAGCGATTCCACAATCCGAATCGCTCTGGCTATTTCTTCGGCGGTCGGAACATGGACTTCTGGATCGAACCGGATGATTTTTCTTGCGCTTTCTTTAGTGGAACCAACCCCTCAGGATCGGCTCTCCTTGTTCAAGAAGTATCGCCTGGTCAGAGGGCACTCCTTCTGGTTTGGTCGGAACCGAACCGGGCTGGCCATCCGGGTCAGCGGACTTCTCGGCCTCCTTTTCCCTCAGTCTACCTAATCTCTTTTCAAGGGTAGATTTGGGAAAATTTTGCAAATTTGGCAGTCTGAATCAAGGTGTTCAAACCCCAGACAATAAACACAGGTGGTGTGGGGATCGGCCTTGGCAAAGACCTACCCACACTCACTGCAGTGTTGAAATCCAGTGGACCCGTTTTTTTTCTTGGGTTTCTCAGACATGGCTAACCTAACCAAACTTACCCTTTTTTTGGCAACCACCAAGCAAGACTCCCTTATTGGTTCCCAACCGTGTCACAGGTCTTGGAAAAAAATGGATAAAAACACGTTTTTTTTAGAACCGATAAGGACCGGTAACCACATACTAAAGTTACACAAGAATTTAAACAAATGATCGGTTCAGCCGAACCGATCCACACTTTTTAAAAGTTCCACACAGAAATACAGTAAAACACCTATCTAGTACTCACGGTACCACAGACAGAGACTGAACCGATTATGCGGAATACTTTTTCGGTTAGAAACCGACGAAAAACCGACACTTCAACCGACTTTCGAACCGAGCTGCAGGAGAAATCTCCAGAGCGACTGTTCAGTGAGGCGCAGTAAAGAATCTGACGGTTAGATTTCAAAGGGAAACAGACAGAGACATCAACCGAGCTCGAGCTCAGCATTCTATGCTCTGCATAGAAAGTTTAACCCTTTGTTCTCCGGGGCAGTTTAAAGGCTGGGGCTAACTGCACTTGTCAGAATACAGCAAGACTTCAAGTTGTTTGAATTCCCTTCGCCTCGAAAGTGAGAAAGTGTCTAATGTGCTAAAAGACGTCCAGGCGCTGTCTCCATTTTTTAGCTAGTTCATCCAAGTGAACTATGAAGTTAAGCTTACTGTCTAGCCAAAGACCCAAGTATTTAAACCTGTCCACTGTTTCGAGTGGTTCACCAAGCAGGGTGTGTAATGAAAGGTTTTGAGTAGTCGCAGTTTGTAAATGCGGTTGGGAGGAGATAAGCATAGCTTTTGTTTTCTTGGCGTTAAGGAGCAATTTAAGATGTAGAAGGTTATGTTCTGGAAAACCATCAAAACCCTACTCACCCCCGGCCCAGCCTACCCCAACCCTATCCATACGTGGCAACTCTGTCTCTGACCCTAGCGAAGTTGCCTCCGCTTTCAACAACTTCTTTACAAAACGCACTGCTTCACTCCTCATAAACCACTTGTGCACCCCACCGGCACCCACTCCCTCCTCGCAACCCCGGCACCCCGCACCCAGCTCCACGTTCACTTTCCATCCAGTCTCTATGGCAGAAGTACTCCATGCCCTAGGACCTCTTGACCCTAACAAAGGAAAATGCCCTTTAGGGCTGGACGTCAAACTTCTCCACCTATCAGTCCCTGCAACAGCCGCCCCTCTAGCCAACCTCCTAAACCTCTCATTTTCTACAGATCAAATTCCAGCTGCATGGAAGCAGGCGTTTGTCATACCCCTACCTAAGGGTGGCGATCCATCTGCACCAGGAAATTATCGCCCCATCTCCATTCTCCCAATTCTGGCCAAACTACAGGAACACCTAGCTCTTTCCCAACTCACTCAATTCCTCAAATCTACCTCCTTCTTCACCCCCTATCAGTCAGGCTTTCGGAAATCCCACTCCACAATCACCGCACTCTTAAGACTCTCAAATGACATCTCCTTGGAGATGGACAAGGGACATATCACCTTGGCCATCTTCATCGATCTGTCCAAGGCTTTCGACACCGTCTCCCATCCAAAGCTACTTGCTAAACTAAGTGAAGCAGGCCTCTCCAGCCTAGCCACTAGCTGGTTCCATGCCTACCTGACCGACCGTAAACAGTCTGTCAAAATCGGGACTCAAATATCCCCCCCACTCCCAATCTCCATGGGGATCCCCCAAGGCTCAGTACTAGGCCCCATACTTTTCTCCATATTTTTAAAGGACCTCAAACTGACCTGCTCGACCTCAGCCATACAAATGTATGCAGACGACACCATAATATATGCCTCCGGCCCCACCACTAGGGACGTGCACGCAGCCCTCCAACAGGACTTTGACGCTATCCAAAAATGGCTAGGATCCAATCAACTAGTACTAAACTCGAAGAAAACTGTCTCCCTAACCTTTGGCACGCAACCTCGGCTCTCACGTCTAGCTGCTCCCCTTACTTTCCATACTCTGGACGGATCTCCTCTGGAGACCTGCACCTCCTTTAGATAACTGGGAATATGGCTTGATCAGCACCTGGATTTCTCCGTCCACATTGACTCGCTACACAAAAAACTGCACCTCAAACTGGGTGCACTTCATCGTAATAAAGGGTGCCTACCCCCCAAGGTCCGAAGGGAATTAGTGCATAAAATGATTCTCCCTATCTTTGACTATGGCGACGTGGTCTACGGATCAGCATCCCCAACCACCTTAGCCAGCCTGGATACCCTCTTTCACTCCTACAGCCGCTTCATCCTGGTCTGCCCCGCCCACCACCCATCATTGTGACCTATATAGCTCCTTAACACTACGCTCGCTCGAGTCCCGACGTCGAATACACGGCACAAATGTAATAGCTAAATTCTGGACAAACTCCCTCCCCCACTACCTCAGCTCCGCTCTGACGGCACAACCCTCCCCGGCTTACTCTCTCAGATGCTCAGACTCCAGGCTACTCAAAATCCCTTTCATGTACACCTCGAAGGGCCAATCCGCTTTCAAACACCGCCTGCCAAAACTCTGGAATGATCTTCCTGCTCACATCAGGCTAACCCCTGCCCCCAGGCTCCTGAAACCACTCCTCCATGACCACTTCTCCGATACATGCAACTGCTACCCGCAGCCCAGACCCACAACCAAAGGGCACCTTGATGAATCTCGAAAGCTTTAATACTGTCTCAGTAAATTACTGTTTACCTGCCTGTTCTCCGACTGTACTTACTCTGCAGTGTCTGACCACCCTTGTAGTAATATTTGAAACAAATGTGTGCCTAGCTCTGTTACTATTGTTGGACCTGTTGTATTACCCCTGTACTGTACATTTCCTGCCACATTTTCTACGTAACCCCCAGGACGCATCTGGAAACGAGCGGCCCCCGCTCAGCATGCCTGCCTGGTTAATCTCTTAAATAAATAAATAAATGTTGCAGGATGTCAAAATCATTCTGTAGCTCTTTAAATGCAACCTCCGGGAAGGGACTAGCAGTGTATAGCACAGTGTCATCTGCAAAGAGATGCACCTGTGCCATATGAACCTTGGAGTCTAAATTACTGATGTAGACTGTGAAATGAATAGGACACAGGATAGATCCTTGTGGCACTCCTCATGGAAGAATCTTAAGTGGGGAAAAGTCCCCTTGAGCTTTGATTTGTTGCATTCTGTTAGTAAGGTAACAGCTGAACCATTTCATAGCAGTAGCATCAAGACCGAGGGGATGCAAGGCGGACAAAAGTAGGCCATGCTCGATGGTATCAAAAGCCTTGCTTAAGTCTAGAAACAGTGCATAGATGAACTTTTTTGAGTCCAGCGAGTTTTGCCAATCACTAATTACTTTGGCTAGGGCAGATACCGTGCTATGTTTTGGTCTGAAACCTGACTGTATAACGTTAAGCAAGTCCTCGGCTTCCAGGTAATCTCTCAGTTGGTTATTAACTATCTTTTCCAATAGTTTTGATAAAATAGGAAGTAGGGAAATTGGCCGGTAATTGTTCAGGTTGCATGTATCCCCATACTTAAAAAGGGGGGAAAATATGAGTAATTTTCCAGATCGCTGGTAGATCACTAAGTGCTAAGGATAGATTGAAAAGATGCATAATTGGGCAGTCAAATGGTAGCAACCAATTTTCAAGATTAGGGGTTCTAGGAGATTGGCACCAGCGCTTCTCTTAATGTCCAGTGACAGTAGTAGGTCCTCAACCTGTTTAAAGGTCACTGGGCTGAAACTAAAAGAGGAGGATTTTTGGCTTTTCACACTGTCAAGGCATGGGGCAACCTTAGTACTGGACTTCAGTCAGGAGCCTGCTAGCTTGTGAGACTTTGAACGCTAGGCCCACCGTGGCAAAATGGTTATTAAGTTGCTCCAAGACATTGGCCTTGTCTGTGTATGAAGTATCTCCAACAATAATCTTAGAAGGCAGTAGAGAGGAAGGAGCATGGCCCTCAATCTCTCTAAGTATATTCCAGAATCTGGCAGAATTATTTTTGGATTCTTCAAGGGACGTTTGGAAGTAGTGTGCTTTTTCTGCTTGGATCAGTTTAGTGCAGGAATTTCTTGCAATACGGAAAGCCAGCTAGTCCGAGTCAGATTTAGTTTTTCGGGCCCTCTTCCACAATCTGTCTCTGTCCTTTAAGGCTGCTTTTAGGGCGGGGTCTAAACCAGGGTGTTGACCTTTTTCTAGTCTTAAGTTTGTCAAGCGGCGCATGCTCATTCACCAAGCCCAAAACAAGGTTATGGAAGGTGTTGTAAGCATCGGCAAGAGAAGGAGCCAAGTAAAAGTTCCGCCATCTAATCTTACTTAGGTCTGATAGGAAGGCGGATTGACTTAAGTATTTCAGACATTGTTTTATTTTAAAGGTGGATGTCGGGTAAGATTCGGAGGACATCATACACAAGCGGTAGGACTGTGATAACTTAAGTCATTATGGAATACTGCTGTATGTGAGATGCTGTAGAGCTTGTTAACAAGTATGAGGTCCAGAAGAGTGCTTTGACTTGCTTTTGCTGTTTGGTTGGGTGATGTCAGGGGTAATTTGTGAAAGGCCGCCGCCATGCTCATCACACAAGTCCTTCAGTGGTTTGGAGCAGGTGTCTTTCCAGTTCAGATTTAAGTCCCCCATGATAATGCACTCAGAGTTGGCTTTCTCCAAGATGTTATGAAGGTGAGACAGGATCCCTAAACCACCTGACGGTGGCCTGTAGCAGGCAGTAATTGATATGGCCTCTTCAGAGGTCAGGGTCACCCTCAGTGTGAGGCACTCAGATTCCTTTGGGGTAGTGGTTACATTTGTTACTGTTACAGAGAACTTATCCTTTATATATATGGCACCCCCCCCTCCCCTAGAGGGTCTATCAGATCTGAAGACATTATATGCTGTGATATGGATGCTATGGTCAGGAGTCGAGCTCCTGAGCCAAGTCTCAGAGACCATTAGAATATCTGGGGACGTATGAAGTACCCAGGCTTATAGTAAGTCTAGTTTTTTTAGCAGGCATACAAAAGCGGGGCTCTGAAATAGCTTAACAATATGGAGAGTTCTATTTCAGAGCCCAACTTGTGCATGTCACTGGTCTCAGCGTGCTCGGCAGTGAGCGTGCATGCCTATATTCATGAAGCCAGTATACTGTAAGTAAGTTGGGTGAAAAAAAAAATCAGTAACATGCAATTCCTGTATGTCCTGGTAAAGAACAGCTACAGGAGCCCTAGAATAGTGTCTTGTGTAAAAATGAGCAATGAAAGCTGGCGTGTCAGTGCAGCAGTACGGTTACCGTTCACAGTGCTGGCGACCCAAGTTTGGAAGCGAGCATGGGTTGTCAGGAGCTGGCCAAGAGGAAGAGGACTGTGCATTCAAGGGGACACTCTCTGCTTCCCGGGAGGGGAGGGGTCACATTCTGCTGCACTACTGCCACCTGCAGACATGTGTGCTGCAGAGTGCACAGGACACGAGGGATGGGGAACGTGCTACGCTGTGTTTCATGCAAGTGTGACAATGCGCGCTCATGATGGTGACTATGTCCCAATGCCAACGTCTCTACGGGGCAGACATGGCATAAAGAAGATGGGGAGAAAATGGAAAAATACACCCTGGCTGGCAGAATGAATGGCAAACTTTCGTAGGCCCCACAATGGCTACCTAGGCACCTCCCAAAATTTGGATCTGTTGAAAGTGGGTAAATGGACTCCCCACCACCCCATCACAAGGGCAAGCCATGGGGGACTTGGGAAGGGTAAGTCCTAGAGAATCCGGGAGACAGGACTAGGGGGTTTGGCATGAAGGAGGGTCATCCAAGGCAGAGGATAAACAGAATAATAATACAAAAAAAGCATTGCTACATGCCAGATGTTTGCTTGCTTGTATTTGCTGTGTGGTTGTTGGACATAGACAGCACAGAGGCCAAAATTAAGAAATGAATGAATGACACAAGTTATAATAGTGTATCAGCAGCTAACTGTTCCTTTTCTGGTCAAGAAATCAAGTTAAATAATATACTGTACATATCCTTATCAGAGAGACACACTGGGATTTTCCCAGTGAGGAAGCTGTCAAAGTATACTTTTTTTTTTGTTAACCATTTGTTTCTCCTCTTAACCGGACCCCTTCTGATGGCGACCACAGCCCTATCACCCACCCATCCAGAACTTACCCCATCTACTTACTTACTTACCCCCATGGTGATACTGGTGCAGTGCCTGCGGGGTCCTGACAGGTTGAGTTATTTTTCTTCCTGAATCTCCCCGTCCCCAAGTTCAGCTCACGTGGCATGGTGCAAACCATGCACCATTCTCCCTTCCTGAAGGAGGAGAGCAGTCAGTGGATACTCAATCCTCCTTCCCCCTCCCTGTTTCCCTGCGACCCTAGTCCATTCCCCAAACTAGGTCACCAGTGCGGTAGGTGGTAACCTCAAAGTGTCAAAGTATACTTTTTTTTTTGTTAACCATTTGTTTCTCCTCTTAACTGACCCCCTTCTGATGGCGACCACAGCCCCATCACCCACCCATCCAGGACATACCCCATCTACTTACCTACCCCCACAGGTAAATTGGTGATACTGGTGTGGTGCCTGCGGGGTCCTGAAAGGTTGAGTTATATTTCTTCCTGAATCTCCCCGTCCCCAAATTCAGCTCAGGTGGCATGGTGCGAACCCTGCATCGTACCCCCTTCCTCAAGGAGAAGAACAGTCAGTGGATGCTCAATCCTCCTTCCCCCTCCTTGTTTCCCCGTGACCCTAGTCCATTCCTAAAACTAGGTCATCAGTGCAGTAGGTGGTAACCTTGCCTGCCTGCCATGTTCCTGGGCCACCCAACGTATAGGTATTGAGTCAGCTGTGTGGGACCACGGACTTGGTAAAATTTGCAGAACCAGGCCCAAAATTGTAATACCAGGTTTAAGTTGCACCTGGTCTGGCCAGAACAGTCAGTCCATTTTTTTCTATTTTGGGTCTGGTCCAGAAATCCAGATTTTACACATTCCCCACTGACAATGTGTCACCTTCTGTTTTAAATACAGCACTCAATAACTGGCCATGGTCCTAACTCACATGGCTCTTCCTGCTCTCCTGCGAGACCCAGAGATGGGCATGTCCTCCTCTGGCACCTCCTCTCCTGACTTTAACTGCTGCTGCTGCTCTGCTACCTTCTCCTCCTGGTGCTGTGGCTCCCCTTACCTGCCATATTTCTCATTCTCTTTCTGTTTTCTCTGCCAATCTCTACTGCTCATACCAGCCCTTTATACTCCAGTCACCTGAAGACTTGATAGCTGCAATGATGGGCAGGCAGGGCCATCCTAAAATCTGCTAATAGAAGCCCCAGGTAGGAATTGAAGCCAGCCTCCATTCTCTGTAATGGATACTGCCTCAAAGCAAATCTGCACTCTCAGCCCCCATGTCTACGTAGTGAGGCTGAAACAGGATGAAAAGCACCATCCGAGCGCCACAAGAGTGCTTCCCAATTCCAGTACTGGCAGTGAGGTTGGGGGAAAAATGGGAAACAATGATGGTGTTCTGAGCACTTTCAAACAAGCAGGGCATCATCTTAAAAGAGCAGAAGCTACCATCACAAAACTGGATCGCACACATCAGCTATTTCTATATGAAATACACTTCAGTTTCAAAAATGAGTGATATTGCCAAAATAAAACAGATTTCCTTTAATATAGCTGGCTATTTACTTTATATGCCACAAAAATTGCTGAACTCGTTCATGCACGAGTTTGGCAGGATTCAGTGCCATACCTCTATCAGGGATGTGCAGGAAGAAAAAATTACTCACCTTAGTAATTGTAATTCTTCTAATGGAGTCTTGCTGTATTCTGACTTACAGCAGTTAGCCCCAGCGCTTGAACTGCTCCGGAGAGGATCGAGTTAAATTCTATGCAAGGCACAGAATGTTGAGCTCCAGCTTGGTTCAAACCTCTGTCTGGCGCTTCAAACTGTAAACGTCAGATTATTACGAGCTAATACTAACTAAACTATGTGGAAATTGTAACATTTTTACTAGCCAAACGGCAACCAAATATTTTGGATCCCACAAGACTCAAGTCAAGAAATCCAAAATGAAAAACCAAGTAGTGAACACTATGACTATTAGAATAACAAAAACATAACTCACTCCCCCTTTCTAAAAAGAAGGAGTGGAGTGCCCAAATGCACCCCAGGGTGCAACACTGCACCTGCCAGCCCATTTCCCAAAAAACAGGTTCTGAGAGGGGAGGCAGGGAGGGAGGTCAGAATACAGCAAGACTCCATTAGGAGAAACACAATTACTAAGGTGAGTAATTTTTTTTCTTCAAACAACATGAAGTCTTGCTGTATTCTGACTTATTGCAGACTACCAAGCAGTACCTCCATGGAGGAGGGAATCGAACCTACTTTGGGAATAGGCTCTGCAGTACTGCTGTACCAAACCGAGCATCACTCCTAGCCTGGATATCCAGAGAGTAATGCTTGGTGAATGTATGGACTGTTTTCCAAGTGGCTGCTTTACAGATCTCTAGTAAGGGAATATCCCTGGCAGCAGCCAGGGAAGCAGCTTTACCTCTAGTCGAATGAGCCCTCAGACCTGAGGGTGGTATTCTGCCTATCTTCTCATAGCAGAATTGTATCCGAGAGACAATCCACCTGGCAATAGTTCTCTTAGTAACAGGTTTGCCCTTTCCCACCTCCCCATAAGTGAGGAACAACTGGAGGGAGTCAAACCTGTGTGCCTTAATACGCTCAATGTAGTAGCTAAGGGCCCTCTTAACATCTAAAATGTATAATTTTCTCTCTCCTGAAGAAGAATGGTCAGTGAAGAACACAGGGAGAGACATGGATTGGTTCAAATGAAAATCTGAAACCACTTTAAGTAAGACCCTCCTGTTGGTTCTAAGGACCACCTTATCTCTATGGAATGAAATGAAATCAGGCTCCACTGACAGGGCTTGTAATTCACTGATACGTCTGGCAGAGGTAGTAGCCACCAGGAACACAGTTTTCCAAGTCAAGTACTTAAGCTCTGCTGAAGACAAAGGCTCAAAGGGGGTTGCATAAGCTGAGCAATGCAAACATTAAGGACCCAAGCAGGAATAGGATCCCTAAAGGAGGGATTGGTATGAAGCAATCCTTTGAAAAATTTACAGAAAACAGGATGAGATGCCAGTGAGGAAGGCTTTACCACTGACAGAAAAGCAGAAACAGTTGCCAATGTGCCTTGATGGTAGCTGGCCTGAGGCCTAGGCCATTAAGATGAACCATGTAATCCAGCACTAGTGTAGACAATTCAGCACTGTCTGGGGATATATGCTTCTTGGCACACCAAATGCTGAATCTTTTCCATTTGGAATTATAAATTTTTCTGGTGGCAGGTTTTCGAGAGGCTTTGTCCAGAACCCCTTGAGACAGATGCAAATCTGCATACTCTAACTCTTCAAGAGCCATGCCTTGAGATTGAGAGACCGAAGGTTGGGATACCAAATCCTCCCCGGAAGGAGGTTAACAGATTGTGATTCTTGGGAAGAGACAGGGGAAGAAGGACTGCTAGGGACAGCAACAGGGGATACCAAGGCTGCCTGGCCCAATCTGGAGCAATCAGGATCACTTTGCAGGATTATGACCTTATCTTGACCAGGACCTTGAACAACAGAGGAAAAGGAGGGAAGGCATATAGAAATTTCCCTTCCCAATCCAGAATCAGAGCATCCAGAGGAACTGAGCCCAAGACTGGGGGTCTGCAACAAAAGAGAGAAAGTTGCTGATTGTCTGGGCC
Source organism: Neoceratodus forsteri (assembly GCA_016271365.2). Taxonomy (NCBI): domain Eukaryota; kingdom Metazoa; phylum Chordata; order Ceratodontiformes; family Ceratodontidae; genus Neoceratodus; species Neoceratodus forsteri. Next base: position 1,218,601,268 of record CM057455.1, read on the forward strand.
TGCAAAGAGATCCATCTCTGGAGTGCCCCACCTTGAAAAAAAATCAATTTTAACACTAGGGGATCCAGGGACCATTCGTGATGGCCCTGGGAAATCCTGCTCAATGCATCTGCTAGCACATTGTCTTTTCCTGGGAGGTGGACTGCTACCACAGAGGTCTGTAAAGAGTAAACCAGATATCATAATTTCATGGCTTCTGTGCACAAGGCTGTAGACAGAGTGCCTTCCTGCTTGTTTATATACCACATGGGGGTGGTGTTGTCTGTCCTGACCTAAACCACCTTGTTCTGTACTGATTGAGAGAAGGCCTGCAGGGCCAGATAAACTGCCCTGAGCGCCATAAGGTTTATGTGGAGAAAAGACTCCTGAGTGGACCACACTCCCTGGGCTGTAAGAGTCCCCAGGTGGGCTCCCCACCCCAGGAGAGAAGCATCTGTGGTAAGGACCACAGAATGAGACTGAGTGATGAATGGAACTCCTTACCTGAGATTGTCCTGATCCTGCCACCACTGCAGGGCCTGGATCAGGGTCTGAGTTACTGGAACAAGTTTGGTTAGAGGATCTTTTTTCTGAGACCAAAAAGTCCTCAGATGAAACTGAATGTCCCTCATCTGAAATCTGGCCCCTCGGACCACTGCAGTGGAAGCTGCCATGTGGCCCAGAAGCTAAAGACAATGTCTTGCTGGTTGAGAAACCAGAAGGTGGAAGGAGGAAGCCCAATTCTATGATGGCCCCTACTCTTTCCAGTGGAAGGAAAGCTCTTGCTTTCACAGTATCCAGCTCTATCCCTATGAAAGTGAGAAGCTGTACTGGCTCGAGAACTGACTTGAGAAGATTGTGAAGAAATCCTAGAGAAGTGAGCACTTGCTGGGTCACTTGCAGATCTGACTTGACTTGGTCTGGGGACTGACCCACAATGAGCCAGTCATCCAGATATGGAAATATGGAGATTTTTTTTCCTCCTTAGAAAGGCCACTACTACTGCCAGGCATTTTGTAAACACACTTGGAGCTGATGTTAGGCCGAAGGGTATTGCTTTGAACTGGTAATAGCCTGAAGGCAATTCAAACCTGAGGTACTTTCTGTGGGAGCACCTGATGAGAATGTGAAAGTAGGCATCTTTTAGGTCTAGAGAGGCTAGCCAGTCCCCTGGCCTCAGAGAGGGAAGGATTATTCACACAGTCACCATTTTGAACTTTGGTTTTAAAAGATGTTTGTTCAGGTATCTTAAGTCTAGGATGGGCCGCCATTCCCCTGTCATTTTCGGGGTAAGGAAGTACCTGGAGTACAGACCTTGGCCCCTGTGTATTGTAGAAACTCTCTCTATAGCCGTTAAGGCCAGTAGAGACGAAACCTCTGCCTCTAGGGCACTGGTTTTGGAGATGCTTGCAGGTGGAAAAGATCTGGCCCTCAGCTTTGGGAATTTTTTGAAGCTAAGAACCAGTCACTGGCTTACTACCTCCAGAACCCACTTGTCTGAGGTAACAGACTTCCAGTCCTGGAAGTAGTAAGCCAGCCTGCCTCCTACAGGAATTAGGGAGTCGACCCGGGCTGACACATCAGGGTGTCTGCTTGGCAGGAGCCTTAGGCTGAGAAGTAGATGCAGTCCTGCTCATCCCCGCTCCTGCCTCTCCCTCTGAAGAACCCCCTCTGAGAAAAGGGAGAGAAGGCCTGTGCTTGGTAGAAAGGCCTATGAAAAGGCCTGCCCCTGCCCCTGCCCCTGCCCCTAGCCTGCTGCCTTTGAGGAGCTGCCTGCCTTTCCTTGGCTTGTGCACTCTGTAGGTGGTCCTATATTCATCCATCTTTTTTATGTAATTCTCTGTCTGCTCCCCAAACAAAGAATTACCCACCACAGGAAAATCAATGGCCTTAGCCTGGGTGTCCTGTGAAAGGCTAGTACATCTGAGCCAAGCCATCCTCCGAAGAGCCACAGATGTAGCCATGACTCATGATGACACATCATTGGAGTCCACAGCAACATGAAATTGGATCTTTGATGCCTCAATCCCATCAGCAACCACCTCCTCCAGCTCCCTGACCAGCTGGGGGGAGGCCTGCTTAGCCAGTAACAGTACAGTGCCCCATCTGGACTTCTAGTACCTGGCTGTATAGGCCATGTAATTAGCCTGCCTGAGTCCCAAGAAGGATGCCATGTACTGCTTCTTTGCCATGGCATCCAGCTTCCTGGAGTCTTTATCTGGGGGGTGTGAAGCCAAGGGTATGTTAGCCTTATCACAGGCTGCAGCCTGCACAACCCCAACATGGCTGCACTGCTGGTACAAGTACTCCGTACCTGAGCCTGACAACATATACCTCTTGTCCATCCTTCTGTCAACAGGAGGTAAAGAATTTGGGGTTTTAACAATTTTTGTGTCCGTTTCCCAAAGGACTTATGAAGGGGAGTAGACAACCTCTTGGACTCTGGGATGTCCATCATTTCAATGTAATCAGGTTCCTCTTGTTCCTCAACAGCTTTTTCCAAAAGGAGCTGGAGGGTTTCTGCCACTTTTCTGTAAAACATAGAGTGGGAAGGGGACTCAGAAAGCCTGGGAGGGGAAACACCAGAAGACCTGTCTGGGGAAGATGTCCAGTTCAATGGGCTCATCCAGACCTTCCATTCCATCATCATCATTGCTGTATTCTGACTTATAGCAGTTAGCCCCAGCACTTGAACTGCTCAGTTCAAGTGCTGGGGCTAACTGCTATAAGTCAGAATACAGCAAGACTTCATGTTGTTTGAAGGCACGGACAGCAATGATAAGGTTGGGATGACAAAGTCATTTTTGCTGAAAAATACTGATTACGAGAAAAATGAAATGGCATGTAAGCAATTACATTACAGAGCTCTATTCATGGGCACCTGCAGTAGAGGGGTCCAGAAAACTGTTTAAAAAGCTGATAGTGTCCCTTTAAGGAGCAGCCAATATAACTGGTGAACAAGGGATACATAATGCTGAAGAGCAGATGGGAGAACAACCTGTGTGGAAATTGGTGTACTGAGCATGCACCCGTCAGCTGGAATCCATTTTCAGTGGTTGCCAAGTAAAGCTGCATCCATAAATGCGATGAGTAGCAAGAGAGTCTTACTGCTCGACTGAAACTGAAATGCCAAGGGGATGGGTCAGTAAACCGCAATGGTGGTGATGCTCTAGCATTACATTATGATAAAGAAGGAGATTAGCTATTCCTCTCTCTCCCCTTATAGAGAATCGAGAGCCAGCAAGAAATAAACTGAACACTCAGAGTGAGTAGCACTGTTGAATAAGTTATTCACAAAACTATAGCCATGCACGGTGCCAGACACATTACTGGTTTGTTTGCTTTGTAGAGAGTGTTAGGTAGAGGAAAAGGTCTAAAACAAACGTAAGACAACCAGAGAAGCTGCAAGTGAGTGCACTCATGTTTGGCTAACACAGAAAGAGATTTATGTCTACTAACCGGTTTATTTTAAATAGAACTGCATTTCCAGACAGGTCAGGGGTAATGCTCTCCCGGTAAAATAATCAACTAAAAAGATTGTTTTGACTAGGTCAGTACAGTATATGTTAATAGTATTCACAGCCAAATGAAGTACATTCTATGAAAAATGAAACATTAAGCCACAGGAATAGTGAGATTTAAGCATGTTGCTATGTGCAGCACCTGGTGAAGGTTTATATGGTGAATGTGAATATTTTTGAAAGTTTAGCACCCGGTTCAAAAGTAGCTATTATAAATACAGAAAAAGAAAATAATGTTTTTTATGAATATGGAAAGTATGTTAGTGCTTTAAATAAGATGAATATACCTGTAACTACATACAGAATGATTTTAGGGGAGTTAAAATGTTTCTCTCTCTCTCTCTCTCTCTCTCTCTCTCTGTCTCTCTCTCTCTCTCGGAATAAGTGGATTTCTTTGTTGACTTGGATCTTTTGGTAACTTATGATTTTGCAGTATATTGCTTGCTTAATGGGCAGAACTATCCTGAAGAAGTGGTTAGCGAACCATGAAACCTTGATTAATTTTCTGCTTAGCTAATTTACTTTGTGGCAAAAAATATAGAAGTATGGATGGTGTAATACCAAAATTAATGTAGATCTCTTACACTACCTACTGGTGAGTTGGTCTTTACTCAACGGTGTGCGAGACTGACTAAGAGCAAGTCATTTTTCATCACTTGGGGGGGAGGGGGGCAAGATCTACATAACACACTTGAATCCCTGCCATTCATGAGTTACTGTTCTACCCCCCTTGCACAGGAAGATAAATGGCATATTCTGAATCAACTCATTGCATATTATATATATAGAGAATAATGCATAGGAAACTGTGTCTTAAGTTATTTTTTGTTTTGTTTTGCACACCCAAGGTGTGTGATGTTCCATAAACCAGGACAGCAAAGCTCGAGAGGTTTATGTGGACATCACACACTGAAAAAAAACTTCATAAGAACAGTCACTTATGTTTTAAGCAGGAAGATCCACACACGTCAAGTTTCCCCACTGCTGAACTACAGAAAGGGATAGTGAAGCACGAGCGCACCAAACATCGTAATAACTGGGTATGATATCATACCCAGTTATTAAGGAGTTTGATCACACTGATAATCAGTGCGATAAAGGGGATCACCAGTTATTACATGCATACAACATATGATAATAATTTCTACAGTAACAGATCATGATGTCCTTAGCAGAAGTCTGTGATGCCGGGAGTAGACAAGCAGCAAGACCACATAACGTCTACAGAACAGTGATCAATTTCCTACTTGACTATAAAGAACAAGGGGATGCTAAACACTTAAAATGGGAGAAATACAGACTCAAAAGTAACTAAATGTTTTTCCACGTGTCCTCTGAGATGATGGACTCATTCAACTAAGAGAGGAAAAATAACATTTGCATTTTCACAACAAAAGTATGTGAACATCAACCTCTTTTGCTGTAGAAAATAGTTACTATATTGCAAAGAGCATTAAGCATGTGACAAACATTTGGTCTTTCTGTCACAGACAGGCAAACAAAACCTAGCTATCTAAGCAGGCATTCTAAATGCAACTTACCTCACACGTTTTGTAAAAGATGTTGGCTACATAAACAAAAAGAAGGAAAGTATAGTTACACATTGTTCTTAAATTAAGTGTTGAACATGTAAAAAAAAAAAAAGCAAAGTATTTAAATAGCATCTGATACTATCAGGACAGGTAAGTTACACCAGGGTGCTACCTGCCCCATGATTTAAACAAAAAAATAAAATAAAAAAATTACACAGTTTTTAAGAATGTTTCGACCTTTCTATTCTTTTTTACCCTGCAGTGCTCTGGAGCCTCAGGCTGTAGTTCCTTCCCCAAAACAGCATTCTAATGGCGCTACAGTAAGTGGGGAGCGGAGTTACACAACATTCAAGAATAAACATCGCAGACCACCTTTCATTTTTGATAGAATTATTTTTAATATACTACCCAAAAAAAAAACAACTGAAAAGTAGCCTGCTATGTTAAGTAAAAGTACTGTACACAGTCCAGCCCCCAATTTTCCAATACTATTCACTGAATGTGTTGTATGCTATTTCTCACTTAGAATCATCAGAATGCTGTTCTGGGTAAGGAGCTACAGGCCAAAGCTCCAGAGCAGTTCAATGTTGTGAAGCATAAAAAGGTTGAATTCTTCTTAAATAATGTGAGAACTCTTTTTAAGATAGCTTATTTGGACCATGGGGCTGGGATGCATCCTAGTGTGGCTCGCCTGTCCCAGGGTAAAATGAAAAATCATCAGCTGTTTATTAAGGTGCCATGGCTACAATTAAATACTTAACTCATTTTATAAAAAAATAAAGATGGTCTATGCTCTGAAGCCCTCCAAAATCTGTCTTTGTTCATGAGACACTCCATCCTTCCAGCATCAGACATCTAAATTTTCTTGTTTGTTACTTATTTGCAGTAAAAAACAGCACTGCCAAAAATTCTGATGAGTCAATTCTGTCACCTTTTATTTTGTCAGGCAACTTGTGTAATGCTTCTTATTGTGGTGAATACTTTGAATTTCATTCGCAAGTACAGTATAAGTAAAACATGAACCATATAAAAGCCAGGTATTAGTCAATACACAGCCGTCCTGCCCTAAGTAAACGAACAGGCTGCACAGGTGTATTTACTTAAGGTTTTCCACAGGATACACCTTTGAGCTGTAGCATGTCATGCGGAAGAAATTCTTTGGAACAGTAGTATCAGCAACAGTGTTGCATAAATCAGGGAGCTACAGTAGCTATTATGGGACAACAGATAGGTGCTTGTCACAACACAGATAATGGCTATATAACACGCTACTAGGGTTTGATTCACAGTGCCTACATGCCACATACTCAAGTCTGTCTGCTGTTTAAGGGGGTACCAGGCCCCCAGGGCATTCACCATCACCACCCCCCACAAGCCTTGCGTACACCACTCATTCCAAGGCATCCACTTAGTTATACATGCATCAAGATCAAAAGGTATCGGGACTGCTTCCACAATACATGGCATTTTGAATGCCACATGTAGCTGTAGATTGCCAGGGACACCAGTGGAGATTCAGCCATAAGGGCCAATTTATCCTCCCCATTGCTTCTGTTCTTGTGGACAGGAGTGCTTTCTCAGAAGGATGCTGGTCTGTGTGCATCCCTTCTTGTCATGGAGGGCTGGAGGCATGGGGCCAGCATTTCAAGAAATTAATCACTTCTTCCAATGGCACTATGGCAGCCCTATCCGTGGGCTGCCATATAACAGGATCCCATGCTGCAGTAGAGCATGGCATCCAGTTTTCAGTTGGTTCAGGCTTCCAACTGGCACAGTATGGCTCTGCATCCTGGCTGCCCTGCCATCTTTGAGGTGCTCCGCATGAGTATAGGGGATGCTGAGAATAGTGCACATCAGTGGCATGCAAGCCTTATGGGCTAGCATAACTGAGCAGAGTTTGAGGGGCTGCAATGCATGAAGCACGGGTATGCCTTCCCATGTCGTGAGTCAAGCCCATTAACAACTGCTTTAAAACAAGGGACAGTGCAGCAACACTATGATCATGAGGCAAGGAGGCGTAGTGAAAAGCAGTAAAGTGATCACCTCTAGGTCCAGTGCAGTACTGTGATAAAAAAGAGGTGCAGTGTAATATCGGGATCCTAACAAACCACAGTGCAGTATTATACTCTTGGGGCAAAGTTAGAAACTGTGATTATAAGACGCACTGCAATATTGTGATCATCAGAAGGAACAATGCAATACTGTGACCATGAGGAACAGTGCATATTGGGATCACCACGTGGCACTATGCAATACTATGATCACAAGGCACAGTGTAACATAATCACGAGGAGCCACAGTGTAGTACTGTGACTGCAAGAAGGTGCAGAACAATACTGTGATCGCTAGAGATGCCGTGTAGCACTGCAGTCACCATGGGTGCAGTGCAGTGTAATTCTGCGGATATTCACAAAGCACTGGCTAGTAGTTGGTGAAATGGAATACTGGGACCACAAAGCGGTACAGTGCAATACTGTGATCACCATGAGGCACAACGCAATACTGTGAAAGTGCACTGCAATATTGTGATTACCACAAAGCACAATGCAGCATTATGATCACCAGGAGTTGCAACGCAATTTTGTGATAGTCACAAGACAAAGATTAGTGAGTGGTGTGACCTGGTTCAGCAGCAGATTATATGTATTATATAGGGTAAAGCCTGTATGTTAGGGTTGAGCTATTGTTTGTATCAAAACGGGTTTTTGACTGCTTATATCCTGGGGCTCTTAACCTCTGGGACTGCTGTTTGGCGGTTCAAACGTAATCAATTAGTGCAATTATTTAAAATACACCTGATTTTTTTGACACTTTTTTTGCTCACAGATTTGCTACAAGTTGATCCAAGGAAGAGCCCTTTGAAAGGTTTTAGACCAAATTGTATGTCATTTTTAAGTTATTTATTTTGTAAAGTTTGCGCATGCAGGCAACATTTCTGGATTTAAACAAACAGCCGAAAAAAACAAAACACAAAGCTTTTTTTGAGTTAAAGTTGATCACAAATAAAAACTTGAAAAGCTAAAAATGGAAAACATAGTTAACTACTATATAAAGGTTGACAGTTGTTTGGTTCGTCATAAGACAGTTTAACCAAACATCTAAACTCTCATTAAAAAGATAGAACTGTAATTAAAAAAGAGGTTTTCATGCATGACAAAAAAGAACGAACAAACTCAACACACGTGCATAACATACACCCTGTGCATTTGGTAGCAGATGGCCAAATGGCAAAAAACATAATGAAAACTACTACATACTAACTCTTACATGAACATAATATACACAAACAAAATGTTTAACTGTGTAAAACATGCAAAACTGTCAAGAACACAATGGGAAAAAACAATTACATGCATTTTGCGGTACAATTAAAGTCATACATGAATAAAATATTAAGAAACTTATGACCCACCTCCTGCTTCACACAAGGCCCAAAGGCGCCCAGTGTGAAGCAGGTCAGGACTGACACTGTGCTTCAGGCCCCGTGAAGAGAAGTGAGTTAGGACTTACCTTGTACTTTGTGCAGGCAGCAAAGGGACCTACGTGATGCAAGTTACAACAAATGAGGACTCGGGTCCTGCTTTACGCAGGGCTCAAAGGGCCTTGCATGAAGACAGTTATGACTCACCCCCTGCTTTAGCAGGGCTTGAAGTGCTCTGCACAAAGCAAGTTAGTACTCAATACCTGCTTCACACAAGGCCAGTTACAACTCTAATGTCTCACAAAGTAAGGAAATTTATTGCAAACAACTACGTTACTGAACTGTCAGGATTCCAAAGCCATGAAAGTAGAGAATATAGTGCTACGGTTTTTTCAACCCTAACCCCCAGCCACAGCCCCTAGTGTTGTGACCCAAGTCTGTGCTCTCGGGTCTGCTGCATCAAGCTACAGGTCTCAGGCCCTGCAAAAAGAATATTACAACTCATCTCTTGCTTGTGCAAATGAAGTTATGACTGATCTCCTGCTTCTTGCTGGGCCCACTGGGCCCTGTGAAAAGAAAGTTATGACTAATCGTGTAGGTCCTAAGTTAAGCAGCAGACTTGTGGGGTACAGCTCTAGATTTGTAGCTTGAAGCAGCAGACCCATGGGGCCCTGAACCTGTAGCTTGGCCTTGGGTCACAAGGCTATGAGCTGGTGGAGTGGGGCAGGCGTTAGGGTTGAAAAAACCATAACAACACAGTTCCCTGCATTTGTGGCTTCAGAACCCTAACAATGCATTAACGTAATTTTTGCAATTAGTTTGTTTATATTTTTATTGGTGGCACACAATGTCAGTAAAGATAACTTTTAAGAAAATGGTTGTGAACATCTGACTGAATTATAATGTTCAAAAACTGGCAGTATAGCCTGAAGGTTAGAGTAACGAGTTGTGAATGAGCTTGGTACCTACAGACCTCGGTTTGATTCTCACAGCCTCCACTTGTGTACTGTGTGACTCTGAGCAAGTCACTTAAGCAGCCCACAGCTCCCGGGCCTCCCCTGAAAACAAGGACTTATGCCTAGTGGGCCTTACCCGGTTAACAAAAAAAAAAATGCCTTCACAGTTTTAGGGTTTGTTTCAAGTGAGGAGGACAATGTAGAACAAAGGAAAGAATTATAGATTCATTAAATTCTTGTAAATAGTGCATTTTTCTGCATTTTAGAGCTAGGTAAGATATGCTGCAGCCAACCAGGATGTAACATTTTGTAATAAGGATGTTACTGTTTCCTACAAGAATGTTTTAAAAAATGTAACTGTTTATGAAATTGCATTCCTTGCTTCTTTTGTAAAGTGCATTGTTCTCACGCTCCATTTCTCTTACATTCTCTGTGAAACGGACCCCTCCCCGGCTCACACTTAGCCCCTTTGTTAATTAACCCCCTTCTTCCACCACCACCACCTCCACCACCAACCCCTTAGGATTTTTTGCCACCCAACGCCTACAAGCCACGCACCATAACCCAATCACAAGAAGTGGACAAGTGTGGCAGTTTAGGCAAAGGATTATTATCATGGGAGCTGCCATTCTGATCTGAGCACAGGCAAAAAAAGGACACCGCAGCAGTACACTAGAGCAGGAGGCAATGAAAGCAGAGGGGAGGGGACCCAGTCTGCTACAGCTGAGGGACAAATTAAAAACATAAGTTGCACCCATATGAAAACACAAAGTCTGAGCGGACTGAGTCCCCCCCCTGTTTTCATTGCTTGCTGCTCTGAGTCTAGAAGGTCACAATACTAAATTAAACACAACAGGGACAATGAATAAAATAGCATGCATGCAGCATAAATCCCCCATGCCTACTGTCTACTTGTACAGTGAGTAACAGAAAGAGTCTGCCACTGGTGTTGAGAGTCAATCCAGTGAGTGACATGGATGGAGTGCCCTATGTTAGAAGGATGATAAATTAATGCAGCTTTCACAACTGTCAGTGCCACCAGGTCTGCTCTGTGAAGGACTGTTCTGATCATCCATTATGATCATCTCAACACTCTTAGATCTGACCTCGTGTGTGTGTGTGTGTGTGTGTGTGTCTCTGTGTTTTGGCAGACAGCAGCAAGAAGAAGGAGGCAGCTGCCAGAACATTGCTACTTTACTACTAGACAGTACAGCCCTCCCACCCATAGCTAGTTACACTTGTACAGGCACTAGATTTGACTGACAATAGGAATTCCCTGTTTGGCGGCAGGAAGGAAGGGATCACCAAGACACACAAGACTCACCATCCTAAAAGGAAAGGAGTAGCTCTCCCTCCCCCCTAGCTGCTGGAGGTCTGACTCTGAGCAAGGAAGAAGGAGACTATCAAGGAATACAGGAACTTCCTGTCCCAGAACAGGAAGGGCAGGAGCTGTAAGGGCACAAAGGCAGCAGGAAAGTAGGGAGAAAAAAAAAGCAGTGGGAGGAGAGAGTAAGCATACAAAGCAACAGGAGAGGGGACACAAATAAGACATGGTGAAAGTTGTGCAGTGCAGTGGCTGTGGGGCGGCAGTCTTCTGGGAGACATTCTGGAGGATGCGGTGTTGTCCCATCTGCAGGCACCTCTCTGGGCTGAGGGAGAAGGTTGCTCGTCTCTAGGCCGAGTTGGCCAGGATTCAGGGGACCTCCTCCTACGTCCAGGGACCACTGAGTCTGCCCCTGCTGCCCCAAAGGTTGCCTAGGCTGAGGAGCAGCTGGACTACGGTGGGCTCAGGAACAGTGAGGGCAGTGGGGCAGAGACACATCCCTCTTATAATTCCACTCCACAACTCCTATGCTGCACTGGCAGGGCGGGACTGTCCCAAAGAGGCACCCACAATGGAGACCAAGGAGGATGTGGGGGTTCTTCACAGTGGGGACCCCAGGGGGGAGGCAGAGGACCCTGGAGGAGGAGGAGGAGGAGGAAGCAATTCCTGGTGGAGGATTCTGTTTTTAAGGGGGTAGACTTGGGTGTGGATGGAGTGGGAGAGAGGGAGGTTAAGTGCCTACCTGGTGCCACAGCTTGGAGGGATGGAAAGCACATCCAGAGGATTGCTGGGGCAGCAGGACAGGAGGGAGAGCTAGACATCATTGTCCACCTGGGGACAAATGATCTGGCTGGTGATGAGGTTAGAGTAGTGCAGGAGGACTTCAGGTAGCTGGGAGGGGTCTGAGACAAGTGGCATGCACTGTAACCTTTTCAGAGGTGTTACCAGTCAAAGACAAGGGAGAGGTCAGGGCATTCTGCATTATGACATTCAATGCATGGTTGAAGGACTGGTATAGAGCAGAGGGCTTCAGCTTCATTGAGGCCGGGGGTCCCACCTGCAGGGATGCAGGCCTATACAAGTGGGGTGGACTGCATCTATCCAGGGGGAAATCAAGATCCTCAGTGAGAGGTTTAAATGCTTCATTGGCAAGCATTTAAACTAGCCAAGGGGGGAGGCGAAAGTAAGCAGGAACATGGCTGGATTAACCTGTATGCAGATTACGCCATGGCGTAGGGCCCCATGGTTCAGCAGGGCCCCCCTCACTGTTTAATTTAACTTTATTTATTTGCTTTTTCCCTACCTGGCAGACCACAGTCACCGACCTTGGACCGGTCATACTTCCTGTACTGTTGAGTGGCTGTGGGATCATCACATTCACAGCATTGCCAAAAAAGAAAAGCACCCCCCCCACTCCAAGTGAGTCTCTCAGTCTCTTTGGCTCCGCCTTTCAGGGGGGTGGGGACAGCTGCACAGCACAGACAGAGTAGTCCGCAATTGGTCCACCCTGACCCCACCAACACAACCAACCATGTCTCAGAAGTCCTCCTGGAGATGTGGCTACTGGGTAGTGGGAATCTGCATGCGTGTGAGTGGTGTCAGGATGTGTGGCCGGGTAATGAGGAGTCGAGGATGGAGGAGGATGAGTGGATAACGGTCGGTCGGAGATCGTCTCACTCTCAATTGAAGAAGACTACAGACTACTAGTAGAGAGAGCTGGCCGGGCCACAGTCATCTGATTTGCCACCGTCCAGTGCTTCTTTTCACTGGATGTTGATGACGACTCTGATTCCAAGAGTTGAAGAGATGGCGTACTGCTCATCGTGTGTTGGTGACTGTAGTCAGTCAGTGATGCTGCTACGCCTCTGGTCCTGAGAGGAGTCCCAGGCCAAGTCCGATGATCGACCAGCCTGTCAGGGCAGGCCATACCACCAGGTATGTTGTTACTTACACTGTCATGTTGACTTTCTTATTTTGTCTTGACTTCAATGATTTTTGGATTTGGTGGATGATTTGGTTGGATTGGAAACGGCGGGAAGGGAACACTTAACAACAGTTAATTGAATTGAAGCAAAAAAATGACTAAAAAAACAGAGAAAAGAAAACAATTGCATTTACATGGGGGTGAGGATTGGTTGCTACTGCTACTAGCCTGGGCTCAGGGGGTTACAAGATTCTATAGCCATGGGGGGGCTACCAACTATATTCACTGCTTGAATTTGAATTATTTGATGCATCATTTATCAGAAATCTGGGAGCAAAACCACATTGCTCTGAAAGGATTCTACTTAGCTTCACCACTAAGTTAGAGGTTAACCGTTAAATTGATGAATTGCTGGAGTTTACAAGGCTTCTGCATGCCCGGTGCTGCAGAACAGTGGGATGCTGGCATTTAGGCCCCCCCGGGTCCCAAAATATGATGGAGTAGGGCCCCCACATCCATTAATCTGGCCCTGGGCAGGAAGAACCTAACTGCCCCTTCCCCACAAGATGAAGCAGTCAGTAGGGAGGACCCTAGGGTTGGGAAGTCGACACCAAAACCTAAAACTGAGATCGGTAGAATGGCACAGATAAGGAAGAATGGGAGTAAAAACAGGAGGGGAAGGGGGGGAAGACATGGTGATAGGAGGGGAGCTACTAGAAGAGGATGTTGCAAAACTTGAAAGGCCATGTGCATGAAATCAAATGCCCGCAGCCTGGGAAATATAATCCCAGACCTAGCAGCCTTGATGGCAGAGGCAGAACTGGACACTGTTGCTGTTACCGAGACATGGTACATGGGGAACCATGAATAGGATATAGCCATGTCAGGTTACACTCTAGAAAAGAAAGGGTGGGAATAAAGGGTGGAGGGCTGGCTATCTATGTCAGGGAGGGAATTAAACTACTTGAAGTTCAGGGAATACAGGAGGGAGCGAAAGCACTGTGGGTTACCCTGGAGACAGGGAATTTGCAGTGACATGATATGCAGACCTCCAGCACAAGGGGAGGAGATGGATGGAGTACTAGTGGAAGTCATCCACAAAATGACAGCCAAAGGTGAAGTGCTGCTGGTGGGAAACTTCAGTGTGCCTGATGTGGACTGGAGCACTCAGGCTACAGCCACAGACAAGAGCTGAGGCATCATGGATGCCCTGCAGGGGGCATGCCTCAAGCAGCTTATGGCGGAACCCAGTAGTGAAGGAGCAATATCGGACCTGGTATTCACCAGTGGGGACAATCACCGATGTAATGGTGGGTAGCCAGGGGGGTCCAGTGATCACTGTACAGTGTGGTTCAGTGTGAGAGCAGTGGAAAGATTTCAGACAAGTAGAGTTTGCACAAATGGGGGAAGGAGAAGAAGAAAGGAGGAAGAAGTGTAGTGGAAGGGTTTAAACATGCCTGGGACAAGCACAAGGGAACCCTGGGTGGGAAGGGAGTGATGAAAAGCCACTGACTACTTAGGGTGAGTAGACGCATACATATATAGGGCCTACAGGCAGACTGGATGGGCCTAACAGTCCTTATCGGCTGACAATTTATATGTTTCTATGGGGAGAGGAGGGAGGGGTGGAGGGAGGAGGGAAGGGGGGGGAGGAGGAGGAGGAGGAGCAGGGGCAACAAGCCTTTGTGTTAGACAACTAAACAAAAGAAAGGAAAGGCAAGAGAGAATAGCCTAGCTTTCAGAAAGTACAAGGAAACAGGAGGGAAGACAGGGAACTGTATCTGGAAAGCAGAGGGAGATGGGGAAAGCCATTAGGAGCGCAAGGGCACAAACAGAGAAAAAAATTCCCCAGGCAATGAAGAGACAAGACCTTTTTCAGATACATTAGTGAAAGAAAGAAGACCAGGGGTGGGACAGAGAGGTTAAAAAGAGAGGGAGGGTGTGTGTGTGGAGGGGGACCTAGAAAAAGCAACAATCTTGAACAAATATTTTTGTTCAGTATTCACAGGAGAAAGGGAAGGAGATGGACCACTATTGGGTAATAGGGGCACCAATGGGAGAGAGGTGGATACCAGCCAGTTTACGGAGGACAGTCCTAAAGGAACTTGAGAATCTGAAAGGGTACAAGGCTATGGGACCAGATGGGATACATCCCAGAATATTAAAATAACTTAGAGAGGTGCTGGCAGCATCACTAACAGCCCTATTCAACAAATCAGTAGAGACAGGGATGTTTCCAGGGGACTGGAGGAGGGCAAATGTAGTCCCTCTTCACAAAAGTGGAAACAGGGAAGAGACTGGCAACTATAGGCCAGTCAGCCTGACTTTGGTGGTGGGGAAATTAATGGACTCACTGCTAAAGGAAAGGATTGTGATATTTCTTGAATCCAGCAGAGCACAGGATCTGAGGCAGCATGGATTCACAGTGGAAAGGTCTTGTCAAACAAATCTATTGCATTTATTTGACTGGGTGACCAGGGAAGTAGACAGGGAAGGGCCGTGGATGTGACCTACCTAGATTTCAGCAAGGCCTTCGACAATGTCTCACATAGGAGATTGGTAAATAAGTTGGGCAGCCTGGGAGTGGGCCCCAAGGTGGTAAACTGGGTCAGAAACTGGTTGAGTGACAGGACACAGAGGGTGGTGGTAAACGGCATTCAATCTGAGGAGAGGGAGGTGATCAGCGGGGTGCCACAGAGATCTGTGCTGGGGCCAGTCCTCTTTAATGTCTTCATAAATGAAACTGCAGAGGGGCTAGAGGGGAAGGTATGCCTCTTTGCAGACGATACTAAGATCTGCAAGATCTGCAACAGGGTTGACACTCCAGAGGGGATGGAAAAAAATGAGGAAGGACCTAAACACACTTGAGGAATGGTCGAGAGTGTGGCAGCTAAGATTCGATGCAAAGAAGTGCAAAATCATGTACTTGGGGCACAGAAATCCAAGCGAGGAGTACAAGATGGGGGAGAAGCACTGATGGCCACCAATCAAGAAAGGGACCGGAAGGTAATCATATCTGATGACCTAAAGGTAACCAAACAATGTGAGAAGGCTGTGGAGAGAGCCAGTGAGATGCTAGGGTGCATAGGGAGAGGTATCAACAGCAGAAAAAAGAAGATGGCTATGCCACTCTACAGATCACTAGTGAGACATCATCTGGAGTACTGTGTCCAGTTCTGGAGGCTACATCTCCAGAAGGACCTAGACAAAATAGAGGCAGTCCAGAGAAGGGCAACAAAAATGGTGCAAGGACTGCACCAAAAGTCATATGAGGAAAGACTTCATGACCTCAATATGTATTCCATGGAGGGGGGGGATATGACAGAGACATTCAAGTACCTCAGGGGTAGTACCAAGGTACATGAGGGCAGCATCTTTCAGAAAAGAAGGTGTACAAAAACAAGGGGGTGTGATATGAGGCTAGAGGATGGTAGACTCAGGGGCAATATAAGGAAGTGCTTTTTCACAGAAAGACTAGTGGATGCTTGGAACAGGCTCCCTGTGGAGGTGGTGGGGGCGAAAACAGTAGGAGAATTCAAGAATGCATGGGATAGACATAAGAGTACTCTTGCAGCAGGGAAGAGAGGGTAAGCTGCAGATCAACTAAGGTCTGTGGTACTGCTTTAGGTAGGGAAAAGGGACAGACTAGATGGACCACACGGTCCTTAACTGCTGTCACCGTCTATGTTTCTATGACTGGAAATATCCTCTATGTGCATAGAGTTGGGTCACCTGACCTAATCTGCCACACACAGCACACCGACACAAAGAATGCCCTCCCGCTCCCATCCAAACACCAGTCCTGGCCAAGCCCAGCCAACTCCCAAATTAAGAAAAAAAGTAGTTACATAAGAACTTACCATAACAGTACATCTTCGAGAAGCGCTCCTGCAGCAGGCTACACTTTAAGGACTATGCTGTAGGGAACTAGAACTCCATGGCAAATTTCTAGCCAGCAGTACCCAGTTGGTGTCCACTCCTTACATCGGTCTGCCCACCGATGTCACCCTCTGTATAAAGGAGGTGGTCCTCAGTCCCACCTCAGTTCACCCGCCGGAGACCCGGAAGTTATTCAGCAGAAAGGAAGCTGAGGCAGCTGCCGAAAGTTACCAACAGGAGAAACTTAATAGGGGGATGGAGGGAGGGAAAATAGCGCCTGCTGCAGGAGCTCTTCTTGAAGATCTACTGCTATGGTAAGTTCTCATGTAACTATACTATCTTACTTCAAGTATGAGCTCCTGCAGCAGGCTACACCTTAAGGACTGAATCCCAAGCAGTGTCCCAGAAGGGGGAGAAAAGGAAATACAGGGTGGTAGGTAAACCCCTATTAAATGTTTAGGAAATTAGGCCTTGGAGCACAGCTAGGCTGAACCCTGCACTCTTTCTGGAAGCAATGTCCAGAGTGTAGTGCCTTTTTTTTTTTTTTTGTAGAATTTGTTTCTACACCGTACCACCGGGGAACTCTCTTCGGCATCCGCCACACACCGCAAGCTCTACCTCCCACCTGAAGCTCTCTCCTCACCTCACATAAGCCTGGCAGATCCCCCGGCACTGCACCCCCATCTCCCCCCCGAGGTGAGGCCGCCCTATCCGCCCAGGGTGCTCTATCTGAAATCTAATGTGCTGGCTGGGCGGTCAACCCAGGCAAGGAGAGAAGCCTGGTGCTGGAGTGTGGCTCGACAGGGCAGAGGTGCCATCACCTATCACTGAGGACAGGGTTTTTTTTCTTAGTATTTTCCCCCAGGAGTGCAACAGTGCAATGATGTTGGTGCGGCATGAAGCCGCAGACATCCGCCGCACTCCTCCCACTCGTCAGCTCGAGCGTGCGTAGTGCCTCCGGCTTCCACCAAGGGCCACTACTTCACTGGGTATGCCCTGGATCCCTCCCCAGGGAATAACAGCAACCCAATGGATGCTCCATCCTCTCCCACCCCTGCCGACCCCTGGCGCCCTAGCTCGTTCCTGAATTCGGGTCACTGGTGTGGCATCTAGCACCTCAACCCTCAGAGCCACCAAGCCGGCCAGAGTGTAGTGCTTAACGAAAGTGTGCACAGAGTTCCATGTTGCAGCAGCAGAGATGCAGCCACCCCCCCACCCTGTGGAATGTCCCTTGACCGGTCCCGGCAAGGGCTTTTTCATACTTGTCGTAAATGACAATAATGCAATTCTTTAACCATTTAGACATGTTTTTTTTTGCCACAGGTTTCGCCAGATTCCTGTGAGCAAAGGAAACGAACAACTGATCTGATTTTCGGACCGATTTAGTAAGGCTCAAGTAGTAACGAAGGATCCTATGAACATCTAGTGTGTGGAGAACGGCATCCCCCAATTCGAATACTCGGGATAGTAAACTGGAAGGCAGATGTCTTGGGTCAGTGTCAGCTCAGACACTACCTTTGGAAGAAATTTAGGATTAGTATAAAGAGACACCCAGTCTCTGTGAAAAATTAAATAAGACTCTTTACACATCAGTGCCTGCAGCTCTGAAATCCTTCGAGCTGAAGTGATGGCAACCAAAAATAATGCTTTCCAAGAGAGAAAGCGGAGGTCTCAATCCACACCTGGTTCAAAGAGAGGCAAGATTAATTTCTCTAGAACGAACAAAAGGCCTCATGGGGCACGGGATCCCTGATTAGAGGCTTCATATGAAACATGCCCCGGAGGAATGTATAGGCAAGGTCCAACTGAGAAATATTCCTACCCTTCACAGGTGTATGATAAGCTGAAATAGCACAGAGATGCACCTTAATGGAAGAGTACCGCAGTCCCACGTCTGAAAGCAATAGGAGATATTCCAACACTGGAATCTGCCCTCGGATTTTCTCCCAGGAAAGTCTCAGCCTTAGGGGTCTTAAAGAGTCTGTCCGCCTTCTTGGGGACAGCTGAGAAAAAGGAAGGATGCTCCCAAGCCAACTTGGTTAAGTCCTGGAAAGGGGGAACCAGAGGGGGAATGACCAAACGTTTTGGGTCACTCATGCCCAAAAAGGTGTGGCGCCTCTTCCTCTCTGGATCCAATTCCTCTGTAGCCCATTGGTTCGGGAATTGGATGTGGCGCATAACATCCATGAAGGTCGGGTCATCTGGAGGAGACCTGGGTGAATTGCAGTGACCTTCTGGCTCTGGGGAGTAGCCTCTGGAAGAGGAGTCCAAGGAGTAAGGGCGGCCTCTAGAGGAGGAAGAGGGAACTGATCTTGAATGCTTGCGCCCGTGCCAGCGTCTGCTCCTGTCATCTGAAGAAGATGACCAGGATGAGGCACAGCGACGCCTGCCCCTGCACCCATGATACTCCAGATCTGAACCTGGCAGAGCTGGACTCCAAGGTAAGAGCGGAGACGATAGCCAAGGGTCCGGAAATACAGGTTACTCACCTGTAACAAGAGTTCTAGGAATGGTATATGTTGTTCATCCACACTGTCTGGCAGGTATCCTTGCCGCTTTAAATCTTGCCGGAAGGTCTTCAAGCTGGCTCCTCCCACCCACCCGGGTGGTCAAACTCTCGGCTCCGCCCCATGACGCCAGATCTGGCCCGCTGGAAGCTCAGGTTGTGCTTCAAAGCCGGGGAGGTCGGATGGGTCGTGTGGATGAACAACATATACCATTCCTAGAACTCCTGTTACAGGTGAGTAACCTGTATTTCTAGGGACATGGATATGTTGTTCATCCACACTGTCTGGCAGACTCCTAGCAGTTCTCCGGAGGAGGGAGGCAAGGCACACACCCCCTACTTAGGGAATAGAGACTGGAGAACCGAGGCCCCAAAACCAGCATCCCGGCGTGACTCAAGGTCGATGTGGTAATGGGTGATGAAGGTGTGTGCTGACTTCCAGGTAGCAGCCCTGCAGATTTCCTGGATAGGGACGTCCCTGGAAGCAGCCACCGATGCAGCAGTATGGCGGTAGAATGAGCTCTTATCCCTCTGAGAGGCTCCATGCCCGCCAACTTATAGCAGAGATCTATGCAGGAGGTGACCCACCTGCCTATCGTCCGCTTGGCTGCAGGTCTGCCAGGTGCGGCTTCAGCGTAGGTGACAAACAGCTGGCGAACCTCTCCCGAATTTCAGCCATCGCTCCTTATAGTAGCGCCTTCTAGGTCCAGAGTATGGAGCCTATATTCAGCCTCCAGGTGTGATTGGGGTAGAACACCGCAGAGTCAACACCTGGTTAAGGTGAAACTCCCACCACCTTCGGAAGGAATTTCGGGTGGGGGCGCAGGACAACCTTGTCCCTGTGGAAGACCAGGTAAGGAGACTTGATGCAGAGCGCCTGGAGCTCTCCCATCCTTCTGGCTGACGTGATAGCCACCAAGAAGGCGGTCTTCCACGACAGGTGAGAGAGTTCACACCTGTGCATTGGTTCGAATAGCTTGCCCATGAGCTTTGCCAGTACCAGCAGTAGATCCCGAGTGGAGGTTCTGCACCGAGGGGAAATGTGATCAAGGCCTTTGAAAAGCGCCAGACCACCTTCTCCTCGCCATCGACTGCTTCCCGCCCACCGTAAGCAGAGATGGCTGCTAGGTGCACCTTAAGGGTCGCCGACCTAAGCCCTTGCTGAGAAAGGGACCAAAGGTAGTCCAATATGCTCGCCATGAACAGAAGGAAGGGTCCAGGCCCTTGCCCTGGCACCAAATGGAAAATCTCTTCCATTTGAAGGCGTAGCATTTTCTGGTCGACTCCTTACGGGACGCCTCAACTACGCTGAGGACCTCGTCGGAAAGACCCAAGGCCTGGAACTCTAGCCACTCAGGAACCAGGCCGTCAGGTGCAGGGATTGAAGGTCCGGATGGAATACCTTCCCCTGATTGACTGAGAGCAGGTCCGGGCGAGCTGGAAGCTGCCTCGGGAGCCTGGAGCTGAGGTTGAGGAGATCTGGGTACCAGTACTGGCGGGGCCAGTCTGGGGCTATCAGAATCACCTGCGCCTTGTCCCTCCTTGCTTTGATAAGCACCTTGTGCATCAAGGGGAACGGGGGAAAGGCGTAGAAGAGGCCTGGGGTCCACGGCCTCGAGAAGGCATCCCCCTGCAGCGATCCCTGCTGAGGGGGGCGGGCATGGAACAGCCTCAGCTTCACATTCTCCCTGGAGGCAAACAGGTCCACCTGAGGTGTGCCCCAATGGGAGAACAGATCTTGTACTACCTCCGGCAGGAGAGACCACTCATGGGACGCAGCCCCTATCCGGCTTAGGGCATCGGCCAGGGTGTTGGAGTATCCTGCCACATGAATGGCTAGGAGATCCACCTCCAGGCTGCGCACGAGTGACCAGATGCAGAGAGCTTCCTTGCATAGAAGCATGGAGTGCGTCCCGCCCTGGCGGTTTAGATAGTACATGGTCGTGGTGTTGTCGGTCTGGACCTGGACCACTTGACCCCGAAGAAACGGAGCAAAGGTGGTGAGAGCTAGGCGGACCGCTCGGAGCTCCAGCAGGTTGATGTGGCATCGGGACTCCCGCGGGGACCAGAGGCCGTGCGCTCGGTGTTCCCCCAGATGGGCACCCCAACCCATCAGAGACGCATCGGTCGATAGAGAGACCGTCGGCTCGGGGCGGACAAATGGGATGCCCTCCTGCAGATGAACTGGAACGGTCCACCACTGGAGAGCATTCCACATCCCTTGGGTCACCGTCACTAGCTGGTCCAATGGACTGCAGCGTTGGGACCACTGGCTGGCCAGCCCCCACTGAAGGGGGCGCATGTTCCAGCGGGCCCAACGGACCATGCTGGTACAGGCCGCCATGAGACCCAGGAGGCACAGGAAGTCCCGGGCAGGGCGCAATTGCCCAACCAGAAATGAATGGGCAAAGGAGGAAAGAACTTCGGCCCTGTCCGCCGGGAGCCGTGCTCTGGCTCGAAGAGAGTCGAGCTCTGCCCCGATAAAAGAATCACCTGCTTCGGCTCGAGTTCCGACTTGGCCTCATTGATGAGGAGGCCAACCTGAGAGCAAACCTGGAGGGCCAGATCTCTGGACCGCTCCACCTCCTGTCTGGAGGGGGCTGCTATCAGCCAATCATCCAGGTAAGGGTAAACCCGCACCCCTCGGTGCCGCAGGAATGCTGTCACCACTGCCATGCATTTGGTGAAGACCCTGGGAGCTGGAGATAAGCCGAAGAGCATGGCTTGGAACTCGAAAAGGGATCCCTCCACTCGAAAGCGAAGGAACCTCTGATGTGACGGACGGATAGGGACGTGAAAGAACGCATCCTGTAGGTCCAGAGAGCAGAACCACACGCCGTGTTCCAAGGATGGTATTATCTGAGCCAGAGTGACCATCCTGAAGGTTCGAGACCTTAGGAACTTGTTTAGGTCGTGTAGGTCGAGAATGGGGCGCCAGCCCACCATCCGTTTCGGAACCAGGAAGTACCTGGACACGAACCCCGGGTTTGAGGGAGGGTCCACCACCTCTCTTATCACCTCCTTCTCGAGGAGGAGAGCGATGTCGGCTCGGCGAGCTGACAGCAAGGCTTCAGACCCCGAGGCCCCCCGAGGTGCGACGGCTCTGAAGGGTGGGGCCTGCTCGAACTCCAGAGGCAGGCCCTTTCCCACCACCTCCAACACCCACCGGTCTGTGGTGATAATGGACCAGGCGGAAAGAAAGTGGCGGAGGGCACCTGGAGTGAGGCGACGGGGTTGGGGGCGACACCCCTCAACCCGTCACTGGGCAGGCTTGGAGGAAGGACCGGCCGAGGGACCTCCAGGACCTTTACCTCCCTGCTTCCTGGAGGAGGAAGCCGAGGGCTTGGGTTTGGGATGCCAAGCTCGAGCCTGCTGGCCCTGACGTTGTTGGCCGGACATGCCGCGGCGAAGAGGGTGAAAGGCTAGGCTGCGCCTGCGGCCTTTGTCCTTCTGTGCGGATGAGACCGAGTCCAAGGTAGCATTGACTCTCGATCCTCTGCAGGTGACCTTCCACCCCAGGGCCGAAGAGGTCGGTCACCAGGAAGGGACATCCGCCAACTTGTGCTGGGTATCCGGTGAAGGTGGATATCCTCAGCCATGCCCGACGGTGCAGCTACCGCGGCCGCTACTGACCTGGCACATGAGTCTCCAATGTCCAGAGCAGTCTGAAGCTGCTGTTTGGCCACTGCCCTGCCCTGGTCCCGCACCTGCCTGACCGTGGTCTGCAGGTCCGCTGGAAGATGAGGAACTACTCTCGCCCAGGAAGCCCAACAGGGCATGAGAGAAATGTGCCATGAGTACGGCCGAACTGGCCTGACAAGGCAGAGGGAGGACGAGCGAGACTTTGCGCCCGGCATAGTCCACATTTCTGACTCTTGTCGGGAGGTTTGTCCGACGCCCCAGCGCTCTCGCACGCCGGAAAACGCTGTCGGTAACTAGCCCTCGGCTGAGGGGTGTTCCAAAACCGGACAAGGAACCGTAGGGACCGAGATACTTCCTGGCCATCCTGGCCAAGGTGCAGGACAGGAAGCAGGGCGCCGCCAGAGCCCAAGCCGGGCCCACTATGGCCTCGCCACCGGAAAGGCCTTCGTAGGGGAATCCCCTCGGTCCAGTATCTCCGTGAGGGGATACCTGGCCCGCTTAGACACAGGTTCGAGCTTCATCCTGGTAGACTCCGAGATGAGCTGAAGCAATCCCAGATAAGACGAAGGGCTATCGTCCATCGACTGACCTCCAGAGGACTCCAAGTCTACTCGCCTGGAGAAAAGGGAGGAATCGCCGTCGGACTCTGAAGAGTCCGCAAAGAGCTGCCTCGGGCCTGAGCCACCCTCCACCTGCCGAGGTCGATCGGGAGTGAGGGTAACAGACAGCCTATGGGGCAGTCCCTGAGCCGACCGAGAGTTCTTGGTCGGAGCCCCAAATAACGGCTGTGGAGGCGGAGGTTCCACCGGAATCGGTGGAGCAGCTGGTTTTGGCCGAACAACCGGCCTGGGAACAGGCTCCTCGGGTAAGACGAGGGGTTGTTTCGCCCGCTCCGTGACAGCCACTTAATGGCCGTATTAACACGGCCGCTTGTTCCCCGGTCAGAAGGAGCTGTTGCCACATGAGGTCCTCGTGACGTCGACGTAACTTACGTCAAGCCTCCCTTGTCCGGGAGGAGGAGGACGAGCGGGCGCGCCGCTTATCATGGGTGCCAACCAGACCGCCAATGATGGTGGGATTGGCTGACCGCTGAAGAAGTCCGAGATCAAGACCGGGAACCTCGCGCTTTTCGAGGACGGTGGGGAGGACGGGTGAAACCGCCCCTCAGCTCGAGGGTTCAGCCGAGTGCTCGGAACCAGAGGCACTGGTAAGCCCACGGATCCTCAACTCCCACCGGGAAACCGTGAGAGAGATTTTCGGTCAGCTTCGACAACCCCGACCAACGGGTGAAAGATCTCGACCGCGCCGACGGGAGTCTCAGTCAACTGACCTGACGGGACACCGTGGAGACCAGTGGTCGAAGCTTAACGATCGACAAGTCGATGGCCTAATAACTGGGAGAGGACCTTTCCCACTTCCAAGAGCATCGACGGAGGGACTTACCCTTGTCTTTCTTCTTGGACCGAGAAGAAGGTCCAGCAGATGTTGGTCCCTCTCCTCTAGTGGAGAGGGACAGACAAAGCTCCTTAAAGGAAGCTGTATAAGAGGAACCCAGGGAGAGCGGGATAAATGCCGCGGTCGAGGAAGGTGTGGCCCGCGCCGCCTCCTCTTCGAGGGCGATCATCTGCTCTGGCTGATCCGCCGAGCCAGCCGCCGCGGAAACCGCCGAACAGGCCTCTTTGACTTCACCGAGGAAAACGCTTTCAGGGCGCCACTCTGTAAACGGGCAGCACGGCTCTCAAGGACGTAGGCTGAGAAGGAAGAGCACAGGTCACAAGCCTGCGGGTCATGCTCAAGGCCTAAACAGTAGACACACGTGGAGTGCGGATCCGTCCGAGACATCTTCTGCCCGCAAGGGCATCTCCGAAAACCGGGAGTCGATTTGTCCATCGCAGCCGCGAGGGATAGAAGACAGAAGTCTAGAATGCAAAAAACTTTTAAATTCGGAAAACCGAAGAATTAGGAACCAGCCTTATACGCAGAGCGTTAAGGAAGGAACCTGAGCTTCCAAGCGGTAAGGAAGATCTGGCGTCATGGGGCGGAGCCGAGAGTTTTACCACCCGGGTGGGTGGGAGGAGCCAGCTTGAAGACCTTCCGGCAAGATTTAAAGCGGCAAGGATACCTGCCAGACAGTGTGGATGAACAACATATCCATGTCCCTAG
This sequence comes from Neoceratodus forsteri, assembly GCA_016271365.2. NCBI lineage: Eukaryota > Metazoa > Chordata > Ceratodontiformes > Ceratodontidae > Neoceratodus > Neoceratodus forsteri. Next base: position 1,218,626,115 of record CM057455.1, read on the forward strand.
AACTGGTGTCTTGTCTGGGACCAGGGTGAGAGGCTGTGACAGTGGAGGATGTGGGGGGTCATCTTTTTTGAGCAAATACCCTTTAACCATGTTCCACCAGGACCTGAACAGCTGTCTGACATCTGCCAGGGAAACCATGGGCACTTGCATGGGTGTTGTACCCTTAGATTTCACAGGAGTCTTTGGAGGGCTGCTGGGCCCTGGCCTCTCCTCCGGGCATTCATCAGGGCTTGACGGTGTGTTAAGGCCGGTCGCCTGGTCGCCCGTCATCTGGTCCTGATGCCTGGTTGTCCAGTACCAGAACAGAGGGCATATGGCCTGTCGCTGTGTCAACAGGTACCCAATCGTCAGGCTGTTGATCAGTCGGAGACGACGGCCCTGACGTCAGATTCTGAGGTGGCGTACCAATGGGCATCTGGGCTACAGTAGTCACCCCGGACATCTGACTACTTGACGCCTTTCCCTGTGGCGTCTGCCTCTGGTCCTTCCACCTGTCGGAAGGCCAGTCGTCCGAGATCTGCATCAGGATTTTTGCTTTTGCAGCTGACTTGTCTCGGGGGGAGCATTCCCTTGAGTGGGAATGCTCCTGGCATCTGCAGTCGACGAGCTGGAGGAGGAAGAAGATGCCAGAGCCTTATTGGCTGAAGTCCCAGCCTTAGGCCCCGAGGGTTGCTGGAAGGGCCTAAGGCTTTGGGAGGGACCCAAAGGCCCTTGCCCCGAAGAGCTGCCACCCACTGAGAGGGTAAGGATGGAAGCCTTCACCAGCGGTAGGCTGGGGGATGGTACGCCTGACGGAAGTGGGGCACAGTCCACTCTCTTGCCAGAGTGCAAACCAGAATGCTTGTCCTTGCGGTGAGGAGATTTTGAGCAAGACTCTGACCTACTGTACTCCTTGTGCTGGTGCTTCCCTCCTGAGTGTTTCTCCTTATGAGAAGTCGGTGACCTGAAGGCTGAGGAGCTGGCCGTCAATGGACATTGAAGGGTGGTGAGCTGTTGCTCCATAATGTAGGCCTGGAGTGTCTTGTGGCGATGGATGCAGGTCTGCTGGTTGAATTTTCTGCAGTCCGGGCAGGCGTCCACGTTGTGGTCAGGCCCCAGGCAGAGAGGCACTGAGAGTGATCGTTAGATATCCATCACTTTGTTGAAGGAGACGGAGAGAACATGAAATGGTTTTGAAAAGACAAATCATTTGAAGAAAAACAGGTACTTCTTGATCTAGAAGAATAAAGATGATGGTCGACAGATACCAACGAGGCATCCGAGGAGCTGAAGCACACGGGTCAATGACGGGAAAAGAACTGAGGTGGGGCTGGGGACCACCTCCTTTATACAGAGGGTGACATCGGTGGGAGGACTGAAGTAAGGGGTGGACCCCAGCTGGGTACTGCTGGCTAGAAGTTTGCCGTAGAGTCCTAGTGCCTGATGGCATAGTCCTTAAGGTATAGCCTGCTGCAGGAGCTCATACTCAAAGTAGGATCAATAATTATTAAAATTTGGTTGGAGGATGACTTTTAATGGTGGAGGGGGGCCATAGCCATGGTCGACCCCCCCTTCACCCCCGCACATGCCTATGTGTTCAGTTCATAAGGACATGGTCTATTACAGCCAAAGATTAAGAAAATAAGAAAGAAAAGGTTACTCACCTGTAACCATAATTCTAGGAATGGTATATGGTACACATCCACACTCTGGCAGTTCCAATGGAAGGGTGATGATTGGCCAGAATGTTTACAGGCTAAGCTCCTCCCACTACCCAGATGGATATATCCCCTGACTCCGCCCTATGATGTCAGATCTCGCACACTGGAAGCAAGATCATGTGCCACTTACCAGGGGAGGCCATGTGGGTTGTGTAGATGTGTACCGATACCACTCCTAGAAAGTACAGTTACACCAAGACTTTTGCTGTAACAGTAGATCTTCAAGGAATGTCTCTTGCAGTAAGTTATTACTTCTAGGAGTTCCTGACAGGTGGCGCTCCAGCACGGAAGTTTCTTCCAGCAGTCTCCACACCAGGGACCACCCACACGACCTCACTTCCTGGGCTATACCTATAAAAGTGGGTGGTCCCTAGTGATCTCCATTCCCCACCGGTTTCAGCTCAGAAGCGAGGGACCGAGGGGAAAAGAGGTACCAAAGCTTCCCAACCCTACATCGTTTTTCCTGTTGCAAATGGCAAGGGGTTGGAGGGAGGGAAACTATTTACTGCAAGAGACATTCCTAGAAGATCTACTGTTACAGCAAAAGTCTGTGTAACTGCACTATTTTCCACGGAATGGTCTCTTGCAGTAAGTCATTACTTCTGGGAGATTCCCAAGCAGTTATCGAGCAGAGGGTGGCCATATATGGCATTCTGCCTTACATATAGTGTGGTCTTAGGACCAAAAGGGGCTGAAAACAGTGTATCAGCATGTAAAAAAAGGGATTTTGTAAGTAATCCATTATAGCATAGGATTATGGCTGAAAGATAAGCCAGATTGGCTATTAGTTGGCATCATCGGATGAGTCTAAGGAGCTGTAAACCCGATTAGGGTATGGCACATCAAGTACTGTAACAGATCATAGGAAAGTCATATAATGGAGTAATTGATATATCTCAGTGGCATGCACTGGAAAAGACAGTCTATGCCAAAGCCCATTGGGTTCTGAGTCTGGGATAGTAACCCAAATAATACAATGTTATTTTGTAGTGTTACAACGTAGCAATTTAGTAGTTTTTTGCTGTGAAACAATGTACCTATTTCATGAAGGAAGCTAATGATATCTACAGTCAGTGGCAACATCGTACCCATTTTAGGGTAAGGACATAGAATGCAACAGAGTGATGTATTCAGTTCCATCATGTGTTAGTAATCTCATTTGCAAGGGGGTCCCAAGCATGTCGGAGCCTACCACCTCATGAGGCGTAAACCTGAAACGTTAGTATGATGGGCCTTTTGTTGATACTGTCAGATGAACGGACATGAAAACAATGATCTGGATACTTACAGATTTAGGAGTCATGTGATCTCATGAGTGAGATTTAAAATGTAAGAAAATCATAAGGTTTGTAACCTGCCCATAGTTTGTTGTCCAAGTAGCGTGGATCAGCAAGTTTGATAAATCTTGCATTTTAAACATGTTTTATGTATTCACCATGCCCAGTCTGTCCAGACAGTAGAAACTGTATCCATTTAGTAGTAATAGGATAATGAAGTAGCAGATAATATTTCGAAATGAAACAATGTATCTGTGACCTAAAGGAAGTCGGTGATTTTTAGAATCAGTGGCTATAACCAATCTTGTAGGTGGTTTAGAGAACATGTAAAGTAATAGAGTGATGTTGATATATCCATCTTGTAGTAATAATCTTACTTACAAGAGGGCCCCAGGTATGTCCGGGCCTGCAACCTTGTTGGGCGTAAATCTGAAATGTTCATATGATGAGTCCAGAATGTGTACTGCTTGGAAAACAAGCTAAAAATGAACAATATAATCGATATCATAAGGCAGTGGATCTCATTTTTGAGATTACATAAACACATATGTGTATATATATATAAAAAAAAAATTTTTTTGACCAAGCAAAAAACACATGTAGAGCTTTCAAGACTTATAATGTCTGTATGGGTACTCACCCTTGTTCATGTGATCTATGTTCATGATCAAATAAAAGCGGCTTATAGCAGTAGAAAATTGAAGAAAGTACAGTGTGCGTCACATTATACAGACGCGGATTATGCGGACAATCGCTTTCCACAGACAAAATCTTGCTACCAAATCCAAAACATGCCATTGTAGCGTTATTGTTTACCGATAATGCGGACCTTGTGCGCCGCCTACCGCGGACACTGAATTGTCAGAAACTGCAAGAAATAACACCATGGACCGTGGACCATGAGCTGCTACTCTCATCCCTACACTCCCTTGGCCTAGATCCACCCTCCCTTAAGTGGTTCAGATGCTACCTCACTGGTAGGTCACAGCAGGTAAAAGCTGAAGGTGACCTATCCCCATTAAGACCACTGTCAAGAGGAGTCCCCCAAGGTTCTATTCTGGGTTCTATCCCTTTTGCCATTTATATAAATAACATTGATTCAACCCTTACCAATTCCTCAGTACACCTCTTTGCTGATGACACTGTTCTGTATGTCAGCAACCCTTCGCCTGCAGTTACTCGTGAAATCCTACAAACAGAATTCTCCTTGTTACAACATCAGCTACTCCAGAAAAAGCTTCTGTTAAATGCAAAGAAAACTAAAGCAGTGATGTTCACAAATCAAAACTCCACCAGCACATCCTCTTCAATCACTCTCCCCCAGCTATGCACTATACTTGGAGAAAATGTGGAGTATGTTGAAAACTTCAAATACCTAGGTGTGTGGATTGACAGCAGACTCGGCTTCACTCATCATCTAGAAGAACTGTTAAAAAAGCTACGCCAAAGGCTTGGCCTTCTCTATAGATTAAAACCCTTCCTTAACAGAGACTCAAAGATGAGGTTAGTCCAGACCATTTTCTATCAGTTGTTGACTATGCAGACTTCCTTTATAGTCACTGCCCCATCTCCTACCTTCACAAGCTGGATACCTTATACCATAGAGCAATAAGGTTCATTACAGATCTGCCATATAATACCACCATTGCTCTCTTTATAATGCAGTTGGATGGGTTTCCCTTCATATCAGGAGGAGCAGAAATGCAGCACTATGGATTTACAGAGCTTTATCAAAAAAACTTCAAAACTATATCCTGGACTGCTTCACCCAGACCACTCCTAGCTCTTATGCCCTAAGAAGCAACAATATCATCCTGCTCAAATTGCCCAAATTCAACACCAGGCTAGGGAGGGCAGCAATCAGCTATTCTCTAGCTATAGCATGGAACACCCTATAAAAATCCCTAAAACTGTCCATTATCATTCCATTTGCATCCTTTAAACAGCACTGTACAGCCTACTTTACAGAGAAATGCAGCTGCTACCGCTAGAGCTAGAATAGTCATCTTACAAATCTGACTTCCTAATCATATAAGGCATTTTCCTTCCAGACAGACACCCCCATCTTATGGCACCCAATAATACCTTCACCATCCTAGTATTCATTATGTTGTGTGTCTGCCATGGCCCCCATTGGGATATGTATGTACTGTACATACTGTAAATATTAACCTTTCTGTAACCGAGTTTTATCATCATTGTGTTATAAACGTTATTTTCCTCTGTATGTATATCTGTCTTATAAAGTGTATGATGTATCTGTTGTGTATCAGCTATTGAACCTTAACCTTATCAGGTCCATCTTGTAAATGAGCCTTGTTCAATGATGTTCGCCTGAATAAATAAAGATTTGATGATGATGATGATGATGATAACACACTGAATCACACGCTGTTATGTCAGTTGAGTTAGTTTGAGTTAATTACTCAATGCTGTGTGTGTTGATCAGTATTCTTTATAAATAGCCATCCATTAACACCCATTAACACCTTGCAATGGCTTCCTGTCGACGACCTGGCATCCCACTTGCTCGTAAAGTTGAGCTGCTCCATCAGATAGAGACATTACCCAAGTGTAGCGTGCGAGACACTGCCCAGTGTATTGGAATCCCTAAATCTACTGTTTCAGACCTGCTGAAACAGAAGGAAAGCATTCTACAGCAGTGGCATTCGAACCAGAACCTGGAAAGGAAATGGAACATGGACGGTAAGGACCATGAGATCGAGGTAGCTTTGCTACTCTGGTTCACAGATGTCAGAAGCCGTGATGCCATGGTCAGTGGTCCGCTGCTAATGGACAAAGCTAAGCAGCTTGCTGTTGCCTTAGGGAAACCAGATTTTACCCCAACAGATGGCTGGCTCCAAAAGTGGAAGACCCGCAATAACATCCGCTTTCGCCGCGCACACAGCGAAAAGCAAAATGTGGATGACATTGGAGCCAGCAACTGGGTTAGAGATGTGTTGCCTGGTTTGCTTTCAGGCTACAGTCCATCAAACATTTATAATGTGGACAAGACTGGCCTGTTTTTCAGATGTGTGGGCCAGGGGACAATGTCGTTTAGGAGTACAGCACCTATGGGTCAAAAAAAGGCTAAAGAACATGTCTCTCTGATGGCCTGCTGCAACATGGCAGGAACAGACAAAATGCAGCTGGTGGTGGTTGGAAAGTCTGCTCAGCCACGTTGTTTTCGGGGTGTAGCTCACTTACCAGTCATCTATAAAAATAACAGAACCTCATGGATGACTGGTGAGATCTTTACAGAGTGGGTTAGGGGGTGGGACTGTAGGCTTAGAGGCAGAAAGATCACACTTCTGCTCGACAACTTCTCTGGCAATCCCAATGTTTGAGGATTGCAGAACATCAAGCTAGCGTGCCTACCCCCTAACACCACTTCAATCATCCAGCCACTTGACCAGGGGATAATCTACTCGATGAAAAGCCACTACGTTCGTGATATGCGTTCCAGAGTGATTTCAGAATTTGAAGCTGGTGCAGAGTTCACCACAATAGAATGTGTAAAAAGAATCACACTTCTGGATGCGGTTATGCTTCTGCAGACAGCTTAGAATTCTGTGTCAGAGCTAACCATCAAGAACTGCTGGCGAAAGGGAGGATTTTCAATTGGCGAAACCACAGCATCACCCAGTGAAACAGAAACCCCCAATGATAATGTGGAAGACCCTGTCCCAGCACCAGAAGGGCTGACTGATGAGGAACTTGATGCACTGTCCCGACCAGGAGAGAACGAGACAGAGCCAGATCAGGAGATGGACGATGTGGCTCGTGTTATCTCTACGCTTCAACCATCTGAAACTGTGGAGTCTGCTGGCACAGAAGATGATGGTGAGGAGGAGGAAAAAGAAAATCTCACTGTGTCAGCAAGTGAGGTTAGGCAGGCACTGCTTATTTGACGTATGGCCATGTCACAACGGGCAGACATCATGCCAGACTGGGATCTCCCGGAACGTATGGAAAAGGAATGGCAGAAGTACGGAAGATCAGTACCAAAGCAGACGGCTATCACCAAATATTTTTTAAATTAACGTGCACAAACCCCCCCCCCACCAACCACCATCTACCTCCCGCAATGTCACCATGAAGCCCAGTGAAAAATAAAGGCTAATGTACTGCACTGAAGCACACAGAGCACTAAAAGCACCAAGCACCAAGTCCTCGTAGAAATAAAAACATACAGTACCCAAAACAACGAGTCCCATGAAGTAGACTACTATATAAACTGTTTAAACAGTGTTAGTTTTTCATCTGCCAGCAACTATGGACATTGCTTAATGCGGACAATTGCTGTTAACACGAAACAGTCTGCGTTAAGCGGCGCACACTGTATAATCCATACCAGGATATAGCGATACAGTCTCGGCATGTGAGTAGTAGTAGGTGGACCTGTTCGTGGGAGGGACATGGAGACTGGCGCACAACAGGCCGAGAGGCATCCCAATGGAATGGCCGTGATGGTCTGTAATAGTGATACCTCTGAAAAGTGGTTAAATGTATAGAGCCTGTTGAAAAAGGCCTCAGGTTTCAGTTGAAGTCTTTAGTGCGAAGAAGAGGCGCTCGGCCTGCCAGAGGGGCGGTCACGGGTTTAAAGGCTTGTAGGTTATCCAGTCTCATTTGAGCCCCAGGGCCAAAAAGATGGTCGCCTTATAAGAGGCATTAGCCACATGCTGTTGAATATCAGGTGCTAGCCCTGAGAGTCGGAGCTGTGCCTGACGGTGTAAAAAATACCGACTGCAGAGGCTCAAGCTGAAGCATTGGTAATGTTGCATCCTGATTTTTTTTCAGAGGATGCAGGTAGTCTATTTATAAGGTCACCAGCAGAGATACTTACCAGATGCTGGTTATCGTTCTTGTATGTTTGGGTATGGCAGTATGGTTTTTGTTATAGTAGTCAGTCAGCCCTGCTAGATGGTGCAACATAAGGGGACTCATATTCTCTTGAATATTCATACAGAGGCATGACAGGAGGGCAGTCCAGCCCCGTGCAGGTCAGTGTCGATGGAGGCTGAGACATAGTCTGTGATAAATGGTGTATGAGTATCATGCATGAGAGCAGATGAGGCTGGTAAGCCACTGCATTCTGTAACATATAATTCTTTATTTTGTAGTGATGCAGCCCCATAGTATCTTTTGATGCATGTTGTTGAACGTATTCATGAAAGTCCATGGTAAACTTGTAATAAGGATCCTCCATAATTGTATTATATGCAGGTAAAGATGCTATTCTATGATGCAGGGGCTGCTCCGTCGACGGTGGCAGCCGCCTAGTCAATGGAAGAGGAAGAGAAGCATGCCTCTTCAATGATGTACTATGTAAACAAATTCTGGAGATCAGGGTTAAGGGGCAACAGACTTCTAGGAAAACAAAGTAAACTTACAAGCTCAAATGGGCAGACTGGGTTGGCCGTAGGCCCTTATCTGCCGACACTGTCTATGTATCTATGTTTTTATAGCTGAAGGGTAGGTAAAAGCATGCTCCGTCAACGGTGGGAATATACTCCGCCGACCAGGAGGAAGACAGTACATACTCAGTCGATGGTGGGACATGCTCCATTGACGATGGAATAGTGAGTATATGCTCCATCGACGATGGAAATGCTGACGTCGACGATGAGAAGGTGAATGCATGCCCCGTTGATGGAGGTAGGCATCCCGTCGACGATGGAGCTTTGGAGCATGTCACGTCGACAGCGGAGGCAGCCCCGTCGATGATGGAGCATGCAGAGTGTGCTCCGTCAACAGAGGAGGCAGTCCCGTCGATGGTGCAGCCTGTAGAGTGTGCTCCGTCGACGGAGGAGATGGTGTCATTGATGAGGCAGTCTTGTAGAGCCCTCCCATCAACGGCGGAGTACACCCCGTCGATGGGAAAAGTAGCAGGATCTCCGTCGTCGATGGTGAGGGTAGCCTCGTCGACGGGGGAGCTGAAGAATGAAGCTCCGTCGACGAGGAATGGTCCTTAAATGAAGAAGAGCCTGCATGTCGATGGGGGTGAATGCCTGTCAGTGCTCTTTTGATGAAGTGTGGTCTGCTGTTGATGGGGATGAATGCCCGTCGATGATGAATGTCTTCTGGATGATCTCTGCTTCGGAGGTATGACCGTTGAAGGGGTCAGGCAGGACTTTAGGTGAAGGGGTTTTCTTCCCTATTTTAGTCGTTGAATGTTGACAGGAAGACATCCACTGTAGTAGTCTCATCTAGTACAGGAGCCTGGTGTCTTGTGTGAAATCCAGGCACCCCAGGCGACATTGTCAATCCACTTCGTATACTGCTGTAGAAGAGATGCTGCCAGAGCCAAAGCCAGCGGGAAAATGAACGGAGATTACCAGGGACCACCCACTTTTATAGGTACAGCCCAGGAAGTGAGGTCGTGTGAGTGGTCCCTGGTGTGGAGACTGCTGGAAGAAACTTCCATGCTGGAGCGCCACCTATCGGGAATTCCCAGAAGTAATGACTTACTGCAAGAGACCATTCCGTGGAAGATCTATGGTTACAGGTGAGTAACCTTTTCTTCTCAGGGCATAGATATGATATACTGTCCACACTCCAGCAGATTCCAAGCCGTTCTCTGGCAGGAGGGGGCAAGGCACACACCCCTACTTGACGAACAGATTGGAGAACCAAGGTCCCAAAGCATACATCCAGGCGTGACCCAAGGTCAGTACAGTAGGGGTAAATGAAGGTGTGTGCTGACTTCCAGGTAGCAACCCTACAGATTTTCTGTATGAAGATATCCCTGGAAGCAGCCACCAAGGTAAATTTGTCTAGTAGAATGATCCCTAATCCCAGTGGGAGGCTCTCAACCAGTCAACCTATAGCAGAGGTCGATGCAGGATGTGATCCACCTTGCAGTCATCTGCTTTGCTGCTGGTCTGCCAGGTGCGGTTTCAGCATATGTTACAAACAACTGGTGAGCCTGACCCTGAATCCTAGCCGTACTCCACATAACAGGAGAGCATTCTCCACAAGTCCAGGGTATGGAACCTGTGGTCAGCCTCCAAAGAGGGGTTGGTAAAATATGCCAGTAAGTTAATCACCTGGTTGAGGTGAAACTCCAATACCACCTTCAGGAGGAACTTCAGGTTGGGGTGGAGGACAACTCTGTCCTTGTGGAAGACTAGAGGGGGACAGTCCACTGAGAGTGCCTGGAATGCCCCAATCCTTCTGGCGGATGTGATAGCCACCAGAAATGCTGTCTTCCAGGACAGGTGTGACAACTCCCACCTCTGCACTGACTCAAACAGCTTCCATGCACATTGCCAGGACCAGCAGTAAGTCCCATGGTGGAGGTGGATCACATACCAGAAAGGACAAGTGGACACGGCTCTCGCAAAAGTGCCCAACCACCTTCTCCTGGGTCAACACTGGCATACCAGCCCACACCTGGAAGGCAGAGACTGATGCCAAGTGCATCTTAAGGGTATTCACTCACAGTCCAGGCTGGGAAAGGGACCAGAGGAAATCTAGGATGTTAGCCACAGGGCAGGCAAGGGGATCAAGCTCCTTGCCCTGGCACCAAATGGAAAATCTCTTCCATCTGAAGACATAGTACCTGTGAGTTGACTCCTTTCTGAATGCCTCAATGTGGAAAACATCCTCGGATACACCCAAGGCCTGGAACTCTAGCCGCTCAGGAACCAGGCCATGAGGTGCAGGGACTGAAGGTCTGAGTGCAGGACTGTCCCCCAAAGTCTGGTCAGCAGGTCTGGGTGGAGAGGCAAATGCCATGGAGACCTGCTGCTGAAGCTGAGGAGATATGGGTACCAAAACTGCCTTGGCCAGTCTGCAGCTATCAGGATCATCCATGTCTTTTTCTTCCTTCCTGACCCTGACCAGAACCATGTGGGTCAAGGTAACGGGAGGAAAGGCACACATGAGGACAGGGTCCAGGGACAAGGGAAGGCATCCCCCATCAGTGTCCCAGACTGTGGGGGGTGGGCACAAAGCAACCTCAGTTTGGCATTCTCTTAGGAGGCAAACAGATCCACCGAGTGTGAGCTCCACCATGAAAACAGGTGGTTCACTACCTCCTGATTCAAAGACCACTTATGCAACATCTCTCTTACCCGACTCGGAGTATCCGCCAGCTAATTCTTCATCTGCGAGCTAATTCTTCTCACCCACGATGTGAATCACCATCAGCACCCTGGCTGTGTACTATGCTCCAGGTGCTGAGTGCCTCCCAACACAAGGGAAAGGAGCGTGTGCCACCCTGTCTGTTCAGATAAAACATGGTCATGGTGTTGTAAGTCTGGACCTGAACAACCTGCCCCCTGATCAGAGGAGCAAATTCCATGAGGGCCAGCTGCACAGCACAGTGCTGCAGCAGGTTTATGTGGTGACACGACTCCCTGGGAGACCAGAAGCCATGGGTCATGTGATCCCCCAGGTGCGTGCTCCACCCTATCAGGGACATGTCCTTCATCAGCATGCTGGTTGACTCTGGGCAGACAAATGGGATTCCTTCCTCCAGATGTTCCCAGATCAGCCACCACTGGATGGCATCCCACATCGGCTGAGTCACTGATCAGCTGATCCAGGTGACCTAGGCACTGGGACCACAGACAGCCCACCTCCACTGGAGGGGGCGTATCTGCCAGCAGGCCCAATGGCCACGCTGGTGCAGGATGCCATGTACCCCAACAGCCGCAAGAAATCCCAGGCAGAGCACAAGAGCCTAACCTGAAACAATCGGGCAAAGGAGGTTGGGAGTATGGGGGAAGTGGTAAAAGGGTACTTGGCCAATATTCAGTCTAGTATGGACACTAACCAGAGGTGGGAGCTCATAAAGCTGGGGATAGTGGAGGCAACCAAAACCTGCTTCAAGGCCCAGAGCAAGAAGGCTAGGGCTAAAAAACCGAGCTGGTTGAGCAAGGTCATGGAAAAGGTAAGGAGGAAAAGAGCTGCCTTTAGGAAGCACAAGAAAACAGGGAGAGGGGAGGACAGGGAGGAGTACTTGACAGAATCGAAGGAGGTGACAAGGGCAGTAAGGTGAGCCAAGGCATCTACGGAACTCAGGCTGGCACAAGGCATTACGAAGGGAGAGAAGGACTTCTTTAGGTACATCAGGGAGAAAAGGAGCTGTAAGGACCACATAGTAAGGATTAGGAAGGAGGGGGTTGGGTGGAAGCAGGGTGTGATAAGGCAGAAGCACTAAATGAGTACTTCTGCTCAGTATTTACTAAAGAGAAGAGGGGGGTGACACCCAAGGGGGGAGAAATGGCAGAAATGGGGGTGACAGATGGGGAAATCATGGAGGGCAGAGTTCAGGAGGGTTTGAAGGCACTGAGGGTGGATAAGGCGCCAGGCCCAGATGGCATCCACCCCAGGGTACTGAAGGAGCTGGCAGAGGTCCTTGCAGGACCTTTGGCAGACCTATTTAATGCCTCACTACATTCGGGGTGTGTACCTCAGGACTGGAGGATGGCTCATGTGGTGCCCTCCACAAGAGTGGCCCCAAGGATGAACCGGGAAACTACAGACCAGTGAGCCTCACATCCATCGTGGGTAAGCTAATGGAGACTATCCTGAAGGAAAGGCTGGTGGCCTCCTAGAGGCTAAAGGACTACAGGACAGCAGACAGCATGGCTTCAGACGGGGCAGATCCTACCAAACCAACCTGGTGGAGTTCTATGACTGGGTAACTAGGCAACTGGACAGGGGCCATGCAGTGGATGTCCTGTATCTGGACTTCAGTAAGGCATTCGACTCGGTGCTGCATGGAAGGCTGGAAAGTAAGTTAGTAGGCACAGGGGCAGGTGCAAAGATGGTGAGATGGGTAGGGAACTGGCTTCAGGGAAAGCAACAGAGGGTGGTGGTGGGTGGGGAGCTCTCACACCCAAGGGTAGTGACGAGCGGTATTCCACAGGGCTCAGTGTTGGGACCAGTGTTGTTTGGGATATTCATTGCAGACATATCATTGGACATCAAGAGCAAGATCAGTCTGTTTGCTGATGATACCAAGGTAGGAGCAGTGGTGGATGACCTAGGGGGATGGCAGGGGTTGCAGGATGATCTGGCAAAGCTTGAAACCTGGTCAGACACCTGGCAACTGGGGTTTAATGCCAAAAAGTGCAAGGTGCTGCATTTTGGGATGAAGAACCCAAGGAGGAGTTACCAGTTGGGGGGATTGCAGCTAGCCCAGACAGAGGAGGAGAAGGATCTGGGGGTGCTCATTACAGGGTCAATGAACAACTCGGCACAATGCAGGATGGCAGCTGCAAAGGCCAACAAAATGCTGGGCTGTATTGCAAGGGGTATATCCTCGAGGAGGGAGGAGGTTATTCTGCCACTGTATAGGTCATTAGTTAGACCGCACCTGGAGTACTGCGTGCAGTACTGGCGCCCGTATCTGAAGAGGGACATTAAGTTACTGGAGGGGGTGCAGTGCAGGGCGACAAAGATGATCAAGGGGCTGGGGGACTTATCATATGAGAGGAGGCTGAGGGAGTTGAACATGTACTCACTGAAGGAGAGGAGGGACAGGGGGGACATGACTGAAACCTATAAGTACATGAAAGGAATAAACAAGACAGGTACAGAGGGGCTGTTCAAAGTAAGGGAGGGGAGGGACACCAGGGGCCATGATAAGAGACTGGAGGAAGGAAGGTTCAGGAGGGAGATGAGGAGACACTTACAGAGGGTGGTGGCTGGGTGGAATGCGTTACCTGCAGAAGTGGTATCCAGTAGAGCAGTGGACTGCTTCAAAAGGGGATGGGACAGGACAAGGGGGAGGGTCAATGAAGGGGAAGGGTGGAAGGGAGGGAGGGGCAGCTGCAGAATAAGGGGTGCTAGCTGCACATTCGAGCAGACTTGATAGACCTGTAGGCCTTTATCTGCTGGCAAATTTCGTATGTTCGTATGATCCAGTGCCCATTCCAATGGGAGGTAGGCCTTGGCCTGCAGGGATTCTAGTTCTGTCTAGATGAACTTGATCACCTGCTCTGGTACCAGTTCAGACTAGTCCAGACTGACCAAGAGGACCAAGTCTCTGCAGGTCTGGAGAGCCAGGACTGTTGATCTCACCACGGCCTCTCTGGATGGACCAGCAATCAGCCAATCATCCAGGCAGGGGTACACTCTGACCCTGAGGTGCTATAAGTGGGCCACCAAAACTGCCATGCACTTGGTGAAGACCCTCAGAGCTGAGGAGAGTCCAAACTGCATGACCTGGAACTGGTACAGGACCCCCTCCCTCAGAACTGTAGGTACCGGTGGTGGGAGCTGCAGACGGGGATGTGGAAGAACGCATCCTGAATGTCCAGGGGGCAGAACCACATGCCCTGCACCAGGGATGATATAAACTGGCTCAGAGTAACCATCTGGAACTTGCCCTTCCATATGTACTGGTTGAGATCGTGAAGATCCAGTATGGGGCAGTGCACCAGCCCCCCCTTCACTTCAGAACCAGGAGGGTGTCCGGGACATGGGTTATGGCTCCTTTCACAAGGAGCTGAGCAACATCCTCCCAGAGTGCAGACAGTATGTTCTTAGACACCCCAGACCCTTGAGGTACATGGAGGCAATAGGGTGAGAGAGCCTCGAAATCAAGAGAAAGTCCTCTGCTCACTGCATCTAGCACCCACTTATTCATTGATAGTGGACTACTGTGGCAAGAAGAGACGCAGTCTGTCTCCAACGGGAAGAGCGGTCAGGGACAGGGCAGGTGGAGGGATGACACCCCCAACCCATCACTGGGAAGGCTTGGTGGGGGCACAGACTGCTGCTGCCAGTGGGATACCACTACCACTGCCACCCCCTCACTTTTTTGGACCTTAGTCCTCAGATTTCTTGGGGCACAAGGTCTGAAACTGCCCCTGTTGCAGCTACTGCCAGAGACTCGAAGGACTGGTACTAAAAAAAAATGGTTTCTTTGGCTTTTTCTTCAGGAAAATCTGAGACAAAGTCACTTAGTTCAGGGCAGCACTGGACTTCTCAATCCCTGTCAGATGTACTTCCACCCCAGGACCAATGAGGTCAGTGCCCAGAAAGAGGATATCCACTAGCCTCTGTTGGGTGCCTGCTGTAGAAGTGGACAAGCACAGCCGGGCCTTGCAACACAGAGAGAGACAGCTGCTGCCACCGCACAGGCACATGAGTTGCCCATGTCCAAGGCTGTCTGAAGCTGGTGTTTAGCCAGCGATTGACCGTGGTTTCGGATGAGTTCCACCACCACCCTCTGCTCTGGGTGGAGGTGGGGGAGGACCATGTCAAACATGTTCATCATGGCATGGCCATCATAAAGGCATAGCCACTGACAGGACATTGACAAAACAGAGATGGTGCAGAGGAGGCCGACCAAAATGGTGAAGGGATTACATCATAAGCCTTATGACGAGAGAGTGAGGAACCTCAGTTTGTACACGCTGGAACAAAGAAGGGAGAGAGGTGACATGATAGAAATATTCATGTACCTCAAGGGTATTAACAAGGTGGAAGGGGACAACATATTCCAGATTAACAGTGGTTCCACGGACAAGAGGATACGACATGAGACTGAGGGGATGACCGCATAAGGGGAAATGTCAGGAAGTTCTTTTTTATGGAAAGTGTGGTAGATGCATGGAATAGCCTGCCTCAGGAGGTGTTGGCAGTCCATACAGTGGCGGGCGTCAAACATGCACTGGACAGAAACAAAGGAATAATAGAGATAGGAAGAAAAAGCTAAAGCCAATGACCAGATAGGGTCACTGGACGCTTCATTAGGTAGCTTAAATGGGCAGACTGGATGGGCCTACTGGTCCTTATTTGCTGACAGCATCTATGTACAGTATCTATGTATAGCTAGCCTGCCAAAGACCCAAAGTAGCCACAGTGTACACCTTTTTTTTTGTGGCATGGTCAACCCTACGGGACTCCTTGTCCAAGGGCTTGTCCATGTTCCCCAGTGTCCTGACTCCTGGAACACTGAGTCAGTATCCAGTCCCTCCATGGAAGGGTGGTCCAAGAACCCTGAAAAGGAACCAGCAGGGACTGCATACTTGCGGACCATATTGGCCAAGGGTGCCGAGCAGAATTCTGGGTGCTGCCAAAGCTCCAGGGTTGGTCCCAAGATAACCTCGGCCACCACGAAGGCAATCCCTGGGGATGAATCCCACTCTAAGATGTCTATAAGAGGGTATGTGGCCCTCTTCTGGACTAGTTCCAACTGGATGCCTGTGGACTCAGATATGAGGTGAAGCAGCACCCTGAATGACATTGGCCCTTGGTCATGGAAGGCTTGTCAACCACATCCAAGTCAAAGAACAGAACCCCAGAGGAGGCAATGGACTCTTGGTCTGAGTTGACCAAGGACTCCTCAAAGACAGCCTTCGACCATAAGTCACCGCAGACCTCCCAGGATTCCTTGCCAGGGATGATCCTCACCAACAACCCGGTAGGCGGCCATTGGGTTGGCGGCTCCACTGTGATCAGAGAAGCAAGTGTTGGCAGCACCTAACCTTGGCTGTCAGGGTAACCACTGGCAAATTCCAGGGGAGCATGGGACCGTGGGGTAGACCCCTACCCTGCCCCGTGATGGCCGTGCAAACACCTCGACCGCAACCACTGACCTCTAAGTACCTCCCAGGTGACAGCGGGCAAGGTCATCCCGTGGGTGACCATAAATCACATGCCAGACCTCATTTAATAGCATAGGCATGGAAGACCTGACCTCTGCTGGAGGCCTGTCCCTAACCGGTTGACCAGGGACACCAATCAAGCCACATCCTCCTGGGTGAGGACTGAGATTACCAAGGTCTACAAGACCAATTCTTCAGCCTTGTCTAACAAAAGATCAACTGGGTCGAGAAAAATCTCATAAGGTGTTCGACCAGAGTTGAGGGCGACTGATTCCTCAGCAGGGTTGGAGAGCCCTCGACCTGCCCCTCGACCGCGGGGCACTTGACCTCTGCTGAGTGGTCAGGAGAGTTGAGAGACCGGGAGGACTGAGATCTCTCCTTGTCCCATGACCAGTGACAATGATGAGGAGACTTCTTTGACTTCATACTCGATCAGGAGCCATGGAGGACAAGGCTCTCCCCAATGGTCTGGAGGGACTGGCACAGTTCACAAACTGGCCCATGAAGGCCCCTATGACGCTGGACCTAATGGAGAACAGTGCCATGGCCAAGGAGGTGCCCACCAAAGCCACCATCATGTCCGCTTCAAGGGCAGCAAGCTGAGCTGCAGACCTGGCAGCTGCAGAGACCTTTATGCCTTCCTTAGAGCAGTTCTTCAGATCCCATTTCGAAGGCTGGCCTACTGCGAGCTGGAGTTTCCTGTCCTCGCAGGACTCAGGGAGCATGGAGAGACAAAGCTGAACATAATGTTACCCTAGCAGTCATATTTTGAAATGAGTTTTTCTTCAAAGTACTTATCTGATTTTACCTTAAAGATATCTACGCTGCACACCTCCACTACTTCCCATGGCAAACTATTTCTACCCTCCCAGTAAAATAAGGTTCTCTTATAACCCTTCTAAGTGATCGTTTTCCTCTCAGGTCCTGCTGCCCTGACCATATAAGCAGCCCTGACTAATCCTCTTCATCCCAAAGCCTCCCAATTTTGAATGACTTGGTCATAACCCTTCTTAGTTTTTCTCTTTCTCAGTGAAGAGGTAGTGGAGGTCTACTGGTTAGGCCACTGATTCAGGAACCAAAAAACAGCAGGTTCAAACCCCACTACATCCAAAATGCTCACCATGTGACCTATATTAAGTCTTACCCTACCAGTGCTCCAGTCCACCCAGATGGGGCGATGGGTACAAAAAGCAGGAACCCACTGGAAACAAGATGTTGCAACTCAGCTGGGCTTTCCTGGTAAGTAAATTGTAAAATAAAGTAAGGAGTCCCAGATCCTTGAATCCATTCTTTGGTATTATTTTCCAAACCATTATCAAATGTGCATATTTTCTCTGCACCTTTTTTATTTCTGCTGTATCTTTTTTCTCCTTTTTCCAAAAAAATGCACACGGTGTTCTAGGCATGAAGTAAAAAGACCTTAGAAGGGTGGGGTGTGGGAGTCAGGCTAAGCATCATCTGCCCATCTAATGACTGCCTTTTCCTGATTTTCTCACTTGGAATTGGAATTGGGGTGGGGAGCCCCTGTCTTTGTTAATGAGAAGATCAGACGTTCTGAAGAAAGGCATTCTCAGTGCCATGAAAGGAGTTAACCGTCAGCTTGATAGTGGGCTCGGAGAAAGTTTAGGGAAAGGCACTGCACAGATGGGTGAAAAAAAAGGTTATAAATCTTACATTTACCAATGACCCGTTATCAATTATTTTGAATACTGGTTGCTTGATGGTGTTTAGTATCACTGATAATCTTACCTCCTTGTAAGTAACCTTCTGAATCAGACTGGCAAAAACCTCAGATGCATTGTGAAAGGTAAAAAAGACAGGAATCGACTGTTAAAGAATAAGAGGAAATTATTTTAGCAGTCTGTCATTTACAAAGTCCTTTGTATTATGTTAGACAATAAAATACATCACAAATGCTTGCTTTTACATATTTCTCTCACTGCAGTTTATAAGACGTCTAAAAAAATCTTTTGAACAAGACCTCCCCTCTGAGATGTGTTACATACAATTATAAAATGCCAATGGAAAACCCCAAAACATGATTGGCATGGAAAATCTACAGACATAACTGTCTGAAGCATGTCATAAGACTACATTAAAGTAGTAGTCCACCCAGAATTTCCAAAAAACATGCGTTATGCAGATTATTTTGATATGTATGTTAAGTCCTAGTGTGTCCTTCCCTCTGTCTGCTATTAGGAGTTTTTCCTAAATTAGCCTGCCAGCTGTATGGTAGTTTTACGACCCCTGGGGATCTCCATCACAAATAGGTTTATTGGTTTTCTTTCTCCTACAATGCACCCTGTCTCATGTGACACTGATGTAGCCATGCCCTTAGATTTAGCATGTGCACTGCTTTAAAATTAGTTCACAACAGCAGAGCTTTGTAACTGTTCTGATCCAGGGAGCACAAATGGCATCAGCTGTAGTTTAGCAGATACCTGAGAGCAAGCTAACTGGGGTTTCTGTAAGAAAACTGCTGCTAAATAGCTCTAATTCATTATTTGTGTTTTCGGTGTGTGTCAGGTCTAGCTAGCAGTATTAAGTGTTTTCATTTTAAAATGTTATTTCATCAGACTACACACAACAATAAAAAGCACAGCAATTGCCCCAGATCATCAATGCTATAATTAGTAAAGACCGTAGCTGTTTTCTTACAGAACACCTACTCAGCTCTCAAGTATTTGCTAAACCATAAATGTAGGTACCATGATTCTGCTAGAAGGAACTGGGAGTTAGGGCTGACTTTGCTCTGTGACATCACTTTCATTTATTTCTTTTTTTTGTTTGTTTTTTGTTACAAATGTGAAGTGTCTTTTTAACAAAGTACAAAATATGTATGTGTGAGTTATTTAGTTTTTAGAATATTTGTTTTATTATTTGAAAAAGTGTGATACACTAAATGTGTAGTGCAGTGAACCATTGTAAAATGGAATCAAATGTGTAGCTGGAATAGTCACTGTCATCCTGTTGCTTTCATGCCATACCACAGGCAGGAGAAAAGCTGACTTCAAAGTATTTTGCAGTCTCTAGGCAGCAGCTTCATACTATACACTTCATTTGTAAAAAAATAAAATTAAATAAAAAATATGAAAATCTTGTCACAGAACAAAATCAGCACTAACTGTTAATATAATGCTGATATCTGCATTTACAGTTTAGCAAATATTTGACATCTAACGGAGTGGGGTTTCTGTAAGAAAACAGCTAGAGTCTTTATTAATTATAGCACTGATGATCTGGGCAGTTTATGTGCTTTTATGGTTGTGTATAGTTTGATAAAATTAAAAGTTTGAAAATTAAAACTCTCCTGCTAGCTAGACCTGATACACATAGAAAACAAAAATAGTGAATTAGAGATATTTAGTAGCTGTTGTCTTACAGAAACCCCAGTTAGCTTGCTCTCAGGTATCTGCTTAAACTGTAACTGATGCCATTTGTACTCCCTGGATAAGAATAGTTACAAAGCTCTGCTGTTGTGAAGTGATTTTAAACTGATTTTAAAACAGTACACATGCTAAATCTAAGGGCATGGCTACATCATTGTCACATGAGACAGGGTGCATTGTAGGAGAAAGAAAGCCAATAAACCTATTTGTGATGGAGATCCCCAGGGGTCATAAAACTACCATACAGCTAGCAGGCTAATTTAGGAAAAACTCCTAATAGCAGACAGAGGGAAGGACACATTAGGACTTAACATACATATCAAAACACTCTGCATAACATATGTTGTTTGCAAATTCTGGGTGGACTACTCCTTTAAAATGCTTTATAACATGGGTACCTACAAACATGCAAGCTCATTGGTGGAGTCCCTCTGTGTGGCCATGCATTAAATTCTCTTTTTAATGCATGGTTCCGCAGAAGGACTCAGTGAAAGTACCGTCGGCACTTTTTCCCCGATTTCAGAAAGGAACAAACAGAACGGTAGCCATTTAGAATTTCTGGGGAAGCGAGAAACGGCAGCGTTTGTAACCTACTGTACCAGTGTAACTTTTATATTCTAATGACACACCCCATTCACTGTGCGTAGTCTGCACCTTTTGTAATACACAGTCAGTGAACATTAGTGTCCCTGTGGTGTGCCGATCACTGTCTGTGGAGTTCCCAAGTGCCAGTAAGAGGTGCAGTGCCGGTGTTGTCTCCTGTCAGTGTCAGCCTTCTCGTCCACACTAAATGCTGTCCTGTCTCCAGCGCGAGCAGACAGACAGACACACACACACACACTGTGACAGTGAGAGACACCGGGGAGCAGGGGGTAGTTTGGGAGAGAGGGGGAAGGCTGGATGTAGTAACAGTGTGTGCCCCAAGTTTGCGGTGCAGCGACAGAGACAGCCAGAGAGCAGGAGAGACACACTGTGCAGCAAAGGTCATGCAATGTCTTCTGTCTCCCTCTGTCTCTGTGAGACATACAGTGACTGTCCCCTCTGTTTTGTGACATGGACGGTGAGAGCAGGAGACACCAGGACCAGGAGCCAGTTGGGAAGTAACAGGGAAG
The DNA here is from genome assembly GCA_016271365.2 of Neoceratodus forsteri. NCBI lineage: Eukaryota > Metazoa > Chordata > Ceratodontiformes > Ceratodontidae > Neoceratodus > Neoceratodus forsteri. The sequence goes on from CM057455.1 coordinate 1,218,647,164, forward strand.
CAAGTGATTTGTCCCACTCTGCAGTCCAGTGAGAGACAACGGGAGTGACACAGTGTAAAGAAAAGTTGCTGCAATCTTCTCAGTGTCTCTGTCTGTATGTCTCTCTCTCTCTCTCTCTCTCTGCCCCCAAAGCACACTGCAGCATTCCCTCTCTGTGTGTCAGCGTTTCTCCCTGTACCACACTGTGCTGCTCTCTCATTGTGTCTCTCTCACTCCATGCAGTAACTGTGGCCCCATCCCACCACTTGCACTCATGCGTGTGCCACTCACTCCCTGCAGTTCGTGTGCTGTCTTCCGTGTAACACTGACCGCAATGGCTGAAGCAGGGTACAGCAGACAGAGGATGAGACAGCGAGGAAGAGAAAGTCGTGTTCCGCCCCGTCCCACCATTTGTTTTCCTGTCTTTCTGCCTGGTTCCCTGTTCCAATCCCTGCCAGTATGTTTGCGCCTGCTGCCCTGTTCCAATCTGTAGTGCAGTGACGTGGCATGCTACTGGCATCCCGTCCCTGTTGGACTCCACTCCTACTGCTGCTGACACTGTCCACCACTGCCACACTGGGAGTCATTTTGTTGATGTTTTTGGGGTGCAAATGGGCTTTTAGCCAGGTGTGTCAATTCCAGAGTTCGTGTTGCTGTGTGCTGGGATGTAGAAGCTGTGCCAGAAGGGGAGAAAGAGAGAAGGGCACAGTGACAGACAAGTTTCTCAGTATTGTAGCATGCATGTGGAGTTGGGGGTGGGGGCTACAGTAACAGTGGTTGGCTTTGTACCACACAGTGTTATGCCCAAGAAATGTCACAGGTCATGTCAGTAGTGCATCTTTGACATTTCTATGTGCATAAGAGCACTGCAGTATGCGTGATTATTTAGGGACTATTTGGCAAGGTGGCAGGATACAGTACCTTTACTGCCATTTAAACAACAAAAAAACACATTTCTGGAAATGTTTTTTATTTAAACAAAACCCACTGTATAAGTGCAATAACCCAGTCCAGGGGGTGGGTTTATAGGCATTTATAAAATGGGCTTAAGAAATCCAAGTCTCTGATTGGCTACTACATCATCTAAGCTGTGTCCTTATCAGATGATATAGTAGCCAACCGGGACTACTGCCCACCAAGATGCCCCATGACAGGAAGGAATCAGTGAGCTCTGCCAAGCCTAAACACAAACACTAACTCGCAGAGCTCACTGAAGCGGCAGCAATCCAGCACAACGGCTGGCACAGCTCACAACAGGGAAAACGGCAGCCTCTGCGAAAAAAATAAATCTCCCGTAATGCTGCTCTACTGGCCCGACCAAGCTCACAGTATAGTCATCCATAACAAAAAATGAACAGAACAAACTGCATCTATTCTAACCTCTCCTCCCCGATGGTAAAAAAATATCTCGCATGAAATCTTCAGTATAGTCATCCACCGAGCATCCCGCGTGCTGATATGAAACGGCTTTCAGTTCAGTCTGTGACACCGCCTCGCATTCAGTCTCGGTTGTAATCTAGCAACTGTGCCTCCCGCAGCTTTCAAACCCACTTCAATAGCACAGTCCTCATGCTCAGCCCATATTTCTCTCCATTTGTCACTTAAACGAACCCGGAATCTACAAGTTGAAATTCGCGAACCAGGAAATAACTATCTATGGCAGCCACAAACAGACATGCTGAATTTCAACTTGTAGATTCCGGGTTCGTTTAAGTGAGAAATGGAGAGAAATATGGGCTGAGCATGAGGACTGTGCTATTGAAGTGGGTTTGAAAGCTGCGGGAGGCACAGTTGCTAGATTACAACCGAGACTGAATGCGAGGCGGTGTCACAGACTGAACTGAAAGCCATTTCTTATGAGCATGCGGGATGCTCGGTGGGTCACGATAGTGAAGATTTCAAGCCAGATATTTTTCTACCATCGGGGAGGAGAGGTTAGAATACATGCAGTTTGTTCTCTTCATTTTTTATTGTGGATCAGTATACTGTGAGCTTGGTCGGGCATTTGCAATAAAAACATTAAGTGTGTCTCTGATCATAGCGTCAAGGGGCGCCACATCAGACAGCACTTCTAAGATCGTGGTCATCTTTATTTGCTGCCTCTGAAAAAAACACGCTCTCTCCTAGGTACCAAAGACAAACTAAATAAAAATTAAGGTGTGGCCATTGGGAATACAGTGTATGGGGACAACCTGTACTGGCCATCACAAATCATCAATAGGGGACTATTTTTTTACTGTTTCACTATTTTAGTTAAATTTTTACTTTTTTTTGCTGTGTTTTTTCTTCTTTTTTTTTAATTCTTAAATACTTATTTAGATGCCCATTTTCTTTACCGAGGGCCCATTTTATAAGTGCAATAACACACTCCGAGGTGTGGGTTATTGCCTGATAAGAGCACGCCAGTGGCACCCACACCTCGTCGTGTGTTATTGCTTACTTAAAGCACGCCTGGGATGCTGTGAGGACAATCAGCCTCATGCCTCACAACGCACCCTAGGCGTGCCTACAAACCCACACCCTGTTGTGGGTTATTGCTTACTTAATGCAAACCCTGCTGTGTGTTATTATTTACATAGTTTTGTCAAACTTGTCAAACACATTCTATTTTGTACAATAATAATTCTTAAAAATCATAAGTTTCAGCAAGTCATCTGTGTTAACCGTAATTAACGAGATACGTGAAACAAAAAAGGATGATACCATTAATTAAAATTCAAATGATAAGTGAAATACAACTTTGTCTTATTCTTAAATTGTTTCAAATTAACAAACTCATCTCGTTTTGGGGGCAGGGGCAGTGTGGTCCAAGCACTAAACTGTTTAACAACAGACCCTGGTTCTGTAACTCGTATTTTCTTTTCCGCTTATTTAAGCAATACGGTATGTACAGGGGTTACAGTAACAGTCTGTTAATCACTCCCTTGGGTCGTAATGTGGCACAAGGTGCAGCCGAGTGCCATATTGCCCCAAGGGGGTGATTAACCGACTGTTGATATAATCCCTGTAAACTTATTGCTAGTATTATAATTTTGAAATAAAAAACTCCTATATTTTTAATTGTGGGGCATATTTTATTAAAAAAAATGCCAATTCTGATGTTAAATAGTCCTTCCATCTTTTGTTGTGTTGTAGAAGTGACACAAGTATGTTAACAGCTGATATTATATAGTTGGGAGTTTTTATGTACAAACGCCAAGTATTTGCAATCAAAAACGAGGGGTACAAATGCTATTTTTCAGCATTTCTTAGCTTCACAGTGAGCATACGCAGTTCATTGAGCACATCAAAATATGTGAACGTGTCTTTGCTTAGTCTGCTGTCAGTTGTTAACTCATGCTTTGTCGAGACCAGACTTTTTTTGTATGTTACATAGTGAAGGCATATTCTGGAAATAAACTGCGTGTTGTCAACATGTATGCTTTAATTTTAACAAAATGGGCACTGTAAATGCTGTTTATAGCAGTATTAAAATTGGGACTTCGGGAATGAGCATGCGCAGAACAGTCAAGTAAGCAGCTGTGCTGATAGTTACGCACATGCTCATTGGCAGGGTACAGAATTTAAAACTGTGGAAAATGGCACTTACAATACTCATTTTTACATTGGTTGAGCTTGTGCAAACCAGCGTATTGTGGCGATATGGGATTTCGGGGTGGGGGGGTCACTGCCAAGCCCAATGCAGTTCACAGAACCAGGGGCTCAGCAGTCTTCCTCAATGACCACTAAGCGTGGTCCTGATGCAGCTCTCTGCTGGGTGGGCTGAACGGTCATGCACTTCAAAGGACCAAAGCAGCTCAAATCCGAGAGGGCTATGGCCTTTGATTTACATAACCGTTCAGCCCACCCAGCAGATTGGCTTTCTGTAACTTTTTAATTTTTTTTTTTTATTTATACAATGAAAAACATACTCCTGACATCGTCTTTTGCCCATTCCTCATATTAACTACCGCACGCTACCAGCCACTCGCTGGCTCACTGCAAATGGAAGTACTGTATTGCTAATCTGTGTCACTGCTGCCTCCTACTTAATCATTTATCAGTTCACTGGCACACTTGTTTGACTTTCATCAAATAAAGAAAAAAATGGTATTACAGTAGTCCATCAAACTTTTGGCTCCTTTTCTTAACTTTCTGGATTTTCTGATTTCCGTACTGAAAAGCAGGACCGAAGTACAAAGAAAAAAACATGTGCCATTTGAATGCTGATCTTTAAAATGCAGCCCTTTGTTTTCCTGTCTCAGCAATGAAACCTTTACTTAAAACTGTTAAATAGAAACGCTCCCAATGATCACATTTGTTAAAGGTTTACAAATTATATAAGCCCTTCACATTTCTGAGGCATCAAATTTGATGTAGTGTGGCATTTTTTTACTTCGTGCCAGTTCTGTCTCCAAAGTTCACATCTGCTGTACTGCGCTGCACTGCCACTCCAGGGAAAAAAAACTGTTCCCTGTAGTTTTTTAAATGTTCACTGAGTTCCTTGGACTTTTGGGACAGGGGCTGAAGTGCAGGGGCTCAATCTGTTACGGATGCTTTGTTTTGTTTGGGTTTGGGTGGGCAGCTAGCACAGCAGAGTGTATGTGTGTGTCCCTGAAATAAAGAAAACCGTCCATTGTTGTCCGCTGCGCCATTACCCACCTCCCACCCGACTCCTCCCACTCAGGACCCACAACCCCACAACCCCCCATACTTACCCACCAGAGGTGCATCACCATACTCTTCCTTGGACTGCAGACACATCTTCACTCTTCAAAGCACAACCGCAAACTTAGGTAAGCACTTCAATGTATTTCAAAGTGGTTTTCAATTTCAATAGGGGTTTCAACTTAGTGGCATAACTTAACCATTTTTTTATATCTTTGACCCAAATTTTCAACATACCTTTTCTGGGACCCCACCTCATAAACAAATAAGTGGCAGTAGGCAATTCTGTCCCAAAAGGTGATTTTGCAGTCACTGCACAAAATCCCCTTTTGGGCAGGAGTTGAAAATTTTATCCACCTTTGTTCATGAGGTGGGATCATAAGAAGGCTATATTGAAAATGTGATGTAAAAATATTAAAAAACAACAAAGTTATGAGCCTGCATTGAAATTTGCACACAGAGGTGTGTATCTTTGGCAATTTTCAATATTCTGACTCAAAATTTTCAACATAGCCATTTCCTCACAGCACCTCATGAATGTGACAGATTCCAGCCAGCAACATCGCGGAACAAAATAAAGTGGACAAAAATAAAGTGGCAAAAACAGTGTCACCATCAATACTGGCAGCACAAAATGTAGCATGCCAGAACAATGCAGACCACATCACACGCAGGTAGCAAACAATATCCACCGCATGGAGGCAGTGCATTGGAACACACAGCAGCAGGTACCCATGCACAGGAACAGCACAGGGGTGCAGGGAGATGGAAAAGGGCAAGGTGCAACCACCACTGGGGGATGCAGGCCACTGGATACCTACCATGGTAATCTAATGGCACAGGCACCCACATGGTGGGGTGCCCCCACCAAGAATGCTGAGTGATGGAGAACGTGCACCGGGGAAACCACTGAAGGACAGGTGGACCATGGCCACCATGTGGATGGCCGTGTATAATGCAAGGGGCCAGGAGCACAAGCCAGCATGTCCCCAGCAACACACAGGACAGGGGAAATGGCATGCTGGCTTGTGCTCCTGGCCCCTGTGGTTCTAGTGCAGAGTCTCCATGCAGTGGCCGTTGTTTGCTACCTGTGTGTTGTGTGGCCTGCATTGTTCTGGCACGCTTCATTTTGTGCTGCCAATATTGATGGTGACACTGTTTTTGCCACTTTATTTTTGTCCACTTTATTTTGTTCTTCGATGTTACTGACCGGAACCACGTGACAGCTGCCATTTTTCAGATCTTGGCCAAAATGATTTTTTGCACCCGGAAAGGTGATTTCGTAGTTGCTATGCAAAATCACCTTTCGGGCAGGAGTTGAAATTTTTCTCTGCACTTGTTCATGAGGTGGGGCCATAAGAAAGGTATGTTGAAAAGTTTGGGCAAAAATATTCACAGACAACAAAGTTAAGAGCCTGCGTTGAAATTTGTGAATGCAGGCTCGTAACTTTGGCAATTTTGTAATACTTTGACCCCAAATTTTCAGCATAGCCATTTCTTCATGGCACCTCAGGAATTTGACAGCTATCACTTTTCAGAGCCTGGCCAAAATGTTTTTTTTTCATCCCAAGAGGTGATTTTGCAGTTACTGCGTGAATTAATGTAACCCTACTAGAACTCGGAGAACCAATCAAACCTAATCACCTCCCACAATCTCACGCAACTCATAATTCACCCCACCAGGCAGAACTACAAGGCTGGTTCCAGCACCCCCATTGACTGGGTCTTAGCTAGCTCATCAACTCGATTCTCCAAACTCAGGGTTCTCCCGGATGTGCTGAGTGACCACTCTCCGATCTCCTTTATATGGACCACTAAACTTGCCAAAGGCCCACCCCGCCTCATCGAGAGCAGGGTGCTGCGGAAAGGCAAACTTGGATCCCTCAAATTGGCCCTGTCTGCCTACAACTGGTCCCCCATCAACAAGGCACCCACACTGCACCAGGCCCTTAGTTTTTTCACTGAGGGCCTCAATTCCATCTGTGATATCTATGCACCACGCACAAAACGGAAAATTTTGGGGGAGGTAAACGGCTGGATTGATGGCAAGCTCCTCTCTCTCTCCTAAAGGAGAGGGACTGCCTCTGGGAAAAAGCCTTAAACTCAGGTAGCAAGCATGATCTACAGTGCTACAAAATGGCCAGAAATCAGTGCACCAAACTTATCAGGCTTGCAAAAGCAGATTTCCATAAGACCCAGCTTAACAATGCATGGGGAGATGGAAAGAGGTTTTGGGACAACATCAAGAACATCCTTGGTAAAGATCAAAAGCAGCACCCTACGATGCTCAACATTAATAACTCATCCTCCTCATATCCACTAGCCATTGCTGATGCCTTTAACCATGCCTTTACGGACCTGTCCTCAGTGCTGCCTCCAGACTACCTTCTGCCTGCGGAGGACCAAGGTTGCACCAACCTGCCCATTACTAACCACCCAGCCTTCTACTTTAAGAAGGTGACGGTGAAGGAGGCCCTAACGATGGTCAGGAAAGTCCTAGGCAAAACCAGATTGGGGAGTGACGGGCTAGACATGAAGTTACTATCTTTCACCTTTCATGTTCTTATCATGCCCATAACAATGCTATTTAATAAATCCTTGGCTCTAGCTCAATTTCTGGAGGTATGGAAGCAAGCCAGGGTAACTCCAGTGCATAAGAATGGTGACAAGGCACTGGTGTCAAACTACAGGCCAATATCTATCCTCTCTCCACTATCCAAAGCTTTGGAAAAAATCGTGGCAAGTCAACTCACAGAATACCTCAATAAGTACAATCTGCTCTGCCCAAACCAACATGGTTTCAGGCAAAAACACAGTACCACCACAGCACTGCTGGAATACACTGACTATGCGCACAAGGCACTGGATGAAGGCAAATTGGTGAGGTCCATCTTCATTGACCTCACCAAAGCCTTCGACACCATCAACCACCTTCTACTAGTACTCCAGCTCCAAAGATTGGGTGTGGCACCTAACGCCCTGAATTGGTTCAATAACTACTTGACACACAGGAGCCAGTGAGTCAAAATCGGGCAGACGTTATCCAGCTCCAGAGATGTACTCCTAGGAGTCCCTCAAGGATCAATTCTAGGGCCCCTGCTTTTCATCCTCTTTGTAAACGACCTACCCACAGCCTGTGACACCAAACTTATCCTATATGCGGACGATGCCGTGCTGCTGAGCAGCAGCACCTCTCAGGTTGCGCTACAAACAGAACTATAGAACTCTTTCAATAAGCTCAAGGACTGGTTCAGTAGGCAAAAGCTGCTACTAAATTACAAGAAAACCAAGGCCATGCTACAATCCAGCCCCTACAACAAATGCAGGCATGCTCCCCTCGTAATCATCAATAAGGCTGGTGAGCAGATTGAGCAGGTGCACTTGTTCAAGTACCTTGGAGTCTCTCACTTATACGCACCACGTTGACTCCCTTATCAGAGTGGTAAACACAAAGATCGGGGTCCTCTATAGGCATAAGAAATCCCTCACCCTGGAAGCACTCCAAATCTCAGTCTCCAGCTCCATACTCTCAATAGACTATGAGCTGGTGGTCTATGGAGCTGCTAATGATACAGTGCTCAAAAGGGTCCAAATTGCACTCAATAAGGCATGCCGCCTCACCCTGTGCGCAGATCACTACACTTATACTTGCACCCTGTATGAGCGTACAAACTGGCTTAACCTAAAAGACAGGATCAAATACCAAACTTGCCTCCTGGAAAAGAAGGCACTCCTCGGAAAAACTCCACCCTGTATGGGTAACCTGCTCGAGGCTTCTCTCTCATCACAAATCACCAGAGGGAGGAAGAATGGATTCCGCCGAACCTCACTAGGGCAGCGTGCTTTCTTCTATCGGGCCCCCTCTGGATAAATGAAGTCCCAATGAAATTACAAACAAACAACAGCATGTCAATTCAAAGTAGGCCTCAAACAGCACCTAATGTCTAGCTCACAATGCACCTGCTTCTCAGGCCCCACTTGACAGACAGGCCTACCCCCAAAGGTAGCACACAGCAGGGCTACCTAGAGAACCCTGCCTCCATTCCAGCCTAGCCAATGGCTTAAGTAAGCCATCAGTCCTCTTTAAACGCTCTTGGTACTGCCCCTCCCTAATCCCCCTCCACACACACACACACACACACACACACACACACCCTACTCGACAAAGCCCTCTGGAACTGCTCCCCATCACAGCCCCCATTTCACTATCCCCCCACCCCACCTCTCGCTCTCTGCGGTAGGTTCAAACCCAGTCCCCCTTGTTTCACTGTAACCCAGCCTCTCGCCATCTGGGATAGCGTTAAACCCTATGCGTTACTCTGCCATAGTCTATCAATGGATTGGAGGTTTCCAGGGGTGTGCTACCTAGGGCAACCAATTAGAAATAGCTTAGTATTCTATTACGACTGCTCTGTTTTTCTCCTATTTGTCTAATTCTCATGTAATCGCTCTTTAATGCCTAATGATCAAGTCTCTGTAACCAATGAATATGTGTATTGTCTTATTGTCCACCCTGACGTGGAACCATTGTAAAAGAGCTCACGCTCAAAGGTCTTTCCGAAATACTAATTAAATAAATAAATAAAACAAACAATCAGAGTAGGGTACTGTTTCTTGTATTATAATAATATTTTTTAGCACCAGCTGGCTCATAGAAAATTTATAAGGTGGCAGAAGGCTGGTAACCTTCTTAGCCCAGCATGACAAGGTTCTGACTGATGGGGCGGGGAGAACAGGAATGACATCAGGCCTCACCCTTTCCCCTAGTTATATGTCCTACTATAGAGGTCTCCTTTGTTTTTACAAGGCATTCCCCTCTGCACTAGCCCCAGGTGACCAACCTCTGGGCTAGTGATGAAAGGCTCCTGTTGAGCCCCTACCTTGGAAGCCCTGGTTCTACCAATTCTTACAAGTAGACATGCCCTGCTGGCCTGTTGGCAGTGTTAGGTTTTGTAGTTAGGTTCATATTTCCCATAAGGGGCAGTCCTGTTGGTAAATGGTTTAAGGTAACTCAAGTATAGCCAGCCCGGTAACACAAGGGTAGTGCTACTGCTTGCTAAGTCAGGAACCCACATTTGAGAACAAGCCTGGGCCATCCAGGGCTGGAGGGGGAAGGAAGGACTGAGCGTTGCAGGGACTGCTCTCCTTCTTCAGAAAGGGAGGAATCAGTTCCCACTGCGCAATTGCAGACTGCTGGAGAAAAGTCAGGAACACCAGAAGGGGAGGGATTGCCATCAGATTCCAATCACACAAGCGTACCAGCACACCAGCACCCCAGGGGAGAAAACTGGAGGAGGAGGAGGAAAAACAGGCCATCCAAGGTGGCACATCCGCAGGCTCTCACATGACCAACATGGCTGGCTGCCCACCATCAGGTCCTGAGTAAGTGGCGGATAACCTGTACGTCTGTGAGAAGGTCAGTAACAGAACTGTGGAGGGGAAGCTGCCAGACGAGATCAGCACAGAGAATCAGCTTTGTGGGAAAAACTCAAGTACTTCTCAGAAAAGGTATTAAAGCAGACTGAATGTTGGGGTGGGCCAATCCACCAGTTCATTTTTATTTAAAAGGCTTATGAGACTTAATACAATATTATTGTATTATTTAAATGTTAATGATCCTAATAATACTATTAATAGATCAAAGGTACTATCCCAGATTAAAAAGGTTGAAGTCGTATCTTTTGTACATCCAAGAGTCTCATCTAGATGCCAAGGAACATGATGAGCTGGTTAAATTTTTTTTTTTTTTCCACACATTCCTCTCCCATTCCGAAAAGGAAATGGAGAAGGATGGTGATTTTAGTTTCACAGTATACAGCTTTCCAGACACATCAGGTAATCACTGACTGGGAAGGCTGTTTGGTCCTGGGGCAGGGTACACTTAACAATACTGCCGTAACCATGGTCAACTTGTACTTCCCCAATAGGTTCCAATACTCCTTTGGCTAAAAAGCAGCTTAATTTTATTCTACTTAATATAGCTGGGGTCCTACTGATGGCGGGTGATTTCAATATGACCTTCTCCAATACATGATACATGTCATGCCCAGAACATATGTGAATGAACAGCCCTGCCCTCTCTACAACTTCTCCAGCATCTCCCGATCTGAGGGCCCATGTTCATGCCCTATACTTCTGGTGTCATAAAATACCTCATACGACATTTCCAGGAGAAATCTCTCCATTGTGTTGAAGAGGTGAGCCTATAATTATTGGAGGCATATTTGGTCCACATCTCTAGGGTTTGATTTAAGTGGAGTTCTACATTCCACCTTCCCAGAACTGACACAGAGGAGTTAAGAGCAAGACCTATCAGGTCCTTATAGATAGTGCCAATTAAATGAGGCCACATTATACCTTGCTGGTGATCTTTCAGGAGATTACACCTGATAGATTGCATTTCTGGTAATTGTTTATATGCAGGGCCCAGTCCCATGAGATATGATCTAATTTGTAAATCTTGTAGGAGACCCACTGAGGTCCAAATGGGTCCGAGATCTCCCGACTTCTTTGGAACTAGGAAGAAGTGGCAGAAAAAAACCCTTTCCTGATTCGGCCTGTGGAATTGGCTTGATGGTCCTTTTTTCTAGAAACATAAGGGAGGATATCTCCTGTCTGATCAGGGCCCTGTGTTTCTTGGGGTACCGGGATGGGGGGGTGGTCTGTCCGGAGGAAGGGATATGAACTCTGTGGAGTGCCTGAACTCCACGAGTTCTAGAACCCAATGGTCGGAGGTCACCTGAGCCCACGCATCTGCATAGAGCGAAAAGCATCCTCCTACCGGCTCCCCTGGTGGAGTTACCAGAGAAGGAGGGTTGCCTGAGTAGTCAGGCATTGGGTGGGGGAGGGAGGGCGGCAGCGGCTGCTCTGGGAGGTCTAGAGGCGGATGCCGAAGCGCCTCTGGCTCCGCCTCTACGACCAAAGCCACCTCGCTGAGCATGCTGCTGAAAATGAGCTTGCTGCGATTGGTGTCCGCAATGACTACGAAAACAAAGCTTTCTGGCTCGCCCCTGCTTCGGGCGCTACATGGACTGCATGGAACGGATGGCCTTTCCGGTGCCCTGCAGCCTGGTGATAATCCACTCTGTTTCCTTGCCGAAGAGCACGGAGCCTTTAAAGAGAGCATCCAGAAGACTGGCTTGAACATCTGGATCAAACCCAGATACTCGAAGCCAAGCATGGCGTCGGAGGCAGATGCCAGTGGTAGCCGCCTTGGAGGTGTCCGCAGAGTCATAGGCCGAACGCAGAACATGGGTACCCATGTCTGAGCCGGTCTACAGTAGCTTGGCGAGTTCAGTCCACTGAGGACAATCGGGCAGGCTCTGCACTAAGTCCAAACCTTGTTCCCAAAGGGCGTTCTGGAATTGGACCATGTGGGTTATGAAGTTGAGACTCCTTATGCTACAGGTGGCAGCAGAGTACACCTTACAGCCCATGGAATCCAGCTGCTTCGATTCTCTATCAGGCGACTGGGTGCTCAAGTCTTTGGGTCTCTGCAAACGATCATGAGCTGCCGAAATCATCACAGAGTCCGCAGTGGGTGGTTCAGCCAAAAAGAGGGGTGGTCTGCAGGTGCCCGGTAGAGCCGGTGAGCCTTCTTTGGTACAGCAGGGGAGGAATGAGGACACCTCCAGGTTGCGTGGGTGACATCAGCAAAGGTGTCGACCATGGGAGGGATGACCGCCGGCTCTGGGTCCTTTTGGCAGAGGTACTTAGCCAGCCGCAATCGCTCAGGGTCCAGGGCCTCAGTGTCCCAGCCCGCGTTGGCCTGGATGTGCCTCATTACCTCCATAAAACTGGGGTCATCAGGAGGGGATTTGGGCAAGTCCTCCATGTCCCCAGTGTCTGGCTCTGAGTAGACTGAGGAGGTATCGTAGGAGGAGGTAGGGGAAGAGGGAGAGAGGCTACGCCTCTTCCCTTTCGGCCTCTTGTCCGGAGGAGGAGAAGAGGAATGGGAGGAACTGTAAGAGCAGTCCCTCTTGGATTTTTTATCATGCTTTCTAGGCGGAGCATGTTGTCCCCTCCCCCACCCGGTTCAACTCAGTCAGGAACCGGCACTGGAGTGGATGGAGGCACCCCAGCTGGCAGGTCATTTTTAACTGCGTCCCACCAGCGGGAAAAAAGCTCCTTAACCTGGGAGAGATGCAGTTTAGGACAGTCAGATGTAGGCTGAGGAGCGCCCGAGCCCGTACCGGCACCGGTCCCGTCGTCTGGGGGGGCTGGCATCGGGCCCGAACCCTTGTCGACTGGTGTCGGCCTAAGAGGGGACGTCGAGGCAGCGTCAGCACTACCGTCATCGGGGTCTGGCGTCAGGCAGACCAGAGACCGTGGAGAAGGGGTTTCCGAACTGATGTCGGGCGTCGGGGACAGGACCAGCATTGGGCAAACCGGCATCTTTTTCACAATGGCCAGCGGCAGAATAACCTTCGCCGGGACCAGGGCCGAGGGGGTTGCGGGCGGACGAGGGTCCAGCGTCCGCTTCTCCCTGTGACCCGACAGACGTCGTTCCTTTTCTTGGGACGGACAACAGTCTGACTTTTGGCTCGAGGTTTTCTTGGACGAATGCCGGTCAACAGCCGGAGGCTGGCATCGGTCCGAGGTCTTGTGTTTTGGCGGCAAGGAGGAGGCCCTGCCGGCTGAAGACCCTGACGCCTTGCTCGACTCCTGGGAGTTGGCTTTTTGAGGAGGAAGCCAAGTGGAAGGAGCCCTTACCTGAACCCTTTAGCTGGTCAGAAGGCTGAGAGACCTTCAAGGGCTGGAGAGAAGTGAGAGTAGAACCCACCAACGAAGGCTTGACGGTTGTGAGGCAGGAATCATGGGCAGATGATCCGGACTTCGATCCCGAGGACCGATGCTTCGAGTGGGATCTCCCTCTGTCCTGCTCCCGATGTTTTTTGTGGTGCTTGTGGGCGGGCTGAGAATCGGATTCCCCCAATGAAGAGGCCCGTTCCATGGTGTCAAGTTTTGTCTCTGCGAAAAAGGCCGTGAGTGACTTCTGGCACTGGATTCGCTTCCGTGAATTGAAGGCCTGGCAATGAGGGCATGTGTCGGTGCGATGGTCGGGCCCAAGGCAGTAGAGACACGCAGAATGTCCATCTTTTGCAGGAATCTGTCGCCCACAAGCGCACTTGTTTAAGTGAGATGACACAGATGTCAAAATCCAAAGTTTGAGAGAAATCTAACCAGTACTAGCCGAAACACTGAACTAACCCTGACCGTGCGGCAGGAAAGAACTGGAGCACGTGGGGAACTCCTCCCTTATATAGGGCTTCGTCGGGGGTGGAGCCGACATCAGCAGGGGCGTTTCCCACATCGGTACTGCTAGACAAAAAGCTGCCAGAACCACCGCCAGGTGGCACCAGTCCTCATTGTTTGAACCTGCTGCAAGAGCTTCTCCTCGAAGTAAGATCTAAAGTGATCTTCCTTGGGGAGGTTAAACTCCCTCTGTTGATCTAGGAAGGGGCAAAACCACTCCTCTGCATAAAACTGATGCATATATTTAAATCCTCTAGTACCCCAAAACTGGAGTGTGGAGTATATTGAACTAGGTGAACAGGCCATGCCATAAGCTGTGGAGCGGAGCCATACTGCAAGACATTTAGGCCAAAGTTTATCACAGTAGTGTCTCCAGGGCCCCAGCTGAGGCACTTACTTCTTTCTCTCTTCTGTTTATATGTGTTCCATAACAGCACAATGCACTCTTGTGATTGAAAATATAATTATCTGTGCAGCACCAGGTTGTGCAATGGAGAAAGAGTAATGTGCTCCAGGATGGCCCAGTTTCCAGTTGCCTTGGTGGTGCAGTTGGTAGCGCAACCAATATAGTATTCTGGGTGGCCTGGGTTCAAGTTCCAGCTGAGGCACTTACTTCTTCCCCTTTTCTGTTTGTATGTGTTTCATAATATGCACAATACACTCTTGTGATTGAAAATGTAACTATCTGTGCAGCATCAGGTTGTGCAATGCAGGAAGAGTAATCTGCTCTGGGACAGCCCAGTTTCCAGTTCCCTTGGTGGCACAGCAGGTAGCGCAACCAAAACAGCATTCCAGGTGGCCTGGGTTCAAGTCCCAGTTGAGCACTTATGTCCTTCTCTCTTCTGTTTAGAGGATAGGAATTCTCACATGTCCTGTATAGGTGGTTCTTTCTGCGGGGTGTACAAGTGTTGATAACATGTCCTAAACAAGCTAGTTATATCATGTAATTTGAAACATGTGTTTCCTGTTTCAGGTTGTAAAATTGTTGTAACTGTCGCTTTGTCATTGTTTGCGGAGTTGGACGGTTAACAGTCTTGTGGCACACAGACCCACTTCCGCTTAACACTGCCAGAGATAAAAGGGCAATTTTTGTTGTGCCGTAGACAGAGGGTGTCAAGTTCAGCCCATGTCCTGTCTAATTGTGGTTTAATCAAGGCATCTCCCATTGGTGTGCCATCTGTAGAAAATGAAGTGCATCTTCTACTTACGTACGGTGTTGCTGATATACTCTTTTTGTCTGAGCGGTGTACTGGATTATACGTCCTCTTAGTACTGCCTTAAGTATATCCCACTGTATGGCTTCAGAGACCTGATCAGAGGAGTTATCCAAGAGTATTCCTCTGTTTTACCGGTTAGGCAGGCACGGAATTCTTCAGATTTTAGGTACACAGTGCGTGTGCCCTTTCGTTCTGGCCCCAGATCCAAGTGGCTATTTACTGGGGCAAGGTCTTAAACACTGATATCACCTATTTGACACTCCAACACTCAACCCAAATTTTCTACCTGCATAAAACAATAGTCAGTACGGGAGTATGTCAGGTGTATGGCATAATAATGGGTATACTGTCAGGTGTGTGGATAATGTTGATGCCACACATCCACCCAACCTACCTCTGCACAAGCCCGTTTAAAATATTTGTGCGATGACAGCTGTCATGGGGCATGAGTTGGACGAGTCTACCCTGGGGCTGAATGTCATGTTGAACTCTCCAGAGAGAAGTAGCACTCCCGAGATATTTAGGAGTAAGAGAGCCACCAGTTTTTTTAAGTGCTGGGGTAGTTTATACCAAGAGGTATGTATAAATTAGCTAATGTTACCACCACCCCATTAAGGTGACCTTGAACCAATACCAGGCAGCCTTCCTGGTTAGTGATATTATGCTCTTGAAGAGTTGTTGTCCAGGGAATTAATAATACTACACCACAGCATTTCCCAGAAGGGTGGTAGGACGAATAAACTGCAGAAAAGCCAAATTTTCCCACTTCATCGTCTTCTGCCAGGATCAAATGCAACTCCTGAATGTATAATAAATCATGTTTAGCAAGTTTTAATTGGAAAAACACCCTATATCTTTTGATAGGGTTGTTGAGTCAATTTATATTAATGGAACTCAAGGGAACTGTTGGTCTAACCATAAAGGAATTAAGGATGGCTCCCCGGGTCCCACCCCCAACGCTCTCCTCTAACTTGCCAAAACCATGCATTTCTGAAATGAACAATAAGATCTAAATACATAAATATAAACAACAGTACTTGCATACAGTAACATCCTTCTGAAACTGTTAACTTGGGAAGAACGGCAGAGGATGGCCCAAACCAGAGCCAAACCTTGGCTTCTGTGCAGAAAACAGACTGCACACTAACAAAACTGGACAGCTCGGTGACTTACAAAAAGGGGCCTAGCCAGGCCCTGTTATGTGGTGGATAAACCCACCACAGGGAGGATATGCCTCCACAGGAGGGGCTTCCAACAGCATTGCTGTTTGTGATTAGGGTTTCGGGTAGGGACGTCAGCCTCTGTGTGCAGCAGATATGTAGCATCCTCACTATGAGGGGAAGATGGAACAATAGCAATGATGACACTCTCCCTCCAGCAACAGAACTTAGATGGAGAGATGCAGTATGTTCGGTGTACTATCCCAACAGATAACATCCAGGGAGTCCGGTGGCCCAAGGGTGCCAGTGGGTCAACAAATACAGGTCCCCTGTCCCCGCCCATCTCCTTTAAATGGAGGATGACAGATGGACTGTACGTGGCTCAAAATCTTCTTGGGTGTGGGAGTACATGTCTCAAAAAACAGCTCCATCCTACAGCATGCTACTGTCAGCAATCTCAAAGATTAAACACAAAAAAAAGAGCACCGCCATACAGCTCTTTGAAAAGTATAACTTTATTTTTACTGACGATATTTAAGAATCAAAGGACAGACCAAAATGTCAGCTCAATACATAAAGTGTAGTTCAGTGTTGAAAACAATGTGCTACCTGCTGGGAGAGCAGGGGATGAAGGGAAAACATCACACTCCAATCAGTTTCGCAAGTCGCCTCTTCAGAGAGTGAATAACATGGTGCAGTGCAATACTTCCTATTTATAATCAATAAAATTAACGTGCCCGCACTTATTTTATTAAAAATAAAATCACCAAGTGGCAGCTAGTAAACATTATACACTCTTCAGAAAGTGATGTCAGTACATGGATCACAGAAAAATGCATAACCAGAATTTAAAAACCATATGGCATAAAATCATAATTCAAGGTCCAAAAAATTAACTTTCAACCTGTCAAAAACCATAGCAAATTTCAAGTTGGAGTAAGTATTATGATCTTTGGCCAGACCTATGCCCCTTTTGTCTGGGGCCATTCATGTTCTGCAAGACAGCCAGACAGGCACATTGTGACTATTTTTGGGTCTAGTGGCTCTTGTCCTTATTTTGGAATTGGAATTGCAAGGTGGTTGCTTTCAGAAGGCATATTGGTAGTCCTCTGGACAGCACTGCAAGCCAGATATCAGTATGTTAGTACCCGACGAGTCTCTTTATTAGTTGGGAGTTAAAATGCTGGGAGCAAGTGAGCCAGTGTTTATTGACCTTTTATAAACAAGTTGCCTTTTATGTATACATATTAGACTTGCGCCTGGGAAACAGAAACATATAAATTGACAGCAGATAAGAACCGCTAAGCCCATCCTAGCGGTTTCAGTTCATGGTGGATTACAAAAAGCTCAGTGCCTACACGGTGCAGGACGCACATCCTTTATCTACCACAAAGAACGCCTTACAGAGCCTTGGTGCGGCTAGCCCAGCTTACTTCACCACTCTAGACCTTCAGAGTGGATTCTACCAAGTTAGTATTGATCCAGCTTCATGCCTATACAAAGCCTGGCGCTGCCACTTGGGACTTTTTCAGTTCAAGTGTCTGCCTCTGGGACTTTGAAATAATCCAGCCACATTTCAACATGTCATGGAAGCTGTATTACGTGGACTGTCTTGGAAATCCTGCCTAGTTTACCTCGATGATGTTATCGTCTTCAACAGAACTTTTAAGAGCACCTACAGTATCTCAAAGAGGTATTTGAATGTCTCAGGCAAGCCAACCTCAAACTTCACCCAGAGAAGTGTTGCTTTGCACAGCATCAAATCCATCACCTGGGACATGTGGTCAGTTCGCAAGGCATCTTGCCAGACCCAGATGAGCTCTCTGCAGTAAAAAACTATCCAGAACCTACAAACTTCAAAGACCTTAGAGCTTTCCTGGGCTTGTCTGGCTACTACAGAAAATTCATTTGCAACTATGCCAAGACTGCAGCTCCACTGTACGCACTCACCAAAAAGGGATGTGACTACATATGGACTTCTGAATGCAAAGTGGCTTTTGAAACCTTGAAAGAAAAACTTATTTCTTCCCCAGTACTGGCCTACCAAAGGTTCGATCAACCATTCAAGCTCTACACAGATGCTATTTCCTTTGCTGTGTGCGCTGTGCTGTGTCAAATCCAAGACGGAACAGAATGAGTTGTTTCCTATGCCCTGCGCTCTCTTTCATCAGCTGAGCAAAACTATGGCATCACAGAAAAAGAATGCCTAGCTGTGGTCTCTGCTGTAAAGACACTTGACTGTTACCTTCGCTACTCCTCCTTCACAGCTATCCTAGATCACTCTGCCCTCATATGGTTGTTCGAAAGGAAGGAGCCAGTAGGAAAGTTTGCCCAATGGATTGCCATACTGCAATGCAATAATTTTAAGATACAATACCAAGTTCACTCTAATGCCAGTGCTGTAAGCCGGAGACGGTATCCCTCCGCATCAGCCTCTCCAGATGAAGAATGCTGCCTACAAGCTCTTCCTTTTCACTCCACAGATGAGCTCCCTGAAGACACTCCTACAGCATCTTAATCTACTTTGCTGATACCAACTGCTTCTACAGAGAAATGCACCAATCCTCACTTATTGCAAGCAGCCAAAGAGAATCTTACAACCTCTAATAATGATATCTCCCTGGCGATGATTAAACTGCAACAAAGAACTGATCCTCAATTTACAGACATAATCATGTATCTAAAGACTGGAACTTTACCACAACAAAAGAAACACCTCCAGGATTGTACTATTCTTTGCTTCGCAGTACTTCCTCAATGACGGTGGGCTGTTCCACATTTGGACCAAGGAAGGCAAGGGACATCGCACGGATAGAACTCATGTACAGCTAGTTGTGCCGGCCTCTCTAATCAATCAAGTTCTTCTCTCCACTCATGCCTCTCCACTTTCCAAAGATCAAATGGAAATCCACAGAACTCTCGAAAAGACAAGGCTTCACTTTTTCTGGCCTCACATGAACAAGGATATTGTCCGATTTGTAAAATCTTGCCAGCCCTGTTCCCAAAGAAAGCCTCCTGCCAAACTGACAAAGACACAGATCATTCCAATGCCTGTAGCCACTGAACCATTCCAAAGAGTCAGCACTGACATTCTTGGCCCCTTGCCTACATGCCCTGACTACAGCAACAAGTACATTCTTGTTTTTGTGGATTACCTAACTAAATATTTGGAACTAATCCCCCCTAAAAGACATTAAAGCTACCACAGTGGCAAGTGCCTTCCTCAACACAATCACTTGTCGTCATGGTACTCCAGCATACCTGCATTCGGACAGAGGCACTAACTACCTTTCAACTACTGTGCAAGAAACATGCGAACTTCTCAACATCCAAAAGACTCACACAACCAGTTATCATCCACAATGCAATGGACAAAGTGAGAGAATGATGTCTACTATTCTTTTTTTATCCCCATATTCTGCTTTGTTATTTTGTGGTTTTTACACCCCCCAGGACCGCGGCGTAGACACGCGCGCATGTGTGTGGAGGTACACATGCACGCCAGGATCTGGCGGCCCCTTCCTCTCCACCCCAGACTTTCAACGCCACTCCCTCTTGCCTACGCTTCCACTGGACCTCCACCCAGTGGGAGCGGACCTACGGAGGCACAGGCTGCCACTCCGGGAGGGTAACTCAATCCCACTCCGACCCTCCCCCCCAAGCTGTCTCCCCAGCGACCCGAGGTCATTCCCAAACCCAGGTCACTGGCGTGCCGCAAGGTAAGGCGTCCAGCACCTCACCCCCTCAGCACTACCAGGCTGGCTCATGTCTACTATTCTTAATACACTATCCAAGTACCTGGATGAGACTCACGATACTTGAGATTGTTTTGTTCTCTTCATTCAATTTGCTTACAATGCCAGCCCTTGTGTCGACAGTACAGAGTACACACTGTTTTTTCTAGTCCATGGATGTCACCCAAGAACACCTCTGGATAAGGATCTCTCACTGCTAGAGATCCCAAAGTCAGATTCATCCTTCATCATTCCAATGTTGGAATAGCTTGAACTTGCTAGACGTGTTGCAATTGACACACTGGGCCAAAGAAAATCTGCAATGCAGAACATGTCCGCAGCCAAGTCACATGAACCTTCATTTTTTGTTGGGGACATTGTATATTTGTACCAACCTGTCCTAGTTGCGGGCGATACCAAAAAACTGCTTTGCCCCTGGACTGGTCCCTTCTACATTGTGGAACAGCTTCCTCCTGTCCACGTTCGCTTGTGCCGCAAAGTCCGATGGAAAGTTTTTACACAATAAAATCCACATCAACAGACTGAGACATGAGTACCTGAATGATACCCTCCCTGATGATCCCAGTCTCCCAAGTAATGAAGCTGCACTTGAACCTGCTACACTTTCAGAAACTGAACTTCCTGCAGACAATTTCAGACCAGTTCCTTCACTACCCCATGGTCCTGACAATCAGCCGGATCCCGTTTTGCCAACTCAGCCTGATGGACTACCTGGAACCTCTCAATCATTTGCTGATGCATCTTCTTCTCAGAACTCTCCTGTATATCAGACTGAGAAGATATTGTGCAAAAAGTATGTCAACGGATCTTGGACTTATCGGGTAAAAATGGTGTGGTTATGACAGCTCGGATAACTCTTGGGTCGCTTTTTCTGACCTGACCCCGTCCTGTCAGGAACTGGTCCAATCCACACACATGTCCATTCCAACTGATCGCAAAAGTCACAAAAAAATGTGAACTTTAAATCTGAACTCAGTGGTCATCTCTTGAACTCTGTGTGATTATTCATTATTATACAATGGCAAGAAAGAATCGGACTGTGATTGGTCAGTTTGGGGCTGGACCCATGGCGTTATCCCAGCACGTCGCCACAGGTCTAGTCTCAGCACTGTGAACCTGCTGCTGATCATCTCATTGATTGTTTCATCTTCTATTAAAACCAAAAAATATGTTTCCACACAAAAACATCTTTAAAATTATTTTTTTTTTTATTCTGTATAACAACGAGCCATTGTATAATAGGAATAATGCACTCCAGGGTGTGTGTCGTTTGAGATAACACCACGCCTGGGGCATTGGATGCACTCAGCCTGTGGCCTCGTGCCCAACCCCCCCCCAGGCGTGGCGTTATCCCAGCACGACACACACACTGTTGTGCGTTATTCCTTTATTGTCTGCCTTATAGAACTGTGTGTTCATCTAGTCTTGCATTAACCTTTTAGTGTTTGCACTAACTGTTTTTTCCCCCTAGGTCTTGGAAATCTTGTTGGTTTACAATACTGATATATATTAAAGTGCATCTTGCTGCTCCCCTTTCCCTCTCTTTCCTTTCCCTTCCCCGCACTTTAGCGCTTGTGGCATGGTCAAGCCTCAAGTGCTATGGTGTCCCCCCTTCCATGGCACTACACTGACTGGCCACCAGTGTAGTCCAGATCCTTTCCTCCCCTCCCCTGCAGCAAAATAGAGTGCGTAAATGAATCTCGAAACAATTCATCAATCTAAAAATTCTACAGTATTGCTGATTATTGCTAAATCATCGCTCAATCTTGTTGATGTGTTTTTTTCCTAATGTTACTGAAATATTTAAATTTATGGTTGCAGCTTTATTCTATTTTTTATTGTGTTCAATGCCATAATAATGCTTCTTCTTGTTTGAGTAGTACTCACATTTACAGTCCCCGGGGTGATGGAGAGTACAGGGTAAAGTATGGGATTTAAGAATAGCTGCCGCCCCTTTAATCTAGAACAGAATGTTTCAGCTAATGCTATGGTCACATGTTATGCTAATTATTGCCTGCAGGGTCAGGAAACTCCCCCCCCCCAGTTCCTGTTTCCTCTAGAGTCTTAGTCTGTACCTCGTGCTGATAAGGTGTCCCTGCTTATGTTCCTGAATAAACCTAATATTATTAGTTTATGTGTCCGACTCAGTTCGTTCGGTACCAGCAGATGACTACTGCAGAAGCAACTGATGGGAAACCAGAATATTGGAGAAGGTACAGGGTCCCGTGGCAGACCAAATACCAAAACGCCATAACACCATCGGGTAGGGAGTATGTTGTGGTCACCCTGCATGGTATTTGAATTCAAGAGAGACAGAACACATAATGATCCCAGAGACTGGCCCTGCCAGTAATCTACTGAATGCTGTCTAAGAACATGTAACCACCCAGTCCCCTGGGGTTACCAGAATCCCATCAGTATTAGACCAGATAGGTCTATGGGAAGCTTTTAGGGAGTTTTTAAAAGCTCTCTATACACACACACACACACACACACTTCATTGTTTACTTAGCTAGGCTAGGTAGAAAATGAGTGATGTCATTTAGAACTGTCGCAGCAGCATGAGCCTTTTAGCTCAGCTGCAGGGAAAGCAATTTAGAATCTTGGGAGTTCAGAGTGTGTTTTCCAGTTTGGAGAGTGAACAGGAAAGGAGCTCTCTGTCTAGCAGAGGGAAAGAGGTGCCTGCCAGCCTCACTTGGGCTGAGTGAAGGGCCTCCGGTCATCATTTTCTCACCCTAGTGTGTGGAACAACAGTGTGCCTAAAAGAAGTGGTGGAGACCTGTGTCAGTGAGACCCCAGTGGGTTCCTTTCTTTTGAAACGTGAACAGGGACTGAGAAATCTGTGGTTCTAAGGGGCAACCCCCTGATGGACTGAAGATTGCCACAGTTGCCCAGAGAAACAGACGAGTTTCCAGTAAAAGCTATGGATTTCAAGGAAGGAATGTTTCTTCAAATATTATCAGATGCCTGTAACAAAGGGAGTACCAAACCACAAGTACAGTGAGCATTAGGTAAAGACTTTTGGGTTGTCTGGTTGTGTATGTGCCCTATTCTGGCTAGATTACATTTTACTCAGGACCCAGTTTTCACCACAGATATGTGATGAAGTGATGTATCAAAGTAAAGGATGTCTCTAGCAATCCAGGAGGGGTTGGGGGAATCCACAGTAAAGGATGCCTTTAGCAATCCAGGAGGGGTTGAAGGATCCAGTTGTGTGTCCTAGATGGAATGGAAGAGACTGACTGGGGCAAGGGTGGGCAGAACCTAACTTTTAACCACAGGTCAGGGCTAACTGGTTACCAGATAGGCACCGTTGCCTGCAGGTGTTAACATAGTCCATCTTGTCAGGAGTTTGAAGTAAAGTGTGTGGCAACCTCCACTATATAGACACTTGGTCAGAAATCCAGAGATCCCTAAGCAAAGGGGGTGGATAGTTTGTGGTTTTGGAAAAGGGTCATGTTGGAATGTACAGTACTGCCTGTGCTTCTGTGTGAAAACAAATGTTTCTTCTACTGCAAGTTGTGTAATCTGCTTGGACAGTACAACCTTGGGGGACCACCCTAATTCTGCTTAACATCTTGTCAAAACATAAAGCCATACAATACAATCAAAATTTGGGGTTGTGGACAATTTATCTGTAAGTCCAAGTGAAATGTATGGGGCCCCCTCAGATGGGAAACACAGCACAGCCTTGGCACCTCTCTCCCAGACTCGGATATAAATGTTATTTTGTGCCCTAACCCCCCCCCCAACCTCTCAGATGCCTGAGCCAAGTATTTACCCTAATGCCTGGGGTAATACTTATTTTCTGTCAACTTGTGGTTTGTTGCCTTGTCTGTGTAACAAGTTAGAAGGGTCCTGGTTGTAAGATGCTGCTCTTGACCGGGGTAAGGGTTGCAAGCAGAAGGTGGGTTGTAGATAATGGGAGTCTCAGGGAAGCCTTAAGAAGGGGTTGGGGGACAGACAATATCAGGAACATACTCACGAGTGTCTGTAGCAAAGATTTGTCCAGTCATAGTTCTCAAATATATGCAGTGACTGCTGTGGTCATCTCAGAAGAAGTCTGAACTGCCTACAGGTGGGAGATGATTTATTGAATGGCTGTTGCTGCTTGCTTTCTTCACAGTGCCAGAGGTAACTGCACAGTCCAGGCCTGTTTGACCATTTTTGAGGCCAGGGTCTCTGCAGCTGATCTTTTGGGCAATGGGGACTGGACGGTGATTCCTCTGGGATTGTAGATACTGTATTGCTTGCTCCACTGTAACGTATGTTTTCTAACCATCAGGGAAGTTGACTGAGAGCTTCGCTGGATAGGGTTGTGACAACAACGCTGCTGGGCTTGTATGACTTTCAATACTAGCATGAAGGTACATCTGAGGACTGTAATACCAGGGGAATAATCATTGTTCCGGAAGAGCCATACATTTTGGAAATGGCCATCCTTCAGTTTCCAGGCTGTATAGCATAAGTGAGTGCGATCGGGCCTCAGGAGAAGTGGACTTTGGGCCTCGGGCTCTATGGACCCACTCAATGTCCAGAGTTTGCTCTGGGAGAAAGCCCAAGGTGTTATGGAGTAGGTCTTGCAGAAAAGGTATTAAATGGAGCCCCTCCACACCCTCCAATAGCCCGTAATTACGCAAATTATTGTAACGGTTGCAACATTCCGAATCTTCCAGGCAATCTTCTAAGTGCTGAATAGTGGTATGGAGTTTTAGAACAGCGCATTAAGTATAGTCAACTCTCTGGTCGGTGACAGTAAGTTGTTCCTCCATCTCTGTTTGCCGCTTATCTAATTTATTAATGGCCGTCCTGAAGGCTGTTGTTGTTGAGCAGATTTATTTTTGGAAATCTCTCAGCTCAGCTAGGATGACGGCCATTTGTTTCCTAACAGTGCTGGACCTTTCCTATGAGGTCTGGCAGTGGCTCTGCCTCGAGGACGTGGATGACTGGGAGCCTTCACTATCCAAGCCACCAAAGCTGTGTCTGTCGCAAATGGATTCTGCCAGTGAATGGTTCCATCCCCACCGCCTCATGGTGTTTTATAGCCTCTATGGATGTAACATATTTGATTTCTTATGAAAATCTCTTCTTTTAGAGCATACTGTTTGTAAGCCGCTATAGAGTTCAATGTTCAGGCTACTGCTCTTACTATGACGTCACCAGAAATTCAGTATATAAGTTCAGAGCTAGTGTACTGCCCAAAACTAATATTAGTTTTTAAAATCAGTCAACCATTGTCTTTTATATCTGAGGTACTTTTTATTTTCTCTTTAGTTAAGTAAAAGATTGTATACCTGATGTTAGTAAGTGCACTTTGTGGAACAGGACTCTGCCCGGCAGATAACATATCTAGTTCTATTCCCCCCACTACATCATCAGAATTGTGACCCCACTGACTGTACCATCACTGCTGCTTAGAAACAGCTACTCAGTGGCTGCCAGGTCAGTCACCTGTGATGTCACTGTCAATGAGCTCACAATGCTGATAATGCAGTGGGGGACTAGAGACAGATATGTCAAGCTGCCAGGCCGAGAGCTATTCTACACATTTAGCACAGTATTATCACATAGAAAACTTTCTAATAAGTAAAAGGAAAAAGGGCAATACTTCAGAAATAAAAAGTTACAGCTCACTACTACTTGAAATGTGTATAAATTTTCCTGTCTGTGTGTTTTGGTTCCACTAGCTCTTTTATGTTTTTAATGGGTCCCAATATCAGTGTTCTAGCACCGCAACCAAGGCTTCTCATTCATCTATGTGGAGTGTGTCCCCAACAGGTAAACAATGCAGGTGAGGTGCTGTCGGTGTAGTTAGAGCGTGCTAAAAATATTTTTATTTTAAAAATGCTAGACCTCATACAGCAGTTCTAAATACAAATTTATATTTGTGGTTAAGACACCATGAACCTCCCAGTTTAGTTTAAAACTACCAAAATTCTTCTGTGTGTTTGTTGGGGACAGTGTCCTTTTAGCCTCCCTTTAGCCTCCCTGTATTTTTTTTTTTTTTTTTTTAACAGTTTCTCCTCCAGGTCGACCGGCCCCCTACCACCAGTCCCCCAGCCCCGTCACCCCAGCGTCCACTGGGACTCACCTGGATGGCATCCAGGTGCCCAGCTAGCCAGGTGCGGAGCCTGCAGAGGACCAGAGTGGTCCTGTCAGTCGACTATTTTTTCTGTCCTCCCCCGTTGCTGGGGCAAAACACATCAACATTCCATTGGTGTCCCTGACCCGTTCTGCCCCTAGATCTCCACCTGGGGACAGTCATTCGGTGGAACTGCCAACCACCCTCCCCAGGAGAGGAGAGGAGAGGAGAGCTATCCTCTGGACACTATTTTCTCCCTCCCCGGCTGACTTCCAGTGACCCACTCGCACCACAACATGGGTCACCAGCATGACAGAAGGTAAGGCACGGGTGCTCAGCCCTCCACACCACTGGTCCAGCTTGCCTCCCTGTATTTAAATCCTCACAGATGTAAAAATGGGTAGAAGCAGGACCCCACTAAAAATAAGGTACTGCTTCACAGTTGTAGTAGCCATCAAGCTGTCCAGATATTAGGCAACATTTCTGAAAAACTCTCTGGCAGACCTACAGTGGTACCACAAGCAGGAGGGAAAGGTCTCTAGATTTCATATAAACTTCAGGAAATTTCCAAATGCATCAGTGGCCTGCAACTGTATCTTGGGAAAATATATATTTTTTTAATTGCATTTATTTATGCTCATTTTGGAATGCCTGTCCTACCTGCCCTGTTCAAGTTTACACAAAATCCCATGAACCAGATTTTCAATTGAACATACAAGTCAGTTGCTCTTAAAACTTTAATTGTGGGGGGAGACAAAAAGGCTTGCACGGATTTTCTTGGGGTATCATCAGAATTTTATAGGATGCAGGGTTATACCGTGGGGAATGATAGCACTTGGTATCCTGGCACCCACAGAGAGGGGATGAAGGAGAAGTTACATCAGGAACTGTATGGTTCTATGTATAAAAAAATAAAAGAACAGTAATAGTTAAAAGGAAGTATGAATTATGGTAACATAACAGCTCTTGGACGTTTTTACAGACATAAACAGTGCAATGTTTGCTTTCATTCCATGCGCAATATTGTAAACGTGATATTCTGTTTGCACCTTAATGTATTTAAACTGTGATTACTTTGCTTTACCTTCTTAAATAAAAACAAGCATTTGTCAATGTCAAGAGTCCGCTGTTAGTACTGCTCTTGTACATGCCTCCTGTATTTTTCTCTGTATATTCCTCTGTCTTGCATTTTAAGGGTGGGCGTTACGGTTGGAAACCCAAATACCCCAGGTGTTTGTTGGTATTTTTGCTCCAGATTTTCAATATGGGCTTTTTGGGACATCACCACATGAACAGTGCCCATATTATTTTGTTACTCCATCCCAAAAGGTGATTTCGCACAGTGAGGGTGCCATTCGGTGCCACAGGTGCAAAACATATTTGGGCAGGATGTGAAAAATGACAGCTGTACTGTTCAGGAGGAGGTGTGAAAAAATGGCAATGCTGAAAATCTGGAGTGAAAATATGAAAAAGTGGTGAAGTTACAAGTGTGTGTAGAAACTGCGCAACGCAGACTCATAACGCAGTCATTTTTTGAAATGTTTTTACAAAATTTTCCACATGGCTTTTTGGGTCCTCCCCTCATGAACAGTGGCACTGGAATTTTGTTAATCTGTCACAAAAGTTGATTTCACACAGCAACCGTGCCATTCTGCGCCACAGGTGCAAAAACACATTTTGTGAAGGATACAAAAAATGACAGCTGTACTGTTCATAAGGGGGTATGAAAAAATGGCAATATTGGAAATATGGAGTGAAAATCTTAAAAATTAATAGCGTTGCAAGCGTGCCAGAAACTGCGTAGCAGACTCATGCCTGAGTCTTTGTTATTTTTTCACCAAATTTACAACAGGGCCTTTTGGGACCCACCTCATTAACAGTGGCACTGTTGTTTTGTTAACTGGTCCCAAAAGGTAATTCCGCTCAGTGACCGCGAAATCACCATTCGGGACCGAGAAACGAAAGGACAGTGATGTGTTCATGAGGTGGGGTCCCAAGAACTCCATGTTGAAAATTTGGGACCAAAACTCCCAATGATGGCTGAGATATCAACCTAAATTGCACCCCCCCCCCCCATTCACTGCTATTATAGGACTTACCGTCATTTCTTCAGTTTGCGGTCGGCTTTTGAAGAGTACAAACGTGTTCACGGTCCACTGAAGATCACTGCTTCCAACCCGGAGATAAGTATGGGTGAGGGGTGCAGGGAGAAGTGCTTGAGAGGGAGGTGTGGGTTGGGGGAGGGGCCAGCGGCAACAACAAGGGACCGTTTTCTGTCATTCCAGCTTTAAAAAAAAAAAAAAAACAGCCGGTCTTTTTTTTTTTTTTTAAGGAAACTGTGGCTGTTGGCACACTGGGGTGGGCTCCCAGTGTGCCAAAGTACTGGGGGGTTCAATGCCGACACGGGGATTGGGCACCCCAAGGTTGAAGGTTATGTGGCAAGGGGGGATGCATTCGACACCGGGAGTGGACATCTCAGTATCAGAAAAACTGGGGTTCAATGCCGACCCGGGGATTGGACAGCCCGACATCAGAGGTTATGTGTGTGTGTGTGTGTGTGTGTGTGGGGAAACACATCTGACACCAGGAGTGGGCATCTCAGTGTCGAAAAAAACACCGCAGTGTGGAGGAAGCAGGTGAGGAAAGCACCTCCTCCCAGCCAACGCAATCGGATTGCGCTTACAGCGGAGATGTCACGACGCAATCAGTTGTTTGCTCTGCGGTGACTTGCAGATTAAAGGAAAAAGCCAGCTCCTGATTGGTGCGGCTTTTTCTTTTCAAGTGCAGACCACTGCCGGCAAAACATCATCAGGACCAGCCTGACTGAGGACTGGTGCAATACTGTCGAGCCCCATGCAGAGCACTCTGCATTGCACAGACAATGTCACACCCCTCAAAGCCAACTCTCCCAAGGAGTTCGACGTGCATACGCGAACTCAAAAAGAGTTTTAAATAGTTCTAAACTCCAGTGATGCTCTCCCTCCACTCCTTACATCCCAGGCTTAGGGCACAAACCCTGATCACCAAGGTGCCAATGCAGTCCCTTACTATTCAGTACAATGGCGCCAGTTACTTGTGAGATTTCTAAAGGAAATCACTCTAGTGACCTTACTGTAGCACCACAGGCAGGCCAGAGATTTAGATGTTCAAAACATTTAAAACATGCTCCTGAAACTTTGATTTTGTGGTGGGCAAAAAAAGGCTTGCCCAAATTTTCTTCAGGAATCACTCAAATTTCAAATAGTTCTAAACTTGAGTGATGTCCCAGGAGACTCTGAACATCTATCTGACTGCCGACAAGTGTTATCAAATGTGCAGCAACTACAATGGACTGGCATGAGCAAATGTTTTAAAAATCTGGTCCCATACAAATGATCACTTATTTTTCTTCCTCCTCCCTCCCTCCCCCCTGCACTCACTCTTTTTTGTTCCTCCTTAGCAGGGACCATGCAACTCCCACACAGAAGCCCTGCAAAACTCAACTGCTATTCCACTGACATGCATCAGCTCAATAAAACTGTTTCGCCATTCAGTATGTTAATGTGTTGGGCCACCATTCGATATTGTTTTTTTATTACCACCACACGCAACTGCTCTGTAGTTTTAAGCAAAAAAAATGTATTTTTACAACCATTTTAATTTTTTTTTTTATATGTCATCCACAATTGTCTTTTATCACCATCTTTTATTCAACCACTACCCCTGTTTTTATACCAGTCTCTATAA
Source organism: Neoceratodus forsteri (assembly GCA_016271365.2). Taxonomy (NCBI): domain Eukaryota; kingdom Metazoa; phylum Chordata; order Ceratodontiformes; family Ceratodontidae; genus Neoceratodus; species Neoceratodus forsteri. The sequence continues at coordinate 1,218,676,985 of CM057455.1, forward strand.
AGCACCAAAACCCACATATGCACATAGACAGTGCATGCAGTAGTCCCAAGCAATGATGCATCCATGACCCCCATGGGCACCACCATCGCTCTATATTTCAAAGCAATGGAGAACCCTAATGAACATAACGTCACTCCCTTCCCCAATCCACTCTTTACACCCCCAATAAATAATCCAGATTGAGGCATTTATTGCTCTTGCATGTGATTCCTAACCTCCACAACCTTTGAGTGGGGCCAACTCTAAAAACCCACTGTGAGTAACTGTACCAGTGCAAGAGTTTTAATTCATTCTGGCACCATTGACCACAAGATGCATGCCCAGGCCATTTGGCATTCAACCACCTCCATCAGCAATCCAAGCAGTAGTACTGGTGTTGGCTTCAAGGCAGCTGTTAACCCACTCTCCTGGCCAAAGAAGGATGCAGCCATGGAAACCACGATCATGGAGGTGGGAGACAGGGAACCATAAGTGGGAATAAAAAAAGTATACTGGTTCTTGTACCTTTATGGATCTAGAGATGAATCATACACATACTACTATTCCAAGCTGTACCTAGGGATGTCACAATAACATAGAATGGAGATGTATCACAATAATTTCCACTGGTGATAATTTATCACTGTGAAAAAAGAAAACAATATTGCTGTTATGGTGCATCACGATATATCACAATACAGCATGATAAACCATCTTTACTTTCTTATCTCCGCTGCTTCAGCAGTGTATTCCTCGTTTGCAACCAAGGTTCCCAACTTCCCATCTTCTCCCTGCTCTATTGTCATCATTTTTCTTAAAATTAGAAATACTGCAAATTATTGTGATAATCAATGTATTGTGAAATTTTGTAGACAAACATCGAGATCAATCAATCTTTATTTTACCAGGCGGAACACCCTTGAGCAAGCTCATTTTCAAGGTGGGCCTGGGAGAAAATACAAAATCAGTACAAAGGTAGAATAGAAACACTTGTTGGTACAGCAGTAAGAAAGAACAGCAAGGGTATAGAGAACATAATGGGGAGAACAACGACACAGAATACAACAATTATGCAGAAATATACAATAGACTCTCACATAAAGATAACAATATACACTCCAAATACCCTGCCACTGAATTCCTATCATTGTCCAAACCAAAGGAATTTGAATGCCTGGCACTGAGACTCACGATCCCGTCCTCTGAAGCATTTAACTTCATTGGCTGTTACAGGCCACCTTCAGGGGGAGTCTACCTCCATCCCATGTTAAGAAATATTATTGAATCCAACACCAACGAATCCATCATCCTTGGTGATTTCAACTGGGATTGGTTGTCACCCAGAGCAAACACCTTAAAGGACATGTGTGATGAGCTCATGACAGAACCCACAAGAGTCAACTTGAAAAATCAACAATAAGAGCTCCATCCTGGACCTAATCCTTACAAATAGGCCCCACAAAATTCAACATACAGCCATCTTCCACGATGACCTTAGTGACCACAATATCATAGTCTGCATAAGATCCCAGGACAAGCACCCCTCCAACGCCAAGTTTGTCACAAAACATAGCTTCCAAAAATTCAACCTGGAAAGCAATTTAGCCAATCTTAGGCACATACGCTGGCAAAGCCTTTAAATTGCCAAATCGGTCAACAAAGCCATTGATACTCTCACTAGTAACCTCACAACCCTAGCAAACACACATGCCACATTGGTGAAATGTGGAGCTAAAAAGGTTTCCTCTCCTTGGTTCACCCCTGACCTCAAGGCTGCCTTAAAGCACCAGGACAAATTATGGGCTATAGCAAGACACATCAAGGCTCCTACCGATTGGGCAGCGTTCAGAGCATGTCGTAACGCATGTACAAAGCTAGTCAGAGCAACTAAATCTAAATATTATGTGGATTCCCTAGAAGCCTCAAGAGTAACTCTACCAAAATTTGGCAGATGCTTAAAACAGTGATAAGCGGGGGTTAAAACATGGGTCGAATTGGACCCAGTGGTATAAAATGTGTGTAAAAGGAATCTACTGACTGAAACATAATCAGTGGCAGATTTTGAACAGTTCACGTTCCCTTGCTTTAGACATTGTTCTAGAGCAAGTGCATCAATTTGGACCCACTGGCAAAGGAAAGAGGGGTCAATTTTGGGCAGGATGCAACGTTTGCCCTTTTGGTGCATGTTAGCACTGTCTCTGGCATAAAACAGTTGAGGGTCATAGAACTCCCCTCTCCATCCCACTCAAAATAACCACCGACGACACCACAATCTCTGACAAAGGTACCATCTTAAAAAAGCTAAACATGCACCTCGCAACAGCAAGTCTAGCGTTTGATTCTTCCCCAGCTGCCAGACTGATCACCAGCCATGCACCAATAGAGTACCCCTTGGACCCGAACAATCACAACTACTTTAACCTCACCTCAGTAACATATAAGCAAGTCAAGGATCTTCTACAAATCACTCGATATAAAGAAGGGAGCTGGTGCTGATGGTATCGAGGCTACATTCCTAAAGTTAGGGTACCCTCCACCCACTGCCCCTATAATACATATATTTAATTTGTCAATATCCTCCGGTATAGTCCCCTCCTTTTGGAAAACAGCCTTTATTCTTCCACTGTTCAAATTAGATGATCTGTGAGACCTTAACAACTATAGACCAATCTCCATCCTTCCAGTTCTGTCAAAACTACTTGAAAAGTTAGTCATTACACAATTAAAGTAACATCTTGATTCTCCAACCTTCTCAACCCCTACAGTCAGGGTTCAGACGCAACCATAGCACTGTGTCTGCACTAGCAAAAGTGACCAATGACTGGTTCTTAGCTATCGGCAACAAACAATCAACAGGAGCCGTGTTCCTAAACCAGAGCAAGGCTTTTGACACAGTCGACCACACTCTCCTGCTTACTAACCTTAAAAGGCTTGGTATGAGTAGTACTACACTCAAATGGTTCACAAGCTATCTCTCAGGTAGGCATCAGTGTATCAAAGCAGATGAGCTCCTCTCCCCCCCTTCCAGTAACAAGAGGGTTCCCCCAGGGCTCTATTTTAGGCCCATGATTATTCTCTATCTACATCTACTCCTTGGGTAACAACAGCCACAACTCAAAATTACAGTTCTTCACAGATGACACTGTGCTACACACCTCCAAGCCCTCCTTGTCGGAATTCGGTGTTGTACTGCAGAAGGATCTCAATCAGCTCCAGTGTAACTTCCTGAACTCCAAACGTCTATTACACGTGAAAAAAAACATGACTATGTATTTCCTCCCCCAACAATCCCATTCTTCCCTCCACAACCAGGCAATGCCTGCTCCAGTTACAACCCTGTTAGGCAATGCGCCCAAGGTAGTGGATAATTTCAAGTATCTAGGCTTGTGGTTAGATTTCAAGCAATCCTTTGCCACCCATATTGAATCTCTCCCCAAAAAAATAAAAATAAGACTAAGGTTCTTATTTAGGAACAAATCCTTATTTCCTGAGACAATCAGGAAAAGACTGGTAAAGGCCACCTTCCTCCCACTCATCGACTACGCAGACGTCATATACAACACCAGTTCTGCATCCCACCTCCGAAAGCTCGACATCCTTTATCACCATGCCCTTCGCTTCATAACTAAAGCTCCCTACAGAACACACCTTGGCCCTCTTTACTCGTCAGTAGATTGGTCCTCTCTTACAACAAAAAGGATGCTCCACACAGGCACATGGGCTTTGAAAATTTTGTTGCACAAACTCCCCACCTATATCTCTTCCCTCTTTCGCTTATCCCACACCTGCTATTCCCTGAGTAAAAATAACTTTATCCTGCTTGACGTACCCAAAACATGTACACGCCATGGCAGAGCTATAGCTAGCTATACCATACCAGCCTACTGGAACAAAATACAAACCTCCCTCAAACTCACTAAGATGGTTTCTGTCAACTTCTTTAAATCTTTGTTCAACAAGGGTTTCAGGGAAACTTGCCAATGCCACAGCAGATAGGGCTACCCACATTTGAGTAGGTCTGCCCATCATGCTGTACCCTGATTGTTGCTGCACTTGGATAGATAGATAAAAATTTTATTTTTATGCAGAAACACTAGTCATTAGGATTTATACAATCCTGTTCACAAGACGGTCCTGTTTATAGATGTACTTGTTAATCTAATAAAACATATTGTAAACATCGCACAAACTTAGACAGTATATCTTATAACAAATACTATTACAAATATTATGATATGTCACAAATTGCAGACACAGGCAAGAAAGAAGACAGGACAGACAATTAATGCACACAAGCCTTGCTAATCACTATTTACAGCTGCAAATCATCGGATAAAGTTTTGTGACCTTAGTAATAAAAACCTCATGGTTCTCTAACAATCTTACAAGAGGCGGTAAGGTGTTCCAGACCTTAGCTGCTTGGGAACAAATGGCACTATTACCATATTTATTGTTACTTTTTACAGGATAGATTCTGTGTATATGTACAGATCTCGTCAGTTCCCGCTTGCCATTTTTATCTTTGGGAAAGAGAGTTTGGGTGATATAATGGTCTAGATAAGAGGTTAGGTATTTATGTATAATTTTTATCCAGTTTTTAGTACATTCTGTTTCTAAAGACTGACAGTTTAGTTTTATAAACATATTACAGTGATGAGTTTTGTAATTACATTGTAAAACATATTTAGTTATTCTTTATTGCAGCCAATCTAAACTAATCAGCAGCTGCTTATTTGCTGTTCTATAAATGAGTTCCCCATAAGTCAGAGTGGGCATGATCAACTAACTGTTCAGCCACTTTTTTCCTGTCTGTTGTTCTCAGGCATTTAGTGGTTCGTCTTAAGGTTCCCGATTTCTTGCTTACCTTTTTTACTGTAGTAGCTATATGATTATTAAAAGTTAGAAAAGAATCAAAAAAGTCACCCCCAAATAACAATAACCATCCACATGATCAAGGGGTCCGTTTGTATTTGTAAAAATATGTATCTGAGAATTATTTTTCTTGGGTGCAAAATGCATCAATGTTGTTTGTTTTTTACATTCATCGTAAGTCTCGAACTGGTGAACCACTCCCCCGCTTCCGCAAAATCAATCTGAAGTCTTGACTGAAGATCTAAAACAGAAGTCCCGGTGGCGACAATTGCTGTGTCATCCGCATATAACCTTACGGCTGAATGCCACACCACCTGGGACATATCATTATTAAATAGAAGGAACAACAGGGGTCCCAGTATGGTCCCCTGTGGAACCCCCCTAGTTACTTTTGGGTGCAGATAATCTCTGTGATACTGCTACCCGCTGAGTGCACCCCATCAAGTAAGATGTTATCCAATTACTGAGTGTAGTGATAGTATAATATGTTGATTATTGTCACTCCATTTTGTATGCTATTTCATGTAATGTATGTCATTTTATACTCCATTTTGTATTGTGTGACTCCATTTTACATGCTGCTTCATTTAATTGGTGTTTTGCTCTTTAGATAGCCTCATTATTATGTTTTGCTTCAGACAGTGTATTTTGCTAACTTGAAGGTTGCATATTATCAGGCAACCTGTTTTTGTAGTTTTGTTTAAACTTCTGCTTAGCTCATAGTGTTCTAGGCACCGGCCAGTGTTTGGAGCACAGTGACCTAGCAGGTGTAGGGAATTCTGAGCAGTCCTTATGGTGTGGATTGCAGCATCCTGGGAGCCGACCAGCTTCTAGAATGTGGCGAGACAACACTATGAAAGGCTGCAGTTATTTTAGCATAGAATAAGATATAAATGTAGCTTTCTCAATGCCTGGTTAGAAGCTTCACCTGCAGGGTGGACGCATCGCTGAGGGGCCAATTCGGTTCGTGAGACTCCTAGCCAGGCTGACAAGGGGCTTCCAGCCATTGGAACAGGCTTGGATGTAGCTTTTGGAATCGGTGATGTATAACCTTTTGTATTGTATTTTGCTATAATAAAGCTTTGGCTTGCTGTACTTATTGTAACCTTTTATATTATATTTTGCTATAATAAAGCTTTGGCTTGCTATACTTATTGTACTGTTATTGTGTGTATGTGAGTGTGAATGGCAAATAGCTGCTTGGTTTGAGTTGGCAGAACACTGAGCTCATCAACTATGCCCATACCTTTTAATTTATCAAGTAAGAAGGAGTGGTCCACCAGGTCTAAGGCGTTAGACAGGTCGAAAAAAAGAACAGCTGTTTCCAAGCCAGAATTCAGGGAAGTACAGACTAGATTTTTTAATTCTAAGAGTTCTAATGCAGTTGAATGACCTTTTCTAAACCCCGATTGGTAGGGTGTCAATAATTTGTATTTAGAAAATGGGCACAAAAATATCTGGGCTCTGATTGGCTGATATCTCTGCCAAGTTGGGCATTTATCAGACAACAGAGCCTAGGTATTAAAAGTACCAGCCTAGCATGCCCCATTACCAGGATCCTAGTGCCCAACCTCCTTCCTAATTGGCTGACACCATCTAATTTGAATTTCAAATCGTCGCCATTTTTTTTGTCTAGCTTAGAGAGAGATACTACCCATTGTGAGTCAGCCCTTACCACAGCTGTACGGCACAATCATAACTACATCTAGTTTGGCATACAAAAAACCCCAAAACTAACAGTACTTCATCTGAAAATGGCAGTAAACTGCACATTATTCTTGTCTGCAGCCCCCCCCCCTCGTCTATGCCATTTTGTTCCTGCTTTCGCTGGCGAGCGACTTTGCAACCAGCCACCCCAATTATTGCTTAAGTGTCCATGCCAGAGTAAGTTCCTCAGAAGAAAACTGCCTCCCGACAATGCTCATTGACCCAAACCATTTTTCACTTTTGCAGTCGGGAGAGGTAATTAATACTTTCTCCCTACCGCGCCAATCTTCAATGGCAGCATTGCCTGACCGCAGTCTTTCACTTCACCAGACCAGTCCAAAGGCCCCCCCTCCCCACACTTCAATACCATTTTCTTTAAAGAATAAAAAACACAATCCAGTTTTCAGTCGGGGAGAGAGACAATTGATCATTTATTTCTGCTAACTGCACTGACTGCTAATGGCAGCACTCTCTCGACTGCCAGTCCCTTGCCCTGTTCTCCAAATCTCGGTCCCCCGACCCCCAAAAAAAAAAATGCCCAAACTGGCGGTTGTTACAGCGCTAAGCTCTCTCACACTGTTTCCCTGCTAAAAACACAGGAGCCCAGCTGAGCTCCTCACGTTTGAAAACTGCAGACTGCAAAAAGTACAGGAATCTACTGTAGCTACCTGTTACTCCAGAGCTGTCTTTTTTTCTGCAGCTTCCTCTACCTCACTGTTTAGCTCCCGACCTCATCATCACGGGAAGGGAGGAGAACAAATAAATGCAGGGGTGGGGGATGAGTCAGTAAAGTAGGGCAACTTTTTTTCCTTTTTTAATTAAACTAGAGAGATAAAAGTCCCTACTTCAAAGTAAGAAAAAACAAATCCATCATTCTAAAGCAGGCGGAGGAACTATTTTATTACAAACCTTATATTAAACCAACTTTTTATTAACTTTTGTTTTATTAAACTTATTTTTATTTACAGTGTCCATTTTCTAAGCTCAATAATACCCTCCAGGGTGGGCGGTATTGGGCCATACTGGACCTTCCAGGGACCGCCCCTGGGTGGTCCGGTATAGCCCCATACCGCCCACCCTGTTGGGTATTATTGGTTACTTGTCAGAGTGTTCAGAGAGTTGTTTGTTTACAAATTTCTCCAGACACTTGGACAAAATGGATAATAAAGCTATAGGCCTATAGTTATTTAATTCAGAAGTACCTCCACCTTTGTGTATGGGGATAATCTTACTTTCTCTCCAAGACATAGGAAAGTAACCCAGCTGTAAGCTCCAGTTAAAGATGTGTGTTATGGTTGGAGCAATATAGGTTGTTGCCAATTTAAGGAATCTGCCCTCAATTTCATCTGGCCCTGTTGATTTATGGGCATTTATGTTCCTCAGTCCCCTACAGACCTCTGATGTTTTTAGAGCCCTGAACCTAGACGGTGGCAGACTGTGGGGCATCTCTGTTTGTGTAGGCAGTGTGTCCTTGTACTTGGAACCATCTATCCCATTACAGCTTGGCAAGTCTATGAAGAAGTTATTAAGGGCCTCCAAGACTTTCCTAGGCTCATCAGTTAAAACATCCCCAACCCATAGAGTCAAGTTTTTCTGTTTATCCACTTTACCAGGATTCGTTAAGTGATTTATGGTATGCCAAAACTTACATGGATCCGAGTTACAGCTCACCTTATTTCTACAATAGAGGGCCTTTGCCTTTTTTATGGCTTGTTTACATTCATTTCGTTTAATCTTAAACAGTTGCTAATCACAGCGTAATTTAGCTTTTTTAGCCTTCTTCAAATTCTATTTTTTACTCTAATTTTTGTCAAAATTTTGTCATTTATCCATGGTAAACGAGATTGTTTATTATAGGATTTCATTTCAGAGGAATGTAAGTCACAGATCATACGAAAAGTAGTAGAAAAATATTCTACTGCTTGGTCCAGGTCTGGTATTAGTCTACATCTTTCCCACTTTTCATTTGCCACACTAAAGAATATCTGTTCTGAGAAGCTCTATATGTCCCTTTTTCTTGTTATTGCTTGGGTGCGCTAGTAGACACTGAACCTGTTGTTTAGACACAATTGCCCAAACTGGGTTGTGGTCCCCCAGATATGGTGGTAAAATTCCCCTCAATCTCTGTTTCAGGTGTGGTAAACAATAGATCCAGTACAGTTCCATCGGTACCAGTATTTGTATATCGTGTAGGTGTTTTAATGTGCTGTGTTAATCCCAAGGCCAAAGCCACCTCCTTTAATTTCCTACCTCTGGGCTTGAATCAATCATAGTTCATGTCTCCTATTAAAATTAACAGTCTGTCCCCTATACAACCACCAATTTTATTCAATACTTCTTCAATGACTGTTAAATTAGATTTTGAAGGTGAGTATACCACAGCCAGGGCCAATTTGATTCTGTCAATGTACAAAACTAGGTACTCAATATTATTGTCACGCCCCTTTAGTAAAAGTTCCACATGGCCTAATGTATTTTTAACATAAAACATAACCACACCCCCTCCTCTTTTATTTTTATCAGCTCTAAAGAGCTGATAACTTGGTAGAGTAAGTTCGCTATCCCCAATTTTACTTGATAACCAGGTCTCGCTTAGTCCCAAGATATTTGGGTCATGTTCTGTAACCAATGATGTTAACTGATCTGTATTTAGGGCCACACTTCGTGCATTATCATGCATCACTTTAAAAATGTTATCATCGGGGCCTGGATTCAGCTCTACATCACCCCCCAGAACTATCAAAATCATGTAGCAACCCCCCTTGCAATCCTGAGCTGGTTTATGTAATACAAAAGGATTAAATACTTTTATATTGCCCTGAGAAGCAAACCTCCCCCAATTTCTAGTGAAGGCATTTCTTCTAAATGATATAAATTTCCAGTTTTGTGTCTCCAATGTTGAAGACGGCCAATAGGCCCCAATCTTTGTACTATTAACTCCACTAGTGGAGGCAAACACCAAAAAGCAGCACAAGAATAAACTGCTTAACACATTGGGTGGGATATTCAAAGCTGCGCAACTGAGTTGCACTGGCGCAAGTGCGGAAATGCACCAAGGAGTGATATTCAGCGGGAGCCAGTGCACAGCGCAAGTCGCAGTGCGCCAATGCGCAACCCTAATGAATGCATGTGCAAGGGCAGGGGGCGTGTCCATGAATATGCGATGCAGTGCGATATTCAACCCCCGACCCATGGCACAAGTGTGGAGCAACTCCTGGATGCGCCGAGCAGACTTGAGCCTATAAATACAGGGAGCAAGCACAGGGCCAGCACTTGCTCCAGGGGTGAGAGGGAGAGAGACAGAGAGACAGAGAAAGAGAGAGAGAGAGGGAACCGGACAGTGGAGGGAGGATACAGAAGGAGCAAGGGAGATAGAGCCTGTGAGGGACAGAGGGACTGGAACAGGCAGCCACAGGGGCATAGGACAGAGGTGGCAGTGGAGGGTGAGCCAGGGGCAGAGGGAGTGACAGGGAGAGGCAGGCAAAGTGCAAGGCACTGCCCTACGGTGGCAAACAGCCCACAGCAGCCGACCGCCCAGGGGGAGACAGGACAGCAGGGGCCATTGCCAGCGCAGCCTTCCAGATGGAAGCTGTAATGAGGGATGTGAGGAAGCAGGAGGAACAGCGTCGTGGCCGTGGAAGGACCCGTCGGTGGTATGCCCGGAACAGGTGGTACCGTGCCTGCACCACCTTCGAGAACTACACTGATATGGAGATTGTGGGCTGGTATCTCCTGAACCGGGCTATTCTGAGGCAGCTTTGTGAGCTGTGCAGTGAGGAGATGCAGGCACCCACTAGATGGAGCCATGCTATGTCAGCGGAGACAAAGGTAACAGCTGTCATGTGCCTGCTCGCCACGGGCACCTTTCAGAAACCAACAGAGGACACCACAGGCATAACCCAGTTGGCCACGTCATGCCTCGTCACACACTTCCTCAATGCCCTGCTGCCACATGCTTCGGAATACATCCATTTCCTCAGCCCACAGGTAGAGCATACAACAACGATACAGGACTTTCACAAGGCAGCACGAATGCCTGGCATGCTTGAGGCCATTGACTGCACCCATGTGGGCATCCACATGCCACCTGGCCCTGAGGGCGTAGTGTAAGTTAACAGGAAGGGCTACCCCAGTGTCAACTGCCAGGTGGTGTACGATGCCGAGGGGTGCATAACCAATGTCTGTGCCACACACCCTGGGAGTGCACATGATACATTCATCTGGCACCGCTCTGTGCTGTGCCACAGGTTCGAGCGTGGGGACATCCCCACTGGACACCTAGTGGGTGAGTATGGGACGGCCAAGGGGTGCTGGGCAGAGCAGGGCATGGGATGGGGCAGGCAGGGTGGGTGCACTGGCAAGGGCACCAGGGATGAGCAAGGGGCACAGCAACAGAGGACACAGGGCTAACCATGTAATTGTCCACACAGGTGACAGTGGCTACCCACTCAGGCCCTGGCTGCTCACCCCCTACCGGCGCCCCTCATCCCCAGCAGAGGACCGGTACAATTAGGCACATGCCAGCATGTGGAACATCATTCAGTGTGTGTCTGGGATGCTGAAGGCACAGTTCCGTTGCCTTGACAGGTCTGGCGATGCCCTACAGTACAGCCCTCCGAAAGCCTGTGGCCTGTTCCTGGTTGCTGCATACTGCACAACATGGCCATTGACCATGGGATAGCTGTTAAGGCCCATGAGGGGGATAGCAATGGGGATGACGAGGACAATGGTCCAGAGGGAGGTGGGCAGCTCCCCCTCCCGGGCAGAGGGATCCCCGGCTCCAGCGGATGGCACACCTGCACCGAGACACACTCGCACAGGAGCACTATGGTGCTCGCAGGTAGGTGGAGCAACACCCACGCATTGGCCACACACAGAGGTATGGCACACGGGCAGGGGCATGCATGGCAATGGGCATGCACACACACAGGCGTGGTGCAGGGTTGGGGGTGTCAGTGCCACACAGCCACAAACAACAGCACACAGCAGTGTACAGCAACACACACATGCCCAGGCGCTAGCATATGGCGTGGATCAGATGCAGGGCACCAGTGCACAAGAGCAACCAGTGCAGTTCTGCTCTCATCATGCTCACGCCACAAGGACCAGCGGCTGGGCAGGAACGCACACAGGCAGCGTTCGGCGTGACACACAGGTGCCACAACTGTGGTATGCACTCACACACATCGCCTATGCACGCACAGGGCAGAGGCAGCAGACTGCAGCCAGGGCGGCATGCATATCAGGCCCGCCGCATGGAACCATGGCCACCGCGGACACGGGGGTGGCCGCACCAGCTCGATCAGCTGCCACAGGCTGTTCGCCGGCCACAGGGGTGTATGCAACTGCCCCAAGGGTCGTACTGTGGGACGGCGACCGGGTCTGCACAGGGGTGTGTAAGCACCCAAACAGGCCCGCCCCAGGCGTGCCTGGGATGCTAACGGCAGAGCTCGGCGTCGACAGGGAGGGTGTCACTCAACGCCGGGTCCATGGGGTGGACAGTGCACTACACGGTGTATGAGGCTGCCGGCCACGCCCCATGGCAGCCAGAAGTGCAAGGCCAACCGTGATCGCATTGGCAGTGCGATCTTGGGATGTTGTCGTGTCCTCCTGCAAGCGCTGAATAGCCTCCAGGACCTGCGCAGTGCCTCTCTCGCGCTGCTTGGCCACCTGGCACACCTCTGCACGTAGTGCACGCACCCAGCTACAAGCAGCACCTGTTGCTCCACGGAGGCCTGCAGCAATCGGGTGTGCTCTGCCAATGGGTCAGCGCCCAGGGAAACCTGGGCAGGCCGCCGACCCACCAGTGATGTACGACTGCGCTGCACAGCCCCCCACTCAGGTGGACGCTGCACAGTGGGGTCCCCATGGGGTTGGTCCCTGTCAGGCACCCTGGCAGTAGACACTGCGTCCGGCCGCCGAACGTCCCCTGCTGTCTGCCACTGCTGCCCCTCCAGCCCCTGTACGCTGGCCAGCGCTTGCACGGACACACCACCAACACCACATGGCACTGCCGTGGCTGTGCACACAGTAGCACCTGCAGTGGCGGCGGGCAGCTGTCCCACCACTGACAGGCCACTGGGCGCGCTGCCTGTGTTGGTACTAGGTATGGGCGTCTCCCCTGCATCACCACCTATGCTGCCCAGGATAATGGTCTGGTCGTCATCAGTGTCAGACCCTGCTCTGCTCAATGTCTCTGCGCAGAGGATGCCATGGCTGGCATCCTGCTGAAACACAGCCAGGGCCTCATCCGACTCCAAGTCCAGGACACCCGGCTGGACAGTGGTGGTGTGTTGCAGCCGGTCAGGCCCCCGGATGCCCGCGGAGGTGGATGGCTGGTCCTCCAGGGCTGGGCCTGCCTCCACGGCTGCTGCTGGCGCCCCATCCACCGCATGCAGACGTGCCGGTGCTGTAAGAGAAAACAGATGTGTTAGTGACGCATGGCTCCCAGCCCCCACTATCCCCCCTGCCTTCAGTGTGGGCCCAACATACGTACCATGCAGTGATGGGCTCCCTCCTGTCTGAAACCCACAACCTGGCACACCCTCGACAGTGCTGCGATGCATGGTAGCCGTCAGCAGCTCCTCCTGCGCCGTGAGCTGTGGCACGTCAGTGGGCCCCCCTCCAGTGGCTGTCCGGGCTGCTCGTATGGTCACCACCTTCTCCTTGATGCAGCGTTTATCAGTGCCCACCTTCTTCCTGCTCTCCTGCACAGACTGCTGGTGGCTGTCCTGCTGGTTCACACACGCTGCCACCTCCACCCAGGCCGCAGCCCTGGCATGTGGCACCACTCAGCAGTGGCTCCCTGTCGAAGTAGGCCTCGAACAGGGCATCGGCCTCTGCCTTTGTAAAGTTGGGCCTGTGCTTGCAGGCAGGCCCACGCTCCTCACTCTCCTCACGCTCAGACGTAGTGCTACCTGTGGACAGGGACATTAGTGTCAGTGACTGCAGCTGCCTACCCCATCTACCCTGCTGTGCTGGCTGGGCTCAGCAGCAAGCGCAACTTACCTCAGATGGTTGCAATACCAGTCCATGGCCTGTGCTGTTCCGAGGCGCCTTTATAGCACAACACATGCAAATGAGCATTGGCGCAACAGTAATGACATGCTAAGTTCCCCGGTGCACCGCGCATTGGCTGATGAGCTCATGTGCATGTGGTGGCTGAATAGCACATACTTGCTCTGTGCGCATTGGTATGCTCCGGAGCAAGTCGCGGCGCAATGACTAGACATGCGCAGTATTCAGGACCGCAGTGTGCACGTGTCAGGCGTTGTGCCACTGCCTATTGCGCCACTGTGTGCGCTGCACAATAGGGGCCATGGCGCACTGTGCGCCCATGGCCCCTATCCTCTTACCAGCGCATTGTGTGTTGGGTGCCTCTGACCCCTGTTGTGACCCTTGACCCCTTGGGACTACACCACCACATGCCTGGCGGGCCATGCCCATTTCACGCATCCACAGCAATGTGTGATTGGCGGATGCAATGCATGCCTACAAGAGGCGCACATCCCGCGCACGTTGTGCTCACGTGCGCCTCTGGCAGCCATTTTGTCTCCACTTCTTGCCGTGGTTATGAAGGCGCGGCAGGGTGCAGGATAGGCCCATAATTGGTCAGACCTGGAGCTGGTGAATCTCAATCAATCAATCAATCAATCTTTATTTATTTAAGGCACCTTTCTTAAACCAAGGCGCCTTTACAAATGACATAAAACAATAAATATTTAAACAGGATTTAAAACAAGATTAAGATTAAATAATTAACAGTCATTAAAAGCTTTCTTAAAAAGGTAGGTTTTCAAAGCTCCTTTAAAACTCTGGACAGTCAGGCAATTTCGTACCTGACGAGGTACAGAATTCCACAGGGTCGGGGCCATAAAACTAAAAGATCTTGCCCCTGAAGTTTTTAAGCAAACCCTGGGAATCTCTAGCAATCCCTCATCAGTGGATCGGAGTGAGCGGGGGGGACAGTAGGGACGCAGGAGATCTTTCAAGTAAGCAGGTCCCTGGTGGCCCATGTGCAGCCACATGCACCAGGGCTGTTTGGCCAGGTGCCCCTACAGCAGGCCACGACGGAGGTCTGGCAGGCCATCACCGCCAGGCTGTGCAGGACACTGGGGTAGCCAGGACCGGTGAACAATGCCACCACCGGTATGGCGACTTGATGAGGCGGGACCCCGAGCGACTGAGGCTGCTGCAGGCACGCGTCCGCAGGGGGGCGGTGCCACGGCCAGGTAAGTCGTCCCATGCTGCATGTGTGCCCTAGTGCTGTACTGGTTGTTGGCTTGGCTGCCTGGCATGCCCTGCAGAGGGGTACACTGTCAGCATGTGCATTGTGGAATGGCATTGCCAGACGCAGGTTGCACTGCGCTACAGCTTTGTGGGACATGTCTGGCAGGGGCATGTAGAAGCGTGGGAAATAACAGATGTCCAGACCAAAGGTTTAAGATGCATAAAAAACGCAACGGTATGCGTTTGTCAATTTATTTCCAAAAACAAAACAAAACAAAAAAATATTCTTAACTTAAAGTTCATAGAAAGGAAAACAATCGGTGTTAGTCTTCACACCCAAAAACAGGAAATACTTCTTTCCACAGACTCCTGAATTGCCTTTTCCTTTCCTTTTGTCTGTACAGCACTTTGTGTGGAAACACACATACAACCTTCTTGCTCTGTGGTCAGTCGAATACTGAATCTCCTCTCTCTATCCATCTACACAGGTCTCCTAGTGGAGGGTTTATATACTTTCCAGAAGGGGTGTGTCTTGAACTGAGCCCCTCCCCTATTGTGACATCACATTACCTGAATACTATAAAAGCAGCCATTTTGTAGGCTGCCATCCCTATAGCAGGACCTCAGCAGGAGAAGCAAGACATTCAGGTACACATTCATTTTGTTTTAATACAGAAAGAAAGAAACACTTGTTAAAGATTGAATTGAATTGCAGCCTTGGCAAGGAAAAACAGATGAGAGGCGCTCCCTATCTGTCTTCCTACCAAGGCTTCAGGATTCTATTTGCTTTTAAATGTAATTGCCAGAAAGTAAACATGCATTTATTTAAGACAACAATTCTAGTAAATCTTTTTTTACAGTAGTCTCCTCTAATATTTTCTTTATATGTGCTGCATAATGCTTGTTTTTATGAAATTCCTCACAGCTAGAATTTCAGCTGACTGCTTTTCAGCTTATCAAGATTTGGATGCCAGATTGTTTAAAGATAATCAGGGACAGTAAAGAAAGGTTTAAAGATTGCCAGGTTGGCCACCCTGACAAGAAAATTAAGATGAATCGAATATAGAAGCAGACAGGATAGAGTGAAAATTGAAAAGTATGGGGGGCATCTTGTAAATTCTTGATATTTCTCTTCATAACAGGACCCTGTTACACACTCCCACCACAAGAAGGCAACATAATAAGTTTTATTTGTTGGCTGAGACCCTCACCTTGAAAGGGTTGGAACTTCCGCCACCACTCTCAGAAGTTCCACCTCAGGGACCTTATAATTAGTTCTGTACAGAAACAATATTTACTGTCTTATCAGAACTACTGTACAAAACAATTCCTAGAGGTGTCTAGTGCTTACTTAGCACCAATATTCATTTACTTTGGTATTCTTGCAGCACCATATCGAGATAGAAAATCAGCATTTAAATGCTTCGTTTCCTGACCTGTGTTTTATGGTAAACTTATATGGTTGTAGAGACAAATACCATCTCATAATCCGTGCGTTTTATCTTTCATCTGGTTTATCCAACACAGCGGATTATGATCTGTCATCACTACAAATCATTTCCCCACAAGTAATACTTAAGGGACTCTATGGCCCACTTCAGTGCCAAACATTCCTTCTCTATCGTGAGAGTACTTCCTTTCACGCTCATGAAGTTTCCTGCTAATATACAATACTGGATGTCCCTTTTTCATCATATTGGGTTAACACAGACCCCAAACCTGTCTCTGAGGCATCTGTTTGAATTTCAAGCGGTCTTGTAAAATCTGGGCTAGTTAGCACAGGGGCTGAGCAAAGGACCGCTTTTATGTTCCTGAAGGCCTCCTCACATGTTCGTCCATTTAACTTTATTAGGATATTTGTTTTGGTCAGCTCTGTTAGGGAGTTGCCAGAGTAGCAAAATCTGGGATAAATCGACGTGTAAAATTTGCTAAACCAAAAAGATCGAACATGTTTCTTTGTAATGGGGTGGGGCTGTTATTACTGCCTCCACTTTATCAATCTCTGGTTTCAAGGATCCCTTCCCAATTATGAAACCCAAATATCTGGTCTCTGTCCTTGCTATGGCACACTTAGCAGGGTTTATTGTTAATCCCGCATCCTTAATGGTCTGAATAATTGCACTAAATGCACCAAATGTGAATGCCAGTCATGACTGAAAATGACTGCATCATCCAAGTACACTGAACTGTACTGGGCATGTGCTCTTAGGATGTGGTCCATGTACCGTTGGAATGTGGCAGGTGCCCCATGGAGTCAAATGGCATAGTGGTAAATTGGTACAATCCAATTGGTGTAGGAAAAGCTGTTATTGCTTGGGCAGTGGGGGCCAAGGGAATTTGCCAGTACCCCTTGGTTAAATCTAACGTGCTGATGTAGTGGGCATTTCCTATTCTATTTAACAGATCATCTATTCTGGGCATGGGGTACCCATCAAAATCTGAAATAGAATTTATTTTTCGGAAGTCTAAACATACTCTTATTCCTCCTTCCTTTTTGTTCACTACTACCATTGGGGAAGACCATGCACTCCTGGAAGGGACAATCACCCCCAACTGTTCCATTTTTTTTATCTCATCAATTACCTCTTGCCTAATCTTTTCCGGTAATCTATAGGCTTTTTGGTGTATGGGCTTCTGCTGGTTGACCTTAATGTCATGTTCTACTCCCTAGCTCGTCCTGGGGTGGATGTGAAAGTGTCCTGAAAATAGTGTAACAATTGATCTATCTCACCTTTTGTTCAGGGCTTAGATTAGGATTTATTGTATACTTTTATCATTCATGGGCCAGTCAAGCCTCTCATAAGCAATCTCCAATTCTGTCTGCTGGGGCTCAGGGTGAATGTAGAGTGCTTGGACCTGGGGTTTTCTATCCATTTCCTCAAAAGATTTGCATGGTATACCCTCTTGGTTGGTCATGACCAGGAATTTCAATTTCAAAGTTGACACTTCCTGTTTGTCTGATTACATCAAAGGGACCCTGCCAGTGCATCAACAATTTGTTCTCTGTTGAGGTAATAATAACAACACTTTTTCTCCAGGTATAAAACTTTTACACTTTAACCCCATCGTCATATGCTTCTTTTTGTCCCATTTGTTTCTGGGTCACATTTAAATGAGCCATATTTACATATTTGACCAATCTTTCTCTTAATGCAGTCATGTAATCTATGATGTTACTATAGCCAACATTTTACCATCCTCCCAGTGTTCTTTTACCACATCTAAGGGTCCCTAGGTTTCTACCATAAAGTAAGGAAAAGGTGAAAACCCAGTTGTAGCCTGTGGTACCTCTCTGTAGGCAAACAGGAGGTAAGGAGATATTTGTCCCAATCTCTACCTTCTTCCTGAACATACTTCTGTAGCATTTTTTAAGGTTTTGTTAAATCTCTCCACAAGACCATCTGTTTGGGGGTGGTAAGGTGAAGTACGCACAGCAGATACCCCTAGGAGGTGATATAACTCCCTCAACATAACAGAAGTAAAATTACTACCTCTGTCTGTGAGAATCTCCTGGGGTATTCCCATTCTGCTGAATATTTTGGCTAACTCTTCAGCTATGCAAGGTGCAGTAACTGTTCGCATAGGAACAGCTTCAGGGTACCGTGTGGCATAATCACATACCACTAATATGAACCGGTTACCCTTAGAACTTTTGGTAAGAGGGCCTACAACATCCATTGCGATTCGTTCAAATGGGGTAGTGACATAAGGTATTGGCTGAAGGGGCACCTGATCTCTTTTTCCCCCTTGTGCAACCAATTGGCATTCTTTACAGGCACGACAATATTCAGCCACATCCTGATGTATACCTGGCCAGCTAAACCGTGCAAGTAATCTTTGCAAGGTTCGATCCCTCCCCTCATGGCCTGCCATTGGAATATTGTCGCTCTCATGACCTTTTCTCTATACATTTTGGTACCATTAGCTGTTCTACAGGTTCATTTATGGTAGTATCAACAGTGACTCTATACAAGATATTATTTTCACAATAAAATGAGATTGTCCAGGGTGTTTTACTTGTTGAGCCTGTGAAAAAAAGTTTTAAAACATCAACTTGTTGTTCCTTAATAATGTCTTGCAAGGGTACTTCTGGCAAAATGCCAGCAATACTGTTCTTTTGTTGTTCTGCCCACTTTCTCTGCTCTTTTTCTTCTGATTTTTGATTTTCTGGGTTTCCCTGAACCTTCAGCTCCTTCAAAGAATCCTCTTCAAAAGAAAACACTGGCTCTGACTGTTGTTTTGCTTGGAGCACAGGTTACCACATTTACTGATTTTACATAGTCTTGTTGTTCTTGCACCAGTGAGTTAAAGTGGGAAAGTCTTGGCCTATAATCACTGGAACTGGCAATCGAGGTACCAGGCCAACAGTCATACAGTGGTGCTCATTATTGACAGTCATTTCAACCACTGTAGTGTAATACTGATGAATATCCCTGTATGCACATTACTGTTGTATCATTTGAGGTAACTTTACTGTCGGGGCCAGATCTGCTCTCAGCAGGGTCTGCTTACTCCCTGTATCTAATAAACCCAATGTCTGCTGTCTCTAATCCCCACATTTGCAACATACCCAATATTAGCCAATGCTAGGTGAGTCATGTCAGTTCTTTTCTTATTTGGACAGTTTCTCATTATGTGGCCTTTGCCAAGACACCATAGCAAATCAGTTCAGAATAGGTATTCTTCCCTCTGTCTAGCCTGCTGTAATTATTCTGGCGTGCATTAGAATAAAAGGCCTTACCATTTCTGATGTCTGAGGTGGGGTATTTGTTGCCCTCTGGGTCTAGTGGGTCGAGCAGCTATATAATCCTCTGCCAGCTTCACTGTATCCTCTGCAGATTCAGGCTGATGTTCTTTCACCCATAGCTGGACATCATGAGGTAACACCTGAATAAACTGTTCAATGACAATCATATCCATCATCTGCTCTTTAGTTTTTACTAAAGGTTGTAGCCATTTCCCACCATAGTCCTTTAATTTTCATAGATTTCTCTCGGTGTATCATGAATAGTCATTCTCTGAGTACGAAACCGCTGTCTATAGGTTTCCACGCTAATATCATAGCGTCGCAATATCTCTTCTTTTACTCGATCATAATTATTTGAGTCCACCCCACTTAACTGGCTATACACCACTTGAGCTCTACCAGTTAAATATGGGACCAGTCTTATGACCCATTGATCTTGGGGCCAAGCGCAAGTTTGGGCAATCACGAAGTGGTGAGGTATGCCTCTATATCATCACTCTCTGACAGATTTGTTAATTTAATGTCTCTGGGTATAGTTGATCAGACTGACCTTGTGCAAGTGCCTGAATAGCCTTCAGGGTATCCGTCCATTTCTCATCCTGTCGCCGACGTTCCTCAGCCTGGACACGCCTGTCCTCTTCCTCTGCGATGATCCTCATCTCTCTGGCGACGATCCTCTTCCCTCTGACGATCCATTTTGATCTGGTGAATACACAGCCACTTTAATAATTCTCCGGGGTCATCTGGTACTGGGGTCACCTGGGCTGCCTCCTGCTTCAGGGTTCCATATCCATATTCTCCTTCTCTGTTCTTCTCATTTTAGGCCTTGCTCCAGGTTCTAAGGCCAGGCAATAACTGAATACCAGTTTTTCAGTCACTGCTCTAGTGACATGATATACATCTTTCTTTGTCAGGTCCTCTTCCTCCATCTGTTAGGGTACTTAACTTCCAGTACCCCTGGCAACCTCCCAGGCAGTCTCGGCGTGCCAGTTATATCCACTTCTGACACCAGTGTGAGCGCTGGGAAATAACAGATGTCCAGACCAAAGGTTTTAAGATGCATAAAAAGCTAACGGTATGCGTTTGTCAATTTATTTCCAAAACAAAACAAAACAAAAATATTCTTAACTTAAAGTTCATAGAAAGGAAAACAATCGGTGTTAGTCTTCACACCCAAAACAGAAATACTTCTTTCCACAGACTCCTGAATTGCCTTTTCCTTTCCTTTTGTCTGTACAGCACTTTGTGTGAAACACACACACAACCTTCTTGCTCTGTGGTCAGTCGAATACTGACTCTCTCTCTCTATCCATCTACACAGGTCTCCTAGTGGAGGGTTTATATACTTTCAGAAGGGGTGTGTCTTGAACTGAGCCCTCCCTATTGTGACATCACATTACCTGAATACTATAAAAGCAGCTATTTTGTAGGCTGCCATCCCTATAACAGGACCTCAGGAGAAGCAAGACATTCAGGTACACATTCATTTTGTTTAATACAGAAAGAAAAGAAACACTTGTTAAAGATTGAATTAAAATCTGCAGCCTTGGCAAGGAAAAACAGATGATGAGGCGGCTTCCCTATCTGTCTTCCTTGCAAGGCTTCAGGATTCTATTTGCTTTAAATGTAATTGCCAGAAAGTAAACATGCATTTATTTAAGACAACAATTCTAGTAAACTTTTACACAGTAGTCTCCTCTAACATATTTTCTTTATATGTGCTGCATAATGCTTGTTTTATGAAATTCTCACAGCTAGAATTTCAGCTGACTGCTTTTCAGCTTATCAAGATTTGGATGCCAGATTGTTTTAAAGATAATCAGGGACAGTAAAGAAAGGTTTAAAGATTGCCAGGTTGGCCACCCTGACAAGAAAATTAGGATAGATACGAATATAGAAGCAGACAGGATAGAGTGAAAATTGAAAAGTATGGGGGGGGGGGGCATCTTGTAAATTCTTGATATTTCTCTTCATAACAGGACCCTGTTACAGGGCACACGCTGTGCACAAGTGTGGGGATGGTTGGCACATGCTGTGGGTGTTCTCTGATGTGTACCTGTCTTTGTTCCATTCCTAGGGCCTGAAGATCGATGCCGGGCAAGGGCGGCAGGAGCACCAGGCAGAGCGCAGCAGGCCACTGCGGGACCGAGTAGTGGCGGAGGAGCGGCGGCAGGACAGGCGCGAGCAGTGCCACAGCGGGCAGGTAGGCACTGTTGTGTTCCTTTGCACATTACTGGCTGGTGGGCGGGTGGGTGCGGCCATGGCCATCTGTGCCATGTGCTGTGGCAGCTGTGTGTTGCACACTGTGCATGGTGCATGCCACTGTGGATCGGCCATTGCACATGTGTACCAGCTGCTGGTGGGGTGGGGTGGGTACGCGCCCAGCTGCCACTGGTGTTGCTGTGGTGCTGCCGATGCCCCGTGCCATCTGCCTGTCGCTGCGCAGTCAGGTGGCCGCTGGGCGGCAGTGTCCACCACTGTGTACTGTCGTGGCATGCTGGGATGCTGGCAGGCATTGGCCCACCCCCTGTGGGTGGCCAGGGCGCCACTCCAGAGGTGTGTGTTCCCACTGCCCATTGTGCACAGTGGGTGGGCATGGTTCCTTGGGACCTTGCACTGATCACCTGTCCATTCCTTTGTCATAGGCATCCAGAGGAGGTCACGGCTGCCCCTGTATTGTTGGCTGCTGAGGCAAATCATTTTGATTACCTCGACGACCCTGGAGGTGTCCCAGCAGATAAGGAGGATGCTGCTGATGGACCGGCAGAGGAGGAGGCGTCAGGCGGCGGCAGGCCATGGCTGCCCGTAGTTCATCCGCACCATGTCCCTTATACCCCTGACATCCCTTCCCCATCCGTCCCCTTTCCCACTGTACAGTCCGTTCTCTGTCCCCTTCCCTTGCTTTCCTACCCTTTCCCACCCTTTGCCATTGTACACAGTTATACTTTTCAATACAGTTATTTTGCTTACCTGCCTGTGTTGGCGTCTGCTTTGCAGCTGGCGTGTGGAGTCATGCTGCAGTGGCGTGGTGGGTGTCTGTGTTGTGTGCATGTGTCAGTGTGCGGGTCATGCATGGTGGTGTCCTGCCCCTTGGTTGGTGGCTGAGCCCTGGGATGGCCATGGGGTGGTTGTCCAGGATGTGTGGCATGTGTGTGTTTGGCGGCATGGTCCAGGGTGTGGCTTGCCAGGGTCTGGGTGGGTGGGGCACAGCACAGCGGGGGATCCAGTGACGGCCCTCCTCCGCCACTGGTGTCACCTATTCCCTGCTTCCTGTGCCACAGTAGTGTTCCAGTGGGGGGGGGGGCTGGATGCCTGTGTGTGCCCTGCTGATGGAGGCCACCTGTGGCCTGGCACTGTCCCCGGGTATGTTCCTCTGCCGTGCCCCATGCTTTGCCTCTGCTGCTGTGCTCCCACCATTGACTGGGGCTGGTCCATGTATGTCTTGGTGCTTGTCCCGTTGCGCCATGTTGCATCTCTGGTTGCACTATGGCGCAGGTCTGGTTGCACCCTGGCACACCTCTGGTTGCGCCATGGTGCTTCCATGCCATATTAAGCCGTGTTGCGCTGGCACATTTCCCCATGCGCAACTTTTGACTATGGCACTCATTGCGCAATGGCGCACTGGATTTGCGCTGCGCTGGACTTGCACCGGCATTTGGCACATTTCTGAATATCTGGCCCATTGTGTACAATATTCTCTGTTAAATAATGTAGCTAAGTATGTATCTACATTTAACTATAATAAGCCAAGGCTAGCTAAAATATATGTCTACGTTTAACTATTACAGGCTAAAACAACAGCAAGCTAAGTCAATAGTACAGCTAAGACAAGCTATAAAATGTAATACATTTCAGTTGCAAGACACTTCTGGAAAGTCCAAACAGTATTTATAACTTACTACTTAGGGAGCAATATCACTCCATACATTACTAATATCACTCAATACATTACTAATATTCTTCCCCTGCCACTCCCTGTTCCAATCTCAGCCAACAGCTGCACCCCTCCTCAGCTCCCTCAGCCCTCCCTCGTTCATAGCCTGATCTGATATTGCCTGTTTTATTCCCCATCTCCTGGCAGGATACGCTGGTGGGCTCCCCCAGTGCTGACCCTCCAGCATCTGGATCACCACGTGTCTACCTTCTGAAACCCCTGACCCACCACAGTCTGTGTTACTGTCCATCTCTCCTTCTTTATCATGAATACTCGTTTACTGTTTGCCCACCCTTACCACTGCTCACTTTATTTAAGTCTTTGATAACCGGAGGACTGTTTTCAGGCACGACTTGGGCCACAACATGCATTGAACAGAGAAGAAAAACATCTATACAATAGATAACAAATTGAGTAGTCATTACCATTAGGTGGTACAGGTTACAAGGTAAGAACAGGCAGGCAGGAAATATGCAATTCAATAAAAACTCACAGTTCCTCCGCAGGAGTTAGAAATAACTATACAGTATATTGCAACAGAATAAAAGACAGGGCAATGTGGTGCATAAAACATACAAAGACACAGTGGCGTGGTCAAGGAACCCACATAGAGCAGGGATGGGTACGAGGAGGGTGAGATTAGATAGGACACAGTGAAATGGGAGAAAGTGATTTAGGAGATCAGGCAGCAGCAGAAGGAAGGTGGCAGGGGACGGGGTTTAACTGGGAGGGCATAGGCACTTGCCAAAATAATGATCTTGATTCCTGTATGTTCTCCCTAGTCCACTGATGTTGCTGTACCCCCAGGACCACTGTTTGTACACTAATATGTTGCACTTAAGCTTCCTGCTCTTAACTAGTTTGTTATGATTTTTACACTGTTTGTACTGTATTATTCACTGTTAACCATACTCATTGTAAATTGTTCTTTGCTTTGTGTTGTTGTACTTCGCTTTCATACCAGGAACTCCTTGTAAATGACCATGCTCAATGGTGTTTTCCTGCAAATAAACTTGAACTTAAAATGTGATATTGTGACATTGCTAGTTGTATCCAGAAGCCTAGATCCAGGATGGTTTCTGTACCAAGTATGTCATGGAGGACAACAAACAGCAACTGAGAGCAAAGCCACTATTGCTAGTGGGAACAGACCTACCTTGCTATTTCTTCGCTAGCCTCCAACTCAGTATGCTGAAGGTAAACTGAGGTCTAATAGTGCAACTCCACTCTACCACCACTTGATTTAAAAAAAATTGAAAGACAGAATCCACCTTCAAGAAAACTGTCCAAAAGGGAAAACTGCAGTCTCAGTGTCAGTAAGGCAGTTTTGCAAAATCTTATACTGTAAACTGAACTTGTTTTTCTTACCAGCCTTGACAAGGCCCTTGAACCAGCATAAATAATGCCCACAAACAGCACAGAACCAGGTAGCCACGAAAACACTGCAGACCTGTGCAATACAAAAAAAAAAAAAAAAAATTGTTTCTAATTATATGAAGAAAGTACAGTTACATAAGAACTTACCGTAACAGCAGATCTTCAAGAGAGGCTCTTGCAGTAGGTAATCACCTTGAGGACTGCACCCCCTAGTGGCAGGACCACATGAAAGCTTTAATTAGCAGTGTCTGACAGGGGACCGCTTACCCGGCATCACATGAACGATGTCAGCGTGACACTATACAGTGGGCAGTTCCAACGCCTGCCTTCCAGTTCTCCCGACGGAGACCTCCAAGGAGGTGTGACAGGAGAATGGTAAAGAGGCTCCTGGAGCCCCTAAAGAGCTAACAGAAAAAGGAGCAGCAAACAAACTCGGGGGTAGAAGGGAAGGAAAAAAGGTTACCTACTGCAAGAGCCTCTCTCGAAGATCTACTGTTACGGTAAGTTCTTACATAACTGTACTATCTTACTTCGAGAGGGCTCTTGCAGTAGGTAATCACCTTGAGAACCGAATCCCAAGCAGTGTGAATCAGAAAACCTGAAACACGGGAGGCAGGAAAAACTGAAGAAAAGACAGTATGCTCAGGACGGGAGACCCTGTAGCAGCGGTAGGCCAAAACCTGCCTTTCACCTAGAACTATAATGCTTTGTGAAAGAGTGGACAGGGCTTCACTCTGGATGAATGCACTTCCCAGCGCCATCACCTCTGAAACTAAAATTGGCTGCTTCAAACTCCTCCTAGGGGAACATATCCACACTACAGGGGCCTGTGACTGCTTCTAGCCAAACCCCCTATGTTTCTTGGCAAGGACCTACTTCCAGCCCACTCACTACACTCATATCTCCACCCCCATCTACAGCCCATCAGTAACAGCTCTGATACCTCAGACAAAGGCCTAGTGTCACTTAGGGCATCTGTCCTGCTTGACTCCACTGTCCATCCTGCCTAACCCACCCCTTGCCGCCTCTAGACTATAGTCCTCTGTTTAATCACTCTAGAAGCCACATCCTCGATTGAGAAATGTCTTATTTTGATCTACTGATTGCTACTATATCTTATTATGACTCTATAACTCACTTGGATATGCTTATGTTCATCCTATGCTTGTATACTGTTTTAATGACGTGGGGCCTTTGAAAAGAAGTCTCCGACTTAAAGGTTTGCAATTCCAATATGATAAAGAAATAAATAAAATAAACTCCAAGTGGCCGCCATGCAAATATCAGCGCTGACACATTCCTAAAATAAGCCGTAAAGGCAGTCACACCTCTGGTGGAGTGCCCTTTAACCTCCCCTAGGAGGGTTTTCCCATATTTGTGATAACAGAAAAAATAATACAGTTTGCCAGCCCTTTAGACAGTTATAGCTTGGAAACTGCTGCACCTTCCCTTTTTTGGCACGAAAGACATCAAAAGTTGGTCCGATTTCCGGACAGACTTGGTCCTATTAAAGAACACAAATTTCTATGCACATCCGAGGAATGCAGAAGTGTCTCCTCCCGAAAAGAATGCTTGGGATAGTGGACTGGTAGGTCAACTGACTGGTTCAATGTGAACTCAGAAACCACCTGTGATAAAACTGAGGGTTTGTACACAGAACCATCCAGTCTCTGTGAAGATCAAGTAAGACTCCTAACACATGAGGGCCTGAATTTCCAAAATCCACCAAGCAGAAGTGACAGCAACTAAAAACGGAGCTATGCAAGATAAAAAGCACATCTCACTGGAACCGGACGGTTCAAAAGAAGACAGGGTTAATTCCTCCAAAATAAAATTAAGATCCCACAGTGAGACAGGACTGCGCACCAGGGGTTTCATGTGTAATATCCCTTTCAGGAAGACCTTGAAAAATCTCCAACTGAGCCACAGTTTTTGCCTTCCCCCAAGGTGTGATAGGCAGAAAAGGATGACAGGTGGACTGTTAAGGAAAAAGAAGCACAGACACCAATCAAACAGGTGCAGGAGATACTTAAGGAATCTGTGTCGCCGGGCAACAGAAAATGGTCCCAAACATTCAAGGTGGCCCATATGGAGAAGCGTTTCCACTTTATTTCATACGTAGTCCTGGTAGAAGGCTTTCTAGCCTCTACGAGGATCCGCGCCACTCGGTAGAAAACCCCAAAACAAGAAGCGGCTATGTCCTGAGGTGTCATGCATGGAAATGAAGGAACCTCAGACCTGGATGGACCAGAGTGCCCCTCCTCTGAGTCAAGAGATCGTGACAGAGGGGCAGAGGAACCGGATGATCCACTGCCAGCAGCTGAAGAAGCGGAAACCAAACCTGGCGAGGCCAAGGTGGAGCTATCAGAACCATATGCGCCCCTTCCGCCTGAAGCTTGAGAAGCACCCTGTGTAATACAGGAAAGGGAGGGAAGGCTTACAAGAAGTAAGTAAGTAAAACTTTATTTGTATTAGTCACTCTTCCAGAGTTCAGAGCACCTTAACAACATAAATAAAACAAAATATCAACTCCATAAAATACACTAAAACAGTAAGTATATACATTCTTACAGTATTTCCGACTGCCATTTTACCAAGACCCTTCAAAGGCCTGTCGAAACAAGTATGCCTTAAGAGATTTTCTAAAACCCTCCACGATCAGGCTATCTCATATCCGATAAGGTAGAGAATTCCACAGGGTAGGAGCCATACAGGCAAACGATCTTCCTCCCGAAGTATTCAGGCATACCCTGGGAATCTCTAGCAATCCCTCGTCGACGGATTGGAGTGGGCAGATGGGGCAGTAAGGAGACAGGAGTACTTGCAGGTACTGGGGTCCCTGGTTATGTAGGGCCTTAAAGGTCAGCAATGCAACGTTGAAGGTGATCCACCACCGTATCAGCAGCAAGTGCAGTTAATGCAGCACAGGTGTTATGTGACTGGATCACAGAAGAAAGGGTTCTGAAAGAACTCCTAAAACTGAAGGTGGATAAAGTAATGGGGCCTGATGGGATTCACCCCAGATTTCTAAAAGAACTAAGGGGAGAACTAGTAACACCACTGACTACCCTTTTTAACAAATCATGGGAGGATGGTGTGGTACCTGAGGACTGGAGGAGGGCTGATGTGATTCCCTTTCACAAAAGTGGGAACAAAATAGAGGCAGGAAACTACAGACCTGTCAGTTTGACCTCAGTGGTAGGGAAAATTATGGAATCACTTCTGAAGGAAAGAATTGTTGAGTACCTAGAGGCCAGTGGGGCAGAGGACCCAAGGACAGCATGGATTCACAGCAGGACGGTCAAGTCAGATGAATCTAATCAATTTCTTTGACTGGGTGACCAGGGAGGGAGGGACTGTGGACATGGCATACCTAGACTTTAGCAAGGCATTTGACACAGTCCCGCACATAAGATTAATAAACAAATTAGCCAGCTTGGGAGTGGATCCCAGGGTGGTAGCCTGAGTAAAACATTGGCTGGATAACAGGACGCAGAGGGTAATAGTAAACGGAGTCCACAGTGGAGAAAGGGGGGTTACTAGTGGGGTACCGCAGGGTTCAGTACTGGGGCCGGTCCTTTTTAATGACTTTATAACTGACATTGCAGAGGGACTGGAAGGAAAAGTATGTCTCTTTGCAGACGACACAAAGATCTGCAACAAGGTTGATACACACGGTGGGGTGGAAAGGATGAGAAGGGACTTGGCAAGGTTGGAGGAATGGTCAAATGTATGGCAGCTTAGATTCAAGCAAAGAAGTGCAAAGTAATGCACCTGGGAAAAAAAAACCCAGGGGAAGAGTACACAACAGGGGGTGAGATACTGACAACAACAAAAATGGAAAGGGACCTGAGGGTAGTCATATCAGATGACCTAAAGGTGGTCAAGCAATGTAACAAGGCAGTAAGGAGGGCTGGGGGGATACTGGGATGCATGGGGAGAGGCATCACCAGTGGAAAACAGGAAGTTGTTATCCCTCTGTACAGACAGATGGTAATACCACATCTGGAGTACTGTGCACAGTTCTGGAGACCCCATCTCCACAAAGACAGACAGAGTGGAGGCTGTCCAGAGGAGGGCAACCAAAATGGTGCAAGGTCTGCACCAGAAGACATATGAAGAAAGACTAAAGGAGCTTAAAATGTGTAGCCTAGAGGAAAGGAGAGAGAGATGGGACATGACAGAAACTTTCAAATACCTCAAGGGAATCAACAAAGTCCAAGAGGGTAGCATCTTTCAGAAAAAGAGATGTGCAAGAACAAGGGGCACAATTTGAAGATGAGGGACAGCTCAGAGGTAATGTGAGGAAGTATTTCTTCACAGAGTGGGTTGTAGATGCATGGAACAGCCTTCCTGAGGAAGTCATGGAGTCAAAAACAGTTGGGGAATTCAAGAATGCATGGGACAGACATAAGGCAATTCTAGTGGGGGGGGTAGGCTGTTAGTTAACTAGGATCTGCAGCTTATCCGTGACGTAGGGAAACGGGCAGACTAGGTGTCCAAGCGGTCCTTATCTGCCATCAAATTCTAGGTTTCTGTGTTTCTACATTTCTAGGGGTTCCAGTTAACAACCTGGCCGTCGCATTCTGCACTAGCTGCAAATGGCGGATATCCACCCCCGGTAGCCCTAGGTAGGGGGCGTTGCATTAATCAAAACGAGTGGTGACAAAGGTGTCGACCAAGGTGGGAAGATCTTCAGATGGGACCAGGTGCTTCACCCTAGCGATATTCCTCAGATGGTAAAAGGAAGATTTGACCATGGCTGAGATCTGAGCCTTCAAGGTCAGGCCTTCGTCAAATATTATGCCCAGGTTACGCACCTAACCAGAGACAGTTAGTGGGACCCCTCCAAGGTATAAACCAGAGGGTTTTCCCCACCCATGTCCCGGTCATCCTACGATCAGGGTCCACTACCAATACCTCCATCCCCTCCCCCCCAGAGCTCAACTCCAGCCAGCTATCACTCATCCAGTCCTGTACCTCCAACAGGCAGTTGTTAAACATCGAGACAGAGTCTAACTCCTGTTCAGGCACAAAAGACATGTACAGTTGAGAATCATCTGCACAGCAGTGAAAACTCAACCCGTACCACTTTATAATGTCCCTCAATGGCAGCATGTACACTGCAAACAACATGGGGGACAGCACTGAGTCTTGCGGTACCCTGCAGGGCAGCCAGTGAGGGGTCAAGGAGTAAATCCCTGACACCACTCTCTGAGATTTGCCCTCGAGGAAAGATCAAAACCAACTGAGGACCCCCACCCTCAGTCCACAGAAAAACCGCAGGCGCTCAAGCAGCACCCCATACTCCAGTGTCAAATGCCGCTGAGAGATCAAGGAGAACCAAGATGGAACAGGCTCTCCGTTCTCTAGCCATCAGAAGATCATTTAACACCCACACCAGGGTGGTCTCAGTGCTATGCCTTTTTCTGAAGCCAGACTGGAGAGGGTCATAGATACTGTGGATGGATAAATGATCCTCCAGCTGCAGAGTGACCACCTTCTCGATAACTTTCTATATAAAGGGTAAGTTAGAGACTGGTCTGCAGTTTGCTGGACAGTCCGGGTCAAGGGATGGCTTTTTTAGGAGGGGTCGCACTATTGCTCCATTAAGGGAACAGGAAAGATCCCTATCTCCAATGAAAATGAGGAATGGGCCAATGACTTCAACATACCCTAAAAGAAGGTGAGCTGGGCCTGGGTCCAAACTACAGCAAGTTGGCCACAGAGTTTGGATGATCCTCACTATATCCATGACTACCAATTGGCTGAAGGTAGACCAGGTCATCTGGGCATTAGTACCACCCGATTGATCAATGCAAGGTCCAATGGGGAGGCACTGGCTGATCTCATCCCTGATGGAGGACAGGTTATCAGCGAAAAACTACGCAAACTCCTCCCACTTTTCTTGTGACAATGGTCAACCAGAACGCAGACAGGCTGGATTGCACAGTCTGTCCACGGTCCAGAAGAGCTGAGCTGGTCTATTTTTCATTGCAGCAATTTCCCTGGACAGGAACTCTGCCTTCTCATGGGAAATTGCTGATTGGTAGATCTTATAATGGTCTAGCAAGCTAAGTCTATCCTCCTCCAGGCAAGTTTTCCACCAGTGTCTCTCCAACCTTCGCCCTTGCCTCTTCAACTCCCCAAGTGTCCCATCATACCAAGGCACACCCAATCGAAGGTTAAGAGGGCGAACATGAACCGGTGCAATGACATCCAGGGCCCCAACAACAGCCCTATTACAGGCTAATACAAGGGGCCCTGGGTCTGTGCTATCTGTTGGAATTCTCGAGAGGTCCAGTACCATCATTAGGCCTTCTGAGGTAACTCCTCTCAAAGGACGATACTGTACCAACTCCTTAGGGGCAGATCTATTGACCTATTACGGGGGGAAGGAGTTGCGAAACTGAATCTCAGGGTGTGATGGTCAGACCACCCGACTGGATCCACCTCCATATCGGAGATTTCCATCCCCAGGTGGAACACCAAGTCCAATGAGTGCCCCCAACCCCCACCCCGCTGTGTTGTGGTGGTAATAACACGTGTCAGGCCCAATGATTCCATCCACTAGAGGAGGTTTGTCCAAAGGGCGAGTGTTCATCGTCGACCCAGGCATTGAAGACCCCCAGATACAACCATCTGGGGCCTCCAATACCATCTCAGCGACGAAGTCCGAAACCTCCTTCAGGAAAACCCTCCCATCATCTGGTGGATGGTAGATGAGAAGGATCCTGTAACCTGCACCCGCACCCACTATACACTCAAAGGAGTTAGTAGTTCCAACTGGTGCCTCCCTGATCCCCAGTTCCTGTCTAAAACAGACAGTAACCCCCACCCCCCCCTATGGTCCACTCTCGGGCGGTGTATCACCGAGTATCCGACTGGAACTACAGATGCCAAAATGGGACCTGTATTCTCATCCAGCCAGGTCTCGGTGATGCAGGCCAGGTCTGCAGAGGCTCTCCCTGTCCAGCAAAGAGATAGCACATCTCGCCAGAAACACCAGGCCTGACAGCAAGCAAGCAATAACTTTGGAAGTTTTGCGTTGTAAGGGGAGACGAACAGATCTAGGTCTAGACGACTCCATATGTTGAAAATATGTTTGACCACATCCTGCTTGAGCTCCCACTTGTGAACTCTAACTCTGCTGCAGCTGAGACTGTCCACTAGAACATTTTGCACGCCAAGAACATGAACCGCTGTGAGGCGAATTCGATGCAGAATTGCCCAATGCCCCACCCGCATCGCGCCCCCCCCCACAAAAAGGAGAGGGGTACGAGCGATTGCCTCCTTGCTTAATGAGATACCACCTGACACACATATTGTCAGACTGGACTAACAGGGTGCCCTGACAAAGCAGATGCTGAAAGGCTGGAAGTGCCTAGAGCACAGCTCTCGTCTCCAACCCATTTATGTGCAGATGAAACTCTGCCACAGACCAGAGACCCTGTGTGTTGTGGCTCCCCAGATGAGCACCCCAACACATCCCTGACACATCCATGGTCATGGTATGGGAAGGAGGAGGGAACTGGAAAGGAACCCCTGTGGTGAGGTTGGTTAGAACCTGCCACCATTGGAGGTCCTGCTGCAACAAACTGGAGACCATGACCATATGGTCCAGGTCGTCCAGCCTCTGATCCCACTGTGCCCTGAGCGTCCACTGCGAGATAAGCATGTGGAACCCAGCCAGAGAAACAGTGAGGATGGCCACCGCCATGAGGCCAAGAAATCTAACGATCAACCTGACCAGAACCCACCTGCCAGAGCTATCATCCTAGCCTGTTCCTGCAACTTTTCCCACCTGTCCACAGGGAGAAAAGCCACGCCCCGGGCCATATCCAACACTGCTCCAATGAACTGACAACATTGGGAAGGAACAAGTTGGGACTTTGGGAGATTTACAGTAATCCCAACTTGTGCGAAGAGATCCAGAGTAACGAGAGGGAAGGTTCCAACTGCTCCTTCGACAGGGCTGCCAGGAATTGGTCGACAAGGTAGGGGACATGCAGTGACCCCAACATCTCAGAGCTGCTGCCGCTACCGTCAGGCACTTGGTTAACAGGTGTGAGGTGCCTCAGACAGGCCAAAGGGGGAGCCTGGAACGGGTATTGCGGCCCCTGAAATGTGAAACTCAGGTAGTAGCGATGGGCTTGAAAAATCAGGATATGCAGGGAGGCATTCTGCATACCCAGAGCACACAGCCACCATCCCATGCGCAGAAGGGGCAGCAGGCCTGAGAGAATCAGCATCTGGAGTCATTTTTACCTTGCGTACAGATTCAGGTCTCTGAGGTCCACAATGGGATGCAGATTTCCTGTTTTCTTGGGACCAGGAAGACCCCCTTTCCCCACCTGGCTATATGGAGCTGGCTGTGTTGCCTGTTTCTGCAAAAGAGCCTGAATCTCCTAATTTAGTAGAGGAATGTGTGCTTTCGTGTACAGGGGCCCTACTGAAGGCCTGTCTGGAGGCTTTTCTCGAAGCTCCAGAGTATGTCTTTATCCGACTGAGTCGGAAGACCGGTCATCCGGCCCTGAAGACTCCACGACATCAAGGGAAGTTCCACTGTTCACCCGAACCAATCACGGCACCTTCTAAGGGCCCGACGATGGGAGGCATGGAACTGGTGTGCAAGGAGACCCAGGAGGCGGATCCGCCAGTCCTTGGGGCACCTCCCGAGGGGGGGCAGCAGGTATCCAACTCAGAAACAAGCTGGGCCTTCACCCCAGACCACCAGGACTGCAGGATCGTCCAGAGAGCCATCTGAAGCTTAACAGGCAGAGGGGGCAGGTACAGTAGTAGGTACCCCACAAAGGGCCCGGGCATCAGATAACCCGGCATCAGATAAGAGCAATGTCAGATACCCCTGAGGATGATAAGGAACCCCGTAACCCGGTGTAAGGGAAGCCCGATGGCAGGTAGCATGAGTAAGAGGGTGGGGCTGATGTCAGGTACCCCAGCGGGGGGGGGTAGCCTAACAAAAGCCCAGACGGCAGAGTCCAGAAGGCCTGAAGAGGACCTATAGGTACTCCTGCACCTCCCTGAGGGACCGGGCCAGGCGCCTGCAGGAAGAAGACCAGAGTTCCGTGAAGAAAAAAACAAATGCAGGAACCAGGGGGAGCGCAAAATCCGAGCCGCCTGACGGGCAACTACCATAACCAGCTCTTCAGAACTCCGTGGCGGCCCTAGACCAGGAAGCCCCCAGAGGCCGAAGCAATCGCAGTACCCCTGGCAGAGGAGGCCCCTGTACTCAAGCCCTCTAAATGGAGGGCTAGGGAACCTGGCAAACAAATGAGAAGTCTACCAAGACTGCCCTGGGGACCGATGCCTCCTGGCTATGCAAGAGGGCTGCCCTAACTCCAGGCAGATAGTACCAATCCACTCTGCCAAGGCAGGCATCCGAGGAGGAGGCCCAACACTTCGGTGCTGGGAGTAAACCTGAAAATCCCCCGGATCAAACAGCCCGCCGGTCTAGTTCCACTAAAACTGGAACAAAGGTGGCCAACCTTCCAATGACTGGGAAGATGGAGATCCCAACTAAAGGTGTCCTGATATCGGAGACCCTATGGGCTGGGCCTCTGGGACCAAGACAATCAAAATGGAGAGAACCCCTTGTGACAGATCAACCGACGAAAGGGACCCTCGTGTCAGGGGCTCCGTCGACATGGACCCAACAGAAGGTGGGTTTGACGTGGGACTACCCTGCATCAGAAGGCCCAATGACAGGTCCGACATCAGAGTCTGAAACCCGACCTGGGCCCCTGAAGAGGCTGAAGGCCATGCGGGGCCCGACAAGAAGCCGGGACTCTAGGGGAAGAGGTCATCTGCCCCAAAGAGCCCCCTGACATCTGGGGTAAAACAGAGAACCCCAAAGTGGGAGTCTGACCTACGTTGGGTTCTTCGTCTGCACCAGTGCCCAGCACTGTAACAGGGTGACCCCTGTTATGAATAAAGGTTCCCCAGTTCAAAGGTCTAATAAAGATGTGCCCCCCCCCCCATTTCTTTCACTCTTTTCTGTCTTCGTTTTCTCTCTCAGCCTTCCTTTTCTTTCATGTCAGGGTGGCCAACCTGACATTCTTTTATCTTTACTATCCCTTTATACCTCTACTTTCTCCTGTGTATTGTGCAAATGAAGTGCTAGAAGCGCTTATAGATATTTCTCAGATCAAGAGACACTTAGCACATGTGGCGCTATATGTTTAAAACCCTGGTGCCACATTTTATCCATTATTGAGTGTCCAGAGGTATAGAAACATAGACTTTGATGGCAGATAAGGACCACTTGGCCCACCCAGTCTGCCCATTTCCCTACTTACTGGATAAGCTGTAGATTCTAGTTAACCAACAGCCTACTTCCTGCAACCTCCCACTACAACTGCCTTATGTCTGTCCCATGCATGTTTGAATTCCCCCACTGTTTTAGACCCAACGACCTCCTCAGGAAGGCTGTTCCATGTATCCACCACTCTCTCCAAGAAAAAAAATTTCCTCACATTACCCCTGAGCCGTCCCCCCTCTATCTTTAAATTGTGTCCCCTTGTTCTTACACAACTCTTTTTCTGAAAGATGCTACCCTCCTGGACTTTGTTGATTCCCTTGAGGTACTTGAAAGTTTCTATCATGTCCACCCATCCCTCCTTTCATCAAGAGTATACATGTTAAGCTCTCTCAGTCTCTCTTCATATGGTTTCTGCTGCAGACCCTGCACCATTTTAGTTGCCCTCCTCTGGACTACTTCCATCCTGTCTGTGTCCTTGCATGGATGAGGTCTCCAAAACTGCACACAGTACTCCAGATGGGGTCTCACCAACTGTCTGTACAGAGGGATAACCACTTCCCTTTTTCTACTTGTGATGCCCCTTCCTATGCATCCCAGTATCCCCCTGGCTCTCCTTACCGACTTTTCACATTGCTTACCCACATTAAGGCATCTGATATGACTACCCCCAGGTCCCTTTCCATTTTTGTTGTTGTTAGTACCTCCCCTGCTATTGTGTACTCTTCTCCTGGGTTTTTGTTTCCCAGGCGCATTACTTTGCACTTCTTTGTACTGAATCTAAGTTGCCCTGTGTCTGACCATTCCTCCAACCTTGCCAAGTCCCTTCTCATCTTTTCTACCCCTCTTGTGTATCAGCTCTGTTACAGATCTTTGTGTCATCTGCAAAGAGGCATACCTTTCCCTCAGACCCTCTGCAATGTCACCTATAAAGATGTTAAAGAGGACTGGACCCAGTACTGAGCCCTGAGGTACTCCACTAGTAACCCCCCTTTCTTCGGAATGTGTTCCATTCACTATTACCTTCTGTGTCCTGTTGTGCAGCCAGTTTGCTACCCAGGCTATCACCCTGGGACCCACTCCCAGGCTGACTAACTTGATTATTAATCTTTTGTGCAGGACTGTGTCAAATGCCTTGCTAAAGTCTAGGTAGGCCATATCCACAGCCCCTCCCTGGTCTATTACTTTGGTCACCCAGTCAAAGAAATCAATTAGATTTGTCTGACATGACCTTCCTGCTGTAAATCCATGCTGCTTTGGGTCCTGTGCCCCGCTGGCCTCTAGGTATGCCTGTATCTAGTGCCCCAGAAAAACAAACTCCTCTGTGGTGCCCACTCCCGATGTGCCGACTGTTGCAACTGCTCACTGCATGTGGCTCCGGCCACAGTATGCGACCCTAGAATTAGTTATTTATCAGAGCAAGATGCTCTGTGTCCTTATCACCGCATTGAGCGGTTAATATCAGCTGTGGAGCAGATGCGTGCTCCAAGTTACCAGGAACTGCTGCATGGTGTGGCGAAAATAAATAGAAAGCAGTACTGCTAAACTGTGTGACACTACGGGCAGGAAAGGAAGTGAAGCCCTGTAGTATCCAAATATGTACATAACTGTGCCCAGTTAAGTTGGTGCAGCTCCAGAATGTTGTAACTGGGGCTGCATGATAAATTAAGGGCATGAGGAATTTTGGGCCAGAATGAAATGTAGCCCAACAGCTGATATTTCAGCCATCGGCTTTCTGAAATAAAGTAAAACCTTGTGTGAGGATTCTGAATAAAAAAGGGTTTAATTTTGGAAGAAAGATTTCGTTAGGCTGGTGAAGCAAGGTTGGGCTGGAGAATTAGAGCCCTTGTTATAATTAAAACTCTAAAGAAACAAACTGTGGGGAAGTTCAGTTTTAAACAGCAGTTCTCTTAGGTCTCATGAGATGGCAGGAGAAGGGAGATGAGGAGCGCACCCTCAATCTCCCCTTCCCCTAGCCAATTCAGGGACACCTGAGTAATTAAACGTATTACAAATGTAACAAATTGTAATTACATGTGTGAAGCTACTGGGATTCAAACGCCCTACTATAGGTCTGGCAGCCCAAACAATGGCTGTTTATATAGCAGCATAGACTGTGATGTCACTCCTTCATGGGAGGAGCTTAGCCCCTAATTTATCTGAGGCCCCAAAATTAAGGCTGTTAGTGGTCCTACAGACCAGATACATTAGATATTTTTAGCTATTAATGTGAAGCCTTTTAGTCTGTAATAGGGTATAGAATGTTTACTGAGCCTCAGAGAAATGAGAGAAAAATAAAGGTATTTACTTTAATGAGGAGTCACGCCTGTGATGTCACCCATAGCCATCTTATATAAACCCACCATTAGGGGCTAAGTAAGTAGATAAGTGGGTCAGTAGTCAACTGACCACAGTAAGAGAAGGAGCAGAGCGTGAAAGCTTGCACACTGTTCTATATACTTTGGATTACAAAGAAAAGTTTCAGGAGTTTTTGAGAAGAAAAGCATTTCATGTATGTTACAGTGTGAAGGACTAACACCCTTTTCCTTTTTGTATATATTTATTATTTTTATTATTTTCTAAGGTGTCAAAATAAATTGACAAACACAAGCATTAGTTTTTATGCACTTTATATATTGCCTACTGTGTCTGTTATTACACTTGCGCTACCGGGCACCAGTGGGCGACACTGGGCTTAATGGCAGTGGCTAAAGTGGCGAGCGCCAACCAGAGGGATCAGGCAGGCAGACGACGGTGGAGCCAGCCAGTGATTCATCTGCCTGTGCCAGGCGCTCATCAGCAGGACCTGTGAGCGACTTAACGGCAGAAGCAGGGAGGACGCTGGAAGAGGTAGTAGGCAATCCTCCCACTAAAGCTGGGTATTTGTCAGAGGAGCCGGTGAATGACTTACCCGCCAGGCCTGTGCACCCACCGACAGAGCCGGCAAACGAATTATCAGCCAATGCTGGGCAGTCGGAGGGACCAACGAGCGACTTATCAGCTAATGAAGAATGCTCTCCAGAGGAACCAGTAAGTGACTCTCCTCTGGCGAGCAACTTACCAGCTGAGACTGGGCGGTTGCCAGGAAAACCAGTGAGCAACTTATCAGCAAGCGGTGGACGGTCGCTGGAAGAGCAGGCGAGCGACTTACCAGCAGAGGCTGAGCGCCCACTGGCAGGGCTGGTGAGCGACTTACTAGCCTCACCACAGGTATAAGGCCCACTAAAAGAGCGGGACCCTAGAGTAGTGAGAGTACCCAGTGGCCCTGAGACATCCACTTGAACCAAGACTGACTCAAGTAGGGGGCCCGAAGGCCAACCCCCGCCGAAAGGGGAACAGACAGTGCCTGAGAGGTGACCCCCCAGCCTCTATACCCACAACCCCAGAGGAGCTCAGGCACCAAGGAGACCGATCCCAGTCCCAAAATTCTTCGTGTCCCAAGATCTCTGCTTGGACTCCCAAACTCTTCCCGACTGAGACGGAGGGTCCACCTCAGTGCTGCTCCCTATCCATGTAGCCCATTTAGGGAGCAGGAGACCAGTTTACCAGGCATGAGAGGAAGAAGCAGGCTGCGAGGTCCATAGAAGGACTGAGGATCCAAAGCAGAAGGCGAGCTAAACAGCACCGTGAGAGCAGTCGGAGAAAAAACTCCTGAGCAGGAAACGAAGAAGAAATAACAACTAAACACTGTTGAAAAAAAGAATTTGTTATTCTAAGTTAAATGATACTAATCTGAAAAACGGCAGTCAACTGAAGCAGCGAGCTCTGCAAGGTCTGACATGCATAGGTCGATGGCAGGAAAGAACTGGAAGGCAGGTGTGGGGACCACCCAC
Organism: Neoceratodus forsteri; assembly: GCA_016271365.2. Taxonomy (NCBI): domain Eukaryota; kingdom Metazoa; phylum Chordata; order Ceratodontiformes; family Ceratodontidae; genus Neoceratodus; species Neoceratodus forsteri. The sequence continues at coordinate 1,218,715,939 of CM057455.1, forward strand.
TATATAGTGCCACGCTGATGTCGGTCATGTGACACTGGGTGGGTGGTTCCCCCATCAGACACTACTAGCTAAAGTTTCCATGTGGTCCTGCCACCAGGGGGCGCAGTCCTCAAGGTGATTACCTACTGCAAGAGCCCTCTCAAAGTAAGCTCAAAAACTATCTTTGTGTTTTGTAACAAAACAGTAGAGAGTAGAGTTCACACATAGTATTATTTAAACCTTCTTGTCTTTTGCACTAAAATATGTACCTACAGTTTTAACTCATGATGGGTTGTGTCAGTGAACAAGACACCTAAACCTACTAACCATTTGAGTCAGTGCTATAATTTTTTTAATCCAATGAGACCTACAATATGACCAACTGTGAAATTATGAGTCTACAATTGTAACTGGTAACACAGCTCTCCCAATGTCCATACTACCCCTACTAGCATTTTGTGGGCCACTTTAACACAGAACATTTTTTAAAAATGGGCAAAAACAAAGTATACTTGAGCTTCTTTCCACTTTTCTTCAGGGAGAACTGTCCCTACAGTGGACAGTAAATTCAGGCAATGACTCTGAACAGCAAGTAATGTAAGCAATAACACAAGACAGGATGTGCACCAAGCTATATGGACGTGTGCCCCTTATGCGTTAAGGCATGTGGCTGAAGGCAAAGTGCCTTCAACCACCAGGGATTTCCAGTGATGCATCTTTGACAACACCCTAGAGTGCGCATTTGCACTAACAAAATGGGTCTAACATTAAAATGTATATAAAATTAATGTCAACACATTTTTATTTAAAATAAAGATTTGTGTTTGGTTTATGTAAAGTAGTTCTTCTGCCTGTGGCCTCCCCCCATCACCATCTCATGCTTTGCTGGATCTTTATGATGCTGTGATTGAAATGTTCTGTTGTGCTTTCCACACTTGTAGTTTTGTTGTTTCTTATAATAGAAGCACTGTGTGAGGTATGTAGTGTAACCAGGAGTAGTTTCAGCAAGCTAGCTGATGAAAGGTCACAGTTCACATTAAGAGAATAGCAAGAGTTTTTCTTTTAAATATTCTCGGGAGGAAGCATGAAAAGGAATATAAAAGGTACAGATTCAACTAAAGGCTATGCAGCCACTACAAAAACAAAGACAAACAGTGTGTGACCAGGCATACAGAATGAGACCGTAGCTATTTTTACTGTCTATATTTACACAGTTTTGGGGGAATAATGTTATAAAATGGGTAACATATATACTGCTTTATGAGTTATAGCTGACTTTAGACATCAAAGTGACAACAGTACTGAAAGGCGTCAAGCTGTCCAATGAAGAAGCAGAACCACACGGAAAACCAGATGTAACATTTCAGATATGCTATCCTGTGTCAGTAAATTGCTTGTAAAGTACTTTGGGATACAGTGCATGACAGCAGTACAAACATTTTATCCTTTTTTCAGTCCAAGAATTGCAGTACCAGTAGTTGGATATGTGCCAAGGACCATGTCACTATGCAGACTGCATCATAGCCGGGCCACGCACTCGAAAAAGTAATAGAAGACTTGCTTAAATCCACATCTTTAGCTTCAAGAAAGGGGTAGAATCTGGAACAATGGCCAAAGCATCCCTCAACCAGAGATAACAACTAGGAAGCCAGGGTCAGATTTTTATAAAAAACTACTCCCCAAGTGCTACAGCAACCATTTCTCTTCATATGTTAAATCCCATACTGACTGGCAGTTCCGGTTGCTTCAGCTAGTCATTCACGTGTGTACTTATTTATGTGGCTAGTTTCTGCTGACCAGGAAGGGCGGGCTAGGGAATTCTGCCTATTTTCAGCCTTGCCCCATTGGGGGAGGCGGGGGAGTTACAGATGGAAACAAACTTACATCGACCCAGATTAAACTGTTGGTGGTATTTTAGTGAATGGAGGAATTTAACCAGGACACCGGGAAACACCACTCTCTTTTCGAAAAGTGCCATGGGATGTTTACTGTCCAGTTAAACAACATAACAGAACAGGCAGACAGCATCTAGTTTTAACGTTTAAACTGAAAGACAGCGCCTCAGGAGTGCAGCATCTCCTTTATCCCAAGCTCCTGATGTGGGGCTATACCCAAACTCTTCCGATCTTCCAGCCTCAGAGGTGAGTGTGCGACCTGCTGAGCCACTGCAACTTGATAGAAGACATATTTGAACTCCTCTTTTACTGTTGGAGTAAGTGAGTGAGAGAATGAGGTAAAGCAATTAATATGCTGATAAAAAAAGATGAATATAGTAGTAACAGGGTGGAATGAGAGAGAGGGCACCACTTACGTGGCAAAGAGCACTGGTTTCAGTGCTGCAAAACAAGATAATGATCCGGAGACATGCGAGTCATACTGCTCCATAGCCCTACTTCCAGTTACTAACATACTAAAATGCCAGCAGAATAGGCCTAACGGTCTTTCGTGTCTGCTCGTTTGGTCAGCCCCACCCTGGGAGCTGACCTTACTGCCCCCCTCACCCTCTCTGGCTTCTCCCTTCCCAGTCCTGGCTATTCTCGCTGCACTGGACTTTGCTTCCAGAACCCTTCCCCTGTACCTGTCCCACCCCCTCTTGAACCCCTCCACCGTCTCTGCCTTCACCAGCCCCCTGGGCAGCACATTCCTTGGCTCCACCACCCTCTCAGTGAAGTAGCACCTCCGCCTTTCTCCTGAAACTCCCCTTCCAGCTTCCACCCATGTCCTCTAGTTTGCCCCACCCTTCCTTTGGAGCACCCTAACTGCTCCTCCCCTATTTACTCCCTTCATGTACCTGAAGACCTCTATCATGTCCCCCCGGTCCCTTCTCTCTTCCAATGTGTACATATTTAGCTCTTTGAGCCTCTCCCCATAGGTCCTGTCCCCCAAGCCCCAGATCATTTTGGTTGCCCTCCTCTGGACCCTCTCCAGGAGTTCAATGTCCCTCTTTAAGTGTGGCCTCCAAAACTGCACACAGTACTCTAGGTTCGGCCTCACCAAGCAGTTACACAGAGGGAGTATCACTTCCCTCCTCCTGGAGATGATCCCCCTAGCGATGTATCCCAGCATCCTGTTCGCCTTGACCGCTGCCCTCCTACAAGTCTCCGAGTTGTTCATCTTGACATCCACCACCACCCCCAGGTCTCTCTCAGCCATCGAGACTTGTAGCATTTCCCCCCCAGGGTATACACTTGGCCCGGGTTTTTGGCTCCCAGGTGTAGTACCTTGCATTTCCCTGCACTGAACCTCAGCTTCCACTTTCTCGACCACCTTTCTAGAGCCTCCAGGTCCCCCTGTAGGGCCACCCTCCCTTCCTCCCCATCCACCACTGCCCCCAGTTTTGAGTCATCCACAAAGAGACTCATCTCACTCCTGATAACCTTCTTTATGTCGGAGACACAGGCATTGAACAGGAGGGGCCCAAGGACCAATCCCTGAGGGACCCCATTAATGACCCTCCTTGGGGATGAGACTAACCTGCCAACCACTCCGGTCCTGGAGCCAGTTTCCTATCCATCTGATCATCTGGTTCCCCACCCCCATTTCTCCCAGCTTATCCAACAGGCTCCCTTGAGGAACAGAGTCAAACGCCTTGCTGAAGTAAAGAAAGAGGATGTCCACCAGTATACCCAGGTCCAAGGCACTCATCACCCAGTCACAGAACTGATTTCAAATTATTTACATCCATTTTTGCATGATGGCTGCAGGGTTAGGTGGAGGCCCTAGTACACCTGGTTCAAACATGTTTTATCAAGGGGCGAACCTTCATGACAATATCTGGCACTTTTTTTTTTTTTTTTAATTCAAACTTTACTGAATTTTTTGGATAATTACAGTGCATCAGTATGACATCAATGCTTATGAGCAGATGATGAGTACATAGAGATAAGAAAACAGTTAATTGCACCTTGAAAACAGAGCAATGTTTATATAAACCTGTCTGCTGAACTGTGTCCATTTACTAATGACTGTGGTCGTCTGAATTTCAAAATGTCCTCACTGATATCGGATCTGTGTTACATCACCCATGGCAGCCACTTGTTCCAGAAGTTGGAAAACTTTTTTCATTTTAAGATTAATCCCTGCTTTTAGCTTACATCTGCTATATATGTTGCACTGTGTTCTTCCATTCCCTTCCTTTCCTTTCCTTTCCTGGAGATGGCTTTTTTTTGCCGCTGTCATGAGGATGGCCAGAAGAGCCACAGTGGTCTTATTATGAATAGAATCCTGAAAATGCAGCAATACCTGCATTTGGGGGAAAGAATTTCTATACCAAGAAAAGGTAACTGGATTTCTGTCCCCACTCCCTGCCAATACTGAAGCAAAAAAAGGGCAACTCCAGAAAACGTGCCTCTGAATAGCACATGGTTCTCCACATTTTTGCCAGCAAGTCATAATTCTCTGGAGGTCAAATTTCCCAGTCATTTGTAGGGTTCTGAGATAGATCAGGCACCTCCTTGATATCCTTCATTCTCAAATAGCCCCCACTTCCAGTTAGCCATCTCCATGGATACCAGGAAGGCGTCTGACCAGGTGGTCTGAGCCTTCCTTTGCAGCACTCTGGAGGTGATGGGATTTGGAACCAAATTTTTAACTTGCATCTCTTCCCTGTATGCCTCCCTATAGCCGGTGGTTCAAGTCAACAAGGACACTTCCAGATTGTTCCCACTGGGATGAGGTACTAGTCAGGTGTGCCCTCTTCCCCCCTGTATTTGCCTTATGTATAGACCCCCCCCCCATGGTGGTCCGTACCGTAACAGAAACCTCAAGGATATAATGGTAGGAAGGCTGCAACAAAAAGTGGCCCTATATGCACGTGATTCACTCTTTTTTTTTTTTTTGAGAGTTGAGTTCTTCTATCCCTGCCTCTCTCGAGAATTAGAGCGATATGGGAGGATCTCTGGTTACATGATTAACTATACGAAGTCAGAGGCACTTCACCTCTCGGAGACTCACCCCTGAGATTTAAGGCTAATTTCCCTTTCAGATGGGCAACACACATGATCAAATATTTAGGGGTCCGTATTACCCCCAATACAGTGAAATCAAGGGCACCTCCTAGATAATTTATTTATTTACAGCTTTTGACCAGGAAAGGTATACTAAGCTGTGATACTGAAATCACAGAGGATCTAAAAACCCATGGTTTGCTCACCCTTTTCTTGGGAAGTAGGGCAAAGGTCCTCAAAATAAAATGTCCTGTTGCGGCTATTTCTATTTCAGGTTCTCCCAATAAAAATACGCCAGTCACACTGGCAGAAATTATGCAAATTAACATTACAATTTTTCTGGAAGGAACACAGGGTAGGTACGAACACTCTGACACTGCCACGAGAGGGGGAAGGCTGGGGTGCCAAACTTTGAAGCATACTACCTCGCAATACACATATCGCATGTGGTGACAATAGCAAGCCAACGCCTGGACTCTGGTCGGTACGTGTTAGAAACAGGAGTACACTCCCTGCCCTTTTGTACACCTTACTGCACATCGTTTGAAAACCCACAGACATGCCATTCCTCAGAGGTGTTGAACCAGGTTAGGCATCTGACAGGCACTCTCAAAGAAGTGAGCCCTCTAACAGTCCTGGTAGGTGACCCTGTGCTCACTCCGCCCCAAAATGTTCATGGGTTCATGGACTGGAATAGACTGGGTCTTGATAATAATGGTATTTGTGTAATGTTCGACCACCTTAAACAGCCAGTGTACTGCCTGGAATTAGTAGTCTTTTCAGATATAGTCAGCTATCACTTCTTATATCCGAAATATTTTTTTCTTTTCTGTTTGCTATTAGATTTTCCATCTGGCAGTAGTGGGGTGATAAGTGAAGCAGCAATCTGTCTGGGGCTGAAAAAAAGTTTGTTTTGTTCCTCCCACTACATCATCAACACTGAGACAACACTGACTGTGACATCACAAGTAACCAAGGAGAACCATTTCCTCACTGCCAGATTATTCTCTTTCACGTGAAGCAGCTGGGATTGGCTCTCATTGGTTACTAGGGACGTCACAACTTTCTGCATTTTAATTGGTAACTTGTAAAAGCCACTGCTCAGGCTGCAAGGGTTGTGGTGCTTCAAGGTGTTTGGTCACATTTCTGATGATGTGGGAGAAACAGAACTGACTCATTTCAGCCTCCAGAGTACTGCTCTGCCAGGTGGAAAATCTAATTTGCAAACAAAAAAAAGAGAAACTACTTCAGATATAAGAAGTGATAGCTGATTGCATCTGAAAATTATTATTAATTCCCAGCAGTATGCTAGCTCTTTAAACAACAATTTAACCTCCAGAACAGTGATTTATTTCATTATATGCAAGTATGCCACTATACGAACTTGGATAATCATTTAGCCTAGATCTCTAGGGACGTAACTAAGTAGGAGAACTATCTGTACAGGGTAATCCGCCTGCAGCGAGGAGGAAATATAGTACATCTCCATGTCACACAGGTTACTGCAAGATGCAGAGGACCACTACCTGAAGGGGATTAGAACTCAAGAGGGGGTAGAATCTGGGACTCTAATATCAGAACAGGAGTGGGGTACAATACTGGAGAAGAGTTGAAAGGTCACAACATCTTCCATACAGACAGAGTACTGCTACAAGGTATTAGCAAAGCTGTTTCATACCCCAAGCATTACAGCTCATTTTTGGGGAAGAGGCTCTGATAGATGCTGGAGCGGCCGTAATGTACAAAGGGATCACCACCATATATTCTGGGACCATCCACTCATACGGGAATATTTTCACCAGATCCATACTGAGCAGGATAGGATTTGAGGTAGTTGCACCCCTTAACCTCTAAAAACATGGGATTTGGACTCCCTGTGGTAGGCCTACGGAATGCAGCCCAGAGGAACCTTCTCCACACTTTATCCTTTGTTGTGGTGATGGGGACTGGAGACTCTTCAAGGATGACAGACTTCACCTGACAAGAGAGGGAGCCTGCGCACTGCAGCAGAAGTCTGACATCAATATCAGATGTTTTTAAGCTAACTGTGGGGGCAACTGGGACTAGGGGAACCATGATGGCTGGTAAGAAGAAGGGGGTCCTAGCCAGTACTCTCCCACATCTGGGGGCCTTTAGCAGCAAAGTGGGTACAAAGACAGCTGTGATGTTTACTGGACTGGGGAGGGACAGTAGAGGGGGAACCGAAAGGGTGCAAGAAGGATAGTAGCAAAGCAGAATCACTGGTCAAATGGAAGTTGATATGTCTTAATGCCAGGAGCCTAGGTAAAAAAAAAAATCAGCAAGATACAGGTGCTGATGGCAGACAATGAAGTGGACCTTGTGGCCATCATGGAAAAGTGGCCTTCAGAAAACGATGACTGTGAATAGATGGTCCCTGGTACTCACTGTTCAGGAGGGATACAGGAACAGGTAGAGAGGGAAGTGTTGCCCTTTCAGTCGAGGAGGGCATCGAAGTGGCGGAAGATGGGTGCATCAGGGGTAGTAATCGGGAGGCAGAGTCACTATGTGTGCGACTCACAGCAGCCTTAGGCAAGAAGATGCGCTTGGGGTGATCCATAGATCTGGAGGGCAAGGGGAAGAAAGGGACACAGAGCTCAGGGAAGAAGTGGAAAGAGAGGTAGCAAAAGGGGAAGTAATGCTGTGGGTGATCTGAACCTGCGGGATATCAATTGGGATGTTCCAGTGGCCAGAAGTCAGGCCTTGTTGGGCACCTTCCAAAACTCTTTACTGGTACAGCTAGGTAAAGAACCAACCAGGCAGACCACAATTATTGACGTAGTGCTAACCAACTCAGAGGTGGTAGGAGCTGTGAAAGTAGGGGAGCCACTGGGGAACAGCAAACAACTCCATTTGGTTTTAACTGACCCTAGGGTCCAGTAAACCTCAATTGAGAGTTGAAGTCCTTGATTTTTATGAGGGCGGACTTCAATAGGCTGAGGGAGTTGTTCAGGGCTAAGTTGGTAGGAGCAGAAAACATAGGTAGAGTGGAAGAGAGATGGGGCCAATTAAGGGGGGCATTCTCGAGGTATCTAAGTTATGCATGAGAATGGTAACCAAACAGAAAAAAAAAAAAAAAACAGGTTCAAGCGCCCATTATGGTTCTCGGCAAGGGTCAGGGAAGCGATGAGGGCAAAGCAGAAGGTCTTCTATAAATATAAAGAAAAGCAGGGGGCAGAAGAATGGGAAGAATATGTACCGAACAACAGGGAGGCAAAGGTGGCAATTAGAGAGGCACAAGCAGACACAGAGCTGCGTAGCACAGAGGCAGTCAAGAACAGAAAAAACAGTTCTTCTAATATAATCAGGGGAAGAAAGGAGGGGCAATCATTAGGCTAGTTGAGGGGGGTAGAGTAACAGAAGAAGATGAGCAAAAGGTCACCATCCTTAATTATTCTTGCTCAGTTTTCAGTAAGGAAAATGGTGGGTTCTTGCCAGAAAGTGGCATCAAAGTGGCCACTAAGGGAGTCCCGGAGATGAGGCAGTCAATACACATACTAGTGGAAGGGTCCTGAAAGGGCTGGCACGGCTTAAGAGTGATAAGGCCCTGGGACCAGGTGGGTTGCATCTGTGGATACTCAGAGAATTAGTATCAGAACTGGCTGAATTCCTGGCAGGTCTATGCAACATCTCACTTAGGACAGGTGTGGTTCCACAGAATTGGAGGGTGTGGGATGTTGTTCCACTCCAAAGGAGTGTGGGGGCGGACAAGGTACAAACAGGGAATTACAGATCTGTCAAGAGAAGCTGATGGGGTCACTGGTCAAAGAGGACCTCATGGACTTCTTGAGAGCAACAGGCTTCAAGACAATAAATAAGATGGATTCATGGCAGGGAGGTCTTGTCAGACTAACCTGATAGTTTTCTTTGGCTGGGTGAGAAAGGAATTAGATAGGGGCCACACTATGGATTTGCTGTACTTCAACTTCAGCAAGGCTTTTGACCCAGTACCTCAAAGATGACAGCTGTTGAAGATGGAGGATCTGGATGTGGCTAAATTCATAAGGCTAAAGGGCAAGCAGCAGAGGGTTGTGGTCAATGGTGTTAAAAAGGAAAAGAGAGAGAGGTTACGAGTGGGGTTCCACATGGAACTGTCCTGGGCCCAGTCCTCTTCAACACATTCATCAGTGACACTGGTGAGGGAATGCAGAGCAGGTTGTGTCCCTTTGCAAATGACACTAAGCTCTGTGGGATGGTGGATAGTGATGAGGGAATAAAGGAATGGATAGTGATGAGGAAATAAGGGGAAATGCAGAGAGCCCTACAAAAGCTAGGGGGATGGTCAAGAATTTGGCCGTTGAAATTCAACACCAAAAAATGCAAGGTAATGCACCTAGGGAACAAGAATCAGAGGACGGAGTACTGGATGAAGGGGCAAGACTTAGCTCTACAGCTAAGGAACGGGACACTGGAGTGATCATCAGCAACTCCCTAAAGCAATTAAGTCAGTGTAACAAGGCTTATAGCGAGGCTAGTAGGATGTTTGGGATGTATCTGGAGGGGTACCGATGGCAGAAGGAAAGAGGCAATACGTCCCCTGTATAGACCCCTAGTGAAGCCACACCTGAAGTGTTGCACCCAGTTCTGGAGTTCTCACCTCAGGAAGGACAGGGATGGGCTCGAGACAGTGCAACACAGAGTAACAAAAAATGATTCAGGGCCAGCAGGGCAGATACTATGAGGTGCGCCTCAAGGCACTGAACATGTACTGACTGGAGATTAGAAGGGAGATATGACAGAGACCTTCATGTGCCTTAAAGGAATTAAAGTGAACTTCAGGAAACTATTTAGTTTGAATACTAACTCATGATTACATGGATATGAGTGGAAACTAACAGGTGGGACATTTAGGGGACATATGAGGAAGTACTGGTGGTGGAGCCGTGGAAGAATCTGCCACCCAAGGTAGTGGGTGCAAACAATTAGGGGTTTCAAGTAGGGGGTGGGACAGAATGAAGGGTATAGAGGTTGCTTGGGGCGACAGACTCAGGGAGGAGAATGGGGGGAGGATGTGGAGGGCTAGAACCCTTGAGGAACCGTAGGTTCCAGGGCTTATGGGGAACCTGGGCAGACTGGATGGACCTCTGTTCTTTTTCTGCTGTCATTGTCTAAGTTGCTATGCAAAGGATACAACTGAAACACTGGCTGCCTGTTACTATGCCTGTGGTGACAGAATGGAGGGAAAGGGCCACGGCTGTTATCCAAATGCAAAGATTCATGGCAAACCTCCTCCTCACAAGGAACACTGGTACACAAATAGAAACAAATGGCAAGATTACCAAACACAGGTGGGAGGGGATGCATAGGACAGCTGCGATGACACCAGGGAATCCCTGGTTTACCTTACTTTCACCCCGGTCTACCTCCTACATGCAGAAGGGATACAGAATACTCCCCCCCCCCCCCACCTACTCAACAAATTACCAATTTTCTTTAAGTAAACAGCACACACTTCTTTGTTGTTTCTAGTTAAGAAATGTTTATTAGAATAGTTAAAAGGAGCTCATGTTGCCCCTAACAAACTGTATAATTATATACAAGGAGGGTCTTAAACAGCTGGTATGGCACAGCAAAATGCTACCCATATCAGAGGGTACTCTGAACTGCATAGCACTAGACTGCTAAACATTTTTTAAATATTTTTTCAGGTTTGCACTTTTAAACACATGAAAAATAAAGCATTTTTAAATTATGTTAATCAGTGCCTTGTGCTCTGTGTTTTTACAGTTGAGTAGCACTTTCATGCTCAAAACTGCTAATCAATAATGTTGGCTTATTTAATACCCTGATTTGTACAAAATGACTTTCTATCATGTACTATGAATGCTTTAAGGCACATTGGGTGTATGTGTGTACTCTTTTATAACTAAAGTTACAAAAAAAAGAACACAGCATTTATGGTAGGGTGCATAAATGATATAAGAAGGTGGATATTTCCAGCTTGTGTTGTTTCTGTGAATACATACACAATTAAAAGCCTCACACCTGGCCCGGTGGCGCTGAGGGTTGAGGCGCTGGATGCCACACTTCGCACCACGCCGGCGACCCGGGTTCGGGAGCGGACTCGGGTCATCGGTGGGTCGGCCGGAGGGAGATAGGCTGGAGCATCCAACGACAGCTCGCCTTCTCCGGGGAGGGATTCAGCCGATGCCCGACACTTGCATGACCCCGAGCAGAGGCTCGAGGAACTGCAAGCTCCACTTGGGGATGGGCGGCCATTGAGCAGCATGGACATTGGCGCGTGCGTCATGACGTCGGGGGAGGTTATCTGCTGCTCGGGGAGAGAGAAAAACGCGAAACAAGCCTGCCTCAGCCGGGAAGATGGGAGGACCATGGCCGTGCCCATGATTTGCCTGTGCCCGCCCAGCAGACCTCAGACCGATGAAATGTAAGTAATGGGGTTTGAGCCCCCCGCCTCATCCCCGCCCGGGGGGGTAATCCGCGGCTCCACGGGGCCTAGGGGTCTGCTTGAGTAGGGTTCCGGGCAGTGGGATGTCCAGTTGTCCCCCCTGAAGGGTCGGAGGTGGCAGGCTGGGGAGGAGGAATAAATAGAAATTTCAAAAAAAAAAAGCCTCACACCCAACACAAGGCATCAGGGGAATGCAAAGCTGTATGTGTTGCGAGTATAAACCGTCTAGAAATTTATTCAACCAATTATACATTCTGTTACACATGTCACTACTCAGGCCTCACCTCAGCCAACTCACACACACGAAACGTAACAATAATCTCTAACATCTGCACAAAAGAGTACACGTGACAACAACAGTAATATTTTTCTCCAATGAGCAGTACCATTTTGTTTCAAATCCTCAAACCTGCTGAAGTACACGTACCTGGAAAAGCTGCCAACATCCACGAATCCTAATTTCCAGGTCACATGAAGCAATAATCCTCCAACTAATGTCTGCCACCTGAAAAAGTAACACAGCATCAACTAAAATATACTGTAAAAAATACATATTCTAAATATGATGAATACATAATTCTAGATATGTTGCAGGACTGCCTGCTGATGCAGCTGTTCAGGAAACCTACAAGACAGACTGCCGTGGGGGGTGCGGAGTAAGCAGCCAACAGAGTAGACGCTCTTCACTAAGCTCTTCCTTGAGTTTTGCACATATTGCTTCTTTTGCCTCATAATCAGTTTTTTCTTTTAAAACAAGTTGTGAGCTAGCTTTGTCAGACCACCCTGATCACAGCGCTATAATTTTCTAGTCCCTGACTAATGGAAAAGTCACACCAGGGACCAACACAAGATGCCAGAAAAGGCAAACTGGTAAAGCCTAAGATGGCACCTCCAAAGACGGGGCGAAGAGCAGACAAGTGGCACATTGGACCCATCTAACATGACCTTATTACAGGCTGTGCAAGACCTGAGTAGGGATATGACTCAAGCAGCCTGTGAAAATTTTTTTTTTATCCGAACTCTTTTTCTTGCACCTCACCTCGGGGAACTCTCTCCAGCAACCTCTGCCACCGGTCTCTACCTCCTACCCGAGATGCTTCTCGATATCTCCTTCGCCTGACACATCCCCCAGATTTGAACACCCAGGAAGGGGCTGCCCTATCTGCCCAGGGTGCTCTATCTACAGTATAGAGTGCCATTCCAAGCAGGGGTCCAGGAGAGGAGAGTGCCCGGTACTGGGAGTGTGGTCCGGGACCAAGGTGCCTTCGCCTATCCCCGAGGGAGGGATTTTCACTCTAGTACACCCCCCCGAGCTGGATGTGCAATGCCGGCCCAGCCTCTACATACCGCCCATGCACGCTCGGAAGATGTACGCCCAACATTCCCTTTCCAGCATGGTCTCTGTGGCTGCAGTGCACCTGGTCACCACCGGGTGCCACTGTTTGTGCGAGACAGATCCCCCCTCCCTCCCAGGAGAGGAGAGCAGTCCTACGGATGCTCTATCCTCTCCTCCCCAGCCGACCGTCGGCACTTTGAGCTCGTTCCAGAACCCAGGTCGCCGGCATGGTGCGAGGTGTGGTGTCCAGCGCCTCAACCCTCAGTGCCACCGGCCCAGTAAGCAGCCTGTGAATTAGATAAAAAAGTGGATGCTTTTACCGCTCGCCTTACTACAATGGAAAACCCGAATGGATGCAGTGGAAGACACTGTGAAAACAATGGCGGACTCTCAAAATAAATCTATGGTGGTAATGTCGAGGCTGGTCTTTGAAAATAAACTGCTTAGGATGTGATTAGAACATTTGGAGAATGGCATCCGTGCTGCAAACTTGAGAATGGTGGGAGTACAGGAGGGTAAAGAGGGGCCAGACTTAAAACAACTGGTAATAGAGATTCTTCAAACTACATTAAAATTAGACTCAACGTCTGCTGTTCTGAAAATATATTGAATCGCCCCTCGGAAACATCCAAGCAACCCAGAGGAACCCCACACTATATTGATCAACACTTATAGAGCTCACATTCAGGATGAAGTGTTGAATACTGCTAAGAAACAAGGTTGTCTGCAGTTAACAGATACACTGCCATTTATTTCCTGGTATCAGCTTTGCCACCCAGCAGCATCGGAAAAGTTTGGATGCTGTCCGGGTGGGCTTACAGGCCTTGGGAATCTCACACTTGCTTCAGCTACCTGAGCACTGAAGGTTTTATACACAGGTAAAAATCTTCTTAATTTACAACTCCTGCCACTGTGAGTAAACATTTAGATAAAATCAATGCAGACTTCGCAGCATGAGACGAGGCTGAGGCTGAGGGCATTGACTATGAACCTTGACCATGCCACAGACCTCTCAATTTCTGGAACCTAAACAGTTTTTCAGAAATCCTCTATACTGCAAGGGATCCAGCGTGCCTTGACCAGGCCACGGACCCCTCAGTTTCTGGAACCTAAACAGTTTTTCAGAAATCCTCTATACTGTAAGGGATCCAGCGTGCCTTGAGCAGGCCACGGACCCCTCAATTTCTGGAACCTAAACAGTTTTTCAGAAATCCTCTATACTGCAAGGGATCCAGCGTGCCTTGAGCAGGCCACGGACCCCTCAATTTCTGGAACCTAAACAGTTTTTCAGAAATCCTCTATACTGCAAGGGATCCAGCATGCCTTGACCAGGCCACGGACCCCTCAGTTTCTGGAACCTAAACAGTTTTTCAGAAATCCTCCATACTGCAAGGGATCCAGCGTGCCTTGAGCAGGCCACGGACCCCTCAATTTCTGGAACCTAAACAGTTTTTCAGAAATCCTCTATACTGCAAGGGATCCAGCGTGCCTTGAGCAGGCCACGGACCCCTCAATTTCTGGAACCTAAACAGTTTTTCAGAAATCCTCTATACTGCAAGAGATCCAGCGTGCCTTGAGCAGGCCACGGACCCCTCAATTTCTGGAACCTAAACAGTTTTTCAGAAATCCTCTATACTGCAAGGGATCCAGCATGCCTTGACCAGGCCACGGACCCCTCAATTTCTGGAACCTAAACAGTTTTTCAGAAATCCTCTGTACTGCAAGGTACTAGCCCTGACTTTTGGATTCTGGTACCAGTGGAAGCTGATTTTTGCTGAACACATCACTATCTACTGTATCTCTCTCTCTCTCTCTCTCTCTCTCTCAATTTGAATGTGTGTGCCAGGGTTTAATAATTTGTTTAATCCTTACAGTCATTTTAAGTACTGAGTTGATATTAGAAGTGAACTGTGAGCCTTGACTGTGTAAATCCTTCTGCTGTCTGGCCTGCACTCTGTCTCCTCCCCAACCCCCAAACAGTGTGCTGTGCTCTCTGACCGTGCCCACTTCTATTATTCTTTTTGTTCTGATGTAAAAAGCCTCCTCTTCCAGCCTTTAAAAATCCTGTTTTTCTACTTTATGTCAGGGATCCAGCGTGCCTTGACCAGGCCACGGACCCCTCAATTTCTGAAACCTAAACAGTTTTTCAGAAATCCTCTATACTGGAAGGTACTAGCCCTGACTTTTGGATTTTGGTACCAGTGGAAGCTGATTTTTGTCGCCCTCCACCACGAATTGTTAAATACACCTAAACCACTCCCCCTTCTGTGCACCTTTCTCCCATTGGCCATCTTGCCATACACAAATTTAAAGCTACTGAACACCTTCTAGAGTGTGTTCTTGCCCCAGAGAACTACATCTCTAACTGCCCCTTGCCGCACCACTCCCTCCTCTCCCCCTTCATAAGGCAAACCAAGCTAATTCCCTCCTACTACTTTCCATTGTCCCCACTCTCCTTCGGAAAGATGAAGCTGGCACTACCTATATTATGTGCCATCTCCCTAACTACTGCGCTGGTACTGACCGACTTCTGTGCGACAGTGCTGGCCTGCGATCAACAGCGCCCCTCCTCTCTCCGATTCTCCCCCTCTCCCCATCTCAACCCTCTTCACTCACCACTAGGGATAAGTCCACCCTGGGGTACATCTCTCTCATCCTACTCACTAAAGGAGAATGCCACCTCCTTGGTCACTACCTGGTTAACCTCTCCTGATCTCCTTCTATTTCCTCCTGCCCATACATTCTCCTACTATCACTGCTCTCCCTTGCTGGGGACACTGAATGCAACCCTGGCCCAAAAAACTCCCATATCACCCCCACCTCCAGCATCTGGACAAATGCCCCTGGTCTTAAAATCGCACATATCAATGTCTGCAGCCTTCCATCTAAATTCACTGACCTTGAGGCTTGGATTGAGCTACACAAGCCCCATATTCTAGGACTCACTGAAACATGGCTAAAGCCACACCACACCGAAAACACCTTCAAAATACCTGGCTACTCTTACCTGCACCACGACAGGCCAGGCAGGAAAAAAGGTGGTGGTGTGGCCCCTGCTCCTAAGGGAACCCCTCTCAGCCAGCATTGTCCTACACTCCAACCCTTCCTCACCTAGTGAATGGCTACTCTCCGAATTGACCCTGGGATCCTGCAAGAAACTCTATATTGGCTGCTGCTACAACCCCCCGCAAACGGAACCATTGGACTCACCAGCCTCCTCCAAGGCCTGAGATCTCTAACTCCCCATAGGGAATCTATCCTTCTCAGCGACTTTAAACTGGCTGAGCTGCCACCAGCCTGACTATGTATCCCTGTTAAAGCAGCACAACCTGGTGTAGGTGATCACTCTTCCCCACCAGACTTAATCCACAGCTCAGCCACCCAGACTCTGCTAGACTGGATCCTCATAAACAGGAAGTACAGAGCATTACATGCTGGCACCATGGCTGGCTCTGTAAGTGATCATTCACTGACCTATCTCCTCTGGTCTTCCAAACTAAAGTGCCCCCCCCCACCCAAATACCTATCTATAAGAAATTTCAGCTGCCCATTCTCCACAAATCTCCTCGAGGAGGCCCAGTCCTTGGACTGGTCCACGCTTTTTTCCCCTTCCAATGTAGCCATGGCAGTTTCCACATTTACCCAGACTCTACTAACACTCCCTGTCACTACCAGATGGGTCAGAGGTGGGTGCTCGCGTTGGGTCTTTAAAGGCCTCCTAACCCTTATGAAGGCCAGAGATCACGCCTGGTCCACTTTCAAAGCAACCCCCTCTCCTGCCCTCTGGGATGTTTATAGACACATGAGGAACAAATGTAAACAGCAGGCCAAATTTTTTTAAACAGACCCACTTCCGCAACCTGCAAAAGGCCAACCTTGGAGACCCTAGAAAATTCTGGGACTCAATCAGCTCCTTCCTAAACCCCCGCTCCAGCTACGCTGCACCACATCTCAACTCCCAGGATGGGCTGCTGACCGACCCTCACGATGTGGCTAGTGTCTTCAACTGTAAGTTCACCAACTTATCCATGTACCTAAATAAGATGCCAACTGCCCAACCTCAAAGCCCGGCCCTAATATCCGACACACTGCCATCCTCCTCAAGCTCTGCCACTCACCTGCAAATACCTCCATTCTATTTTAAAGCCCTCTCCATACATGATACAGTGAAGCTACTCAAACATCTACCTAACCACGGCTCCTCCGGATCTGATGGCCTATCTCCAGTCTTTCTTAAGCTGATCTCTTTGGCGATTGCTAAGCCACTCACCTTCATCTTTAACCTTACCCTTTCCACCTCCTCCATGCCTGACCCATGGAAGATAACTAAGGTTATCCCCATTCTTAAATCCGGTGACCCCAAATCCTCCGACAATTACCATCCAATATCCATCCTCCCTCATCTCAGTAAACTACTTGAGACAGCAGTCCGCAATCAGCTCACTGAGTACATAAGCAAATACACCCTCTTATACAACCAACAGTATGGCTTTTGCAAGAATCATTCCACCGCCACTGCCCTCGCTCTACTGACCGACCACATCCTCTCTAACATGGATAATGGTAAAGCCACCGGGGCTGTCTTCATCGACCTCTCAAAGGCTTTTGACATGGTTAACCATGCTCTCCTTACCTCCAAGCTTAGCCTCCTTGGTTGTTCTCAGAAAGCCTCAAGCTGGTTCACTAGCTACCTTACTGATCGCTCACAATTTGTGTGTATTGGTCAAACCTGCTCCCCACCTGCCTGTCTCTGTGGGGTCCTCAAGACTCAATCCTGGGTCCCTCCTTTTCTCCTTATTCGTTAATGCACCTCCCTTCGACTGCCTCAACTATAACTCTCTCCTGTATGCCGATGACCTTGTCCTCTTCCACAGTGACAAATCCACGGCCGCAATTTCTTCAGTTCTCTCACACAACTATGCTGCAGCCCACAGCTGGTTCTCAAAAAACCTCCTCTTAGTAAATGCCAAAAAAAAACAAATCTATGCTGTTTGGATCTAAGCCCTTCCTGGCCAAAACTAAAAGCCACGCCCCCATATGCATTCTCACTCCAGATGGTACAGCCCTGGAGGATGTCAACACCTACAAATACTTAGGAGTACTGCTCAACCCCTCCCTCACCTTCACTGAGCATGCAAATTCCCCTGTCAGAAGGTTCCATCAAAGGTTAGGTGCTGCCTATAGATTCAGGCAATACCTTACCCCTGAAGCTAGACTAGCCATTGTTCAGGGTAATCTTCTCCCTATTCTCGACTACTGCTCCCTTATTTATGCCAGGATCTCAGCTATTGCTATAGCTAAACTCTCCATTGCCTACAACAGCGCCTGCCGCTTTGCTTTATTGGCCCTGTTCTCCACCCACCACTGTACCCTCTATAGTACCCTTGGATGGCTACCGTTGCAAGGTCGCTTTGATCTAGCCCTCTGCTGCACGGTGGACAATGTCATCCACACGGCTCCAGAATCCCCCCTAACTGCCCTTCTGAAAACCCGAACACTCCTCCGCAACCTCCGCTCAAATGGTACTCCCCCTCTAGCTGTTCCTAGGGTATCCACCAACATGGGTAGCAGAGCTTGGTCTGCAGCTGCCCCCCTGCAGTGGAACAAACTACCGGCTGAACTCCATTACATTGACACACACTCCAGTTTCAAGTCCCACCTTAAAGTCTGGTTCCTGGAAATCTCACCCTGCCGATGCTCCCAGGGGTCTCACACCAACCCACACTAGTCAACTCCCCAGCCCAGGGGTTACCCACCCACCCACACTAGTCAACTCTCTTGCCTACAACTGTTATATTGCATTTTTCACAGTAATATTTGACTTCCTTGCCTGTATGTATTGTATATACATTTTTTTACTGAGTATTCTGTGTATTACTTGCTCACTGGACAATTGAGTCTCACATTGTACACTGTGCCTATGATTTGTTTGTTTGTACCAAGTCTTCTCATGTCTGATATTGAAACCTTGTATTCACTGTTCTCAAATGGACCTATGCAACAAACCTGTGTATTGTGTCTACTACTGTTGCTTGTGTCAAATCTGTTTCATGTGTATTACTGTTACCTTGTACTCCACTGTCACCCTGCACCATGTGTCATGGCCCGGGTCGTGCCTGAAAACAGTCCCTGGGATCAGTGCACTCACCCGGTTATCAAAGTCATAAATAAATAAATAAACTCTGTCCTTTGTTCTAAACTTTAATGGGACTTTATGTTTGGTTTTTCTGTGGCTGTGAAATATAACAGTTTTAACAGCCACAATAAGTTTCCTGTTTTTTTTAACAGGTTTCGGCTTTAAACACATGTCCACAGGTAGCAGCTGTAGTTGCTCTCCCTTTACACTATGACAGTTTCTGATAGTCATGACTTGTTTTTCTGATACTGAGTAATGTTATATGGGGATTGTAGTTTGTTAGCATTAACCTGTTATTTACTGTTCTTGCGAAGCTTAAATGGGGGAGCCTCATGAAAAGTCCTTAATTTACTAGATGGAAACACTCTACTAAATACATGGTCACTGGTGGTCACTTTTAGCAGCCAAATTGAGTGATTTTTACCCGGGATCGCCACCTTAAGAACTCTTTATGAACACCATGGTCTTGCTGTAATGACTCACTATAGTTAACTTGACGGGCCTCTTGATTTATTCTGCTATTCCCTTTCTATGTCGTAACAAAGGAGAAAGGATCTCTCCTATTTTTGAAATATCTGTATACTGTAATGTTTTACTCAGCACCAATTGTTTTCTGTAGACTGTATTTAGTGAAAATGAATAAAACTCACCAACTCGGAACTGGTAGGTGGAATGAGGATCGGGGAACCAATGGGGTCCAGTGACTATAATACCATATGGTTTGAGCTGGCCCAGATTATCAGTATAACCTCATCATAGCCTGTGTTCTGGATTTCAGGCAAGCTCAGATGAGGCAATGAGTCACGAGTAAGTTGACTGGAGTAGACAAAATTGGAAGGAGGGTGGAGGAGAGGGGAGAAACTTAAGGGGCCATTTGTGAAGCAAACAAAAATGCTTGAGCATGGTTACCAAGGGTAACAGGCATAGGAGACCAATCTGGTTCTCTATGAAGGTCAGGGAGGCAACAAGGGCCAAAAAGAGGGCCTTTGTTGGGTACGAGGAGAAACAAGAGACAAGGAGTGCAGCAAATACCAGGTAAAGATGAAGGAGGCCAAGAAGTCAACCAGGGACGCAAAAGCAAACAAAAAGCTGTGAAATGTGAAGGCAATCAAGGGAGAGGAAAAACAATTCTTTAGGCAGATGGAGGAGGAGTAGGGTAGTAGAGGACAACGAGCAGAACAAAGCCATTCCCCTTTTTTGTTAATATTTTATTGAAGGCATACATAATCATATGTACATGATATAAGGTATAATTTAAGCACTACTTCATATAATATAACAAAACAACATTATGGTGTTCACGCCCTTGGTACAGTATTGGGGGTTTGAGCACACACATGTATTATAGTCTCACCATGACATATCCCATTAACACTTTTGTTGGATGTAGGTATGGGTAGCCAGGGAGCACATTGGGCAGAAGTCAGGAATGATGAATTCTCCATCTCCCCTTCACACCTCTAACTCTTCTACCCCCTAACTAGACCAAGAAACACAGTCGCCCTCTTATGGTACAAAGGTATTATCATGCAGCATAACGTACATCACCCATGTATGCCATCTTGACATCAAGATGTCTAGCTTTGCATTTAGGCCAAAAGTAATTTTTTTCCATTTTGTACAGTTCATTTACCATAGAACTCCAGTGCTCCAGATCGGGTGGTTGGGCTGTAAGCCATTTCCTAGTGTTTGGCTGCTGCAATCATAATACCCATTAAGTACTTCACCTGTCTGTCCTTCAGCTGCCAGAAGTACAGCGGATGGTGGTATAATTCAGCCATTAATCTGAAGAAGGCATGCAACACCTCAGCCACTGCTCCCTCCACATCAGCAAGGAAGGGGGTCAGAGTGGGACATACACATATAATGTGAGTGTGTGTTGCCCAACCCTCTCCACACTGCCTCCAGCAGGCTGCACTGCCTCCCACCCTTGCAGCCATTCTAAGCAGCCACTTCTGCTCAATATTCATAGTGGAGGATGATGGGTGTCAGCCTAAAAGTAGCAAAATTGCTGCTGCAAGGGGGATCCTATAAATAGGGCAGGTGGCAATTCCAGGAGAATGGGTTAGAAAATGCCTGTTGGCCCAATAGGTAGCGCCATGTGCTCCCATGCTGGCCACCCAAGTTCACAAGCAAACCCAGGAAGCCAATTGGGCAGTCACAGCCAGAGAGGAAGGGTGTCAGCATCCACCCCACTAGTGACCCCTGCAAGCAGACCAGGGAGCTTGCTTCCTCCGCAGGGGCATGTTATTGTGTGTGAGGTCTGATGAGACGGGCCTGATGTCAGGAAGGTGCTGCTGGTAAGATAACTCACCTACTTGCCACAGTCCCCACACATGACTGGGCTCTGACTCATCTGGATACAGGCACCGGGGGGGCAGACAGACCTCCCCACCCCGTAGCACCGCCATGAGGCACAATCCATGGGGGGACTTAGAGCAAGTTAAGTCCCAGGTGTGGTAAGTGACATTGCCGGGCAAGTGGAGGGAAGGTGCGGCTAGAAGAGCAGGGAACATAAAGAAATGATTACCTGAAAAAAAAAACAGCTTGCAGCCCTGAAAATAGACAAGGCTCCAGGGCCAGATGGGACTCCCCTAAGGGTGCTCAGGGAACTGGCATCGTAAATGGCTGAATCCCTGGCAAGGTTATCCAGTAGCCCACTACAGTCAGGAATGGTTCCAACAGACTGAGGGTAGCAGACATGGTGCCACTCCACACAGGAGGAGAGGGGGAGGACCCGAGAAATTACAGGCCTGTCAATCTCACCTCCACTGTAGGTAAACTAATGGAAACACTAATCAAAGAGGACCTAGTGCACTACCAGGAGAGAAATGAGCACCAGGACAATAAGCAGCAAAGTTCATAATAGGGAGGTCTTGTCAGCCCAACCTGTTCGCATTCTTTGACTGGGAAACAAGGGCAGTAGATAAGGGATGAGTAGCAGATTCAGTTTTGACTTCAGCAAGGCATTTGACTGCGTCATAAGGAAGGTTGTTGAAGAAATAAGAGGACATGGGAGCAGCAAAGGACCTAGTTAAACTGGTTGGATGTTGCTTATGGGGGAACAGAAGAGGATAATGTTAAATAGGGTCAAATCAGGTGAAAGGGTGATCATTACTGGGGTACCGCAGGGGTCCACCTGTTCTGGGACCAGTCCTTTTCAATAGGTTCGTCAGCAACATAGGAGAAGGAATACAGGGCAAGATGTGTCTCTGCAGATGATATTAAGCTCTGTGGCAGGGTAGAGAGGTATTCAAAGACCTGGTTGTTGAAAGTCAGTGCCAAAATGTGCAAGGAGATGCACACAGGGAACAAGAATCCCAGGAAGGGATACTGGATGGGAGGGGTTAAACTGGCCAACACTTCAGAGGAAAGAGACCTGGGGGTTATCATGAGTGACTCCCGAAAACAAACTAGCCAATGTAACAAAGCCTACAGCGAGGCAACCAGAATGTTAGGATGTAGTAGAACAGGGTTTTGACAGCAGGAGGAAAGAGGTAATAGTAGCTTTCTCTATAGGGTGCTGGTGAGACCCCATCTGGAATACTGTGCCCAGTTCTAGAGTCCTCACCTGAAGAAGGACAGAGACAGGCCGGAGACAGTGTAACATACTGTTATCAAAATCATTCAGGGCCAAAAAAGGCAGAACTGATGAGGACTGGCTCTGGAAAATGAACATATACCCACTGGAGGCCATAAGGGAAAAGGGCGACATGACAGAGACCTTCAAGTTCTTGAAAAGAATAAACAGGGTTAACTGCCAGGAACTATTTAGCAGGAATGGCGGTTGATAAAAAGGGGACATCAATGTAAGCTGGTGGGGGAGAGATTAAGGGGGGATGTGTGAAAGTTTTGCTTTATGGAGCGGGTGGTTGAGCCGTAGAACAGCCTAACGACAGAGACAGTGGGCATAAAAAACATTAATGGGTTCAAGCATGGCTGGGACAGAGTATAGCGCTTAACAGTTACTCAGGGTGGCAGTAGTAAGGAAGGGAGTGAGGGAGGGAAAAGCGAGGACAAAAAAAAAAAAAACATACAGACAAAAGGTAAAACTGAACAGATAGATGCACCAATGGTCTTTTTCTACCAACACTGTCTATATTTCTATATTTAAAATGGGTGCAGCTTAGTGACTAGAGCACAACACTGTGAACCTGAAGACTTGGATGTGAATCCCACCACCCCCACTTACTGTGCAGTCTTGACCAAATCACTTCCCTTTGCTCAACAATCGTCTCCTGCATCTGAAAGATGGTAAATGGAACAGGACAGCTCAATGCTGTGGAGGCAGCTCATCAACCTGCAACCTGGGAGACCAGAATTCACATGTCAACACCAGAATCCCAAACTGCGGCTGGATGGGGGACCAGGCATGTTGCAGAGGTGAGCCATTTAGGTCCCAGGGGGGTGCACTGGCCACCAAGCACTGGCATACTCTCTACTGTCCCAGAGGAAGGGTACAGCTCTGGAGACCGAGGAAACAACAGGGGCAAGACAAGGCAGAAAAATGAACAACAAAGAGGTTGCAAATTAAAACAAATCCCTTTCCTTTCCAAAAAGGACATTTCTGATCTGCTTTGACTATATCCACTTCACTGCATTTCAGGGCAGCTGACCAGCAATACAACCCAAGTGAGTTGTTGCATTTCTGGTCATCCCCATTTGAACATGCACACGGAAGATTAACAACCACATGAAGTCAACAACCTCGTGTCACATTCTAGGCAGGAGCAATTGCAACTTTAAACTTAAATATAACTTAAATCATTTCCATGATTTCAACCATCACCACTCAGAACTGCAGGGCCTCTGATCCTGCATTTAGCTGTCATCTTGTGCAGCACCACCAGCCACCAACATTACCTCTCTCTCTCTGACAGCTAAAGGGGAGGTTCTGATAATGGGAGACTTCAACATGCCAGATACAGATTGGTCAATACCAGCAGGAACATCTGCCAGAACTAGACTCATAGTGGATTCCCTGCAGGGGGAGGGCCTCAAACAACTGGTACAGCAACCCACAAGAGACAAGGCTATCCTAGATCTAGTACTGACTAACAAAGAAGGGATCACAGATCTCCAGGTAGAAGGTCACCTGGGGGCCAGTGACCATCACATGGTATGGTTCAGTTTGGCTACTACATCTAAATCATCCCATTCCAAGGCGGAAATATGGGACTTCAGAGGAGCTGACTTTGATAAGATGGCCAACAGAGTTAAGCTAGCCCTGGCAAAAAGAAACACAGGTGAGGAGGTACAGGCAAAGTGGGCAAGCATTAAGGATACAATACTTGAAGCAACATCCCATTGTGTTAGACAGAAAAGGAAGTGCAAAAGAAGAAGGAAACCACTTTGGTTCTCAAATACAGTAGCAGAAAAGGTCAGAGCCAAAAGGCTGGCCTTCAGGAAATATAAGGGAACACAGCGGGATGAAGATAGGGAGGCATACCAAACTGCCCTAAGGGAAGCAGGGAAGGCAGTAAGGCAGGCAAAGTCCCAAACTGAGGAAACACTAGCACGAACAGTAAAAGAAGGTGACAAGACTTCTATAGATACATTAGTGAAAGGAGAAAGTCCAGAGGGGTATTGCTAAGCTTAATGGAGAAAAAGGAGCATGTGAGAGGAGGACCCTGTAAAGGCATCTATCCTAAATAGATACTTTGCTCAGTATTTACTGAAGAGAAGGTAGGGCAGGGCCCACAGCTCAGCATCATGGACACAGGGAGGGAGGTGAGCACTACTCCTTCACAAAAGAAAGGGTCCTGCAAGAGCTTGCTAAGCCTGGGTGGATAAGGCAATGGGACCTGATGGCATACATCCCAGGGTACTTAAGGAGCTAAAGGAGGAACTAGCAGAGCCATTAGCAGAATTGTTTAGTGAGTCTCTGAGCACAGGAGAGGTCCCAGAAGACTGGAGAAGGGCTCATGTGATCCCGCTCCACAAGAGTGGTAGCAGGGAGGAGGCGGGAACTACAGACCAGTCAGTCTTACCTCAGTAGTGGGCAAGATTATGGAGGCACTCCTTAAGGAAAGGATAGTGCAACACCTGGAATCCATAGGGGCACAGGATCCCAAGACAGCATGGGTTTACAAAGGAAGGTCCTGTCAAACTAATCTCATAGATTTCTTTGACTGGGTAACCAGAGTGGTGGACCAAGGGGAGCAGTGATGTCGCCTACCTTGACTTCAGCAAAGCTTTTGGACACTGTTCCACACAGAAGATTGATAATAAGCTAGGTAGGCTCGGGTGGGTCAGAAGTTGGTCAACTGGGTGGCAAACTGGTTGACTCAGAAAACAGAGAGTGGTGGTAAATGGTATACAGTCAGAAGAGATGCAAGTCACAAGTGGGTACCTTAGGATCAGTCCTGGGCCAGTCCTATTCAACATCTTCATTAGTGACCTTGCAGATGGACTAGAGGGTAAGGCTTGTCTGTTTGCAGATGACACCAAGATCTGCAACAGAGTAGATGATCCAGACGGGTGGGAGAAGAGATCTGGATAAACTAGCAAAATGGTCAGAAGAGTGGCAACTGGGATTTAATGCAAAGAAGTGCAAAATCATGCACATAGGGAAGAGAAACCCTGAAGCCACTTATAGGCTGGGAGGAGAGTTGCTAGCAGTCACAAAGGAAGAAAGAGACTTGGGCATCATCATCACTGATGACCTAAAATCATCCAAGCAGACCTCTAAAGCAGTAGGTAAGGCTAGGGGGTGTTAGGGTGTATTAGTAGGGGTATCACAAGTCGTAAGAGGGAGGTAATAATCCTCTGTACAAGACATTGGTTAGGCCCCATCTGGAGTACTGCGCAATATTGGAGGCCACATCTTCACAAGGACATTAACCAAATTGAGGCAGTCCAGAGAAGGGCAACCAAAATGGTGCAGGGACTGCATCAGAAGACATATGAGGACAGATTAACGGAGCTCAATATGTATACCCTGAGCAAAGGAGGGAGAGAGGTGATATGATCGAGACATTTAAACACCTTAAGGGCATAAACAAGGTGAAAGAGTCTAACATGTTTAAATATAAGAAAAATAGCAGGACAAGAGGACACAGCATGAGATTAGAGGAGAGCCGATTAAGGGGAATGTGAGAAAATTCTTTTCACAGAAAGGGTGGTAGATGCATGGAATGGCTTACCACAAGAAGTGGTGGCTATGAATACAGTGCAGGGCTTCAAACAGGCATGGGATAGGCATAAGGGAGCAATACAAATGACTATGAATAGATAGGTCACTGACAGAGCAAAGGCCGATGGCACATTTATAAGGTAGAAAAAGAAATGGGCAGACTGGATGGGCCTTGCGGTCCTTATCTGCCGTCAACTTCTATGTTTCTATGTTTCTCTCTCCCCTCTCTCTCCCCTCCTGTTGTAAAGTGATTACGGTAGTATGGTAGTCCCCCAAGCCCCAACCAAACTGGACTGGCACACTTAGGCTCTGTTCGTCCAGCCTGGCCTCCTGACCAGATACTGTAACCAACAGACTAGAAGGGTGCTGGATGGGAGGGGTCAAGCTAGCCACTTCAACACAGGAGAGGGATCTGGGAGTCTTCACCACTGACTCATTCAAGCAAACCAGCCAGTGTAACAAGTCCTGCAGCAAGGCATCTAGAATTCTGGGGGTTTATAAGGAGAAGTTTTGAGGGGGGGGGGTGATACTGCTCTTATACAGATCATTGGTGAGGCCTCACCTGAAGTACTGTGCCCAGTTTGTTTTTTTTAAGTCCTCACCTGAAAAAGTACATTGATAGGCTGGAGTCAGTGCAACAAACGGTCACAAAACTGATTTAGGGCTAATAGGATAGATCTCACGAGGAATGGCTAAAAGCCCTGAACATGTACTTGATGGAGGCCAGACAGGAGAGAGGGGACATGATAGAGACATAAGTTCCAAAGAGTATACATAAGGTAATTTGTGAGGACCTGTTTGTTATAAATACAGATGCAGTTTATGCTTGGAGACTGGTAGGGGTAAACTCAAGAAGGATGTGAGGAAGAGTTCTGTTTCTTTTTTTTTTATCATTCAGTTTTTGCTCCTCTCTGTAGGGTCGGCCCCCTTCCCTCTGCATCCCCAGTCCCATCATCCCTGGGACTTGCCCTGCTCCATCCAATGCCCCCTAGTGTGGGCCCCCCCCCCATGGTGAGGCCACTTGGATGTTGGCTGATCTCAAAGGTGACCATATCCACAAGTCTGGAATAGCACAAAGTTGGCAGGTGTAGGACCTGTGGCATGCTGAGTTCATCCTGCAGCTGACCTTGGCATTTTCCTGGTTTCTGGTCCCTCGAAGATGTCTCACACCACCACAGCATCATGACGGGGCTTCCCCAGCCAACACCGCACAAATCCCCTTCCCACCTCTACTGCTCCCCACTGCACCTTGCATCATGGTCACCCAGGGGGCGATGTGGTACTGGGAAGCTGGAACCCTCCCTCCACACAAAGGTATCATCCACTCGGACGATCAACCTTCCTCCCCCGGCTGACCCTTTAACGCCTCAAGTTCTCTCCTGAATTTAGGTCGCCAGCGCCACAAGCAGTAGTGCTACTGCTGAATCAGTGGGCCAGCTGTGAGACATTTTTAGTCACTGAAAAGGTGATGGACTCTTGGAACAGATTACCAGGAAAGGTTGGGGGACAAGGACCATTAATGAGTTCAAACATGGATGGGATAAGGCTCGGGAACTCATAACCCAACTTAGGGGAACCAGAAAAGGAGAGGAAGCAGAAGGGGGGAGTGAATAACCCACCATGGTAATAGGCCAGGGGGTAATGTAGAAAAACAATGGGCAGACTTGATGGGCCATAGGTGTCCTTCTGCTGACAGATTCTATGTTTCTATGCTTGTGACTCTTGGCTAAACACTGCTGTGTGGATTAGGATGCAATACCTGGCAACAAAAGGATACAGGATATTTGTGTTCACTTGTTCAGCTGCAGGGCTGACAACTAGCAAACAAGGACTGACGACTGGACTGTTTGCCATGAGGGATGGATGGTGTACTTTTAGAGCCCAGGGCAATCAGTGGGGATGTGGTCAGCATTACTTTGGTCAAAGCTGATGAAGATGGTTATAAGAGAAAATGTAAACAAAGCCCTCGGGCATCAACATGTTTGACCTGCAGGATCATGGGAGGAGTCAACAGGTACTAGGTTCCAGCTAACTGGTTACAAGGCACCAGAAGTACCAGTACATAAGTAAACTGAGGATCTGTGGAACGTACTGGCACTGCGGACTGATGCAAAGGTTTAGCGGTTCCAGAGACTACCCCATTTCAAGACTGAACTGATGGGGAGAGGAATTTGTGACTGGACCTGTCAGGCCGACACCAATGCAGGAAGAGTTGGTGACCAGCCTTGGAGGCGAGAAGAGTCACATCCTAAAGCAGCATGTGTGAGTAAACAGGCCTTGGATTTTTCAGCCAGACACCAAACATTTAAACTCCTGCATGGAGGGTGCTGAGCCGAGAAGGGAGAAAAGCAATTGCAACAATTGGCTACCTGAGAAACAGAGAGTTCCAAATGGAGCCTGAATTTCTGTCATTTCTGAGGTGAAGTGTGTTTGCTGTTTTATACCCTGCTCCTTCTGCCTGAAAGCCCCTTACAGAAGAGGCGGAAGAAGAAAACTAAGAAGGAAGCAAGTCTGTACTGAGAGAATGAATATCAAAGACTTTAACAACACAGTAAGGGCATAAGATTCAACATGAGGGGAGGACACATGATCCTGCAGCAAATGCTGTGTCCAGGTATAAGGAGATCCTCCCCTTCCTGAATTTGGGTGACCTGCAGTAGCTTATAAAGAGAGCATTACCTTCTGTTTTGCCCTGTGGTGTCTGAATTGACTGAATTGTGCGAGTACCTTATTAAGACTCCATTTCTGCAACTGTCTGCATTCAGATAGTTAGGGCATGTGGGTGCCTATGAGAAACATCTGGGTTGTGCAAGACTGTGATGCAAGGGTGTAATTCAAGCAGAAGGCCTCCTTCTTAACCTTCTGTGCATTACAACTGAAATGCAAGGTTTAAGCAATCTGGCTTTCTTCATTAATTGTGACTACTTCATAACATCGTTCTGCATCCAGGCCTACACCACGTGTCAACGTTAGCATTGTGATACTACCAATTACCAGTATTATGACAAAAGGGTAATTTAAATATTGGTGAACCAGCTTAACACAGTGACCTAGTGTGTGGGACTGCATTTTTGCAGGAGGACAGAGGGGGCTGTAGGTCAACTAGGTGCGTATTACTTGCATTTTGTTCCATTCCTTTTTTTTGCCTAATCCACCCTTTACCTTCCCCAAAACTCTGTTCCATTTTTTTCCACAATAAATCACACCCTTGGTTTGACTATATTTATTGTGTTTTTGCCATTTCATTGCTTATTGTGTTGTAATATATGAATAAGCCTCAATAATACTATATTAAGTTATTAATACATCACTACTACCAATAATACTATCCTGAAAAGTGTTAATACTATAGTCTGTGCTGATAATACTACAGTTCAAAGGTCATCTCCAACTGTAGTATTATCAATGGATCCATATATTACAAAAAATAACAGAAAGATAAGTGTTTTAGAAGGCAGTAATACCATCTCGAGGTTTTGGGGACTTTCGGACCTCTTGAGCTTCGTTCTCGAGGTTCCATGTCCCCAAAACCTCACGAAGGTATTACCGTCTTGTAAAACCCACTTATCTATCTATTATTCTATTTAATACTGCTACTGGTTTACCGACACTGGGAGTACTGAGAAGGAGGGTCTGTTGGAGACCAGAGTAGTGATTTCTGGGGAAGTTATCGATCTATTTGCTATACAGCATGTTAAGTGCACTCTAAGTGGAGGCATCACCATTTTAAATTGTAAGAATTCAAGTAACAAACAACTTCGATGGCCTCACTGTTTGGCGGTTTAAAGAACACATCCGAACTGCTGCCAAAAGCACAGAGTCTTACATCTAGCGGGTAAAAGGCAGCATCATACAGAATGCAAAAAAGTTTTGCGTGCAGTGCAGTCTAAAGATCCTCATCCTCTCAGTCTCACCACAGGGCCAGAATATCCATGATTTGCACAGTACAAGGCAGCTTCCATGCAAGCCCACTGGTGAAACTAAGAGAGTGAGGATCTTCACACTGCATCAGGCACACTGCAAAACTAATTTAAAGGTACCACAGGCATGACAAAGGGGAAAGGAGACTTCTAAGGACCAGGTGGCTGGTACAACGAGATTACTCGGGGAGGGTTTTAATATTCCTTTGAGATGCAGAAATGTCTGTAGAGGGTGTGAGGGGATTCGCAGCTCTGGCAACTCAAGCAGGGATATGCATCTCATAATAATGAGAATCAAACAGATTTACTGAAATGCAAATCCAGATAAAATGTTATCGGACTAGAACAGCAATATCACTTCAATCAGCAAATGCAGAAAGTATAGCCGCCAGACATGACTGAGGCCTTTAAGCTACTATGTGCCTATAAGCCACGAGGCCAGCTCTAAGCAAAGATAACCTTCTGATCTGGAGGCCTCCTAACCATTGCCACTCTGTCTGGGATGTCCCTTGGCGAACCACCTCATTACATTACAATGCCACTTTGGAAGTTACTGCCCAGGCCAGTAATGCCCCATGTGCAATGTTTCAATGAGGAGCACTAAGGGACATAAAGAAACATTTCAATTAGAGGTGCTCGGACAATCTATGCTGTTTTTCAGATACCACAGATAATGGCCATTACAGAATAGGATGTTTCATTCGAAATGGATAAGGAGATGTCCTGGTCATTATCCTAACAACATATCCAGCTTATCAAGCCAAATGATCCATTGCTGGGATCTATCCACCTGGATAGAGATAGTCAAGCAAGCCGCGGATGGTGATCTTGAGCGGGTAATGCACTACACGTGCAGTATCTCAGATTTAAAGAGCAAATCTACTAAGCTAAAACTGGTATATTTACAACAATATGAACTTTTAATTGTAGTGTTTCCTGTTTTTTTTTTTTTCCCACATTTCAGGTTAGGACAATGAATTTCTGTTTCCAGAAATGGTTAATTTTGTTTGGCAATATCCATTTTTCCATTTTCCCAAAATTAAGGGAAACTCAGCATGTTCTGTAGAAACATTTGATTCAAAACATATAAACAGAGAATTTGTCAGCAGAAAAGGACAGCTTGGCCCACCCAGTCTGCACGGATGGTCCTTGCCTAGTCTGTCTCCACAGACACTAACTGGTCTCCAGTGACCCCCCTTCTCCCTATTTACCAATATTCCATTATGTCTATCTTGCACATGCTTGAAACTTTACTGTTTTCGCCCCCACCATGTCCACTGACGGTCTGTCCCAGGTGTCCACCACTCCTTCAGTTGAAACAGTACTTCCTCACATCCCACTTCCACCCCTCCAGCTTCATCACATGCCCTCTTGTACTGGTGCTCTTTCTCATTTGAAAGAGACTCCTGCACCCTATTCACTCCCAGTGAGGTACCTGTAGGTCTCCATCATGTCTCCTCTTGCTCTCCTCTCCTCTCTTCCAGGCTGTACATGTTGAGTTCATTCAGTCTCTCTTCACAGGGTTTTTGATGCAACCCCAGCACCATTTTAGTTGTCCACCTCTGGACTGCCTCCACCTGTCTATGTCCTTTCTGAGGTGCGGCCTCCATAACTGGACACAATACTCAAGATTGGGTCTCACAAGCAAGCCATACAGTGACAACATCTCCTCTTCCTCCTGCTGGAGATACCTCTCCCTATGCATCCCACTGGCCCTACCCACTTCTTTAGCACATTGCTCTGCCACTTTGAGGTCATCAGATATGATAACCCCAAGGTCCCTTTCCTGCTTAGTGACTGTCTGTACTCCCCCCATGTTTTTTTAATACCCAAAATAGGATGCAAACAGAGTTTTTTTCCATGAAAAATTGACTCCCACTTGCTGGTTTAAAACTGAAAAATTCTGTTTTTTCTGGTGTTTTCTGTTAAAAACAAATAAAGGAAAGTTTTGCCCCTTTTCAGGTCATACAGTACATATTTCATGAAGTCTTTCAAAAAGCATCTGTCCCCTACCAAACACACATCTGCAGTGTTTGAAACATTATAGTCTGTTATATTGTAGTAAAAAACGTGTTCTAAACCAAAGCACTATAAGGTCATCTAGGAGCAGTTGAATGTTTTATTTATTTATTTATTTGTTTGTAAAATCAGTTTACAACCTTTGAGCCAGAGGCTCGTTTCCAAAGGTACCTCGTCACATTAAAGACATACATAGAGTTTTAGGTTACATAGCATAGGTTTGCAAAACAATAGGCGTTCAACAGAGGCGCCACGTCACACTGAGGTCAGACAAAATACATTTAGGTTACAGGGTACATGTAATTGAGAACAGGTGTTACACAAGTTGGTATCAAAAACTGAGCAATCTAATAGGTATACAATGAAACAGCTGGCACTGGCCAGGTTAGACATAGGGCACGGTGTACCGGGAAGCAATGGAGGGGATAGCTAGGTGGAGAGCCGCCCGGTGGGCGTTGTCATGAGAAGTAGGGGTGAAGGCTACTTTCAGAGACAGGAGCAGCTACGAGTGTTGAAGAGTTGGTTTCGAAGGGTGGTTTTGAACTTGGAGATGGTGGTGGCATTGGTGATGGGGGCAGGGGAGAGAGTTAAACCAGGATGGGGCTCTGTAGCAGAAGGACCTCTGGCCACGGCTGGTTCTTGATCTGGGGACCATTAGGGTGGTCTTGTTGGATGACCGTGTTGCAATAGTGGGAGGGCTCAGGTGGATGGTTTTCCATGCAGACTTTCCAGATAGGCTACCAATATGTGTTATAAAACCTGTAAAGGAAACCTGAAAATTAAAACAAAAACACATTTCCTAATAAACTGTAATAGCTCAAAGATTCATATTTTTATGAAACTACATACTGAAGTGCATAGCTGCTCTTTCAGTCTTTAGATGTCAAAGATCACTGCACTAGCACTAGCTTGGTTCAGGGCCACATAAGAGTAGGAGCTCCTAGAAGTAACTCCCGTTTGGACTGTGGGTGCCTATGGACGGCTCTGTCATCAAGCCCCAAGCAGCATAAGCTCTGCAGAGCAGCCCTCAAGTTATTTATTCATTTTCCAAAACTTTTACCTGGAAAGGCCTACCAAGCTAGAAACAGCTTGTTTCCAGCTGCATCCTAGGAGGAAGGGAAACAGTACAAGACAATAACGGAATCAATCTACAGTGACTGGACACAATACTCCAGATGGGGTCTCACGAGAGAGCCATATAGTGACAACACCACCTCCTCCCATTGAAGATACCTCTCCATATGCATTGTTAAGTGAACTGGTTGGACAGAAGGAGGCAAAGGGTGGTGGTCAATGGGGAGATGTCAGAAAAGTGATGAGTGGGGTCCCGCAGGGCTCGGTCTTAGAGCCAATCCTGTTCAATGTGTTCATCAGCGACATAGGAGTAGGTATCCAGGGCAAGATTGCACTGTTCATGGACGACACTAAATTAGGTGGAAGGGTGGACAGCAAAGAAGCAGTCAGAATCATACAAAGTGATTTGAAAAGATTAGAGCAATGGTCTAGTATCTGGCAGCTGAAATTTAAGGCCCAGAAATGAAAAGTGAAGCATGCTGTCAGGAATAACCCTAGAACAACCTATTGGCTATGTAAGCAATAATACCCGACAGGGTGGGTGGTATTGTGCTATACCGAACCGCACAGGGGTATAATGAGGCCTGACACCGCAGGCGGAGGGCTTTATAGCCCCTGAAAGGTCCGGTATAGCACAATACCGCCCACCCTGGAGGGTATTATTACGCTTAGAAAATGGGCTATCAGTAACAGTTATATAAAATATTAGCAAAATTAAAAATAAATAAATGAAAAAGTAAAAATGAATACAAGAAGTCAGTGTAGACGTTAAGCAGTTCCTTTACTAATGCCAGTAGAGGGCGCTGCTGCTATTTAGGCTTGTTAGTTTTTTTCCCCAATTCCATTGTTTCTTAGATTGTTTCTGCACCCTCTCCAACAGTAGTAAATAAATGCAGTATTTTAGGGCTTTTGGTTTTTCCTACCACACTACCCTCTTCGGAGTAGCTACCCTGCAGTTTCAGTCATCATTTATTTTGCTGTATGTTGTGATCACGATCGCAAAAGGAACCGGGAAATTAGAAAATTAGCTATCTGCCCAGGCTATCTGATTGCTGTATTTTGCTATCTCGATCGCAAAAGGAACCGGGAAATTAAAAGACAAGCTGATTGCTGACAGTTCTTTTACCTCCCTATCCCACCCGGAGTTGCAGTGAGTGTTTCCTTTGTTCTTTCTTTTTTTTTTTTGTTAGTCATTGTAAGGTTTATGAGCCCGATCCTTTCCCAAAAAAGATCCTGAAGTTGGTAAAGGAGTTGTGCCTGCTGTCAAGTGCTGTCCAAGTGTTAAACAGGATATGGTACCGCGATGTGGTAGGTGTTGTGAGCGGAGCATGCTTAAGTAATAAAAAATGTGTGGTTTCTACACTGCCACTCGGTGCAATCTGGACCGTTAGTCAGGGCGCTGCATGTCTCGCCCCCATCAGTTTACACTCGGTGTCATCTGGAGTCACAGCGCTGCATTTCTGATTGTTTCTGTCAGCTAATGGCGTGAAGTGATTATGGATGGCAGCCAAAATATTTATTGAGGTACAGGAAGGGGGAAAAAACATTATAGACCGAGACTTCAGTTGTTGTAAGGGGAATGGCTTTCTGGGTTCACAGAGAATAAAATGGCGGCTTTTGCCAGCTGTCAAACTGCTGACATTCGAACAGCTGAGGGATCTCCGTGATGGGGCACAAAGTCTGGTACCTTTTATTGACTGGGGTCTGTTGCCACAAAGATTGGGGTATGCAGGACCTATCAGCCAATCAGGATGCCGCATTTTTAATGCCCATTTTCTAACCGGGGTCATACTCAGCGACTCAAAACAGGAATGGGATCTACGAGTTATTAGCAACACTGTCATCAAGGCTCAGATCAGGAAGCACAGGAAAACCAGGAGCAGTTGTAAAATTCGCAAATAGTGTTTTATTATTAACAGCAAAATAAAAATAAAAATTGTTCAGTATGACTATTTACAATGGCAGTACAAACATAGAAAGAAGAGTCCTTCTTCTGAGTTTTCTTCTCGATTTCAAATCTCAGTCTCTGTCTCCCTTGCACAAGCATTGCTGCTGTTTCTGTAAGTCTGTGCCTGGGAAACTCGTTAAGAAAACAGCATGCTTCTCACACAATGTTCTTGTAAGTTTCCAATGTTCTTACAGGTGCAGCAAAAAGAACATAATGACCCAGAACTTACCTCATGTAGCCAGCTCTGCAGAGATTTTGCATCCAGCATTCTCAGGTTAACCCCGAAGTTCCAAATAGCTTTGCAATCATTTCAACAGTATAACTATACACATTTCTAAACAAAGGGATCTCAGTATCAGCTACATTTCCACAAAATGATTTACATATATTTTTATACCAGCAGATACGCTAGGGGAAAGAAGACAGACAGAAACAACAAGTGAAGGCAGAGAGCTAGTGAGAGGCAGAGAAATGCAAAACTGTTGGAGTGATCAGTTCCTAGGTCTTGCAAGAAAATGTGGTTGCGCAACCAGAGAAGAGACAGAAAAGGAGAGGACAGAACGGACCCTTGTGTTTAAACTTTTTCTTCGCAACAAATGGGGCAGGGCCTTATTCAACCCTGTCACAGAGACCCTTAAACAAACCAGCCAATGCAACATAGCATCTAGTAGGGCCAACAAAATGCTGTGATGCATAGGGAGAGGATTTGACAGTAAGCACCGAGAGGTGACACTTCCACTGTACAGATCTATGGTGAGACCCCATTTGGAATACTGCATACAATTTTGGAGACCATACCTTAAGAAGGATAGGGACAGGATAGAGACCATTCAGAGAAGGACAACCAAAATGATACAGGGGTTCAAGGGCTGCCGTACGAGGGTCAGCTGGAGGCATTAAACGTGCTCATTTGAATCTAGGACAGAAAGGATGGATATGATAGAAATCTTTAAGTACATTAGGGGTTTAAATTCAGTACCCTAGGCTGAACTATTCACCAAGGCTCCCAACTCAAAGACGAGGGGGCATGAATGGAAACGGAGGGGTGGGAGTTTCAGGAGGATCTTAGGAAGCACTATTTCTCAGAAAGGATTGTGGAGCCATGGAACAAATTACCTGTGGAGGTGGTAGGAGCTAGGACTGTATCAGCATTCAAAAGGGTTGGGATAAGGAGTACGTTAGAATCAAATCCACAAGGGAATTTACCAGCCAGGGCCCAGGATCACCTAGGATCTCATGGGCAGACTTGATAGACCATTGGTCTCCTTCTGATGTCCCCTTTCTATGTTTCTATGAGATTAAAGAGTAGTTCACATCAACTACAAGTGAATTCTTTGTTGTCCTCAGCTGCAGAACCCTTGCGACAATCAAATCAACAACTTTGTTAACAAAAAAAAAAAAATAAAGAAAACTAAAGATTTTTATAGCATTTTTAGAGACTGTGCCCGAACGCTCAGCTCAGTCATTCATTCTACTGGTGCCAATGGAAACGCTTTCGAGTGACGTCAAGTAGGGAAACTGACTGGTGCTGTAGTGTAGTACTACTGCATGAGTTGATAAAACCCACAGACATTGGTTGTTAGTTCTATGCTGATATTCATCAGTTATTTAAAATAAACACATACAGGCTCTATGGCTCTCATTTAAGTAGGTGCTTTGCACAAAACTAGTCATTTAATAATGCCCTCATGGATTCAGCCTAAGGAGAGGTGCTACAGGTTGAGTCCTGGGATAAGGGTATCCTTCTTCAACAAAGTACCCTCATCTAGAAAGAAAATTAACTATAAAGCTCGCACATGCTCCAAACATTAAAGCAGTGTAAGAAAAAAGGATTTCCTTTTACAAATTTCACAGTGCAAAGAATTAGGCGGCGGCAGGGACTGTGAGGTCGCACCTGGTCGATTTGGAGGAAGCGGTTGATTTCTACAAAACTTTTGTGACATGCAGGCTGCTACAGTTAGTATATCCATCCATCTCCTCTGGTGTGCTGCCTGAAAGACTGGTGGTTGGACATGCAGCTGACCTTCAGTGTGTGGAGAGAACCTCAGTGCAATAATTTACTTTAGGGGAACACTAAGTCCCTATAGTCTTTGTGTAACTGCAGAATGTTACAAGACTTGAAAGATGAAATATTTAAGCCAGCTAAATTGCCTTTCACAAGTAGAAACCCGTCTGATCTGCCAAAGCTGCAGCTGCTTTGTACCGATCAG
Organism: Neoceratodus forsteri; assembly: GCA_016271365.2. Classification (NCBI taxonomy): domain Eukaryota; kingdom Metazoa; phylum Chordata; order Ceratodontiformes; family Ceratodontidae; genus Neoceratodus; species Neoceratodus forsteri. The sequence goes on from CM057455.1 coordinate 1,218,753,069, forward strand.
ACTAGAAAAGATCCATACTAAGACTACTGTGTTTAATGAATAATACATTTAAAATAGTGGGCACCACATGTTTACTGTTAAAGATTATTTGTGTGAACGCTATATGGGCTGCCAGTCCTTGCTGACAGATTCCCCTACTTAGCGTCAGCACGTCTCAGCTTGGGGAGTGGCATTACTGCTGCAGAGCGGAGGCGATCACCGTGGGGTGGAAGGCTTTACCTCCTCCCCTGCGGAGCAGGCTGGCAGGTCGTCCGGATGCCGGCACCCACACCCCCAGACCTGGGTCTGGTCAGCAACTTGCTCTCCTCCACGCAGGCTGGCACACACAGTGCCCCTCCATGGGGACCCGGATCCAATATCTTGGGGGGGGGTGCACCTCTCTAGGTCCCAGGGGTGCGGAGCAAGGCCATCAGCTACCATGACTGCCCCATGATTTTTCTGCCTGGATTTACACCCCTGGAGCCAGATGTGCAATGATGTCCAGCGCCTCACGTGCCCGGCGTCCACCCGCCTCGAACCCTCACTATCGCCACCTTGTAGTGCCCTGACTTCATCAGGGGCCGCTGCACAGCAACGCAATCCCCTTGCCCACCCCAGAGGGAAGACAGCTGTTGTGGGACGCTCCATCCTCCCCCTCCCCAGCTGACCCCCGACAACCCGAGTCCATTCCCAAACCCAGGTTGCCGGTGTAGCGCGAGGTGTGGTATCCAGCACCCCAACCCTCAGCACCACCAGGCCTATTTACCTTAATTTCTTACAAAAAAATACATTCCTCTACCTAAATACACACAAGTAATAGTAATAGCGGTTGTGTCAGCAGCTCTTTAAAAAAGTAACAAGAGAGCAATATTACAAGTCAATACAAGTAATATAAAAGTGAGTATCGGGTGAGTGCACAGAAATATGACAGTAATGGGATAAACATGCTATATGGCGCAGTGGTATCAATATATGAATACAAATAATATGTATCAAATGACACATGCAAGGTGGACAGCAGTTGACTGTGAGGAGACTGCCAAAATATAAATCATTCAGAAATGGTCACAAACATGGGTTCTATAGTCATGGAGAAGGACATTCAGTGTATAAGGGAAAGAAGCCTAACAGGTAAGATGGAGAAAAGTAATCCAGTCGGGAGAACCTGTAGGTGAAAGCAGACTGACCCATAAATGTTTTCCTGTGTAGGTGGGGGGGGGGGAGAGAGAAAGAATATCCAAGTTATAGAGGGAATGTGAGAAAGACAGGTGGGCAGGTGACTGAGTAGCTAAGATAAGTGGGAGAGGTCACAAAAATAAATCAAAATGCAATTAACTATGTTCTGTACTTACCCTTGAAACAGGGTGGGGTAGGTGAATTTCAAGACTGACAGGACATACTGTAAAACAAATACTAGGTTTAAGTTGATGGTGTACTCAAACATTATTTCATGAACAAATCTCACAAAGCAATGAAGGCTGCCAAAACACAATTACTGAAAGTGGGTGCAGAGGAAACTCTGCCGCATTAAACATTCTTTGTCATGCAGATGAACTTCACTCTAGAATATGCAGGCAAGTCTGCAAATGTTCTACAGGTGCAAGCCTTCCCTGAAGTTTCAAGAGTGCTTAGAAAATGAGGATTACTGGGGAGTGGATGGCCCAATGAACTGGCAGTGGAGTGGGTTATACAGCCCTTCACTGCCAGACAACTAGTTGAAATCTGGCCCAAGCTGGCATTGGCGGATCCAGGATTTAAACAGAAAGAGTATTCTGGCAATACTGGAAAGGTCTGAGGGGTAGTTAAAGGCATCAGGACATAGGCAAGCAGGTAGAATCCTTCTGCATATGTTATTTAGTACTAGACATGATATTATGTTCTTATTACCTTCGGAAGACCTTTCAGCAATTTTCAGCAATGTTGCCCTTTTTTAAAGAGATCCACCAAGATAAATGGATCGGCCACTGCACCTGACACTAATGTGCCTTACCGCCACAGAAGTCCAGCAGCGTGCAGAAATCCAAATGTAATGCAGTAGTTAAGAAATTATTTTCTCCGTAAAATTCATAAAACCAGGTCCCACGGACTTCCCAGTTATGAGTGCTGCCCCCGCTAGGCTCTTGCTAGTTGGCCGGTGCCCACGTTTTATTACCAAGTGGCCATGATAAGATAAAAACTCAAAGGAAAAGCCGCCATCCATTGCGTATAATGAAGCGCACCCCGCGCTCTCACTAGCATCTCATCAACATGTAAGTGAGAGCAGGAGAGGCACTCATAACCAGGCAGTCCGTGGAACCCGGTCTTATGAATTTTATGGAGAAAATAATTTCTTAACTACTGCATTACATTTGGATATCTGCACACTGCTGGACTCCTGTGGCAGTAAGGCACATTAGTGTCAGGTGCAGTGCCTTTTCTTGTTGAATCTCTATCACTAGAACAGGCAGAAATGCTAAAGATACAAGTACAGCTTATACGGTGAGTCCACAAATCATCCCCTTAATCCTCATCAGAATCTGCATTTTTTTCTCGGCCACGTTCCTTGTCTAGCCTATGCGCTAGCTTGCCTGCATCAGCAACACTGTTTAAAAAAAAAAAAAGGTATAAACTTTGCCTCAGTATGACCCCAAGTTTGGTTGGAGGCACAAAGCAGGAAGAGACAGTCAAGTCTGTAAGCCACCTGTAGACCCCATCAAATGCCTTTTCTTCACACTGCATCCATAATGCAATCTCACCCTCCTGCGTTGGCTGTAACCACTAAAATTGGTCTGAGCGGTGGATGGGGCCAAGGTCTTTCATGGGGTAATGTGATATGCTTTTTCCAAGCACGCACAGGCTGTGTTCAGACTGAGTTTCAAAGCCGTCTCTAGCCACACAGTCATAAATTGCAGTAAATTATTCCAATCACACTCCTTTAGAAAGCCAACCGTGTGCAGGTGAGTAACTTTAGCCATATTCCCCACATGTTTCAATTTCATGCATAGCAAGTGGTCCTCCTTTACAACCGAGGCCACGGTAGCTTTGGCCCTTGATGCTACTGTTGCAGTCTCTGCTGCTGCCGACTGTGCCACCTTCACATTATTTTCCACAGTCAGCATCCATTCATTGTATGAGTTTAGTGTTTTGTTGTTTGTTTGGTTTTTCTGTCAATTTCAGTTGCAGTATTAATAAGTGCCTTCAGGCTAGCACAGATCACTGTCCTGGAGAATTCAGCTGAGGAACAGGAGGGGTCTTCATGGTCTCTTGTCTGCTGGGCACCTTTGGGTTTTAAAAGGTGTTTACCAGCTGATTTTTTGGTCAATTTATGTATTTCTGGTGTCACAATGCAGTTCGCACCTCAAAGAACACTCTGAGGTAATAAGACTAGCTGCTTCAAAACATGTAGCAAGAGTAAAACTTTTATTCATAAATGTAAGTATGAACGGGAAAGCTCAGTTGAGGCAAAGCTCATTTCCAATGAAATCTTTATAGTGCCTTACTTATGTTGCATAATACAATTAATGTCATAACATAAAAATTGCATCAGGTTCACTGAATAAAAGTATACAAAAATGTAGGAAACACATAATAATGCCAGATATATTATATTATTGTTGCACAGTTCATCTCTTTCAGGAAAAAAAAATATATTTTTTTTTCCATATTGCAGTTTGCCCCCGAGCCAAGACCTACTCCTTCCTCGTGCATCTGGTGATGTCATCAAGCCCTCAGCCCCATCTGCTGCTCCCCCCACTACTGTGGTCGGTGGTGATCCACAATGGAGCAGGGCCTCAAGAGTGCTGGCGACCATCGTGTAGACAGCTCAGTGCACGGTTTTGTTTCATTTTTTTCTCCCCAGTCTGAAGTCCCTCCCTCCACCCCATGGCATGAACTGTGCCACAGCTGGCCTTGTCCACACAACAGTGTCCCAGTGCCAACAGCAAACTCCCTGGGTCAATCCCAGCAGTCGCTGTGATACAAAACTCTTGTCAACCCTCCTCGACTGAGGTGCAATGCCATGTGACAGCTACCTCAGAATGGCCTACCCCCTGCAGCTGCATCCCAAGTTCGCTTCCGAATCTGAGTTGACTGCACGGCAGTGGGAGGCACTGTCATAGAGCCATCGGGGCGCCATCCCAAAAACGATATTTTTGGAGTCAACTGATGTCGAGCTAGTGGGAGCTCCTAACAAATGAGTCCAATTGTGCTGGCTGCTAGCTCTGTCACTGTCTGTATCCCTCTCAGAGTACCCCCTTATTTGCCATCCAGTTACTGTGTTCTTTCTCCATTCACTCTGCTTTTCTGTAGCTAGGAGAAAGAAAGTTACTCTGATAGACAGACAGTAACCATAACAATAAATTACCTCAACAAGTCAATGATAACAACAGAGATACATAAACAGAATGTGACAGCAGATAAAGACTCAGTGGTTTATCCAGTCTACACAGTTGACTGACATAACAGCAAATATATCAAATAGAAGGACCACCATTCTAGTAGGTAACATGGGCCACAAACATTAGGAACAGGGTGGCCAATCAATGAAATGACATAAGACAAATTAAAATGATTTTTTTTTTTGCCATCGAAGACTTCATCCTCCTCCAGTACAATGGGCGACTGCTCCGCCCCATCCTCGTCACTTGCAGCAGTCTCTCACCACCTCCGGGTTCCCACAGCTTCCCCCACAACGGGACTAGGAGAGAGAAAGAGCCAGCCTTCCCCGTTGCTCCACCAAGCAGACTTCCCGGCTGGTTGAAGTCACTCGAGCACACTCTCATGCCGCACAACGCACCCAAGGCGTGAATTAATGCCCAGATACACCCATGGTCTGTTGTGGGTTATAGCATACATAGGCTACAGAGAGACAGCAGTGCTTCATACAGCCTGTTCTCTCATTTTCTGCTTTTCATCCCCTTCCCAGTGCATATATCGGCATATGCGTGTGCAGGCACACACGTTCCGCAGAAGTCCCGCAGCACCCACCCCTTTGTGTCATTCTTGACCATCCTATCACCAGGCCTCCACCTGATGGCAGTCACATGGAGGAGTCAGCAGCCACCCTCCCACAAAAGAGGACAGCAGTCCGTCGGACACTCAATCCTCTCCCACCCTGACTGACCCCCGACAACCCAAGTCCATTCCAGAACCTGGGTCGCCGACATGGGAAAAGATAAGGCACATACACACAGTGCCACAGCCCTCTTCACCGCTGGCTCAGCACATAAAACAAGAATTTTATCAGGAGAGAATGAGTGACATTCTTCTTCACTTAATAGGCATATTTTCAAGCAGACTCTCCTGACTGCAACCAAGAGATCCTGGTCCAGTTGTCACGACACCTGGTCACATTGGCAATCTATGTAAACACACAATCAGTAGTTAATGCATAATATTACTGTTACGTGTTTCAGTTTTAAGAGCTGTTTGACTCCAGTCTTGTGTGTATGGACACTGCAGTTGTGTCCAATTTTGAAGTTTAGTGAGTTTCACAGTGCAGCCTCTCAAAGGTCAGAGACTACTTTTTTTGAAGTAGCCCCACCAACCCCACAGTCCATTACCTGCCCAGGACTTGTCCTGACAATGAGGCGGGTGATGATCAGCAAGCAGGGCATAATGAATGCCTGCCCTGCTACGATTTCCACCATTTTCTCCCAAGTCCCCTTGCTTGGGCACATATGTCAGCATGCACATGTGGAGGCAACGGCACGCTGCAGGATCCCACAGCATCACTCACTTTTGCCACTCTCGACCCACAATACTACCAGGCCACTACCTGGTGGCTGTCATCTGGCTGAGTGAGCAGTCTTCCCCCAAGGGAGAGGAGAGTAGTCCCTTGAACACTTGAATCTCTCCCCCACCCCCCCAGCGACTCTTGTTCATTTTTGAACACAGGTTGCTGGCATGGAGCAAGGTGTGGCATCCAGCGCCTCAACCCTCAGCACTACCAGGCCGGCTTAGAGATTGCCTTTGTAAGTATTAAGCATGACATCCACATGCCCCATCCTTGCCAACACAGGTGGTGGTGGTGCAGGCTGGAGTCGCATTCAGAGGGCAGACACCTCCTCACTGTGAGGTGATCATGTTTGCATGCTTACACCTGCTCAGTCCTGGCCCATAAGGCACCCTGGGGGAAAGAAATCGGGGGCAGTAAATGTCCTGGGCATGTAGCAGTAAGACGCTGACGCTGCACCGCCAACTGTTGCAACCCATCACAGAACCCTGTTTCAACTCCATTAGGGGAATGGTTCCCCCCCCCCCCCGACAGCCCCACCCTGGAGTGCAAGTCCTGAAAAGGCATGTGAGGGGGCAGGGGTGAGGCCGATGATGGTCATATAGAAACATAGAAGTTGACCGCAGATAAGGACCGCAAGCCCCATCCAGTCTGCCCATTTCTTTTTCTACCTTATGAATGTGCCTTCGGCCTTTGCTCTGTCAATGGCCTATCTAGTCATACTCATCTGTATTGCTCCCTTATGCCTATCCCATGCCGGTTTGAAGCCCTGCACTATATTCATATCCACCACTTCCTGAGGTAGGACGTTCCATGCATCCACCACCCTTTCTGTGAAAAAGAACTTCCTCACATTACCCCTTAATCGGCCTCCCTCTAATCTCATGCTGTGTCCTCTTGTCCTGATATTTTTCTTATATTGAAACATGTTAGACTCTTTCACCTTGTTAATGCCCTTAAGGTGTTTGAATGTTTCAATCATATCACCTTTCACCCTCCTTTGCTCTAGAGTATACATATTGAGTTCAGTTAATCTGTCTTCATATGTTTTCTGATGCAGTCCCCGCACCATTTTGGTTGCCCTTGTCTGGACTGCCTCAATTTAGTTAATGTCCTTGTGAAGGTGTGGCCTCCAGTACTGCACGCAGTACTCTAGATGGGGCCTAACCAGTGTCTTGTAAAGAGGGATTATTTCATCCCTCTTCCAACTTGTGATACCCCTACTAATACATCCCAACATCCCTCTAGCCTTACCTACTGCTTTAGAGGTCTGCTTGGCTGATTTCAGATCATCGGTGATGATGACGCCCAAGTCTCTTTCTTCCCTTGTGACTGCCAGCAACTCCCCTCCCAGCCTATAGGTGGCTTCAGGGTTTCTCTTCCCTATGTGCATGATCTTGCACTTCTTTGCGTTAAACCCCAGTTGCCACTCCTCCGACCATTTTGCTAGTTTATCCAGATCTCTTCTCATTCTGCCCACACCATCTGGATCATCTACTCTGTTGCAGATCTTGGTGTCATCTGCAAACAGATGCACCTTAACCTCCAGTCCATCTGCAATGTCACTGATGAAGATATTGAAGAGGACTGGCCCCAGGACTGATCCCTGAGGTACCCCACTTGTGACTTGCATCTCTTCTGACTATATACCACTTACCACCACTCTCTGTTTTCTACCCATCAACCAATTTTCCACCCAGCTGACCAACGTCTGACCCACCCCGAGCCTACCCAGCTTATTAATCAATCTTCTATGTGGAACAGTATCGAAAACTTTGCTGAAGTCAAGGTAGGCAACATCAACTGCTCCCCCTTGGTCCACCACTCTGGTTCCCCAGTTAAAGAAATCTATGAGATTAGTTTGACAGGACCTTCCTTTTGTAAACCCATGCTGTCTTGGATCCTGTGCTCCTATGGATTCCAGGTGTTGCACTATCCTTTCCTTAAGAGTGTCTCCATAATCTTGCCCACTACTGAGGTAAGACTGACTGGTCTGTAGTTCCCTGCCTCCTCCTTGCTACCACTCTTGTGGAGCGGGATCACATGAGCCCTTCTCCAGTCTTCTGGGACCTCTCCTGTGCTCAGAGACTCACTAAACAGTTCTGATAATGGCTCTGCTAGTTCCACCCTTAGCTCCTTTAGTACCCTGGGATGTATGCCATCAGGTCCCATTGCCTTGTCCACCCTGAGCTTATCGAGCTCTTGTAGGACCCTTTCTTTTGTGATGGGACTAGTGCACACTCCCCCCCCCCCCCGGTTCCATGGTGCAGAGCTGTGGGCCCTGCCCTACCTTCTCTTCAGTAAATACTAAACAGAAGTATCTATTTAGGATAGATGCTTTTACATGGTCCTCCTCCTCTTACGTCCCCTTATCCCCTTTGATCTGAGCAACACCCCCTCTGAACGTTCTCCTTTCACTAATGTATCTACAGAAAGTCTTGTCACCTTATTTTACTGTTCGTGCTAGTGTTCCCTCAGTTTGGGCCTTTGCCTGCCTTACTGCCTTCCCTGCTTCCGTTAGGGAAGTTTGGTATGCCTCCCTGTCTTCATCCTGCTGCGTTCCCTTATATTTCCTGAAGGCCAGCCTTTTGGCTCTGACCTTTTCTGCTACTGTGTTTGAGAACCAAAGTGGTTTTCTTCTTCTTTTGCACTTCCTTTTCTCACTAACACAATGGGATGTTGCTTCAAGTATTGCATCTTTAATGCTTGCCCACTTTGCCTGTACCCCCTCACCTGTATTTCTTTTTGCCAGGGCTAGCTTAACGTTGTTGGCCATCTTATCAAAGTCAGCTCCTCTGAAGTCCCATATTTTTTGCCTTGGAATGGGATGATTTTGTTCTAGAGGCCAAACTGAACCATACCACGTGATGATCACTGGTCCCCAGGTGACCTTCTACCTGGAGATCTGTGATCCTTTCCCTGTTAGTCAGTACTAGATCTAGGATAGCCCTGTTTCTAGTGGGTTGTTGTACCAGTTGTTTGAGGCCCTCCAGCTGCAGGAAATCTACTATGTGTCTAGTTCTGGCAGATGTCCCTGCTGGTATTGACCAATCTGTATCTGGCATGTTGAAGTGTCCCATTATCAGAACCTCCCCTTTAGCTGTCATGTTTTGTATATCTTCTAACAGTAACGTGTCTATGTCCTCCCTCTGGTCTGGAGGCCTGTACACAACCCCAGTACGTATGGCTGTCCCATTTCCTGTTTCAGGGTGACCCACAGTTCTTCTGGCTCCTTATGTATTCAATTTCTGTAACTTGATATTTTCATTGACATTAAAGGGCCACCACCCCTTTTGCATCCTCGGTCTCTTCTGAACAGTACATAGCCAGGTACTGAAGTCTCTCAAGTGTGGTTACTGGTAAACCATGTCTCGCTAATGGCTACTAAGTCCAGTTTAGCCTCTGTTATTATTGCCTGCAGGTCTGGGATCTTGTTTCCCAGACTGCGAGCATTAGTGTACATGATTTTCCATTGGTCAGGTGTCGGTGTGTTAGTTGTTGGGCAAGGTCCAACATTTCCCCTGTGCATCATATGGGGAGCCAGACCTTTTTCTTTACCTGGTGATGCAAATGAACTACAAACATGCTGAACTCCTGTTTGACCACTAGCTGAGGTCATCTGGGAGAAGAGTGAAAAAGTAAATAAACAAAAATAAAGAAACAGCAGCATGCCACTAGAAAACATAGCATGACAGTAGAACACCGCACCATGTTAGCAGAGCCATACAACACGGCAATACAAAACCCCACCATGGCAGCAAAAGCAAACAAACAAAAAAAAAAAACAGCACAATAAAAAAACTTGGCACAGCAGCAGAAACATACAGCATGACAGTACAAACAGCATGTCAGCAGTAACAAACAGTATCACAGTATAAAAACCTGGCATGCCAGCAATAAAATAACATGACGGTACACTGGCCCAGGATACCAGAAGAAACCACTCCTACTCTGTCTATTTATCTTTCCTCTGACCACCACTGAAAATATGACTTTGTCTTGGTGAGCAACATTTAAGCGTACCTACCCCTTCCAATAAATAAACAAACATGAGAGTTCTGACCCAAAATGCTGATGCTGCAAACTGTTATAATCCCCTTCAACAATTAGAGCCAATTGCAGCACAATATAAAGGAAACCAAGACATGCTAGAAGTGCAGACCCTACTGTTCCAACACTGCTCCTAATCAGCATATCAGCATTTAAAGTCATAAAATGAGTAGAAAAAGCACTTTTGACTAGATTGATCCAAAGTCATGTATGATGGGACCACTACCAAAAGAAAACAAAAACAAGAGCTGCCCACATGGACACAGCGCAGGTGAAATCAGCGTGCTGACAACCCTTTAGAATGTTCAGGTGTTAAATTGCAGCAATTTTGCCTGCAAACAAACAGTTCACTATCAGAAGTAGCTGGCTGCCACCCTGGACAACTAGTAAGTGCATTAGTATTTCCTAATACAACTATAAGCAGTGGTGCAGGGTATGTCTAACTGTGGTCTAGTCACAGAGAGACAGAACATACATCTCCCAACCTCCTGGCTTGCAAATCAGAGACATGTCTTGAAAAATCAGGGAAAATTTTCCAAAATCAGGGACACATCATTCAAACTGGAAATATGAAGTCAAGCTTGCTGTATTGTGGAGCTTAGTGGGAGCATCATTTTTTAGAGGAGAACTAGACTGCAACTGCAACATTCAGGTCTGGCAATATTTTATGCTTCAAATCCCAACTTTTCAGTTATGAAAATGCCAAATTTAGGAGAGATCAATTACATTTTTTAGGTGAAATCGGGGACAGTTGAGATGTATAGTACACATCTGGATAACAATTCAAAAAGTTGGCATACTCTTCGGGAGAGAATCTCACACACAACGAAAATGTATTGGGATGCATTTTCATCGAGAAAAAATTGAAAACTAAGAAATTAAAAACTGTCTCTGTTTGACAACATGACCAGAAAAGCACCACCATCCTGCGTACAGTTTCAGTTGCGCCGAATATATGTAAAATTTTGGAATCTGACAATTAGAAATTTCAAAATATGACAAGCGTGTTTATCTCTCACCTTATTTACAAAATAAGACGTCAAGTAGACAAGAGAGAAGCAGAAACCCAGCGCGGGTTTCTTTAAAAGCATCTGTTAAACCATCACCTTGGGGGCCCGATGCAATAAGAAATTATTTTATTAATGTGTTAAATCTTCGCGCGTTACCCTCGGCACTATTCAGGAAATCAATTGCTCTGAGGTTCCTGCCATGACAGAAGGAGACACGTTGCTTGGTAGTCGGTCCAATCAGCACCAGTTAGACACACAACCCGGAAGAAAGGAAGGGGTTCCAACAGCAACGCCCACTGTGCGTGACGCACACCCCAGCCAAATTGGGCACAAGAGGACTGGAATGGCAACGCCCCCTTCCGAGGTACGTGCAGTGCGCCGCCATCTTTTGGAGGGCAAAAAACACGGTGCCTCAGGGTTGCAGAAGTAAAAAAAGAAACAATACTAGAACGGATGCGTCATCGTTGAGCACATAAACCTGAGCGCTACATTGTGGATGTCAAGCTGTCAGATTCCTGTTATTCTGCATAGCTGATGACGGATGCAGTCACCCAAACCAATGCTGCCAAAATTGACAAAGTCCTTTATTTTACGCCTTTGGTACAAGAATTGACGATTTAATATTAGTTATAGGTAATGGACTTCTATGCCGAGGCTATATTTATTCATTCATTACTTTTACAGTTTTCATTCATGATTTTTGATAAGTTTGAGTGGTGCACGACTCCCGGTGCTACCCTTTTCCCGATCGAACTTGGAGAAGTGTCAAATCTTTTTTTGCATGGGTGTACTTTGACTATGACAATTTCGGGTAACACCTTTGAGCAAATAGTGCTCTTTTACAAAGGTCCCATATCTTGGACAATGGACAAGAAGGGGCAGGTAGATAAATAGAGAATAACGCATATGTAGGCGGTTGATATGGAGTTTTTTTTTTACACACCCAAGATGTGTGATAATACGCTCGAGAGGTTTAAATATTATCACACATCGAGGGTGTATAAGAAACTCCATATCAACAACCTACATACGCATTATTCTCTATATAATTTACTTATTTATTTGTTGAAAATGTTTCACCAGGAACGGCATGCTGAGTAAAAAGATGCTCCTCTCACCCTGCGACCTGGGGGGAGGGGTTATAGAAGAGGCAAATGTACATACAATAATTGAATTTAGCAGTAGTGCAATATAGATAATGTACATGGTTTGGAGGGATTACATTTGAACTTGTTACCTAAGGAGAGCAGTATAACTGGTGATGCCCAATAGCAACTCGTTTTCAGCCACTTTCAAACGTCACTGGGCATCACCAGTCATTGTCAGTTAATACAATTACAATACATTATAAAATGCATGAGCTGCCAAAGGCTTTGTCAGGTGATCTAACAAGTGCATGAGAGGGCCAGAGGTTGTTGGTGGAAGGATAAGGTAGTAGGGGGACAGGCAAGAACCGAAGGGGTGAGGGCTTGGAGGAATAAGGTAGGTGGTGAAGGAGAGAAGCAGGTGGTGATAGAGGGGAGGGGAGAAGGGATGGGAGATGTAAGTGGGGGTAACAGGATGGGTGGGTGGGTGAAGGAGAGAAGAGTTAGTATGGGCAAGGAGGAGAAAGGAGAGAAATGAGAACTAGAAGGGAGTTAAGGAGGGCTAGGGTAGAAAGCAGGGAGAGAATATAAAAGCTAGGAGGTGCAGGGGGTAATAGGTCAGGAGAGGGACAAGAATGAGAGAGGGAATGGAGAGGGGGAGGAGTGAAATCTGGGGGTCAAGGGAGAAGGCTGAGGTGGCTGACGTGAGATTTTGGAAGGGGTTAATAAGGAGGGAGTGGGATGTGGTGAGTGCATAAGTAATGGAGAGGCCAGGAGGGCGAGCAGGGAATTTAAGTGTATCAGTCACAGTAGGCACTGGCCACCAAGTGCTGTCGTTTGTGCTTAAAAGGAGCTGAGCTTCAATGCATTGGTGATATCCACTGGGAGTGTGTTGAACCAGTTAGAGGCCCTAACTTTGTAGGAGTGCTGCCCTTGAGTGGTCCGGCAGCGGGGAACAGCGAAGATTAGTGTTCCAGAACTCCTGGTAAGGCAGGTGGCACAGTGAGGGGAAAGTATAGACTGAACCCCTGGTGGAAGGAGGTCTAGCGCTGTCTTCTTAGCAAGTAAGCAGGTCTGATACTTAATTTTGCCTTGAAGTTGTAGCCAGTTAGCCTGTTCATAGATATCACATGTGTGTGTGTGAGTCTAGAGGCTGTGGTGAGGAGCCAGCAGGCCTTGTTTAAGGCTATGGCTATATGCCGGAGGGCACTGTCAGTGGCTGATCCATAAACTACGAGGCCATAGTCAATTAAAGAGGTGATCGAGCTCTGGATGGCAAGTTTTCATGCTTCATCTGTCAGACAGTGGCTATGCCTACATAGCAGGCTTATGTGTGTATTCACAGCTTTAGCTAGGTTATTTATATGCATGGAGTATGAAAGAGTGGAGTCAAGGGTCACTCCCAGGTATTTGAACTGGTCCACCTGTTCCGGCACAGTGCCACCACTATTGTAAATTAGCAGTTGTTGGAGTTTGCGTTTGTTGTGAGTATCATGAAACAGCATTGATTTGGTTTTTAAGTAGTTTAGGATCAGTTTACGTGACCTGAACCAGGTTTCAACTTCTGAGAAACTATGCAGTAGCTGTTGCTGGAGGTGATGGGGAGTGGTTAACTGTATCAAACTGTACCGTATTGTTGAACTGTACTGCTGACTTGCAATGTGTCACATGTATGTATGTCGCTGTCCTTCTTGTGACGAGGTACCTTTGTAAATGAGCCTCTGGCTCAAAGGTTGTTAAACTGATGTTAAATAAAATAAAATAAAATAAATAAATCAAACGCCTTAGATCAATAAAGGTGGCACTGGTCAACTGGACTATCGCTGATTGATAATTGTGTAGTTCGTCTTAATAATCAGATGTTCTCCTTTCTTATATTTTTCATTTATTTCGGTGTCATATGTATTCAGTCTTGTGTTATTTTTGCAGTCTTGCTTTATTGGCTGTCTATTCTGTATTTCCTGCACCATACCACAAGGTTCTCGCATTCACTGCTTTGTGCACTCGTGTTGTAGACTGTGCTAGTAAATCAGTGTACTCCTTTAAATCATTAGTTAAATGCCTCTACTTTTAAATCATGCCACGCCTTTGTTTTACTCTCTGCACTGTATTTCCAGGGACATGTCACAAGGTTCTGAGCACTGTTGCATTATACAGTTTTTTAAGGTTGTGCAAGTAAATCCATTATGGCTTGAAATCAATATTTAAATGGCTCTACTTTTAAGTAATCTCTTTATCATTTTTATTTCAAAATCCATTTAACATTCATTGCTTTGTGAGAGCCATCACTGCTGTCAGAAGCACCGTAACTCCATCTGAACTTTCAGCACTGTGGGACTACAGTATCATCTATCCTGTGAATAATATTGTCCTTTTTTTTGCAATTCAGACACTTTGATCTTTTTTCACTTATTGATCTCAATATCTGTCATGATACATGAAAAATATGTCTACAATGCTATTCCAGCTGTGTGAGTGGTGCTGGGGAAACATGGCTAGTCTGGTCTTCAGGGAAGGCATCTGCAGTGGATGGACTGTGGCTAGGGGTATTCCAGTTGTGTAGGGAGCATCGAGAGTGTGTTGCCCCTGCAGCGGGATAGTCCATCGCCCTGATATGCAGCCCATCAGACCCAAGTCATACAGGATGCCTGGAACTGTGCCAGTAACAGCAGAAGCCCTGGGACCTCTGCCAGCTGTTCTGCCTCTGGTATGTTGGAGGGTCTCTTGTCCATGTTGTACTCAGAAGCATGCTGCCGTGGCTTTGGGGGACTCGGGAGCCTGAGACCAGGCATGGGTGTAGGTTCTGGAGCCTGAGCCCAGGGCTTGAAGGTGGGGGTGGCGCTTACGAGCATAAATACATGGATTATCCCCACTGCAGAGGTAACACCCACTCTGTGCCCCAGCACACACCCAGAATCCCCCTTCCCACATATCAGCCCATCCCCCTGCAGCTGCCTTCCCTGAAGACCACACTAGCAGTTTTTCTACCCTGCTGCAGCCTCCCTCTCCTGAAGAACAGATTGGCCCCCCTCCCTTCCCACAGTGGGTTTTTGTTGGGCTGTAGAGAGGGTGGACGTCAAGGGTTAGGGGCAGTAGACTAGGGACTTACCTCCAGGTTCCCCCCACTGCAGATTTCCCCCACTGTAGGCCAGGAAGGGGAAATCTGTCATCCCCTTCCCAGCAACACAATCCAGATGGGAGGCATCCTGGGTTACAGAGCAGGTCGGGCATCTTACTGCAACCTGACAGGATTTTCCTTATTCTGGTTCCCCTGCCCATCAGTGTGTCATGACATAGATGTGCACGTGTGTAGAGGCACACATGCACCACGTGTCTGCCACCAGATATCCCCCTGCTGAGTTCTGCCAGCTGCCCTGCCACCACTCCTCCACATGGTGACAGTCTAGGAGCAGTGTAGGTAGACTCCCCTTCACCGGGATAGGAGAGCAGTCCTCCGGACACTCAGTCCTGGCTGAACCATGGTGATCTGGGCTCGCTCCCAAACTTGTGCCACCAGCGTGGCAGAGGTAAGACTCCAGTGCTTCAACCATCCATGCCACTGGGACAATGTTTCTTTTTTTTTTTCAGTTGCTGGTTTCAATACTGCACATGGCTACCATGATATAATAAATATTATGAAACTGCTCTCTAATTTGTTCAGTGTCCCACTGTGATGTACCCAGCTTTGCTGGATTTCAGTTGTAACCTACCTCAAAATGCAAGATATTGAATGACATCTTGCAGAGTGGGATCACAAATATCAGTTTTAGTCTGTGGCATTCTCTCAACACCTATTGTATAAATTGTAATCTCTCATACAGAAACAGGTAACCTCCCGTTCCATCTGTAGAACCCCACTGATTTATTTAGGGTCTAAAGCATAAATAAATAATTTTATCAGAACAGAGTACCTCACTGGTATCCTGTCAAGATAGTGACTTCATAATGGCAAAGACCAAAACCAGCACAGGAAAACCGTGAGTTCCATGGCGACAACTGGAGGTTCCACCCTCCCTGAGTTGCATCCCCACTGGAGTTGGTATATTTAGTAAGGTGGGTGTGGGAGGGTGCGGGGGGCAAAGTTCACTGCAAAAGGAGTGATTACTGTGTGTAGTCACACTGTATGGTGTGTGCTGCTTTTGGTCGTCGCCGTTATAAAGTCGCTATCTTGACTTGGACCCACCTCACCCCATTATATAGACAGGAGAGACAGAGAAGGTGGAAGGAGAGAAAACTCTGTTCTCAGGGATGTAAAAACCAGAATGTTCTTTTGACCAGTAACTTCCCACCTGTTCACTGGCTACTGCAATTACTCCCCCTGCACAATCAAAACTAGGAGTAGCAGCTGGCTCGTTGGCACAGCAGTAGCGCTACTGCTTGTGAGGCCGACAACCTTTCGGAAGGAGCTTGGGTCATCAGGGGCCAGCTGGGGGGAGGTGGATTGAGTGTTCCAGAGAACGCTCTCATCCCAGGAGAATGGATTGCTGCCCTCACTGTAATACTGCCACCTGGGGTACCACAGGTGGCAGTGCAGTCAAGGGCATCATGGTAGGGATAGATGCAGACCGGGAACCGGCGAAGTAGCATGCTTTGCATGCATATGCACATTGGTCTTCCTAGTGTGCCTATGTCTGAGGGGACTGGGGGGAAAACAGATGGAAAAAGATGGAACTACTGTCTAAGGATGATGGAACCCTGGTATACAGAATAAGACTGGACCTGGCTTGCACAGCACACCTGCTGACAAAGACAGTGCAGTTCAGGTGTATATTCCTCCACCTAGTTACTGACCAAGGGGGCAAACCAAGGCAGCTCGGAGGTAGGTGACTGAAGTGTGCAGGTCTAGCAGAGCCAGGCACCTTGGGATTTCCAGAGGGAGTTCAGACAGTAAAGTAAAGGGGGCATAAACAGAGAATGAAAAAAACCTAGGAGTAGCAGATCTGGAATACTGATAATTATCAGCAGGCTGTTCGGATGCATGACAGGCAATCAACTGTTCACCTTGTACAGTACGATTCACAATGAGTTTCATACACTAATGAGTTACTGATGCTGGGTATGGTGCAATGGAAGACTGTTAAATACACAGCAGCTTGCTTCATTGGCTATAATCTCAATGTGACGCTTCGTTCAGAAGTGGTACCAGCTTAATATGATTGTCACAAGGCATCCCCATTTCGGTCGCTACTATTTGGCTGGTACAACAATTAAAACATTTGCAGTACCAATTAAAATCAAATTCCAGGATCCAAGATAGCATGGATTCAGAGTGGGAAGGTCATGTCAAACAAATCTGATAGATTTCTTTGAGTGGGTGGCCAGGGAATTATATCTGTGAGGGACAGTGGATGTGGCCTACCTGGATTTCAGCAAGGCCTTTGACACCATTCCACATAGGAGGCTTATAAACAAGCTGGGCAGCCTGTGAGTGGGTCAGAGGTGGTAAACTGGTCAGAAATTGGCTAAGGGATAGAACACAGAGGGTGGTGGTAAACAGAGTACATTCCGAGGAGAGGAGGATGACAGCGGGGTGCCAGAAGGATCAATTCTCAGGCCAGTCCTCTATAATGTCTTCATAAGCAACATACTTGCAGACAGACTGAAAGGTAAAGTATGCCTCTTTGCAGATGACACTAAGATCTGCAACAGGGTTGACACTCCACGGGGTGGAAAAAATGAGGAGGGACCTAAGCAGGCTTGAGGAGTGGTCATGAGTGTGTCAGCTAAGATTCAGTGCAAAGAAGTGTAAAACAATGCATTTGGGGCACAGAAACCCAGGGGAAGAGTACATGATGGGGGGGAGGTACTGACAAAAACTAAACAGGAAAGGGATCTGGGGGTAATTATATCTGATGACCTAAAGGTGACCAAGCATTGTGAAAAGGCTGTGGGAAGAGCCAGTGGGATGCTGGGGTGCATAGGGAGCGGTATCACCAGCAGAAAAAAGGAGGTGGTGATACCACTGTACAAATCATTGGTGAGATCCCATCTGGAGTACTGTGTCCAGTTCTGGAGGCAGCATCTCCAGAAGGACATAGAGTAGAGGCAGTTCAGAGAAGGGCAACAACAATGGTGCAGGGTCTGCACCAAAAGTCATATAAGGAAAGACTAGAAGACCTCAATATGTACTGTATACCCTGGAAGGGGGGGATATGATAGAGACCTTCAGATACCTCAAGGACATAAATAAGGTACAAGCGGGTAGCATCTTTCAGAAAAAAGATGTTCAAGAACAAGGGGTCATGATATGAAGCTGGAAGGGTGGACTCTGGTAAAGTGAGGAAGTATTTTTTTACAGAAGGGGTGGTGGATGCATGGGACAGCCTGTCAGCGGAGGTGGTGGGGGCAAAAATGGTAAGTGATTTCAAGAATGCATTGGATAGGCACAAGGGAACCCTAGCAATAGGAAAAAGAGAGTAAAAGATGGAGATCAAGTAGGATCTGCAGTATTGCAGTAGGTGGGGAAAATGGGCAAATTAGTTGGGCCAGGTAGTCCTTATCTGGCATCAATTTCTATGTTTCTGTTTTATAATCAGTACTGAGAACTCATACAGGTCAGTATGAGCAGCAGGGTACGGGGTTTTTATCTGGTTTATGGAAGTATAGGCTAATGGAGGGAGGGGCACCTTGGAGGATTGTGTTATAGGCTCTCAAAAGCAGAGGAAGAGTTTGCTCCATTCTCACCATATCAAAATGAGTGCAACAGCTGTCCAGCCCCAGGGATTTCAAGATTTTAGAGGCCTTCAATATGTCTTCGATCTCAACAGATAAGATAGGGGATTTCAAATGCTGTTGATGTTCCCTAGTAAGGGAGGGAAGATGAAGGTTATGCAGGTATGCCTTTATAGCTTGTGGGGTAGCTTCTTGCATATACAAGGTGTGGTAGAAGGTGCTAAAGGCCTCAGCCACATCATTTAGCCATGTACATCTAGCCCCCGTCTAGGGATATTGTACCACTGCTGTCACGTACCCACTCCTGGGGGTCTGGCAAACTGAGCTCTCAGTGCCCACCCTTAAGTGCAATCTGTGATGGGGGGACAGGGATATCCTCCTCGTTCTTTTTATATTTTTTTTTATACTTCATTTTTATTTTCTCTTGTCATCACAATATAAACCAATCTTTTCTACATCACAATATGCAATTCCTCGTTCTTTTTAAATGCTCGCCGAGGTCATGACTGCACCTCTGCCACAAGGATCCAGGGCATCTCTCTATTTTGGATAAGGGCACAATACCAGTCTCGAATCTTGTGACCAAATATGAACCTTCCTTGGTTATTACATGAAGGAGGAAGACCCAGGCATTACACTCTCTTTGGTGGCAGCAGCGTAACACCCGATTTGGCCTTGCAACAGCCTAGTTCACAATCCCTGCAGACACATATGAGACTCTGGTATTCTTCCTATCCTTCCAGATGTCCTTTACAGACCCTTATCTCAATTTGGTTGCTTATGGTGGCTCTCTAAGCAATTAATAGTTGTCACAGATTATTAGTAAACTTTCTGTAGTCACACATACAATATAAGAACTCGCACACAGGCAGAATTTCTGTAGAGAAGCAAAAGTTTATACTAAAATTAAATAAATGCAGTTACAACTAAAAGAGAACATATACTAAATTAGGTTACAGTATAAGAAACAAAATGGAAAAGTATACTTAAAAACGCACTAGACAGGTTAGCTAAGTCCGCCTGAGGTACGCAGATTTCAAAGTCCAGAGAATCGCTGGTTTGCAAAATATTGCAGTCTTTCTGTAGCCTTTGCTGACAGGTGTTCTCTGTGGTCAGGAGAGTCCAAGCAAAATGTGTGTTCAAATGCCCTGATCAGGGGCTAGTTATACTTCTCTGTAACTTGAAATAGTGAGCAAAAATCCCACAACATTTAGACCAGTAGATGGCACTGTTGCGCTTCCCAAAAATCTTATTTTCCTGCTAATCTTTGATGTCAGATTCTCATAGTTAACCTAGGTTTTCAGTCTCTTTTTTTTTTGAACTTGTGAAACTTTTTTTATCAGTCAAGGCAAAGATAATACATCACAGTTTACAAGCTAAGGCATAGCCTCCTTAAAGGTATGTTGCATGTATACAAACAGGGGGAACAATGGAAGTATAGTTTGCAGTACGTTATCTTAAATGTCTTTCATATTTCCCTCCAGATCCAGATTCCCTCTTGGGTCCAGTTCCAAGGTAAAGTGTTCCAGCTTTCCAATAAAAAGGGAGTAAAGAACCAGCCTAAAACCGGGAAAGAAGGGTCCATACTCCACCGTATCATCTGTCTACTATTACTGTATGTTCCCAAAGCCTTCAGAAAGTTTGTGAAATGTCTCAAGAAGGCAATACAAAAAAGAAATAATAAGCTTGCTCTTGACTGAATAAATCTTACAAGTTCATCAAACTTTATGTGTCTATATTACTTTATAGTTTTTTTTTTTACTTAGTTGTTTAACCAGGTATAGCACACTAAGCTGAAGGTTTTTTTACAGGAGCGACCTGGGAGCACAAGGAGGTTAAGTGACTTGCTCAGGGTCACACAGTATGCAAGTGGAAGCTGTAGGATTCAAACCCAGGTCTGGTCTGCTGGATGTCACCAAATTTGCAGCTCAGAGCCTTAGACCACTGCGCTATACTGCCTCCTTAAGTTTATCTCTGTTTACAGTTATTTAGATATACAAACTTAACTTAAGCAATGAGAAGGAGAGAGAAAAAAGAAACAGGAAAAAAGAGAGAGAGAGAGAGTTCTGGAAAGAAGAGGAAGAAAATCAACTAAAAGATAGCCAAATATGCGATAATAACAAAGCCCAGTGTGATGCATCACCCTATTCAGGTCCCCCTTTCATTTTCTCGTAAGCTTCTGCTTCTTTTCCCCTCCGCTACAGTGTCCCCCTACTTATCCCAGAGTTTCAATTAAATATCCCTTCATTACTCTCTATATCTAGAGTAGCTGGTCCAGAACTGATTGACCCTCCCTCTCCTCCCAATGATGAAAAAAGGGTAGCCATCTAGCGTTGAATCTTTCAGTGGCAAGCCTCACTCAGGCTGTGATGGCCTCCATGTCTTTAATTTGTTTGATATTATGATACCAACTGGAGATCAGTGGTGAGTCCCCCGTCAACCATCTCTGCGTAAGTGATTTAAGTGCTGCTGCTATTAGGACATTCTAAAGATACTTACCCGCCTGAGTTTTCATTTCCTTCGGAGAGGCTCCCAGCACTAAATTTTCAAACTCCAGGGGAGATGTGAGGAAAAGGACTTCTGTAATCAGTGCAGCTATCTCCGCCCAGAAAGGTGTGATTTTAGGACACTCCCAAAAAATGTGATGGTGCGTACCTGTAGACCCACACTGTCTCCAACATTTGTTTGTTGTATGGGTGGCATAGAGGTAGGATATAGTAGGGGTTCTAAAAAAATGAATGTTAATTTTCCACCTGAATTCCCTCCAAGAGGGAAAGTTGGTTGTTTTATGGGTGCCCATCCAGATGTCTTTCCAGGTTTTATCTGGGATGTTTAAGTTCGCCTCTTCATTCCAGCAGTTTAACACTTTTTGTATAGCCAGGGTCCCTCTGTCTTCCATTAGTGTTTTGTAAATTTGTGAACTATAGGATTTATTCTCCCTCAAGATACTTTTTTGGTAAATTACTAGAATGGGGGCGGAGGGGCTCTCTGCCAGTTCCATTAGTCCTGTGTTAGTTGTGATATAATGTGAGCATTGACAGTACCTGAAGGAGTCCGCATTAACTAAATTAAATTCTGTTTGCATTTGGGTAAAAGATTTCAGGTGTTCCTCCTCCAAGAACTGTTGCGGATACTTAAGTCCTCTGAGGACCCATCTAAGGCAGGGAACCCAGGTAGGCACATGAGTGGCAAATATCTCCACACTGGTCGGACTATCTCCCATTCCTGTCTGGCCTTCAGCCGGATTGACATAGTATGTCTAGTTAGTTAATTTGTTATGTGTTTC
Source organism: Neoceratodus forsteri (assembly GCA_016271365.2). Classification (NCBI taxonomy): domain Eukaryota; kingdom Metazoa; phylum Chordata; order Ceratodontiformes; family Ceratodontidae; genus Neoceratodus; species Neoceratodus forsteri. The sequence continues at coordinate 1,218,774,864 of CM057455.1, forward strand.
AAATCAATTGGAAGGACCCTCCAAAGTAGGAAGTTTAGGGGCACTAGATGACATTCTGTCTCCTCTATCTCTAGCCAACCATGTCCTTTACCCAATGTTAGCGTTTTGATCACTGGTAAAAGTTGTGCTGCTATATAGTATTTTGGGAAGTCCGGGAGCCCCATCCCACCTTTTCCCTTTTCTTCTGTCAAAATATCCTAGCGGATCCTAGGCCACTTCCCTGCCCATATAAAATCTGATAACTTCATTTTCAGGTCTCTCCCGTCCTTTGTATGGATTGTGAGGGGAAGAGTTGTAAAAAGGAAGAAAAATCTAGGTAAAATGTTAATTTTAACTGCCTCCACTCGGTTGTTAAATGTTAAAGGGAGCAGTTTCCAGCTGTGTAGGTCAGCATATACCTGTTGTTTGAGGGCTCCATAGTTATATTCGTACAGTGATGTCAATTGTGTGGGGATCTGTATTCCCAGGTACCTTGTTTTAGTGTCAACCCTCCTGAAAGGGACCATCTTCCTTAGTTCTTGATCCCGGGTACCCCTTATTAATAATGCCTCTGACTTCGTCATATTAACCTTGAAGCCTGAAATGCCTCCAGAATCCTTGAGTAGTTCCAGTGAGTGAGGGAGGGAAGATCGTGGATTACCGAGGTATATCAGGATGTCATCCACGTATAGGGAAATCTTGTGGGTTGTGTGCTGTATCTCTATACCCTCGATATCCCCATTCTGTCTTATAGCTTGGGCCAGAGGCTGCATGCTGATTGCAAAGAGCAATTGGGAGAGAGGGCATCCCTGCCTCATCCCTCTCAAAATTTTAAAGGGAGATGACAGGGTTCAGTTGACCCTACTCTGGCTTGTGGTTGCTGATATCCCAGTTTTACCCATTTCAAGAAATTTCTTTCGAACCCCATGTTCTCCAAGACTTGGAAAGAGATAGGCCCAGTTCAGCCTGTCAGAGGTTTTTTCTGCGTCTAGGAAAACAGCCAGGGTAGGGTGCTGGTTAGAGTTTTTCTCTTGTGTAACATTTAGAAGCCTTCTGACGTTATCTGTTAAGTACCGGTGTGGAATGAATCTAGTTTGATCAGGGTGGATCAATAGCTCTATGTGTTTTTGGAGCTGAATTGAAAGTATTTTTGTAAATATTCTCTGGTCTTGATTAAGTAGGGCTATCAGTCTAAAAGATCCACACCTTGTTGTCTCTTTGCCTGGTTTGGGTATTACTGTTATTATTGAGTGTGGCCAGCTTTCTGGAGTTTTACCCTCCTCCAGACATTGATTGAATACTTCGGCTAGTATGGGCACTAATGATGGGCCCATTGTTTTGTAAAAATTCCCCACTAAACCCGTCTGGACCTGGGGTCTTCCCTGTAGGTAATTGCTTGATGACTGTCAATATTTCCTCCACCGATATGGGGCAGTTTAACTCAGTTCTTGCCGACTCGGGTATTGGAGGTAAATTAATGGTCTCTAAAAAGGCTTTTGTTTTAGCTTGGGTATGTATCACTTTCTTATCTTCTGAGTATAGGATTTGGTAATACTTTTGAAATTGGGCAGCTATCTCTTTGGGACTATCCCACTTTCTTTCCAGCTGTCCCTTTTCTTGGATGTAGGGGACGTATCTTTCTGCTTGGGCTTTTTTAAGTCGAAATGCCAACAGTCTTGAGGCTTTACTCCCCCACTTCATGATACTTTTGATTTGCAAATCTCAAATATTCTTTTACCCTTTTATTTTCAAATTCTTGCAGGGCCTCTCTAGCACACTTCAACTCCTTCAGGATATTCTGATCCAAAGGGTTGACTTTATGATTTCGTTCCACTGTTGCTAGTTCTGCTAATAGCCTATTATGTGTTAAAGTCGATAGTTTTTTGGGGGGGCAGATGCAAAGCTGATTATTTCCCCTCTAGTGACTGCTTTAAGTGTGTCCCATTTGAGTGATGCAGAGTGCGCGGTTGACTGATGAATTACAGTGAAATCAGCTATATGTTTTAATTGGTTCACGAATGCTTTGTTATTCAATAAAGAGACATTCAGTCTCCACAGGGTCTGTTTGTCTTGGGGTGGAAGGCATAAATGAATGGAGATTAGTGAATGGTCTAATAGTTATATTGTGTATGTGGGAATCAACCACGTTATGGAGGGTGGATACATGTGTGTAAAACAAATCTATGCAGTAATATGATTGCTGTGCATTTGAGCAAAATGTATAGTCCTTTTCCTTTGGGTGTGGGCCCTCCAGACATCTATCAGACCCATTTCCCTCGCCAGTGAGACCAAAGACTTGGAAGCTGTTTTGTTTGTTGAGGTTGCTCCTGAAGATCGATCTCTCTGGGGATGGGGAGCAACATTGAAATCTCCGACGAGTAATAGTTGACCCTGAGGGAGATCTGCTAACTTCCAAAAAAGTGTTTCAAAGAATTTTTCTTGATGGGTGTTTGGTGCATATATGTTAATAAAGTGAATTATCTTACCCTGCGTACGAACTGATATCCTCACATATCTGCCCTGCAGGCCCCCCTCTGTGGACTCCACAGCCAGATTTAGGTGCTTTCATAGCAATATTGCAACACATGCTTTTTTGGAATTAGGGTGAGATGGCGCTGTTACTTGACCCACCCATGCACGGCGTAGCTTTAAGTGCTTGCTCATTGATAGGTGCGTTTCTTGGAGAAAAACCACGTCTCCCTGCAACTTTTTGAGCTCTTGCAGCATTCTTGTTCACTTAATTGGGGAACTGATACTATGAACAAATCTTTAAGCAGGCCATTATGTTATTTTAATAAATGGGTAGGGGCAATAAAGGCACCAGAACTGCTCTATAACCCATACTTGACTTTGTCCTGCTGGCTTCCTAGTATAATCTGGGAAGGGGTCCCACCTTTCTTTTCGGGTTTTGCATCCACTTGGCTGTCTTTAATAACCAGAAAAAAGAACCTTGCACTTAAAAATACCCTTAACTTTGGGTAGTGCTAACAATAATATTTAAACTGTCAAAATCTTATGAACAACAAACAGTGGTCAACAGGCGGAAATAACAATAACAGCCTATTAACCAACTTAGTTTAAAGAACTTTGTGTACTTCCTAGATGAATTCCCAGACCCTCTTCTGTACCAAAAGAGAAGATGGGCTGGGTCCACTTGTAGTGTGTAGTGCACACGGCACCACTTGTTTCTGTCTGAGAGACTAAGAGCAGAGCTGTTTTGCTGCTCTAACAATTAGGTACATCACCGAGGTGAGGGATTCCAACTTCCCTCCGAAATACGTCTGACCTTATTTATTATGAAGTCGTGTCTTTGTTCCCTTCCCCCCACAAGGTATGCAACTTATAGGTCATAAGCAAGCCTGATACCAGTTCAACCGTGGAGAGCACACCATTAATCCAGTTTCCCCCATGCCTGCCTACCCCCGACTTCCTTTATCAGTTAAGTTTGCTGCCCCAAGTGCTACTAGTAGCAGATCTGCCTGACAAACTTGTTTACGGGCTCCCTCTCCCCACTTTAACCAGAAGACTCTCCCTCAGGGTGAGCGAGGGTGCCCCCTCAGCCCCCAACCCCCTCCCACAGGTCACCCTCAACCCTCCAACAGAAAAACCCCAGCCATGAGTTTTTAGTTCAGGCCAAATCAGAAGAACCCTTAATATAATTTTAACTTGTGAGCAGCATCAACTGTTCCCCTCAAAGGCCTTTCACTAGTAGGGCTAAGAGTGGTGGTCCGTCCGGTAATGCGAGAGAGACAATATTATTTGCCCAGCGGATATAGTACCCGCCCCAGAATCCCCACTGAAGAAGCATATACCAACACCAAGCGGTGTGACTTACCAAACGCTCTTTTTATTTACGAAGAGGTTTTTTCTGTGGTTAGGCAAGGGATCCATTATTAAGGCTAAGTAAAGCCTGATGAGCTAACCCACAGGCATCGACTGCGGGGATAAGGGTGGAACCGGGGGGGGTGGGGGTAATTATTTCTACTCAATCATAGGGCACTTTAAGTGGTTAACAGTAAGTGATCACAGCTCTTTTAGGATAATGTCAAACTTACTTGTCCAGAATCCATACATTAGCTGAGAGTTCACATTAGCATTAGGGTTAAGAACCTCGAGCTTCCCTTCAGACTGAGCCATTTCAGCGGTGTGGAGAGGTTCTAGAAGCTGTTACCGGACTGGATCCACTTGCTCTGCCCTCGGCTCGCTGCATGATCTTCACGGCATCTTTCACGAGAGTCCTCGGTAATGATCCTGGGAAGAAGCGTTTTTGGGCTCTGCCTGTAACCTGCCATGCATTTTTTTTTTATTTTGTAGACTTTATTTAGGATTCGGACAAATAAGGACAATCCTTATCTCCTCACACTTGGGAGATATTTTCTGTACAGTTATGGAGTTCAAGTACATTCGGTCATTAAGAAATACACTTAATATTTAAACTATGGTCTTTATACAAAATATTGTTTAACAGGTAAGCAAGGTATAGGTTCTTTTCCCCATCCCTCTTAATGGAATGTCAACCAAATACCCAGTGTGTTCAGAAACATGGGAACCAATCTCTCTGAATTGCTTGTTCCAGTGGGGACCAAATTTCCTCATATTTACTTATTTTTCCACGGACTAAATATTGTGTCCTCTCCAATTTCATTACTTGCATAAGTGACTTGGCCCATGATGCTATAGTGGGGGTTTGGTCGAGTCTCCAGTACATAGCCAGCTCTCTCATACCCACTACCCACTCCTATTCTCCACAACTTCCGACCCCCACCAGTTTTCCAGCTGCCCATCGTGGGGAGTCCCAATAGGGTTTTCATAGGGTCCAGGCCAATAGCAACATGCAGGGTCTTAGCTAGGATTTCAGTCAATCCCAGCCAAAAGTGCAGCACTTTAGAACAAGACCAGACCAGGTGGAAAAAGTCACCTACTTGGGTTTGACATTTAGGACAGTAAGGGGAAGATGCAGGGTCTATTGTTTGGGCCAATTTCAGGGTGTGGTAGGTGCGCATGAGGAAATTATACTGGATGGCTCTTGGCCGGTTATTGACTGAGCACTTTAAAATGTTTTTAAGAAGAAGTCTCCAATCTCCTCCTGTGATCCTTTTGGGGTAGATATCCTCCCATTTACTTCTGATTCTCTCTAGGGTGTCAGGGAGACCATTTATCAATAGTTTATAACATCTATTAAGTGGTCTGAAACCCTTAGTGTTAGAACATTTTGTAAATAGTTCTAGGGGAGAGCGTTGTAGTGTAAGGGGGGTCCTGTTGTCCTGGGGGCACCATCTGTAACCTGCTTCTTATTCTGAGGTATAAAAGGTATTGCGAGGGGTGTAGATCAAATTTCCTGGCTAGGGTTTCAGATTGTCTTATCTTTCCTGCCTTAATAAGTTGGCTAAGTTGATGGAGGCCCAGCTTGTCCTACCTCATGAGACCTGATTCATCGTTATCTGAAAGCCCACCTTTCCCCCTCAGGAACCTCCTCAAAGTTATATCTGGTGAGGGTCTGGTACTGTGACTCAGTGATGTGTGTGCATGTGTCCACACTTTCCAGGTAGTTCTGGTGCAGGGATTAGAAATACTTGGGGGGGGCTCTCCCATTGAATCAACCAGTAGGCTATAGTAAAATTGGGGGTTACCTTCATTTTCCAGCTTTGTCCATGTTGGGGCCTCCTTCTCCTCTTTTAGTAGGTCTTGGATATGGGCTAGCTGGACTGCCATATAGTATATACACATATATTGGGTAGGCTCAGGCCCCATGATTTCTCTGGTAACCATAGTATGTCTTTTTTGATTCTCAGCCTTTTCCCTTGCCACAGAATATGGGTGTTTGCCCCCTCAAGGGCCTTAACATATTTCCTTGGAAGGGCTATTGGGATGGATTGAAACAGGTGAAGGGCCCTTGGGAGAAAATACATCTTGATCAGGTTAACTCAGCCTAGTAAAAAAAGAGGTAAAGCCCTCCAATTTACACTGTCTGTCTTGAGGTATCTTATTAAGGGACCGTAAATTATGGGAATAATTTGAGAGAGCTTGCTGGGCAGTAGGACACCCACATATTTAACCTGCTTAGTAGGGTGTATTATGGTACCAGCTATTTCTATGGATATCCTCTTTTCCCCTAAGGGGAGCCATTCGCTTTTGTCCCAGTTAATTTCATGCCCTGAGAGGGCCATAGATCTCAAATATCCTGCTCAGGGCTGGGAGGGCCTCGCTCAGGTTATCCAGGAATAGTAAGATGTCATCCGCAAACGATATTACTTGGACCTCCTTTCCTATCTTACATCCTTTAATTTTACCATTTCCTCGAATGGAGTTTGCTAATGCTTCTATGCTAAGCACATATAATAAGGGGGACAGGGGACAACCCTGTCTTATACTTCTAGTTAGGGGAAAAGGAGTCAAAAGGGTACTATTGGTCAGTATCTGTGCTTATGGGGCAGCATACAAGGCACCTATCCACTTCAATATATTGTCTCCTAAACCAAATTTGTGCAATACTGCAAACATGAAGGGCCATTCGACCCGGTCGAATGCCTTTTCGGCATCAAGTGCTAGCAGGCCTCTATAAGGCCCCCCCTCCCTTTTTCCAGCTGTGGATAACATTGCTGGATCTGCGAAGGTTATGCTTGGCTTGCCTTTCTTTAACAACCCCCCTCCCCCGGTCTATGTGGATTAAGCCTGAAAGTACCCCTTGTAGCCTGCCGGCTATAATTTTGGCTAAGATTTTATAGTCCGTATTTAGGAGTGATATGGGGTGGTATGAGCCACACTTAGAGGGGTTCTTCCCTGGTTTAGGAAGCACTGTTATGGTGGCCATTCTCTGGGAATGTGGAAATTCCCCCTGTGCTAAAGCCTATTCCAGTATTTCTTGCATAAGGGGTCCAATGGAATCCCAGGTGCCTCTATAGAATTCGGCGGGAATTCCATCTGGGCCTGGTGCCTTCCCTTTATTAAAATACCAGACCACTTGCCTGAGCTCCTCTGGTGATAAGGGTGAGTCAAGCTCAGCCCGGTGTTTCTCACTCAATTATGGCATATTCACGTCCTGAAGAAAATCCTCCAGGTCCCTTTCTGGTGGTACTTGGGTGGTGTATAGGGAAGAGTAAAATGCCCTGAAGATCTCATTGATCTCTGTTTGACGGTATGTGGGAGAACCATCAGGTGTGGCCATATTTAATATGGCCCAATCTGCTTTTTTTTTGTTTAACTAGCCCCTCGAGCCATTTTCCAGATTTGTCCCCCTCAAAGTATGAGAAAGATTTAATAAGTACTAGGTCCCGCTCAATCTTCCCCGAAACCATTTGATGTAATTTGGCCTTTAGCAATTTTAAATCTTTTATAATTTGAGGTTGGGGGGAGCACATGGCTGTCCATTCTAGTTTTGAATGTCATGGGTGAGTTGCTGTTCCACACTGGTTAGTTTTTTTTTTTTTTATAGGCTGCATTGGAAATTGTCTTCCCACGGATGAAAGCTTTTAAAGGATCCCAAACATAATTAATGTGCGTCCCTTTATTTTTATTGTTCTCTATAAACTCTTCTATTCTCCCATTGATACATTTTACATATTCCTCATCCAGAAGCAAGATCGGGTCGATCCTCCATTGTGGACCCCCAGGGGCCTGCTGACCAGCCTTAAGTTACATCTGGAGTGGAGAATGACCTGAGAATAATATAGGGCCGTATGCAGCCTGCAGGGTTTCGGAAATCAATTGGGGGGAGGCTAGTATATATATAGTCCAGTCTGGTGTAGACTCGGTGGGAGTGGGAATAGAATGAGTATTCCCTATCTCTGGCGTGGAAGTGTCTCCAAACCTCTACTAGGGCTCTCTTAGATAAGAACTCTTGTAATGCTGCAACACTCGTAGGGTAGGGTTTTGTTTTAGTTCCAGAATGGTCACTACTGGGGTGTAGATAAGTATTAAAATCTCCCTCCAGGACCAGATTGTCCTGGAAGGGGTCCAGTATCACCCCTAGGTGTATAAAAAGTCCAGGGAGTCAAAGTTAGGACCATAGAGTAAGGCAAAAGTGTAAGTTTGGCCCCCCAGCACCACCTCCGCCACCGCATATCTGCCCTGAGGATCTGCCACAAAGCTGTTGATTTTATGTGGGAGACCATATGGCTACCCCCCCTAGCTCTGGAGGTAAAGGGAGCCATCATGAGAAACCCCCCCCCCAGGATTGGGCCAGTTTATCTGCTTCTTATCTCATAAGATGTAGTTCTTTTAGTAACACCACATCCTCCTTGATTTTTTTAATATAGGATCAGACTCTTTTCTATTTGACCACTGTTTTCAATCCGTTGACATTCCATGATAATATTGTTAAATTGGCCATTACTTAAAGTGAGGTCATCGAGGTGAACCTCTGTACCTGTATAGTTAAAATTATGATATACTGCCTTCTGAAGGCATTGTTCAAACTGTCCACATTTTTATACATTTAACATTTCCCCAGTGGTTATCCCCTTCCCTCCACCCTCCCCCACTTTTCATCAAAAAGAATGATACCTCCCAAATAGGTCTCATCCTGTTCCCCTACCCCCTCCTGCCAGTTCCCCTCTTAACATAGAGAACCGTTTGTTGCCCCTCAGCTACCTCCCCATCCCAACCTCTGTTCCCCCATGCCTCTTCTCCTCCTTCTCCACCCATATTAAATTTAATCTCTAGGTCTCTCACCCTCTACTTTTCATGGAGTGAGCCGCTAGATCCATTAAAACTGAAAAGTAGATAGTACACCTATGTTAACATCCTGTGTCCTCAACCCCTTATTCTAATGCAAGGGAGGGCCTGCCTCCGGTGATGCACACCGGTTACCGGGGAGTGCTTCAAAAATAAAAGTAGGTAGTAAAGACCCTCACACCTCCAGCTTTTCCAGCCGTTTATTAGGTATGTCTTGTATGTCTGTGGGGTGGCACAGCAGGAGACCCGTGCACGCCCTGTGCAGCATTGTCAATCAAGGCCCCCTGCTGCTCCATTATGCGAAATACAGTTTGCCACCATTGCTCATCCTTATCTTAATTAGTTGTCCCCATGAAGCCAAAAGAAAACAAAAAGAGAGATTGGCATTGTGCCTAAAAGGTTGCTATCTCAACTAAGTACCCCCACACACACACTTTAACATATCATGCATCCCTGCCTCATCACAGATCTTCAATCGTAACAATAGAAATGCAACTGTAACTTTTTTCTTTTTTTTTAACTGTCTCAGTTGATTCAAAACAGAGAATGACATTGACTATGTAATATTAACAGGCAAACAGTTTAATTAACCATCTCAGGGCAAAAAATTAAAGTCTAAAGTCATATTCTCTGGATAGTCTCAGTGCCCTGTTAGTAAGAAATAGCTAGTGCCTAAAAGACACATCCTCCCAAGGGACAGGGTGGGTTTATCATGGGTGACCTCTCGAGCCCAGCCCTAATAGGCCTCTGTTCCCTGAAGTTGTGGGCTAAGAGAATCCCTGCCCTAAAACTCCATCCCCTGGATTACCTGTCTGAAAGACAGTACAGTATATTTCAACAGTGTTTGTGCCTGGATCACCCTTATTTTCTCCTGCTCTGTCATTCAGTTCAATTCTCCGTAGGCCCCGCATGTATTCCATTGCAGCATCGGGGTCCACAAATGCTCGTTGTCGGCTGTCAGGGTATCTCACATTCAAGCGCACCGGGTATGCCAAGGTAAATGGACAGTTAATGTCGTGTAGTTTCTGCTTGACTTCCTGAAAGGCCTATCTTCGGGTTTGCAGCGGTCTGGAGAAGTCCGGAAAAATGCTGACTCTGGAGCCCTGCACCATGATGGGATTGCATTTTCGAGCGGCAGCAAGTACTGCTTGATGATCTGGGAATCGAAGAAACTTAACCAGTAGGTGCCTCGGTTTCTGGTCTGCTGTCAGCTTTTGCCCTGGAGAGCGATGAGCTCTTTGTATTTCCAGGGAGGTGCTTGGTGGAAGGGCGAGGGTTTTTTTCAGCCAGTCTCTGATAAATAAAGCACAGTCTTTCCCCTCCAAGCCCTCAGGAAACCTAACGAGATGGATATTACACCTCCGTTCTCGATTCTCATGGTCGTCCACCAACTGTTTAAACAGCTGTATATCTTTGAGAGCTTGTTGCAGGTCTGCAGGTATTTATGTTGTTGTGTCCCCTTGAGCCCCGATTCTGGATTCCGCTTCTGTGAGACGAGTAGCATGGGCCTCCACTGTTTCGGAGGTGGCATTTACCAGTTGTTGCAAATGCTGAATCTGGGCAGTCACGTTGTCAAATACTGACTGCATCCTTGTGCCCAAAGCATATTTTAGATCTTGAATCAATCTTTCTAGAGTTTGATAATTGGTATCCATCGGTATGTTCTCTGCTGCACCCCCAGGTTCTGATGGAGACTGGGCCTGGGAAGGATGGCCATGTGCTGGTTCTGTAGGCTTCAAAGATGAGGTCGAGCTGGGTGCTTTATTAAATCTTAATTTTGCCTGCTTCTTTGTAGATTTAGCTGTTATTGGCATAGGAGCAGTTGGATGTTGGTCAGAAAATGAGGTTGCAGGGCAATTCTGTGCAGGATGTAATAGATTTTTAATGGATCTAGTTGGAGCTCTGGTAAAACACATCCATTCAGCTCCTTGGCTAGGCCATACCCCTGCCATGCATTCCTGAGGAGGTTCTGTTCAAGGATCTCAAGCTCCAAGTCGGGTAATGTTATGCCCCATTCGTTTAGCAATGGCATCGCCTCCAGCAAACTTGCAAATGTTTTAGGGCCTGATTCTAACTGGAGACGTATTTTGGAGGGGAACATCAACTGTGCTCTGACATTTTTATTTCTTTTATTGCCACCCTCACTTTGAGCCTTTCAGCCTGAACAGCTGGAGAGAAATCTTGCTAGAAGAAAATATTACTGCTTTGGTATTTTAAATCCCGAAGCCTCCAGGCCTCTTTCAACACCCATTCTTTACTTTGAAAAAGAACCATCCTGATCACCCAGGATCTGGGCATCGCGGTGGCGCTAGTAGTCTTTGGCACCAGCGAGTGGTGGGCCCTGTCCATTGTTAAATCAAGGTCTGAGGGGATTGAAAGCCCCGACCTTAATAGCTGTTGAACAAAGTCTATGGGGGTTGCAAAACCCTCTTTGGCGCCCTCCAGTACTCCGTGGATGCGGAAGTTATTACGGCAGGATTGGTTTTCTATGTCCTCGAGCCTTGCATGCGTTTCTCTCTCCCGCCATAGCAGATAGAGTAAGATCCTTTCTCCATGTCCTGTGAGCCAGCTAGCTCCGAGATCTTGGCCGTATTCTCTGCTATCTGATTATCCATGTTTTTAACATCCTGACATAGATCGCCTATGGAGGATTCTATGTTTTGCACTGTGGGAAGAATTCGCTGCAAAGTCCATTCTGATTTTCTGGACATAATTAGCTCGTCTTCATCCACATCTGCTGAGGACTCTGACAGTGTGCGGTCATGATGGGCCGGGGCCATGAAGCCCTCCATTTCTTCATCCAAGGTTAGTTGTTTTAATTTTGCTTGCGAGGTGTTATTTTTCTGTTTTTCGGGCTCATTGCCCTTGGCAGTCATTTTTGCACACCAGGCTAGTCACTATTTTTTCTAAAGAAATGGGTTAAGGGGAGAATTTCTACTGATTATCTAGACGGGTCTCAGAGCTCCCAGGATTAGGCTCCCATTAAGTTTGGTGACATCACCGGAAGTCAAGTTTTACAGTCTCACACAGGTATGCTATAAGGATGTGTTTCTTTTTCTGTTGCCTCACACAGGCCTGTTTGAAGGATCTTTCCTGACTAAAACATCCTGGGCTATGAAGTGGCTTAATTTAATTAGTTATAAGAAAGATCCTGTAAGTTTTATGATTATACAGGTGATTTTATTACTTCTGTTTCCCTTGGTCAGATCCTATTGAATATACTCCTTTGATCATGCATCCACAAGATTTTTGACAAGAACTTGTCAGATTCCTGCAAGCAGCTGGCCTCTCAGGTCAAAAGAAAGTCAACCCCTCTTTTTAAAAACAAAATCCAGTCTTTTATCTGTGTGCCTTTGCTGACACTGGCATGTACATAGAATTACAATTAAATAAACATATATACAACAGAATAATATCTACAAATAAGGGCTAGCAGCCGGGCAGCTCACCACAACCGCTATAGTCAGCAGTTGTCTCTGCCAGCAGAGCTGGTATGCCAAGAGGTGAAATGCCTGGGCTCCAACCTCATGGTATCTCTGCTCAAGTACATTAAGGAGATTTCAGTTTGATGAGGTAGTAGGCATCCCATTTTTTATGTTCCTTCTCAGGCTGTGGCAGGACTGAGAGGGCCCACTGCTGGTGAGCTCACTGCAGGAAATATAGGGTATCCTCCAGCTGCTGCTAGTATTGTAGTCTTTTATACTTTAGAGCCACAGAGAATTGAATTAAATGGCCACAGAGAACCAGTTTGACCATATCCCACCGGATAGCATGTGAGACCTCTGAATGGGAGTTATCCCAGAGGATCTCTTCAGTTTTCTCCTGCATAAACATTTTAAATTTGTTGGAGCAAAGGTGGGAAGCATGGATTCGTCAGCAAGTATCTCAACGCTATTCTCCAAGATCCCAATAAGTGAGAATGGGTGCATAGTCAGAAAGTAAGATATCTCCAGTCTTGTTGTCCAGGACATGGGAATATGATTTAATTTGCATGAAAGAATAGTCAATGCACATGGACGTGCCATGGACATGTGAGAAGTTTGTGTATGGCCATGTATGGGGGTACTGGGTGTGCCACATATCGACCCATACAAGTTCCCAGAGTATTTTTTCCATAATGATTTTTATCTTCCTTAGGCAGAATGGGATTCTTCTCAGCCCCCCCCCACACTAGTGGCCATCTCTTCCCTCCTCGCAGACACAGGGTCCCATCTCCTTTGGATTCCACCCTGCATTAGGGCTGGGGGAGAGGGCTGTCCTTCTCCCTCCTCCTCCTCTCCCCAGTCGCATATCCAGATCCATCCAGGATCAGAGTGGCAGAGTGGGCTACAGTGCAATAGGCAGGACTTCACAGAGCCCATCCACCATTTTAACTCCTGTTTTCCTGCTGGACCAATGGACATGCAGTGAGCATGAAGTGAGTGCTCTACCTCCATGGAGGTGCCCCTAGCACTCTCTACGTGGGATCCCTTCCCATTTTGTGACTTGTTTGTGCTGCTAGCCAGGTACCTCCACAGTGAGACATGGTAACCACTGTTCACTAAGGGAGGAGAACAGTCCTATGAATGTTCAATCCTCTCTCAACTGGCCAGCCCCTAAGTGACCCCTGTTCATTTTCAAACCCAGCTGGAGTATTTCTTGCATAATGTATGTGAGGCTGCTTGCCGTTGGGATGGGTATTGGATGTATCCAAATGGAGAGAGACAGAGTCATGTTAAAGTCTCTTGCAAGCATCAGAAGGCAACTATAGTATCAAGCAATTTCTTCAGGGTAGGAGAGGTGTTGCCTGTAGGGAGATAGAGATCTGCTAATGTGACAAGGGTGCTGTTAAGATCCCTGTACTAACATAAGGCATCCATCCTGGTCTATCACCACCTTTTGTTCCAGGAAGGTAGTGTAGTAGGAAATGAAACTGGCCACACCCTGGCATTTGCCATTTGACAATAATTATTTACCTCTCTTTTGCTTTCATAATCCTAATTGCAAAACATTATAAAGTAATGGTCCTATCCAGACTGAGCTTTGCGTGGCAGGACACCCATTAAAGGGAGATGAGGAAGAGAAAGTTGTTATGGGTGTTACTCAGCTGCTTCAGCTTAATGGTTCAAATCCTGGGGTTCCTCCCTGCATTTCTTTATCATCACCATCGTTGATGCCCATTTTCTGGTTGTCTTGCAGATCTGTGAAGACGAAGACTTTGCTGTCATGAATTTCTAGCTGAACTGGGAATTATTAAAAGAAAACTGCACCCTAATATCATGTAAATTGTATTTGTTTCCATGTCAATAGACTACTCTTTTCATGCAGCTGTTAGAGACGTATGAAATTACTTTAGTCTGTTTTCACACTTCATACTAGACCCTGTAACTACCCTGGGGGTCTCCCATTGTTGGCTGTTGAAATCTCATTGTCCCCGAGAGCTGCATTAGTGTATGAGAACAAGGTGTGTAATCACCCTTTACACTCCACAGTATGCCTGTCTGCTTAAAGAGCTAATGTACTGCCTGGAAACTGCTTGCAATTAAGTGTGTCTTTCAGATGTACTCAGCTATCACTTTGTATATCTCAAGTATTTTTCTTTTCTGCCTACTAATTAGAAGATGTTCCACCTGGCAGTACTGGGGTGATGTGTGGAGCAGCACTCTGTCTAGAGGGGAAAAAAGTCAGTACTGTTCCTCCCACTACATCAACACTGAGACCACATGGACTATGACATCACTAGTTACCAATGAGAACCATTTCTCACTGCCAGGTTTCACTTTCACATGAAGAAGCAGGGACTGTCATAATTTCCTGCATTTTGATTGGTAGCTTGTGAGAGTCACTGCTCAGGCTGCAAGGATTGTGGTGCCTCAAGGTGTTTGGTCTCATTTCCAATGATGTAGTGGGAGGAACAGAACTGACTTTTTTCCTTCAGAGTGCTGCTCCACACATCACCACAGTACTGGCAGGTGAAAAATCTTCTAATTAACAAACAAAGAAGGAAAAAATACCTGAGATATAAAAAATGATAGCTGACTGCATCTGAAAATTACTATTAATCCCAAGCAGTACACTAGCTCTTTAATTAGACTTATTTAATTATTTAATTAATTTATTTATTTCATTTATTTGAATTTTGTTCAAAGACTTCAAAGAAACACGATGCAGGAAGGTGTGAAATACCACATTTACCTTCAGTTAGCTTTTCAAACTGTCTGAGTTGTACTGCAGGGTTGTTCCCCTCAAATTGCATTCAGTTTATGTATTTCCAGAGAGTTTTTGCAGGGTATTTTTTCTTTCAGCACAGAGATACATGGTATAAATGGGTGATGTGACATCATGTTCTCATATGCTAAAGCAGTTTTCATGGACAATGAGATTTCAACAGCCATAAAATGGAGACCCCCCAGGGTAGTCACAATGGGGTTACTATAAACAGTGAAAACAAACTAAAGGAAACACCAGCTACAGAAAAAGAATTGATTGTTGACATGGAAACACAATTTACATGATATGATGGTGTAGTTTCCCTTTAAGTCTGAAATAGCCAGCTCTCACACCGCACCTTTCACCTCATCAAACCTCTTTTTCTTCTGTCTAGTCACATGACACACATTAGGGAATAACAGCACTGTAGTACCATCTATGAGTAATGGGCCATGTCACTTAGCCAGCCCCAGGACTCTGTCCCTGGTCCCCACACTATCTAAGGATACCACTAAAGGGACATGACATGAGGCTGGAAGGGGGTAGACGAAAGTATAACGTGAGGAAGTATTTCTTCATGGAAAAGGTGGTGGATGCATGAAGCAGCCTCCCAGCAGAGGTGGTGGGGGATAACTCAGTAGGGGAATTCAAAAATGCATGGGACAGGCATGGGGAACCTTAACAATAGGAAAGAGAATAAAGCCGGAGATCAAGGAGGGTCTGCAGTTTTTGCAGTAGGTAGGGAGAATGGGCAGACTGGGTGGGCCTAGCAGTCCTTATCTGCCATCAGTTTCTATGTTTTTGTAAATATGATTATTAATATTAACCGTTTTTCTCATATTTTGATAACACCTCCCCCCACCGCTATGTACTAAAGGGGGGAAGAGAGGCTATACGGATCTCACTGGATACAGAGTATAATGTCTATGTTTTCCTGTCAAAATGATGTAAGTACTGTTTTATAAGTAATGCAGTTTGTATCATGCTATACCTGAAAATAAGTTTAAATATAGAACTGGTGTCTACTTAGTAATGTTGCTGTCAAGTCCTCCTGTCTTGGAGGTGGCTCCCTAGATGGGAATCCTTCGTAGCGGGCCAGGGGGGAGGGGGCAATGATATGGCCCCCCTTAGTATGGGTTGATTAAGCCTAAAGGTAACAGCCTCTAGCATCTCATACTGCTATGGTATTATGTTGGGATCTCTGCTTGTGGTGTGCATCAGCCACCACTGCCACCTTTGTGAGTATATGTCCGCCCGGACGTTGAGCGAGGCTGTGAGTTTTACATTTGGTAGACCTTAAACACTAATGTTCTCCATCCTCCTACCTCTGTGACAGTGGGTGTCAGCCAGTGCCTGGTAATTATTTTCTTAGCCAGTGTGATGAGGATGCCCAGTAAATACCAGAAAGAGGGGTCTCTTCTGCCTCTCGGGTATTGTAGTAGAATATAAAGTTGTGGGGTGAGCTCTAGAAAGGGATCAAATATGTCTTGCAGATCCAATTGTATATCATCTAGGTATGGTTTAATTACTGAGCAGGTCCACATTATATGGTAGTGGGTAGCTCTTCACTCACTGCACCCCCTCCAACAATCAGAGCTCGCCTCCGGCAAGTAATGAATGGTAATCACTGGTGTGCGATAAAAATCTGATAAGTTGTTTCCAGGCATATTCTCTCCACTGGTGTGAAACCATCACCTTAGCAGAATTTCTACAGGCCCTAAGCTAGGCTTCTTTGTCATTTTGATAATCCATGTCACTTTCCCACCTTCAGGCCACGCCCATGGATGAAATTCCCATAGTGGCTTGCAGCACCTGGTAGAGCTGCAAAATCATATGTGACTGCATCCCAGACAGTAAGCATGTCAGGAAGTATGTGATTACTCTCGGGACACCCGCAACCTTGTCAGGTTGCACCATTAGGGAGAGAATGCAGTGCTGGATTTGAAGAAATCAAAAGAAATCAGATCTTTGTAAGTGGAACTTGGTCTGCAAATCTGTAAATGACAGTAAGGTCGGACCACTGAAAAACTGGTATAAATATTTCAAAGATAAGCCTGCCCATCGTAAAAACCTGTTATCGTGTTGGTCCAGAATAAAATGCTCCAGTTGTGCGATAGGGCATAGGAATGATAGGGATGCAGTGAGATGCAAGGCCCTTTTAATGGACTACCATACCGCAACATGAATACGAAGCCAGGGTTTTGGGGGGGGGGTAATGTCCTTTGTACCATGTTTCCATAAAATGTCGCCTGGACAAACTGCTGGAAAGGGAAGAGCTCTCTCTAGCTCCAGCCAGGCCTCCCCATGGCCAGTCTGGTGCCTGGCCAGCATGCAGTGTAGCTGTGCTGCCC
The DNA here is from genome assembly GCA_016271365.2 of Neoceratodus forsteri. Lineage (NCBI taxonomy): Eukaryota > Metazoa > Chordata > Ceratodontiformes > Ceratodontidae > Neoceratodus > Neoceratodus forsteri. Next base: position 1,218,792,056 of record CM057455.1, read on the forward strand.
AGTGATAAAGCCTGAGGGAGGGAAGGAGTAGGCCCCTATTCCCTTTTGCCTGATGTAATTGCTGTAGTTTTATTCTGGTTTTTTTTACCCACACAAATAAACCGAGAAATATCCCTGTTCCATTGCTTCCATGTATTATTTGGTATTGCTATTGGGAGGGACTGGAGCAATTATAAAGCTCTGGGAAGGGTAATCATTCAGACTGCCTCCACCCATCTAGACAGTGACAACGGTAGGGTCCCCCACCCCCTAAAATCTTGTATCATCTGTTGGGTATATGGAGTATGATTGTTCCTAAAGCATTGGGTGTGATTTGGGGCTATAAAGATTCCCAGGTATTTCAGCTTCTGCCTATCCCAACAGAAGGGGTGCAAATTCCTGAAGACCGGGTCTGCAGTGAAATGGAAACACAGAGTCTGTGTCTTGGTACTATTTATTCAGTAGCCCAAGATGTTGCCATATTGAGCAATGATCCTGAGAGCCTCAGGTAGGGAAGTCTCCGGGTGTCTCAGGTATAACAGAACCTCGTCTACAAAAGTGCAATACAGTGCTACCCCTCCCCATGGGGATACCTACAAGGGCATCTGCCTACCTGATTGCTTGCACCAAAGGTTCAGTGTAAACGGCCAAAAGAAGTGGGGACATGGGACCACCTTGTCGAGTGCCTTGGTACAACAGAAACCTTCAGAATGATGACCGCTGACCATGACACAGGCCTGTGGGGTGTGATATATATTCTGCAGGACCTCAACTAGTGCTTCTGGGAATCCAAATTTCTGCAACACGAAGTATAAGAAGGTCCAGGATAACCGGTCAAATGTTTTTTCAACATCTAGACTAAGTATAATAGAGGGGAAGGGGCCCTGTTGCATTTGGTGCACCATGTGCAGGGTTCTCCTGATATTGTCTGTGGTTGTGTGGGACTGTATGAAGGTGGTTTGATACTTGTGTATTAAATTTGGTAAGAGCCAGTCTATTCGGTGTGCCAGAATTGCCATATATAATTTATAGTCCATGTTTAACCCAGAGAGAGGGCAGTTAAGACATGTACTGGAGAGGGTTTTTACCTTGCTTCGGTATTACTGAAATCGTGGCATACGCCCACGCTGGTGGAGTGGTGTCACCTGACGTGACTTCATTGTACACCACCAACATGTATCCCAGCAGATCATCCATAAATAATTTATATAATTCAGCTCCATACCCGTTGGGGCCTGGAGCTTTCATCGTCTTTGATTTAGCAATTACTGTTTCCAGCTCTGCTATCACAACTGGCTGCATCAGGAGTTCCCCTTGTTCTGGTGTTAAACGGGGAATGTTAGCGTGGCCAAGAAGGAAAATATTTCTTGTTGCACTGGGGTATGATCAGGGGTATATAGAGATTCATAATAGATCTGAAAGGCCTGGGCTATATCTTGATAGCAGGTCTGCTTGACTCGAGAGTGCAGGTGTAAAATGGCTCTTATAACATCATAGAATCATAGACATTTGTCAGCAGAAAAAGACCCCATTGGCCCATCTAGTCTGCCCAATTACCTTCCCCTTAGTTAACCCTTATTCAATCACCCTACACCCCACATCCATGACTTCCCCATTCCCCTCCATAGATTCCACTTCTCTTTATTCCATCTGGGTGTCTATCCCTTCCTCTCTTATTTAAACACATGTATTTATCCCATGCACTCTTGAATCTCCAACTGTTGATGTCTCAACCACCCACCCCAGTAGCCCATTCCAGGTACCCACCACCCTCTCAGTGAAGTAATGCCCTCTCATATTACTTCTGAATTGACCGCCCTCCAGTTTCAAGCTGTGCCCCTAGTTCTTGGATTGTCCTTTTTCTTGAATGTATTCCCTTTCCCCACCTTGTTAATTCCCTTCAGATATTTAAAAGTTTCTATCATATCCCTCCTTTCCCTCCTGGTTTCCAGTGGATATAGATCATGTGCCTCCATTCTTTCTTCATATGACCTCAGGTGCATACCATGCACCTTTTTGGTCACCCTTCTCCAGACTCTCTCCAACTTAACAATATCTCTCTGCAGGTGAAGTCTCCAGAATTGTACTCCATACTCTAGGTGGGGACGGACCATTGTAGTTGCTAGTCTTCTCTGCCTATGGAGCTGGTAGGCCAGCATGCATGTGGATCTAGCCCCTATTTTGTAGTATCGCTGCCTTAAAAAGGTCAGAGTGATCTCAGTTTGTTTCAGGGCTAGTTTGTGTAAGTTGTGGGAGCACCAAGCTGTCTCCCTGCTCGTGAGCTATCTGTAAAAAATGCAGGATGTCCTCTAATGTTTGTTTCAGTTCTGATCTTTCCTTTTTGAGTCTAGCGGCATATTGTATTAAATGCCCCCTTAGCACTGTTTTCACTGTGTCCCAGTGTATTGCTGTTGAAGTGTCTGTTGCAGGGTTGTAAGCAGTTATCTCTGCTAGTTTTTCTTTAATAAATGTGTGGAAAGGTGCTGATTTTAGAAGATAGGGGTTCAAGTGCCACCTGGTTGAATGGCTCTCCAGTCCCATCTCCCAGAAGGTGCACACTGGGGCATGGTCTGAGAGGTATATATCCCCAATGTTACTATTAGTATCTGGCCGAGATTCTCAGTCTGTGTAAAGAAGTAATCTATTCTAGAGTGGCTTCCATGAGCCACTGAATAGTGAGTGTACCGGCGGACCCTGGAGTTCAGGGAGGGCTATACATCCACCAGGCCTACCTCCTTGGTGCAGGCTTTAAAATATTTCTAGAATGCTGGTTGCCTAATCTGCTGTGCAGTAGAGGAGTCGACTAGAGGATTAAGTGTCATATTAAGGTCTCCCACCAGCATCAACATGCCCTTTGTATTGGTGATGATTTTGTCAGTGAGGAATTTAATATCTAGGACATTGATGCCTGGAAGAGCATAAATATCTGCCAGGGTAACCTCCAGTCCTTGGATCGTACCCTGAACCAGAACCAATCGACCCTCCATGTCAGCCTAGACCTTCTTTTTCTCAAAGTTTGTGTGCTTGGGTATCAGTATGGAAACCTCTTATCTTCTACGCGAAGTCAATGACGCCAAGTATTCAGCTTGTTAGCCAAACTTAATTAATTTAGCATGCTCCATCTGGCTCAAATGCATTTCCTGCAAGTATACCAGGTCAGGTTTCAATTTCTTAATTCGGTTTAAAATCTTGGCCCGTTTTACCGGATTAGTTAGACCATTCACATTCCGCAAGAAGAGATGTAACCTTGAGGGACCCAATTATATTATGAAAATATATTCTAGACCATAGCCTCCTCTCCCCGAGCTCGAACCCCTTCCCCCCTGGATCCCAAAGAGCCTCTTCTAGCATCATTAATTGCATTAGGGGTCTTTGTCAACCTGCTGTAAACCTTGGGGTAGGGAACAACTTATAACTACTTTAAACACAACAAAACACTGCTGAGGTAAAACAAACATTCCTTGCAATATACAGCCTCAAGAAATGAAGGGAAGGGGAGTTCATCTTAGGACACCTCACCAGGCAATTGCTTTGTGCTGCCTCAACTGGTGAAACAGCTGGGTACTAAATTAACTTGGCTTTCAAGGTGGGGGCCCTAATGGGTCCTATTGCAAACCTAGTTTGCAAGAAGGTTGGTCCTATATAGGAGGGTGCCTTCAGTGGAGTGGCTTAGGGTTAATGGGTTGGGTTGAAGGGTTGGGTGTTGACGTCATGCCCTCCAGTGGGCGTTATAAAGAAATAGAGATTATCAGGTAATATATGCATTATAGGCTATAGGTTATATGACATGGTCACTCCGCCTGACCTACATGGTGTGTCTAGAGTTTAATGAGTATATGGTACATCCGTAGGTGGGAGCCCTTCCCTTGTGGCACGGCTATTGTACCAAACTGTTTTACACTGTTCTGGCATGCTCTTCCCTAAACTGCAGTTACCCGATCTCCTAATAGGTGCTAATGTGGCAAAGTCCAGGCCGGGTTACCTCTTTACATTAGGCAAGTTGGGCCTAACAGGGGATCCTGTAGTCATGTAGGGGGGCCCATACCGGGCCATACCTCATATGCTGTATGGATGAGGGTAGGTCCCAGAAAATCCCCCCCATCCCCCTTGATCATGGCGCCTCCCTGCTTCATGTCTTCTCAGGGCTGTTCTCCCTATTCTCCGGGGGGGGGCCTGTATCTGCCCCTGCCCCATAAGATGCAATACCTCGGGCAGAGTTCCTGCAAGGTAGTGCTGGAGACTCCATCTAGGCGGCCACCAATTCAGAGCTACCTGTTGTGGCTTCTCCCCTGTCCTGCCACCCACAGGTCTCCCAACCCCAAGTGGAATAACTTGTGGTGCTCAGGTTGTAAAGTTCTGTAACGTCACAGCTTTCGTATGATTCAGGGGGCTTAGCATTGATTCCCAGGTACCCCAATCCTGCCTCCACTTTTATCCACAGTCCTATGTCAAACAGAAGGTCTCTCCAGAGTGTGTTCAGCTGTGTCAACTCCATATCCCCCCCAAGGGCTCATGGCCCAATCAGACCCCTCCCACTTTTTGTAATTTAGCACTGCCAGGCATGATACCTTATTTAGACAGCCCTGGTTATGACCAACCAGACCTCCTTCCCCCACAGTGAGGAGAAAGGGCTTGGCCACTGACCCCAGCCAGTCCCCTTACCCTCACACTCCGCCACTGCGGTGGAATATCAGTGATCGCATCATGATCCCCTGCCCCACCACCCGAACTGCTCTTCCCTGGTTCTACACCTGCAGCCAGTAACTTATCTCCTTCTCTGGTCTATCTTTCAAGGTATGCAGGCATTTCGTGGTTGGTACATAGAGTGTTGCACATGACCCCTTCAACCTATCATTATCATTCAAGACATATTTACCTTAAGTATTTTAAAAAAGGGGAGACGGAGGGAGGGGAAAAAAAAGTATTATTCTGAGTTATGTGTTCGTCCTGTCTGCTGGTGTTAACAGCCACTTTCCCTGGTCTGCTGGTGACACCCTCCATCCCAACAACTGGCATAGCCCTCAGGCATTTCTCTCAGTCCTTTCCCATTTTTCCTTTTTTCCTGATGTCCCCTCCGCCCCTTGTGCTCCGTGCCTCTCTGAGGCAGACTATATCCTTCCAAGATAGCAGGTTCCCTTAAGTGAATTGCTTCACAGAGAGTGCTTTCTGCACACAAGGCTCACCAGTATAGGCCTTTAAAGGAAATTGACAATGCCCAGTCTACATGGGGTCAGTGGTAACCTCTGTGAAATTAACTTGCTTTACAGTCATGTTTGGGAAGACTCAAATTAAGCATTCTATACTGTTATTCTTGAGAGCCGTGATCTGCTTTCATGAAGTGTACACAGATGCCCCCGACCCCGGGACCCGGAATTAGCGAGGCAGCTAACCAGTGTATTCTAGTCCCTGGGGAACCTGCATCCTACTAGTTGTCAGCTGTTGGCATGGTAGCAGCATTAGGGAGATTGTTTTGCTGCAACACTGATTTCTGTTACTATTTTCCGCTATGGGATCTGACCTGTGGAGGGTGGGGCGGAACATCAATACAGTGCCCGATTGCCAGCCAATATCAAAAATAGCAGCCCAGGAAAGGGCCTAGAGAGCAGCACCAGCCTAACCCAGGAGTGTTATTCTTTCCTATGGGCTATTATCCTCACCCCTACAGACATACCTGGGCTCCTCAACTCCTTGGCAAATTCTTTCCTGGAAGTCCCGTTATTTAGGGGTAACAGCAGGTGCCTTTTGTGTTGCCTTCAGGTGTCGCACAATGTCCTGTATAGTTTCAGAAGACTGCTGGCAGGGGACGGTGGCATTGTTCTTCCCTGGCCCTGCACGGTCCACACTTTCTTTGAGAGCTTTGCTGCCAGGGTGGTGGATGCGTTTGGTTGTGGGGCGAGGTCCAGGTTTACTCTTCGCTTAGGCAGGTCTTTGATCGCCTCATCAGTCGAGTCATAAGTTTTAGTGCCACTGTCCAAAAATACCATTAATTGTCCAGGAAATGGGGTGCGGAACCGTAGATTCTGCCTAGTCAGGCACCGGAGGATCGGGATATAGGCTCTTTGGCTGGTCACCACTGGGGAATAGGTATTGTCTAAAAATTCTCTGGCATCTTGGTATTTCACTACTTTCTGCTGCCATGCCATGTGGAGGACCTTTTCTTTGTCCGTGTATCACAAGAATTGGACGACGATAGAGCGGAGACATTTGTCCGATGTTGGCCTAGGGCCCAGAGTACAGTGGGCCCTGTCAATTTGCAGCGTGGTGTCCTGTAGTAGAGTGAGTGCTGCATTTAAATAGGTCTTTATCAAGGCAGCTGTATCGGAGCCTTCTGCACCCTCTGGAATATTGTAGAGCCGTAAATTATTCCATCTTGCTCTACACTCAGCATCCTCTTCCCTGTTCTGTAACTCTTGGACGGTGTCATGTAGTTGTATGATGGCCCGCTCTGTGGCATCTGTGCGGGTGTCCTGCTGTGTCACCTGTGATACAGTTCCAAAAATTACCTCTGCATACTCAGAACACCTGGGGGTGCAACCAAAGGATAGCCAGTCCCAAGAACTCAATAAGCTTCAAAGAATGGATATCACTCCTGAAGAACATAACACCAAGCAGTCTCTGGTAAACTTCAAAATATTTATTGGACTAGTAGCAAACAGCAGCTAGCCAGTCACCTCAAGTGAATAAGTCCTCACCCAGTGCTTCGTCTCCAAGGCAGAGGCTTCATCAGGGGTCTCTTGTGAGTCTATTAAATCTAGTTTGATCTCCACTTTGTTAATGTCCATCCAGAGCACAGCCATTGTACTTTTCATTTCTTGCCTGAAGCTCCGGATTTCTTTCAACAACGCATCCATTTGCTGCTGCACATTGCGGTTAGCAGTTGTCATGGTGCCCCTTTGTGTGGACCGTGTGGTCCTGGATATTACTGAGTCCTCACCATCTGACTCTCCGTGTCCATTTCTGCCTCCATCCACGGATACCCCCAGGGAGGAATTGTGCTCCGATCTCGACATGCTGTAGACTGCACCAAACTTTCCAAGTTTTGCTGTTCATAAATTTAATTTGAGTAGATAAAAGGTGAGTTTTTGCAATATGCTCATGGAGCCAAAATGGCAAGCTGCTTACGGGTGCATGACGTCACCGGAAGTCCATCAGTTTCTATGTTTCTATCAACCACAGCCATTTTGTACAAGGGACATCCTCAGCCTGTGTCCCTTGTAGCCTTTTTCTATATGCTTTTATAATACTGAATGGTGTTCGATCAGGCTGCATTCCCAGTTGTTCTGTTAGCTAGTCCTTCAAAAACAGTACGGTATTTTCACCTTCTGCTCTTTCAGGGAGTCCAAGTACTATTCACCTGATTCTCTAAAAATCTCTAGGCATGCCCTCATGTGCTGCAGTTCATGAGCTTACAGGGCAGAGACACATCTGCATTTGTCACAGTGCCACTTAATGCCCTCTGTGTCTGATTGTAGGACTTCAACTGTGGTTTCAACAGTCTGCATCTGGCCAGTAATGTTATCAGGCTTATTGTTCATTGTGGACATAAACATGAGCATTTCTTTCATTTTTTGCCTGAGTGATTGGAGAATCTGCTCAGGGCCATCTCTGTTGTAGGTACCATGGTCGGGGCTCCAGTTGCTGTTTTTTCTTTTTTTTATTGTTTATTGTATTTGTCCTCCTTACTCGGTGCCTGCCTCTTCAAGGTAGCCTTCCCCAGCCCAGCTGCCCACCTTCTCTGGGACTTGCCCCTCATGACAGGGTCAGGGGACTTACCCTTGTCTCCTTAAAGCAGGATCTGGTGTGTGTGGTGCCCAGTCAGTGATGCCAGGCCTGCAGGAGGGAAGTCTTTCATCCTGAACTACCGGGATTGTTTTCTGCAGATTTCTACCCTTTTGGACATCAGCATGCAATGTCGCAAAGGATCTTGGGGATTTCCCCCACCTTTCTGGCCCTTCTGACTGTCTTGGCATGTAGACTTCACTAGGTGTCAGGCATATTGTGGGAGACACAACTCTTCCACCCCAGGGGAGGAGAGGAGAGGAGAGCCGTCCTCCGGGCATTCAGTCCTTCTCCCTCCAGCCAACCCTCAGCAACTCGAGTTTGCTCTCAAACACAGGTCTCCAGTGTGACACAGTGGTGCTGCCACCATGCCAGCTACTTCCACCAGAAAATGAATTTGTGCTCTGTAAAAAAAAAAAAAAATAGGGAGGGAGTACTTTACCTATGAAGAGCCTGCCTAGGATCCAAACATACCACACTAAACCCTTGTAACCATACAAGTGAAAGGTGAGCAACGGGGTCAGATCTAAAAATAAAATAAAGCAGCAAAGCACTGCTTGGTAAATATACAGAGGAAGGCTTCAAAAATTCTCTCATAAAAACATTTTTATTATATGAACATACGAAGATGACAGCAGAAGCAGTCCTTGCGGTCTATCGAGTCTGCTCGATTGTGCAGCTAGCCCCTCATCTCGCAGTTGCCCCGCCCCCACCCTCCCTCATCATAACCATCCCCTTAACCTATCCCACCCCTCTTAAAGCTACCCACAGAACAACAGGCAACCACCTCCTCGGGCAGAGTATTCCACCTATCCACCACCTGTTCTGTGAAATAATGTCTCCTGATTACCCTCCTGAATCTTCCCTCTTCAGTTTTAGCTGATGCCCTCTCGTCTCCTTCCCCCTTCTAATCCAGAAAATCCCTTCTGTATTAACCTTGTTTATCCCCTTGAGGTATTTAAAGGGTTCAATAATATCCCCTCTATCCCTCCTCTCCTTCAGGGAGTACATGTTCAGCTCGCCCAATCTCTCCTCATAGGACTTTCCTTCCAATCCCTGTATCATTTTTGTCATCCTCCATTGCACCCTCTCCAATAATTTTATATCCTTCTTTGGGAACAGGAGCTAGTATTGCATGCAGTATTCCAGGTGCAGCATGACCACAGACCTGTATAGACGAAGTATCACCTCCCTATTTCTGGAGAAGATCCCTCTCGCTATACACCCTAGCATCCTGTTGGCTTTCACTGCCACCCTCCTGCACTGGGTTGAGTTGTTCATGCTGCCCATTATGAGCACCCCCAGTTCCATTTCTTCCTCGATGCTTTTGAGCTGCACCCCTCCCAGTTGATAGCTCCTCCCCTGGTTCCTAGCTCCAAAGTGCAGTACCTTGCACTTCTTGGCATTGAACCCCAGCTGCCATATTTCTGACCACTCCTGTAGTTTTGCTAGCTCCTCCTGTAACCCTTTCACCCTTCGGCATCATCCACCACAGCTGCTATCTTTGTATCATCCACAAAGAGACTAATCCTACTCCATATCCCTCTGAGATATCCACTATAAATATCCCAAACAGCACTGGTCCCAGTACCAATACCTGTAGCACCCTGCTTGTCACCTGCCTCGGTGTTGAAAGTCCCCCCACCACCACCCTCTGCTGTCTACCATCAAGCCAGTTGATGATCCATTTGATCATCTTTGTTCCCACCCCTATGTACTCCAGCTTCCCTTCCCCCCAGCCTCCCATGCGGCACTGATTCAAATGTCTTGCTGAAGTACAAATACAGGACATCCACCGCATGTCCCCCGTCCAGCTCCCTGGTCACCCAGTCATAGTACTCAGTTAGACTCATCCGGCAGGATCTGCCTGAGACAAACCCATGTTGATGTCCATCCAGGAGACGATTTTTCTCCAGAAAGGCTACTAACCTCTCCTTTAAGATTGTCTCCATGAGCTTCCCCACAATTGAAGTGAGGATCAGTGGTCTTTTGTTGCCTGGTTCACCCCTAGGGCCACTTTTGTGAATGGGCATCACATGGGCCATTCTCCAGTCTTGTGGTATGCATCCTGTGTCCAGGGAAGTATTGAACAGGTCAGCAAGTGGCCATCCCAGGATCTCTGCTAGCTTCCTGAGTACCCTAGGGTGAATGCCGTCTGGTCCCAGTGCTTTGTCCACCCTTAGTGCCTTTACTCCTTCCAGAAACCTGTCCTCTGTAATCCTTACATTGGTCACCCCTTCCACCCCATCCCACTCCACTCCTCCCTTGAGGTATCTGCCCCCTCTTTCTCTCTCATGAACACAGAGCAGAAGTACTCATTTAATGCCTCTGCCTGATCCACCCCATTTTCCACCCATCCTTCTTAATCCTTTCAATCTGGTCTTTGTTCTTCCTTCTTTTTCCAATGTATTTGTAAAAGTATTTTCCACCTTCCTTGATACCCTGTGCCAGTCTCAGCTCTCCTGAAGCCTTGGCTGCTCTGTCTAACCTGGTGACCTCCCTGGACTTCTTCACATACTCATCCATGTCATTCCCCCCTCCCGATTCCTTGAATTTCCAAAATGCCTTTTGTGTGGCCCTCACTCCCTCTCTGACTTCATGAGTCAACCAACTGGGCTTCTTTGCTTTCCCCTTCCTGCTCCATGTCCTTGTACAAGTACCAGTGGCCTCTGTCAGCCCTTTTTTAATAAACTCCTATTTCTGACTAGCATCCATGTCTAGCTGAATTCCTGCCAGATACCTACTCAATATATCCCCCATCCTTCTAAAGTCTGCCCTTTTAAATTCAATCACCCTGGTTCCCATACCTCCCGTTTCCCTACCCATATTGAGCGTGAACCACACTGAGTGGTAGTCAGTCTCAGCCAGGGGGTCCTCCACCCCCAGATCCCTTACCGCCTCCCCATTTAAAAGTACCAGGTCCAGCGTCCTCTCCAACCTAGTCGGTTCATATACCAATTGTACCAGGAAGCTGTCCTGAAATGCTTCTACTAGTACCTTCCCCCTTGCACTTGTGGTGGTCAGAGTGGTCCAATCTACCCCAGGTAGGTTGAAGTCCCCCACCACCACAGTGTTCCCCTTCCTACAGACCCTTCTGACTTGCTCGGTTAGCTCTCTATCCAGGTCAGCCCTTTGCGCCGGTGGTCTATATACTACCCCCATCCTTAGCGTCCTACCCCTCCAGTCCTAGAACTGCATCCATAGGGCCTCTGTTCTGCCTTCTTCCCCCTCCTCCCTTATACACCTTATCCATTCCTGTACATACATTGCCACACACACCCCTTTCCCCTTAGCCCTATCCTTCCAGAATATTCTATACCCTGGTATCATCATATCCCAGTCCAGGTACTAGGTGGCCCATGTTTCCATGATGGCTGCAATGTCAACCTCCCCCCACTACAAGAAGAGCCTGCAACTCAGCTGACTTATTACCTAGACTTCTCGCATTCAGTGTGACCACCCACCATCCCATCTCCTCCCTTCCCTTCCTGCCCCCCCATGCCCCTACCCCAAGCTCCTCCCTATTAACTTGGGGGTAAGCTCATCTGGCTCCCCTTTCTAGGATCTCTGCCTACCAGTAGTCCACTCGTTACCCCCTTGCTCCTAGTTTAAACCCACGTTTGTTGCTATGTACCCCTCAATCCCCTTCTTCAATACTGCCTTCCCCTCCCAGCTCAAGTGTAGCCTGTCCCCTGCATATAGGTAGTTATTGTCCCAGCTGCCCCCCATCCACCCACTACCCCATACCCCATGGATTGACACCATTCCCCCAGCCATGTATTGAACTTTCTGATCCTCCCCTTCATTTTTCCATACTCACTCAGGGCACTGAGAGCACCTCCGAGAAGGCCACCGATTCCCCCAGCTCCTCACACAACCTTCCAAGTTCCTCAAACCTCTCCCTTACAACTTCCACCACTTCCCCTGCCAGGTCATTCGTACCCACATGCACCACGAGATGCAGCTTCCTCCTAAGCCTCCTTGCATACTTCAGAACTGACTGCCCCGCCCTGCCAGCCATTAACTCAGGTATGAACTCTACCCATATACGACTATGTCTTTCCCCCTTACTGCCCCATCTTATCCCTTTAAGTATGGAATCCCCCAGCACTAGTATTCCCCACTCATCCTTCCTTGCCCCCACACCCACCCTCTTACTGAGGTACCTTACCCTAGATTCCGCCCTATTTTTAGCTATGTCCACACCCCCTATAGCTCCCTCCTCCTTCTTGTTCTCCCTACCAGCACAGTTCCCTCCCTGCCCCCCTGCTCCCCTATTACACCATCCCCTCTTCCGGCTGCCTGATGTCTCTTGTGCATTCCCTCTATTCCCCGAGATCCTTCCCCACCCTCTACCAAATGCATGCCAGTGCTTCAAACCTATTACCAACCCCCACTGAGGCGACATGCGTTTGCTCTTCTCTCCTGATTTTGGCCTTCCCTACAGTGCTGGGTCCCATGTTCGGCTTGCTCCCACCTTCCCTCATCATCCTTTCCCTCAATCTGAAGTTCTTCCCATATGGCACCCTCGTATTACCCCTTGTGGGTGGCCCTCCTGCCCCAGCAAACCCCCCTCCCATCCTCTCTAACTCTCTGCCAAGCCACAGTGCATTTTCCTCGAGCCTTCTTAATCTGTGACAGATTGGACACCCACCAAGCTTCCACAGGATATTCATCCAAACCGCCGCCCCAAATCCATTACAGCCTACTATTCTGCCCGTGTTCAAACTATATGATTAACAGAAAGGTTCCCTCAAAGCAGAGTACAGGCCTTCTATAGTTTTATCAGCTAGTACTTTATTTCATCTAGTCTTGTCCCTAAAAACAGAGGTAAACATACTAACTAGTTTTTCTATACTCTTTACGCAGTTATGTCCCCACCTAAAGTACCCTACCCATTACACAGTTTCTTCTGCCCCAAAACAACTTGGGATTCAATAATGCCAGCTAGTGTAACCTACCCGACTGAAATAGCCAATCTGTGTACAATATTACTTTCTAGATTGACAAAAGAGTGATTTCACAATGTACAGTGTTCTATACCAGCATATACTTAAAATGATATAATTCTGCCCTTTGCAGCCTATAATTCCAAAAAAAAGACTCACCATCCTCACTCAGCCTGGGTCCGAGAAATCAGGATAGTGATCAGCTTCTTCCTGGCTCTCTCCTGTGTATGTGCCACCCCTCAGAGGGTGTTGTCTTCCTCTGCTCAGCTCCTGACTCCGTGCTACTCCCTGAAGCTGGCTCCTCTCACCATGACCATTTAACAGAGGTTGGGACTGGGGTGGGTGTAAGGGAAGAACCCCCCCCCAACTCCTCACTCTCTCTCCGGTGGCTCCCCAACCCGAGACTTCAGCAGCAAAGCTCCCGCTCCTTCCAGACGGCTGCCTGTCCCAGCGCCCATTTGCTCCCAAAATGCGCTCTCAGCTGCAGTAGTGACTGGGCCCATTATGCAGCCAGCTATTTGTTCCAGCTATTGCACAAAAATCTGAAGACATAAGAAGCGAACAGTTGCAAAATACAAAAAGACCTACCCCAGTCCTTCAGCCAGTCACCCCTGATAAAGGCTTTTTTGCGAACTGCTGAGGGTTTGGTTGCTCGCTGATGCCAGCAGACTGCTGCTTAACTATATTTTTGGGCTTGACCCCATTGCGTGCCTTTCACTTGTATGGTTACAAGGGCTTAGTGCACCATGCTAGCTATGGTGACTGATTTATCAGTATCTTAGTTGTTAGCACTGGACGCTGGACCTTGCTGAGCTGCTAGCTCTGCCCCACCGAACGCAGCCCTCTTTCCCTGGATTTCATTTCTCATGGCGTCTTGTGTTTTTGGTTTTTACTTATTTAGCTTCAGACTGATTTTGGTTACCTCCAAAATGCTACCCTAAATGGTTCTGTCCCCTCCCGGGTCCTTGTCTTCCACCAGTTTAAATTGTCCTTAAGATAAAGTGCCACCCCTCCCTACGGCCTTACCCCAGTCCTGTCTAAAGGACATATCCCAGGTCAGTTGAGAATGCCCGACCATCATGAGTTTTAAATCTGATTTTAAGACTTATCTGTTTTATCAAGCCTTCTGTATGATTTGAATTTCTGTTATTGTTTATATTGGATTTTACCGTAAAGCGCCTTGATAATCTGAAAGGCGCTCCAGAAATAAATTTTACCTTACCTTACTGTGAGGTCCCTGTTATGGTTTTGCATTGCCCATGTTTCAGTGATTGCTATCAACTCCAGTTGGGCTTCCAACACTACTGCTAAAGGGCCACCATTTTGTTAATTAAAATTGCCTTCCAAAGCTGAGTTTTGTTATTCCATCTGTGACTGCCTCCCCTTCCGTTACTCCTCTTTTCTGCACACCCTGTATTTTTATGCACCTTCTTAATATGCCCTCTTTGTCTATCATTCTCATTGCCCAATTAAGAAACAGAATGGTTTGTGTATTTAAGGAAGAGCCATAGCAGGTGTGTGTGTGTGTGTGTGTGTGTGTGTGTGTGTGTGATTCGAGACTTGCTTCCTTAACTGGGTGTTCTTATTATATTAAAGGAGTCCCTGTTATGTCTGAGGCACATTAAGCACAAAGTGGATAAGTCCATGGGTCTGGACAGAAGACATCCTGTCCTGTTGACCAGTGATCCAGACCCTAAGGTTCTTAAATATAGGCTACAGAGTAATTTTGTAGTTGTAGAAAGATGGTTCTATATGCACAAGTTAGTTATGAATTACAACAAGACTGCAACTATGCTGTTCTCCAGCTCCCAAAATAGGCATATAACTTACCCTCTTTCTATCACCAACAAAGAGGGCTCTCCTCTGGAGCTAGTTCAGCTGTTTAAATATCTGGGGATTACTATTGACAGTACAATGACCTATGCCTATCACATTGACAACATTGCTAAGGCTGTTAACACCTGCATTGGGCTACTTTATAGGCATATGCAATGTTTGACCCCAGAGGCTCTTAACCTGGCCATTCAAAGCTCTCTTGTCTCGCTTATTGATTACAGCTTACCAATCTATGTATCAGCTACTGAAACAGCTCTTCGCCACATCATAGTTGCACTCAACAAAGCATGCTGGCTCCTTACTGGCTCGGCCTGTCTGTCCCATGCCTGCGACATGTATGCTCAGGCTAACTGGCTCCAATTCAAAGGTAGACTCATGTACCAAACATTAGACACACAAGCTAGGAGGAGCACTTTTTTTTCTCTCATGTACCAAACATGTTTACTGTCCAAAAAAGTAAGCTTAGGCAAAATGCCCTCAGGAGTGCAAAAGCTTATTACCCCCCACTATCAACCGTCATTGCACCAGAAGCTCTACTAGCCAGATTTTTAATATACCCTGCTGTCGCACTTCACTGGGACAAAGATCCTTTGCCTACCATGTCCCACTATGGATGAGCTCGCTGCACCATGACATCACTTCAGCATCCACCTTGGGCTCCTTCAATGTTAAACTTAAGCAACAGCTAGTTGCTGATGCCAGTTGTGGCTGTTTCCAATAACCTTCCTTCTTGTGACCAGCACTTATTTTAACCTTATGTTATCCTGACCTTATGCTTAACTGTTCTCAGCACGTAGATAACTGTTCTAAATTGCTAATCATTCTCCTTTACATTTCCTCTTGATCCCTTCCACTCTTTCCTCTGTAAGCGGGTGGGTTCAATAACAGGCAACAGTCACAAAATGAAGTGCATAAAAAAAGCTGATAAAGCATTTATCATTTTATTTTTAAAAATAACATAAAAAATATATACAGAAAAGAAATAGGTTAACTTTCACCAAAGAAAAATAAACAAAAAAAAATTAATCCAGGCAAGTCTTGGAGTCAGACTCCCTGCTCTTTTCTGTAAACAATACTTGTAAGCTAGTGTGTAGGCACTGACACTTTCATTCCTTCACCTGGCCAGAAGGTACTGACCAGTCTCCTTCCTCTCCCTATCTGACAGGGTCTTCTAGTGGAGGCCTTATATAGTACTCAGAAGGCGCAGTTTGAAATTGGCTCCACCTACTCTCTGACATCACCTACTTTTGGTTGCTATAAAGGCAGTCATTTTGTGGGCTGTCAACCCTATAAGAAGGGCTTCCCAGATGACTTTACACAGGTAAGTAAACCATAATAGAGAAAAGAGAAGTAACCTAAATTAAATATAAAGAATCTAGAATCTTTAACCAAGGGCAACAGATGAGGGGCACGCTCCCTATCTTGTTTCCTTGTAAGGCTCTAGATTTTTTAATAAATAGCCAGTTTGATGTTCTAGTGCAAAACCCAAAGAAAGAAAAAAACAGTTTTTATTTATAAAACACATTAATCTCCCGTTTACATACTGTAATTCTAGCTAACAGAGTTTTTACTGTGTTTATTTAACAAATATGGAATTCCTTCTTTTGTTCCCCAATGGCTGCAATTCTCAGCCGACAGCTGTTAATTTTTCAGCCTTTTAACAGAAAGGCAGCACCTTTTTTAAGCAATTACAGACCCTTTTTGAATGAAAATAGACACTGCAGGGCTTACTTCTTTATGCCTTCAGTGTCCTTGCATAAATTCAGCTCCTTTTTATTTCCTTGGAGCGAGCACCAGAACAAGATTTCAGGGTTACTTGCTAGGCAGCGTAGCAGTGCTCCTTAGCAACCTGTTGCATCCTTTCGGCTTTTTCTCCAGTCGCATACTTCACCTAGCCATTCCTGGCCTGAATCGCATTAAGCAGTTGCGATTTCTTTCAGCCAGCTGCCAATTTCGGCTGCTCTTTTCCTGCACGATCGTGCACAGGGTTTCTCCACGAGTCTGCGCACATTGGCATCACGAATTTGCGCACACTTCGCTTGGGGATTACTGCAGCTGAATTACATAGCGCTAAGTGCTTCTAAACAAACAAAAATGTCTTTTTCTTTACAGTGTAACCCTCTGCATAGAGAGCAGGGGAACTCATTTAACAACACAATTGTGCTTTATCTGAATATTTTAACAAATGCTTTCAAGGGCAATTACACTTTATTTTAAAGCCCATTACCCTACTCCTATCAAGATGTACAAACTAGAATTTGAATAAACAGGGATAGTAAAGCATTTAGATTTGCCAGGTTGGCCACCCTGACAAGAAAATTAGTATAGATAGGAATTTAGAGGAGTAGACAGGAGAGAGTGAAAATGAAAACAAAAAGGGGGGAGCATCTTGAATGTCTCTTCTTTTTGAAACTTTTTATTTTCTGCATAACAGGACTCTGTTACATCCCCTCACTCTCTATGGCTTCCCCCCACCCCCCTCTCTCCTGTTATATCTCCTGAGCGCCCTTGCTCACTTTAAAATGCTTTGTCCCATTCCTTCTCACCTCTGACGAGGCCCCTGGGCTGATGCCATCCCTTACCTTGTTGATTATTAGATATTAGGCTGAGTCTGTTCTCATTTTCCCGTAAAGGGTCATTTCATAAGACCCCACCCCCTCTAATATGACCCTCTGAATTCCAGGTTTTAATCAAATATGCACCATGGCATACATTGTACAATGCCACATGTATTGGAACTTCTCTAGTTATACACTCTTGTAATGTCTTGTATAATTCCTTGTTTTATTTGTTCTCCACCTCATACTTTCCCAATATGTATTGTTCGTCTGATGTGGTACCTATGAAATGAGCTTGTTCTCAAAGGTGTTATCCAAAATTTCAATAAAAAAAAAAATGTCTTTTTAAACAACTAAAGGACCTCAGTATGTACACCCTGGAACAGAGGAGGGAAAGGGGGATATGATAAGGACATTTAAATCCCTCACAAGGGTAAATAAGGTACAGCAGGGGAGTATTTTTCCAGAAAAAAAAGGTGCCCAAGAACAAGGAGACATGCTAAGAAGCTGGAAGGGAGTAGATTCAGAAAATATTTATTTATGTATTTATTTATTAAAATGTTTCACCAGGCGGGCACACTGAACAACAAGTTGCTCGTCTCACGGTGCGACCTGGGGGGAGGGGTTACATAGGGTTGTGAAGGATGATCAGTTACAATAGTATGTGGATGTGAGGAAGTACTTCTTCACAGAAAGAATGGTGGATTCCTGGAACAGCCTTCCAGCGGAGGTGGTGGGGGGGGCCAAAACAATGGTGGGTTCAAGAATGCATGGGATAAGCACAAGAGAATTATAGTGGCAAGGAAGGGGGGAAGGAGACAGAGCTGTATATTGGGCACGGTCTGCGGTAATAGTGTAGGTAGGGAAAATGGTTATTATACATTACCTGCTTCAATTACACTGGGTGTACCTCAAGGGTCGATTCTGGGTCCTCTTCTTTTTAGTCTTTTTTTGAATACTCTCCCTTTGACTTGCACTAATTCACAGATGTTTCTTTATGCAGATGACACAGTGATCCTCACAAGCGCAGCTGATCTCAAAACAGTCCAGGATAACCTATCATGTGACTTCTTAGCTGTCTGTGACTGGTTTATTAAGAATACACTTGTATTAAATGATAAAAAAAACTAAGTCAATGTTTTTTTATAAAACCAAGAGTAAAGTAAAGAAAAATATTACCTTATCTTTGGTTACAGCGCTGTGAGTAGAAATTAAGCAGGTACAACAATTTAAGTTCCTAGGCCTTATAATTGATGAGGGACTGACTTTTGAACCCCTTATCACCAACATGACAAAAGTCACACACCAAAGACTGGGTGCACTCTATGGACTTAATCCGTTCTTGGTTCCTTCCACTAAGAAGATGTTGGCACAAAGCTTCCTAATTCCATTAATAGATCATGGATTATTATTTCATCATTCTGCAGGGGAGGGACTCTTGTCTAAAGTTAGGGTACTACTAAATCAAATTGCTAGATTTTCTACCCAGATGCCAGCAAGGACATATCATTGTAGCCTTCTAAGAGCAGCTGGCTTACTGCCCCTTGATTATCACTATAAGCTGCAGTTTGGTCTACTTGCAAAAAAGGTGACTTTGGATAAGGTCCCTCCCCTCTTAAACTCCATATTTACCAAACACTATAGTACAGTCTCTACTAGATTATCCAATAAAACATGTTTTTCCATTTTTAGGATGAAGACATCAGCAGACCAAAGGTCTTTCTTATATACACTTCCATTCTTGTTTACCTCTTTGCAAACCATTTTTGATTGTTTCAGTAATACAGTTATGACCTTTAAGATGAAGTTAAAAAGCTACCTATATGTGGAAAGTGAATGTAAATGTTTTATATGAATGAACTGTGTATGTTTGCTAAGGTAGCCCAGAAATTTCGCATGATTCCTTTTTCTGTTTCAGAAATTAGTATAAGTCTATTTTCCATTTTGTCAATGTATATGTAAGTATTGTCTATATATACTGGTCGACCATGTAAGCGGGTCTTTGGCCTATGGATTCTCCAGTTTAAATAAAACAAACAAACAAATAGGCAGACTGAATGGGCCAAGCAGTCCTTATCTGCTGTCAAATTCTGTGTTTCTATGTTTCTATGTTTAGTGGGGCAGATCTTGCTGAATGGCTAAGCTATTCAGTAGCTCACTGGTGAAAGGGATCATGTCCAGTGACTGGAGTATGGTGAATGTACTTCCCCTACACAAGAGTGGGAGCAGGGATGATCTTCGGGAATGACCTACTTGTCAGTCAAATGTCTATCATAGGTAAGCTGCTAGAAACCATTATATAGGAAAGGACAGCAGCTTTCCTGGAATCAAGTGGACTGCAGGACAAGAGACAACATGGGTTCGTGGGAGGTGACAAAAGGCAGTGCACAAGGGGTGGGGTGGTGGGCATACTGTACATTGACCTCGGTAAAGCCTTCAATATCATCCTGCATAGATGGTTGGCTAAGAAGATGTAGGACCTCAGAGTAGGTGACAAAATTAGTTGGTGGGTGGGAAATTGCTTAAGTGACAGGACCCAGAGGATGATAATAAATGAGGACTACTCAGAGGTCCAGGGAGTAAATAGCAGGGTGTCATGGGGATCGGTCTTGGCACTAGTCATCTTCAGCATCTTTATCTGCGACATACGGGTAGTGATCCAGGGCAACGTATGCCTTTCTGGAGACGATACTAAGATCTGCAATCACTTGGATAGCGAAGGGGGGGGGGACAAAATCATGAAGGAGGACTGGGTAAACTGGAAAGGCAGAACACTAAAAAATGCAAGTTAAGGCACAGAGAGACAAAAAAATCCTAGCAATGAATACAGGATGGGGGGGAGGTAGCACTGGAAAGCATGATGGAGGGAAAGGATTTAGGTGCAATAATGATCTGACAGCCTGGAAGCATCAGCACAATGTAATAAGGTGGTAGGCAGGGCAAATAGGATGCTGTGGTGCACAGGGAGGATTGCCAGCAAGAGCAGGGAGGTGCTGCTGCCACTGTGTAGGTTTACTGGTTCAACCTCAGCTCCAGTACGGTGTGCCATTTTGGAGTCCGCATCTGAAGAAGGACAGGGATGGGGAAGGCAGTACAGAGGAGGGTAACAAAGATGATTTAGGAAGGGACAGCAGAAAAGAACACATGAGAAGGGATATGACTGAAACATACACGTACATCCACAGGTTCACAGGTTAAATAAAATGGACGGTGGTTCATCAATCAGACTGAGTGTGAGCAGAAGCACCAGAGGCTACTCCATGAAGCTGGCAGTGGGGGGTGCAAGTTTAACAGAGGTATAGGAAGTACTTTTTCATGGAGTGTGTGATAGAAAGGTAGAATAGACTGCTGGAGGTGGTGGACTGTGCAAAATCAGTAGGGGGGACTTCAAAAGAGAGTGGGAGACAGGTACAAGGGCTTGGCAAAGACCACACCAGAAACTGGGAAGGGGGAGTGAGGAGCCTCTACAACTCTCTCATTCTTTATTTTATTTTGTTTGTTTTACCATTTTGGGCTGCAAAAGGCACACTAAGCTGAAGCTCATTTCCAGGTGCGCCTCAGGAGCACAGGAGAGGGTAAGTAACTTGCTTAGAGTCACAAAGTATGCGAATGGAGGTTGTGGGAATCAAACCCAAGTCTACTGGATAGACCAAACTCATTCACAGCTCATTGCTCTAACCTCTAGGCTATACTGTCAGCAATCCAGTGTTAGTTTGGTAGGAATGGGCAGGCACGACGAGCCAAAGGGTCTTTTTCTGCTGACAGATTTTATGTTTCTATGCTTCTGTTGCACTACTTGCTAGTGCATCCCTTCACTCCTTGATTGCCCTCAGATGTATACCGTCCAGTCCTTGTGATTTATTTATCTTCAGCTTGCCTAAAGTAATTGTGCACAACTAATCAGGCAGCAATAACTCTTGTGCCACAAATATTTTCTGCTGGCCCCTTTAAAGTCATATTGAATGTGACAAGTTTCCCAGCACCTCCGTAGTAAATACCAGGGGTTAAAAAATGGAAATGTGTAGGAGGGAGAATTTTTATCTTTAAATTTGTTAGAGAAAAACTCAATTCTAGTGTGTGGTCCACAATGATGAAAGGTGATAGAGCAACAGAAACTCATACAATTTTGCAAGAGGAGGTGGAACTAAGTTCCTGTGGGCTCCTGCTTAATTTAACCCCTGGCAAATACAGAGTTGAAAATTAAAAAAATATATATATATATATATATATATATAGCCTTTAAGCAGGCAACACGTTATCTGATATTGTCATGTCTCCATTCTGTGCTTAGAGGTCCCATTCTATAATGAATGGCTTATCTTCTCTGACATGCAGTATGCAAAGGATTTTTTTATCTTTAATGCCCCTTGCCATGCTGTTCAAAAATGTCTTTTTTGACAGCCTCATGTTCTTTTTACATTTTTTTTATATATATACATTTTGGTATTTTTCTGGTTTTCTCCCCCATCCTAGGCCACGGTGTACACATGCGTGTGTGCACGTGGAGGTGCACGCCAGGATCTGGTGGCCACTTCCACCCCTCCCCAGACTTATGTCGCCACTCCTTGCTGCCTGCACATCCCACCAGACCTCCACCCCGTGGGAGCGGGACTACAGAGGAGTGGGTGTCCACGCCTTGGAGGGAAGAGCCGCATGTTGCAGCTGAATCCCACTCCAACCCACCATCCCCAAGCTGGCTCCCCTGTGACCCGAGGTTGTTCCCGAACCTGGATCACTGGCATAGTGCAAGGTAAGGTGCCAGCACCTCAGCCCTCAGCGCCACCTGGCCGGCCTCTTTTTACATTTTTACTACCTGCTTATATGTAGCCCGATTTTCCATGGTGTATTTCTCCATCTCTTCCTTGTGATGGGCCTGTCCATCTAGAAAGAACACCTACTTGTTTTCCTCCCTTTACTTCTCATATGTACACACTGAACCACCACATTTTTTTATTTGCCCCTTGAAAGACTTCCACATATCCTCCGCCCTGTTCTCCATATCAGTTTTCTCAAGGTTCTCAACAATGAATCCCTTCAATTTATCAAAGTTTGTCCTCTAAAATATGGAGTTTTTATGTTTGCTTTAACTTCCATCCTAGCCCTAAGTATTTTAAATATTAACATATTATGGTAACTGAGTCCTGGGTGTTCAGCCAGCCCCACAGAAGTAGAACCAATTTCATATTCTTTTTATGATAAATTGCATATAAATCTCACAATGCTTTGCAATGTTTGCGTATGTGTGAGCTTGTATTTCATACAGAAGAAACATAACCATCCCCACTGCTTAGGACCAGAGGCAAAATATTAACCAAATCAAGTGCTCTCTTTAAAAGTTTAAAAATGGATGGGGGGGCGGTGATCTAGGTCAGAGGGTTGATAACTTGCAATGGTGCCATTCTTGGATGTCCTAAAGCTTTTTAAATGTTTGTTTGTTGATTGATTGTTGATTTTTAACCAGGAAAGGCACATTAAGCTGTGATACCTTGTTCCCAGGTGCATCCTGGGGGTGGGAAACATGGTCCTTTTTTATGTTTGCTGGCGCGCACAGTGTGCAAGAAATATTTTGAGAAGAGTAGAGTATTGCAGAGGAGTGGCAGTGTTTGGCCAATCTAGCCAGCACTTTCAAGGGCTCGTCCCGCGGCCACCAATCAACAGGGAAGCTGCCGATGACAGTTTCAGAGTGAGCGCCAGGCTCGAAAGAACTCTGCCACTCCAATCACAGACAGTTTTGTCATTGCAGTGGCAGATCTCTACCCCCCTTTCCAGCAACCAGGCAAATTCCAGCCATGCGCATTGCAGTGCATAGTAATGAGCATGGCTGAATGTATGAGCAACTCGTTTCCTCAGTGTGTCTTTCCTGGTGAAATAAATAAATGAGCCCTGCCACACATAATAGGTGGCTCCTGCTGCTCATCACACACTCCCCCCAAAGTCAACATCGAGGTGCCCAATCCCTGTGTTGGCATGCCCCCCCAGCCTGAACATATATTTTGCTGACAACGGGGTGCCCAATCCCTGTGCTGGCATACCCTCCCCTATTGTGGCACACTGAGAGCCCACCCCAGTGTGCCAAAGTAATTCTTGTGCTTTTCTGACACTGGGATGCCCACTCCCGGTGTCAGACGCACCCCCATGCCCCCTTTTTGTCAGCCAATCTCAGGGTACCCAATCCCCAGATCGGCATTGATCCCCTCTCCACTAATCTGGCACACTGGGAGCCCACCCCAGTGTGCCAAAATCCGTTTTGTTTTCACCTGTAAAAAAGAAAACAATCTCACAACGTATTTTTTTTTAAACCTGAAAAAAAGAAGACGGTCTCTTGTCATTCTTGCCGGTCTCCATCCCCCAACATGCACCCTCCCTCTGTGCACCCCACCTCCCCACACACCCCTCACCCATATTTACCTACAGAGGTCGGGAGCAGCAATTTTCTGTTGTCCGGGAACACGTCTGCACTCTTCAAAGACCAACCGGGAAGTGAAGAAATGATGGTAAGCCCTATAATGGCAGTGAATGGGGGGGGTTCAATTTAGGCTGATATCTCAGCCAATTTTTAGAGTTTTGGTCCCACATTTTTAACATGAGGTTCTTGGGACCCCACCTCGTGAACATTGGCACTGTCATTTCATTTCTCAGTCCCAAAAGGTGATTTTGCGGTCACTGCATGGAATCATCTTTTGGGACCAAGTAATGAAACAACAGTGCCACTCTTCATGAGGTGGTATTCCAAGAAGTCCATGTTTCAAGTTTGGTGAACAAACTCCAAAAAATGACTGCATTACTAGTGTGAGTTGCGCAGTTTGTACGCACACTCGTCTTTGCCAGTTTTTACTATTTTCACTCCAAATTCCCAACATTGTCATTTTTTCACACCTCCTTATGAACAGCTGTCATTTTTTGCATCCTGCACAAAATGTGTTTTTGCACCTGTGGCGCAGAATGGCGCAGTCACTGTGCAAAATCAAGTTTTGGGACAGATTAATGAAATCACAGTGCTACTGTTCATGAGGGGAGGTCCCAAATAAGCTATGTTGAAAATTTGGTGAACAAATCCCAAAAAATGATTGCGTTATGAGCATGCGTGCAATTTCTACGCATGCTCGTAACTTCACCACTTTTTCATATTTTCACTCCAGATTTTCAACATTGCCATTTTTCACACCTCCTCATGAACAGTACAGATGTCATTTTTCACATTCTGCCCAAAATGTCTTTTTGCACCTGTTTCACAGACTGACAGGTGTCGGGGGTGTGGCTTGGGGTTGTTGGCCGTAATGCTCATGTCATTCCACCCCACTCCCACCCTTCAGCCACTGATAGGCATCGAGGTGTGCCTTGGGGTCTTCGGCCCTAATGTTCACCCCATTTTCCTATACTGCACCCATCTCAGCCTATTTCCTTATGGAATGTGGTGAGCGTAATGGCCAAAGACCCCTAAAACACACCGTGACACCTGTCAGTGTCTGCAGGGTGGTGTGTGGTGGAATGACATGAGTGTTATAGCCGATGACCCAAAGGCACACCCCAATGCCTGTCAGTCTCTGCAAGGTGGGGGTTTGCGTTAGTTCAATACCTCACTGCCATTCCTATTAAGCATCTCTCTAACTCATGCAGTACCAGTGCCAGTACCAGCAAGCAAACATTCGGCATTGACAAATGCTTGTTTATTTATAGGGCACTGTTGGCCATGACACCAGGAAAACTCCCTTACTCTTTTTCTATAAGTGCCATGGACTCTTTACCTTCCATCTGGACAATGACCAGAGGTGGGCAGAAGGGACCTCAGTGTCTCATCTGAAGGCTGGAACCTTAACAGTGCAGCACTCCCTCATACTGCATTACAATGTCACACATGGGTGTTACTCAAAGTACCTGATGTGGTGATATAACCCATGACCTCCTTATTTTCCAGCCCCAGCGGCAAGCATGCTACCTGCTGAGTCACTGGGTGTAAGTTCATTTTTGAAGGGCACCATTTTCATTACCTTTTGAAGTTGTAATATGATTCTCTGTTCTAGGTAAGACATCATTTAACATAAAGCTGAAAGTTGCTATAGTTTTCCTTCCATATCTAACAGAGCATTGGTGTAAACACCTATGAAGCAACAAATAGGATTATGGGCACAACTATAGGGCAGGAAACAGGATTTTGTGTGAAACCTTAGCGCAATACATGTGGTTTCAAATACAACTATATTCAACAAACAAGGTTATATATACAAAGAAGGGCAATAGAGGAGATTATGGTATACAGATATATAACATGGGTTCCTAAAATACTGTCTTCTGATTTGTCCAAACAGGTCACCTGACCATTGATTAATCCCTGATATACCCACAGTTGCATGTTCACAGGGCTTTATTTTACTATTTCGATAAACCTCTAACATAACATTACCCATGTTAGGGTTTACTGAGCCTTAATCCATGCCTGGGTGGTTGAAGTCACTCGGCTTTGACTTGTGACTCCAACACCCCCCAGGCATGGATTAATGCTCAGTAAGCCCATACCCTGTCATGGGTTAATCTCTTTATGTGTGTGTATATATATATATATATATATATATATATATATCATGGAATCCTTGCAGGGAGCTGGACTCAGACAGCTGGTGCATGAGCCAACCAGGGACAAATCGATTCTAGACCTGGTATGGACCAATGGGAACAGAGTCGAAAGAATCTAGGTGGAAGGGCAGCTGGGATCCAGCAACCACCACATGATGTGGTTTGACATGGAGACAGGGTCTCAATTAAGCCACACAAGGGCAAAAGTATTAGATTTCAGGAGGGCAGATTTCAATGAAATGGAGTGGGTGGAGGAACAGATGGGGGAGATTAAAAAGAGCCATTCTGGAGGTAACTTACTAATGCATTAGGATAGTGGCTAAAGGGAAAAGAAGAAAGAAACCACTATGGTTCTTTAAAGGGGTGGGAGACAAAGTACAGGCTAAAAGAGCAAGTTTCAGGAAGTATAAGGGGACCCAAAGGGAGGAGGACAGGGAGGTGTATCTTGACTGTCTCAGAGAGGCAGGGAAGGCTGTTAGGAAAGCCAAGACACAAACAGAGGAGGGTTTAACGTGGACTGTGAAAAAAAGGGGACAAGACATTCTATAGGTACATCAGCAATATCAGAAAAAACCGGGGGGGATTGTGAGACTCAAAGGGGAGGAGGGAGAGTATAAGGAGGGGGATCTAGACAAGGCAGAAATACTGAACAAATACTTCTGCTCAGTATTCACTAAGGGGGGAGAGGGTCAAGGACCACAGCTGGGGAGCAGAGGCAATTGGGGGGGGGGAGTGGACACCAGTCCATTCATAGTGGAAAGAGTTCAGGAGGAACTCACAAAGCTGAAGGTGGATAAAGCCAAAGGGCCAGATGACATACACCCGAGAATATTAAGGGAGCTGCAGAGGGAACTAGCAGCACCTCTGGCCACTCTGTTCACAGAGTCACTCAACACAGCTGTGGTTCCAGAGGACTGGAGGAGGGCGCAAGTAGTCCCATTGCACAAAAGTGGCAGTAGGGTGGAAGTGGGGGAACTACAGGCCAGTCAGCCTCACCTCAGTGGTGGGGAAGATCATGGAGACACTGCTGAAAGAAAGGATAGTGGCACACCTGGAATCCAAAAATGCCCAGGATCTGAGGCAGCATGGATTCACATCAGGAAAGTCTTGTCAAACAAATCTGATAGATTTTTTTGATTGGGTGACTAGGGAAGTGAATCAGGGAGGGGTGGTAGACATCGCCTACCTAGATTTCAGCAAAGCCTTTGATACCGTCCCACACAGAAGACTGGTTAACAAGATGAGTAGTCTGGGCATGGGGCATAAGGTGATACAGTGGGTTAGAAACTGGCTGACAGACAGAAGGCAGAGGGTGGTGGTAAATGGGATCCAATCCAGGGAGAGAGGGGTGACCAGAGGAGTGCCACAAGGATCAGTACTGGGCCCAGTCCTGTTCAATGTCTTCATTAGTGACATTACAGAGGGGCTGGAAGGGAAGGTCTACCTATTTGCAGATGACACCAAGATCTGCAACAGGGTGGATACTCCAGAAGGGGTGCAGATAATGAAGAGATACCTGGAGAAGCTTGAAAGGTGGTCAGAGGTGTGGCAACTGAGGTTCAATGCAAAACAGTGCAAGATAATGCACCTGGGTAGGGGGAACCCTGGGGAGATCTACGGGATGAGGGGAGGTGCTGACTATCACCAAAGAGGAGAGTGACCTAGGGTTATCATGTCTGATGACCTGAAGGTATCAAAGCAGTGTGCAAAGGCTGCAGGGAGGGCAAGTGGCATGCTGGAGTGCATAGGCAGAGGCATTACTAGCAGGAGACAGGAGGTGGTGATGCCATTGTATAAAACACTAGTGAGGCCTCACCTGGAGTACTGCATGCAGTACTGGAAACCACAAATGCATAAGGACATAAACATGGTGAAGACTATCCAGAGAAAAACGACAAAGATGGTGCATGGTTTACACCACAAAACATATGAGAAGAGACTAAGAGACCTCAATATGTACTCACTGAAGGAGAGAAGAGAAAGGGGCAACATGATAGAAACTTGTAAGTACCTCAAGGGCATAAACAAGATGCAGCTGGGAGATCTTTTCCAATGTAGAAAAGATACCAGAATGAGGGGGCATGATATGAAATTGGGGGGGGGGGATTAAAAGGTAATGTGAGGAAGTTTTTCTACACGGAGAGGGTGGTGAGCGCTTGGAATAGTCTGCCACAAGAGGTGGTAGGGGCAAGCACAGTGAAGGGGTTTAAATATGCCTGGGACAAGCACAGGGAAACCTTGGGTGGGAAGGGAGTGATGAAAAACCATTGACCACTTAGGGTGAGTGGATGCATACATGTATAAGGCCTACGGGCAGACTGGATGGGCCTAGCGGTCCTTATCTGCCAACAATTTCTATGTTTCTATGTTTATAAAATTATTTTACTTGCTATACCACTGGTGGTTTTCAAACATAGATCTTCATTTTCATAGCTCTGTGATCTAACCAAACGCATCTGGGAAGAGTGCTCTGTGGAATGATGAAATCCTACAGGAAAGAAAAATAATAAAACTATGGAACATCTGCTGGCATCAGTGATAGAGAATATGAAAAATCCTCAGGGGAATGGAACTGAAAGATCCCACAATAACTAAAATTAGAAAAGTCCCCGACTCTTCTGTCCTGTACATATGTAATATACAACTGGATTCCTATGTATTTATGTTTTTATTCTTGCTACTCAGTCAATTACTACAATGCAGTGCAGCCTTTACCTTTATACGTTTTAGTATGCTATAGAAATGTTTGAATACTGTCTGTAATTTTTGTTGTCCTTACACGATTTGACTTGATTGCTACCCTTTGTACCTGTGCAGTGATACTGCCTACCGATTGTATAACTTGTTGTTACATTTCTATTTTATTGGAATGCTCATGTTCTCCAGGTCACCCCTGAAAAAGGGACATGTTTTATTTATTTATTGAAATGTTTCACCAGGAAGGCACGCTGAGCAACAGCGACCTAGGGGGTAGGGAACAATGGGATAGAACACAGAGAAATGTTACAGTATTGGAATACAATTTGCTTACTTGCATACAATGAGAGCAGGAGGGATTACAGGTGGATAACATTGGCTAACAATGCAACAGTTAAGTATAGTAGATATGAAGACACATGTAGCAAATTGGCAACAGTTGGTAACACTGGAACACATATAATAACTTGGCAACAGTATGTAGCACTAGAAGGTAAGGTGACACAAAAGTAATTGGTAGCCATTAGTGTAACATAGATATTCAAGATTTACAGTGATTGGAGTAAATAGAGGAAGAATGGAAGAGGGAATTTTGCGTAGGGTAGAATGGAAGAAGGAAAGGAAATTTACAGAGAGACAGACAGAACACGATTTTCGAGGCAAACAGAGATGACAGGGTGGACTAAAGTGCATGTAAGAGGGGTATAGGGGTAGGTTATAAGTGCTTAATTGAGTTTAGGGGTAGGCCAGTGTTAGGCTACGGTAACTGGAAGGGGGTAGGAGGAGAGGTAGAGTGTGGCAGGGTGAATAAGAGAGAGGTATTGTAGGTGGGGGTATCCAAGGGGAAAGGGGCGAGTTGCAATTCAACAGTGTCCTGTTATCCCTATCTGGGAAAAGCGTGGACAGCCCTACTGGCAGGACACGGTTATAGGTGATGAGAGTTTTAATATATAGTGATGCGAGAGGGGATGTTGGGGAAGGGATGTTGTGGGAGGGGGCAGCAGAGGTAAACTATAGAGGGGGGTAGTACCCCACCAGTGTACTGGGTGACCATGCCTGCACAAGGCAGTGATCTAGCAGTGACTGAGGGGGTGCAGTAAAAGGAGAAATAGGGGAAAGGGGGAAGGTTGTTGCCCACCATGCACTGTGGATCCTGCCTGCACAAGGCAGTGATCGAGCTCACAGGAGGGAGATAGATTGGGGTAGAGAAAGAAGGGGGAGGAAGACTTTAGGAGGGGGGAGAGTAGGGGACAAGGAGGAGCACGAACAGAGGGAAATAGGAGTGGTGAGGAGTAGGCATATGGTAATATGGGCTTGGGGAGATGGCGGGGGATTAGGGGTCATGGCAGGCACAGGAAGGTGCAAGGAAGTTCTTGAGGGCAGAGTTAATGGAGTAGCAAGAGGGTGAGTGGTGAATTTGAGAGGGAAGTGAATTCCAGATTTTTTGGATGCAATAAGAATAACCCGATTGGCCAATAAAGGTGGAGCAGCATGGGACCACCAGGGTTCATGTGTTGGTAGATCATAGGGAGTGGGAAGGAAAGGGGGCCTTTGTAAAGGCAGAGGAGAGATAGGAGGGAAGTTCACCCAGCCAGTGCTTGGAGGTAAATTTTGCACAGTGAGAGAGACGTCGGTTTGTCAGGTAAGGGAAGGATAGGGCATGGTAGAAAGCACAAAGGTGAGTGCAGAAGGGAGTATCAAGGGCAAAATGGCAAAAGGAGTTGAAGAGGGTATCTAGTATGGCCAGGGAGGACTTAGTGGCAGTACCGTAGACTACATCACAGTAGTCGAAGATAGGATCAGCTTCTGGACAATCTCACACCTAGCCATAGGTGGGATGCAGGATGTTCATTTCAGTGGGCCCACCCGGTCATAGAAATTCAAATAAATAAATAAATAAATAAGCATGGGAAATGCTTTCCCCGTGCAAGAGCTGGGGTGGGTTGGTGGAGGAAGACATGACTGAGACATTCCAGAAGTAAGAAAATTTCTAAAAAAAGAAAGAGAATCTGGCTTTGAGTTGGGAACATGAAGAGGGGGACTGAGGGGAAATCCCAGAGGCATAAGAAAAACTTGATCAAGTAATGAAAATTTGTTTGTTTGCAGTTATGAAGGGGAGTGGTATGAGTTGCCAGAAGTAAGGCAAGTTTATTTATAGAACACCATATCTTGAAGGCTCAGGATAGTTTACATAAACACATCAATAATCAGATAAAATAATTTAACAGTAATACTCAAGCCAGATAAAACAGATAACATTTCAGACCCCTTTTGAATTCCCCCACCGAGTAAATAGCATGGGAAAAGTATTCTAAATACAATCTGTCCTAGAACAGCAGCGAAGATGTCATTGATAGGAGAGATATTCCAAAAATAAAGTAAATGTGAAAAAGCAACCAACATCTGCTCCTGAATAGCTGGCTAGGTGGTGGTAGGAAGGGGGATAAGAAAACTTAATTCTTCAAAAGTGAAGAACATCTCTGTGCTGGATACCTTGGGGGGAGGGATGTAGAATTAAGGAGAAGACCCAGCAGGAAAGAAAAATGAAGGTCAAATAAAGGCATTACCGAGCTGACCTAGAGGGGCATATTGTCCTGTCTCACTTCCCCTTCCCCTCAAGTCTAAAGTAGGAGCAGGAGACGAAGAGAGGGAGGTGAACTGAGGGAGAGGAGGCAAGGGGAGCAAAGCAGTGATGTAAAACTGCTGGGGATTGGTTCGAGAAGTCTTAGGCCCTGTCCACACTACACCGCTCCGGCCCGGTAGCGGTTGCAATCCCGTTACGGCCGGGAGTGTCTGGCATGTCGCATTCGCGGTGTCAGTTATGGGACCGGTACCACCGGTCCACACTAGGGGTGCCAGGTGACTGTTACGGCGGCACCCGTTCCCAGGATGCAACTCATGCTACGGGCCCTGCAGGGGACCGTTACCACGCGTCCACACTTCACCCGGTAACGTTACCGAAGCGTAACCGGTTTCATAACCATTGTTGAAACCACCTCATATGTGGTTTCAACAACGGTTACGAAAACGCCTTCTGTAACTTTACAGGTGTAAATGCAAACCATTGCGGTAACAGTTTGGGCACTCTGTAACGTTACAGAGACGTAGTGTGGACAGAGCCTTAGGGGCTAGCATGCTGGGGCGGTACTGGATCCCAGGAAAACAAAGCAGACGGGATTAAAAGTGCAACCTTTAAACTGAGAGGATGGGTGGGAAAACAAAGAAATGTGCCCACCCACCTGTAAAAGCAGGCAATGGTTTACCCCCCCCGGCAGGGTGTGGTTAGGTACTTAGTGGAATTCGTAGGTCTCTGACTGGGGGGTAGTCAGGCATACTAGATAGAGTAGTCCTGATATGGAGAGGTTGGGTTCTGTCAACCTGATACGGCCAGTTGGTATGGATCTGGTTGGGGAGTGATCAGTGGTGTTTTGGGGAGAGGCAGCCTGTTATGGCTTGTAGGTCTGGCTCGGGTCTGGGGCGCTCAGTGGCAAACTGACAAGCGGCAGCCTGATATGACTTGTTGGTTTTGCCTTATATGGCTGGTTGCTATGGATATGGTCAGGGGTATTTGGCAGTGTTTCTGGGAAGGGGCAACCTGTTATGTCTTGTTAGCTTGGCTGTGATGACCTGAGGTGGTCGGCATGTTCTGCGGGAAGAAAAAGATGAAACTAGGAGATACAGCAGCAGAGAGAAATTGCCAAGCAGGGGAGGGCTGAATGGGCATGAGTGCTATCTCTGGATGTACATCAAGGCAGGGTGTAAACAGGGTCCTGATTTACATCAGGAACCTACTGGTGTGCTCTAGTGTACCTCAAAGCATAGCCTCAAAGAAGACAAGAGAGTGTTAGGAAGGAGAGGCCCTCTCCAGGGGATAACAGTGAGAAAAAGCTAAAACTTATCATGGATAGAAACATAGAAACAGAATGTGTTGGCAGAAAAGGACTGCTTGGCCCACCTTGTCTGCCCAGATTGTCTCTGTCTAGTCTGTCTCCACAGACCCTAAATGGTCTCCAGTGACCCTACCGTCTTGCTGCCTGTTTCCTAGTATTCCCCATGTCTATCCCAAGCATTCTTGAAGCCCCCTACTGTTTTCACATTCACCACTTCTGCTAGCAGTCTATTCCAGGCATCCACCACTCCTTCAGTGAAGTAGTACTTCCTCACGTCCCTCTTAAACCCTCCGGGTTCTTTTTTTTTCTTTTATAACTCAGCTTTGATGGATTCGTAGATATGGCAGTGCTTTTAAAATAAAACACGGTAAAGTACACTGAGATAGTAGCAACAATTTTACATCAGGTTTGTTTTAGCGTCTGTGTTCCCCTCTCCAGCTTTATCACATGCCCCCTGGTTGTGATGCTCTTTCTCATTTGAAAGAGACTCCCCTGCAAATTCACCATTACATGTATATGGGTACCAATATGGCACATTTGGGGAGAGATATGACACACTGGGAAGAGTTATTATTCTGAGCCACACATTTATCAACTAAGGGGTGATATATCTTCTCAATCTATAAATCTATAAAAAATGTTTTCCTTTCAATTGTCTGGTTTGACATAGGGTGTCTCTACTGGACACAGTCGAATGGTTTAGTAATGCAATCAATGAAAATTTGACACTACAGTTTTGGTTTTACGTAGTTTCCTTTATTTTGTTTATCTAGTTACGTGAATTCACTGATCGTATTTTATGGTTTTACTTTATATACAAATGGTAATGGTTATTGGAGATTGAAAGTTCTGGTAAACATTAATATATTTAAATTGAATTTACGTACTGTACATTGTAAAGTTTTATATCTGAGCTTTTCAATAAAGATGAAGTTACAAAAAAAGAAAGAGACTCACCTCCTGTACCCTGTTCACTCCTGTGAGGTACTTGTAGGCCTCTCTATCATGTCTCCTCTTGCTCGCCTATCTTCCATAGTTTACATATTAAGATCCTTCAGTCTCTCCTCATAAGGCTTTTGGTACAACCCCTTCAACATTTTAGATGCTCTACTCTGGATTGCCTCACCCCTGACTATGTCCTTTCTGAGGTGCAGCCTCCAGCACTAGACATGATACTCCAGGTGAGGTCTCACTAGCAAGCAATATAGTGGCAACACCACTTCCTTCCTCCTGCTGGAGATACCTCTCCTTCTGCATCCCACTAGCCCTACCCACTGCTTTATTACACTGCCCTGCCATTTTGAGGTCATCAGATATGATAACCCCAAGGTCCCATTCCTGCTTAATGACTGACAGTACTTCCCCTAACCTATAATCAGTTCTTGGGTTCTCATGCCCTAGGTGATGATTTTGTACACTTTTTAGCACTGAACCCCAACTGCCATGTTTTGATCCCTCCTCGAGTTTCCCAAGATCCGTATGCATTCTTTACATCCCTTTCTTATTGTCCACCCTATTACAGATTTTGGTATCATCTGCAAAAAGCATACCTTCCCTTCCAGTTCATCTGCAATGTCACTTATGAAAACACTGAAGAGAACCGGTCCCAGTACTGAGCCCTGTGGCACCCTACTGGTCTTTCTCCCATCAGTAGAGTCAGTGCCGTTAACCACCTCCCTCTGTCACCTATCCATTAACCAGTTTCTGATCCAGTTCACCACTTTGGATCTCACCCCTAGGATGCTCAGTTTCTTAATCAGTCTCCTATGCAGCACAGTGTCGAAGGGCTTGCTACAGTCCAGATAGGTTATGTCCATTGCCCTCCCCAGCTCTATTTCCTTGATCACCCAGTCAAAGAACTCAATCAGATTCACCTGGCTTGACCTCCCCACCATGAATCCATGCTGCCTTTAATCTTGCAGCTCATTGGATTCAAAATACTCTACCAATCTTTCCCTTAACAATGTTTCCATTAATTTCCCCACCACTGAGGTGAGGATCACCGGCCTATAGTTACTAGCTTCTTCACTGCTGCTGCCCTTATGTAGAGGACCACATCTGCTCTCCTTCTGTCCTCCAGAACCATACCTGATTTAAGTGAGCTGTTGAATAAGGCCATCAGCGGGGCAGCCAGCGCCTCCCTGAGTTCCTTCAGTATCCTTGGGTGTATCTCATCTGGTCCCATAGCCTTGTCCACTTTCAGAGCTACAAGTCCCTTCAAGACTCTTTCCTCTGAAAATGGACTTGAGTCCTCCACCCCTCCCCCTTTGTTCCTGCTGATCACAGGTGCCCCCCCCCCCCAAACTGTGAAGACTGAGCAGAAGCACCTGTTCAGGATATCTGCTTTTTCTTGGGCTTCTTCTGTGCAGTCTTCCTCTGCTGCACTCATTATCCTCACTATCACTCCCCTTGCTTTCCTTTTCTCACTTATGTACTGTACCTGAAGAAAGTCTTATCCTCATTAACTACCCCTTTGGCTATCCTTTCCTTTGTCTGCATCTTTACTCCCCTCACTGCCTTATCTGCTCCCTCTCTTTTACCTGGTAGACCTCCATGTCTTCCTCCTTCTGTGTTTCTTTGTACCTCCTAAATGCTACCCTTATTTCCTTCACCACCATGGGCACTTCCCTAGAGCACCATAATGGTCTCCTTTTCCTTTTGCTCACTTACTTCATGCAGAGTCTGGTTGCCTTAATTATGTCCTTATTCTTTATTTTCCTCCACTGTTCCTCTACCCCTCCCAGGAATTCCCCCCTGCTAGACAGTTTCTGAGGCAGTCTCCCATTTCCTTAAAATCCGCCCTCCTAAACTGCAAGACTCTTGCGCTTGTGTTCTCTGCCTCAGCTCCTGTCCTAATGTTAAACCATACTGTATTGGTACTTAGGGGACTGCCCACTGTGACATCTACAGTGCTGTCCCTGTTTGTAAGCAGCAGGTGCAGCACAGCACTGCCCTGTCCCTAGTAGGTTTGTTGACTAGCTGCCAGAGAAAGTACCCTTGTATGGAGTCAAAGATGGCCTTGTTCCTTGCCAAAGCTGCAGCTGGAAGACTCCAATCCACATTTGGCAGTTGGAAATCATCAACTAGCAGTACCTCCCCTTATCTGCCATCCTGATGATGTCCTCAATGGGAGTTCCTCTCCCATTAGGTATTGTATGATAAAACTTGAAAAAGGATAATTAGGAGCTGTAGTCATTAGTTAGATATGAAAGTGAATTAACAAGTTGATATGGGGAAGTAAAGAAAACACGCGCACCAACCCACGCTGTCACAGAAGATGCAGTACACCGAATAGCTTCAAAATGCAGTGCACTTCTATTCTAACATGGACACAGCAGAACTCAGAAGAGTGGATGCATACAACATCCCAACGTTTTGTTCGTCAAGTGCTTTTTCAAGTGATTGCAAGACCATGTTCTCTGAATCAAGTTATACTATACTCTTAAAGGCATAGTATGTTAAGGCAAGATTTAAAGGCATAGTAGTGGCACAGCCAAGCACAGCACAAAAGTGCAAACTATTTCAATCAAAGTGCTTAGTGACAATGATAATAGTGGAAAATATATACGAGCTGATATTCTTTAAAAACCCAGAATCACTGACAGTTGCAGTGAAGATAAGTGAACAGTTGCCAAAACAATAGCTAGCCTAACATGGCTACAAAGGATATAGTTACGGGATTAGGCAATCTACACATTGCCAGCAAAACATGGCATATGGCACCCATGACTGGTGATTTCTGAGCATCAAAAAAGTGGCAACCAAGCCATGAGATGGGGACCAGGAGTCCAAACTATTACAAAGGGAATCCTATGGAATTTTTAGGGTCAGTGTGACTGTCCCACCTAGTCTAAATGGCCATATTGAAACAGTGTCTTTCCTGGAAAGAAACTACCACATTGCTCATGCAGTCCTTCTTAATGTGGACATTTTTCTATTCCAGGAATTAGACTGTATTGGAGGGCCGTGCAGTTACCATAGTGAAGTTCCAACTGAATCCCATATCTCTAGACCAAGTACCCATTTTGGGATAGCAGTGTATCATTTCAGCAACTGCCAGTTTATCTTTGTAATACCTGTCAATGATATTGGTTTTTAAACCTCATCTGTGTGTGAAAGTATTCCAGTATCGATACACATAACTCTGTATCTGTATCCTTGTAGTTATGTTGGGCTAGCAGCTTATCATTCTGGCAATTGCCTGCTTAGCTTCATTGCAGCTCACAGTGATTCTAGGTTTCTAAAGAATGCCTGTTTCTATATATTTTCCACTATTAAAATTGTCAATAAGCACTTTGATTGTTTTGGTTTGCACTTTTGTAATGTGCTTGGCCATGCCACTACTGTGCCTTTAAACCTTGCCTTTAAGTGTAACATACTATGTCTTTAAGGGTATGGCATAAATTGATTCTGTGATTATGGCTTTACAGTCTCTTGACGTAGCACTTTTTTTCTGCTCCGATACACCAAGGCATCTCTCGGAGGTGCCCACTCAACTCTCGGCCCCTTCTACTTCCCACTGTGACACACCAGCACTGACTTCCCTCATTGAGAGACTTCTCAGCACCCCAGATCACCCCCTGGGCAGGGCCCACCACTCCTACCTTAGCGGCATCTTTCTGGGATTAGAGGGTCCATCTCTCTCTGGAGGTCTGCCATGGGTTGTTGGTGTGGGCGTCCGGTGTTGGGGATGTGAGGGAGGTCCCTGAGGCCCTCGTTGCCTCCTCGGCATGCCAGGGTGTTTCTGCTTTAG
Source organism: Neoceratodus forsteri (assembly GCA_016271365.2). Taxonomy (NCBI): domain Eukaryota; kingdom Metazoa; phylum Chordata; order Ceratodontiformes; family Ceratodontidae; genus Neoceratodus; species Neoceratodus forsteri. The sequence continues at coordinate 1,218,829,068 of CM057455.1, forward strand.
TCCCCAGACGTAAGACGTGCCATACCGCCCTGCCCATGACGTGGATGGTCCCACCCACATCCGGAAGGCAGCCGCCCGACATCTTCCCTTACGTGCTAGCCCTGGGTGTTGCAGTGCCTCCTGTCTCCACCAGGGGCTGCTGAGATGCCAGGCTGACCCTGGATCCTTCCCTGAGAGAGGAGAGCAGTCCTCAGATGCTCAATCCTTTCTCTCCCCTGCTGACCCCCGATGACCGGAGCTCGTTCCCGAACCCGGGTCGCCAGCGTGTCACGAGGTGTGGCATCCAGCACCTCAACCCTCAGCCCCACCTTGCCATTGACAAAGCACTTGACGTGCAAAACATTGGGATGTTGCATGCATCCATATTTTTAAGTTTTGCAATCAATCTTGTAATAAAATTATGCTGCATTTTGAAGCTATTCGATATACTGCCTCTTCTGTCACAGCATGGGCGAGTGCGCAGGTTTTATCTTGCTGCACCACCTCCATTCCAGTAGTGGCCCTGTCTCTTCTTTGGTAGACTGATATATGCTAGGGATGTATATGTTTTAGTAAGAACATCTGGTTTTGAAGCATGTCTTGTTTAGTAAATAAATCTGTCACAGCTGACAAACCCAGAAGAGATGTATTGGTTTCTGGTGGGGGAGGGTGGGGAGGTTGTGGGAGAAGGGGGTAGGAGAGGGAGGGTAGTCCATGGTCAAAGTCTGCATGACAGCAGCAAGGGCAGGTCTGGGAACTGTAAGTTATGTGAATCACAGCTGTGTTTTTTGCCCTGCCTCTTTACTAATACAACAAAACCTTGGTAACAGCACAAGTCAGTTGGTTCCAGCCATTTCTTGATACATCTATTTGTTTTAATGGAAATTAAAACAAGAGAGGAAATCCAACATCTCCACCATGACAGCTCTGTGAAAGTGTAAATAGCATTTAGATTGATAATATTTTGAGGCTTTTGATTTTTCTAAAGGAATTGCCAGTCCCGTGGCTGGAAGTCAAGCACACCAACAATACTGCTCAATGATGTTCTCAGTGACATAGCTATTTTGAGATTAAATGCTTATGGTACGCCTTAAAGGGAAACATCCATGTAGGATTAAAATAATCAATATTGTTACCAATGGAAATCTGCTTTACATAAGTCATTGACCGAACCTGTAGCACTTTTAGGGCCAGAATTATAACCTATTTAGTTGCCCCTCCCTTTATAGCTGCAGTCATCCATTTTCTAAATCACAGGCACAGGAAATGACATCGCATCAGGGGAAAACTCATATAGCCGACACATTTTGTAACCAGGAAAAGGGACACTAAGCCAAAGCTTGATTCCAGGTATGATCCGAGAGCACAAGAAAGTTAAGTGACTTGCTCAGGGTCACACAGTAACTCAAGTGGGGACTGTGGGATTCAAACCCAGGTCTCTAGGTTTGCAGATCAGAGCCTTAAACCACTGCACTATACTGCCTCCTTGAAGGTGAGAGGAAATGAAAAAAAGAAATGTTTTTACTCAGTCCATGGGGATGTGAACATGTCTCTAATCTTGAAGGGGTTGCTATAAACAAAGTTGTGTGCTGCCAGTGCCAACAGTTTCCAAACTCCTTTGGGGTTCTATTGCTTTGTACAATGTTTTGTGACATTTCAGTTTAGTAAAATGTTTGGTGCTTGAGTGATTTGCAGAATGATCTGCTACTGTGGTAACACTGTCATTAATTTTTATTCCTTTACCTATTTTGTTCCAGTATTTGTTAGCACTAAAGTAGTTGTGTTTTAATTTTTTTTTTTGTTGGTATCATGTTCTGTCATTTGTAGGAGTGTGATCTAGTAGCTAGAGCACAAGCTTGGGGCCCAGGAGATGAGAGTTTCAAATCAACAGGGGTTGTGCTTTTATGTGTTTTAAAATCAAATGTCAATTGCAAATAATTCAGTGTCCTTTTTTTTTGTATTAATATGTGGACACCTTTTTCCTTTTTTATTGAAATGGCTAAGGCCGATCAATAAATTATTAATGAATGAATGAAATAGTTTCAAACTTCAGTAAAGTGAGGTGGAGGCAGTATAGCACAGTGGTTTAAGGCTCTTAGCTGCAAATCTGGAGACCTGGGTTTGAAGCCCACAGCCGCATACTGTGTGACCCTGAGCAAGTCACTTAACTTCCTTGTGCTCCCAGGTTGCACCTGTAAACAAGCTTTCAGCTTAATGTGACTCTCCAGGTAAAACAAAGGTTAAAAAAAAAAGTCAAATACTGTGTGACTTTGAGTAAGTCACATAACCCACCAGTGCTCCTGTCCACCTAGCAGCAGAAATGAATAGCAGCAGGACCCCACTGGAAATGAGGTGACACATATCAGCTGGACTATCCTGGGGAAATATGTTGTAAAAAAATAATTGTTTTATGTTGCTGTGTGATAGGATAGATGGCTGTAAGTAGAGGACCCTTCTGAACATAGGTGCTAGAACCTATAGGTGTGTGTGTGTGGGGGGGACTTTTGCCCATGAGCATTCAAAGTTCCCCTTTAATGCATACAATGTCAGAAGGGAAGCAGACATGGTCTCTTATTACTACAGTGCCACCCCCCACCCACACACATACACACTCGCATTTCCTCATGTTCTAGCACTATTCCTTCTGAAGGTTGCAAAAGAAAGAAAATCTTTATTGGAACACCATCCAGAAATAGGTTTCCTTTCACCAAAGTAAAAGAAAAAAACAGCAGATTTTTTTTTCATTTCATGATTCCAACTGTTTCACTCTGTCTTTCCAGCAGGAAATCTCCAGTAGCTCCCTTCTTTTTGAGATAACCTTTTTACTTCCCTGATGCTCCCAGGTGCAATCACTAAATTATTAAGTGGCTGGTTGTGACAGCTCATTAAGAGGCCCAACTCTTCTTTTCCTCTTACTTTGAAGGAGGCAGTATAGCGCAGGGGTTTAAGGCTCTGAGCTGCAAACCTGGTGACCAGGGATTGAATCCTACAGTCCCCACTTTATTACTGTGTGACCCTAAGCAAGTCACTTAACTTTCTTGTGCTTTCAGGTCACACCTGGACTCAAGCTTCAGCTTAGTGTGCCTCTCCTGGTTAAAATATTTATCACCTAAATGTGTTTTCCCCAATGTGATGTAATTTTCTGTGCCTGTGATTTAGAAAAGGGATGCCTGCAGCTATAAGGGGAGTGGCAACTGAATGGGTTATAATTCTGGCCCTAAAAGTGTTACGGGTTCAGTCAGTGGCTTATGTAAAGCAGATTACCATTAGTAACAATACTGATTAATTTAATCCTACATGGACGTTTCCCTTTAAATGAAAATAATGTGGTTAATAATGTGGTTATTCTCACTATAAGCATCAGCCTAGATAAAAGTATGTATATGATTGAATTTATGTTCATTCCTATACACAAAGTCCCTAGAATTCATGAATTTCACAGCTGCAAAATATTCCACAGAACGTGCATCCTGTTACAGAATATATGTAGAGTAACATACTTCATTTTTCTTGGTGATTTTTATGGCTGCATGGTGATGTCACCATGCTGACGTATTGCTATGAGTAGGGGAAAGGACTGACAGGATTGTGAGACTGTGGTCTTCCACTGAGTAGTTTGGTTTGGACATGATGACTCATATTACTCCGCTGTTCTCTCCATGCACTACAGTGGTGTGTGTGTGTGTGTCTGCAGCCATGCCTGTACTAGATAGAACTATTTCTAGAGCTCCTTTAATAACTGTGCCTGTTAAAAGAGCTTAAGGAAGTATTGGCTGTAATTGATATTGAAACACATTCATCATTTTAAGGGCATATAAGATAATCAGGTTTGGAACAGCTAACTTCTGTAAACAATGAAATGATTATTTTCTTTCCATGGCACTTCTTCAGCTACACTCTGTCCTGCATTCCATTATTTAGCATTCCAGTCTTTGCTTCAGCTCCATTCAGTATTACAAGATCTCATTTTTAAAGAGCATGCTCTTATTATGTGCTTATAATTTTTCAGTGTTGCATATTTACTTGATTCTCTGGTATATGTGTTTATTTTCTGCAAAATATGTCTTTAAAACAAGATATTTATATTAATTACATAGCTAATGAAGCTGTGTGCCTTTTCTAGGTGACTTTGTTTTTTTATTGCTTCCATCCCCCCCCCACTCTCAGATTACTTTCCAACACATTTGAGTCTTAACACTTGACTATCCTGGTAGTTTATCTTCAGCCTTCTTGTGTGCATTTAAATCGCTACATAGATGTTGACATTTAATTTTAGCTGCCTGTTCTTTAGTGCATTTCCCTGTTCAGACCCACAAAGGCATTGTGTTTTTCCAGAGTTTTTTTTTAATTCCTCACCTCCGTCCTTTTATTTTGCTGTCCAATGTCCACCCCCACATTTACATTTTTTATTTCTATTTGATCAAGCTTCACAGCATGTGAGGCTAGCTAGGAGGAAGGTTCACAGCTGTAGATGTAGCAGTCTGTATATTAAGGGTTCAACAATCCTCAAACAGTTTGCTGCCCCTGCATGCATGCAGAGGTCCTGGAAAAGCTTGTAAGGGATTCTGAGTCCATCATGTCCAACCCTTCACTGTAAGATAGTAATTTAATGTTGTAAGGGACTCTAAGTCCATCATGGCCAACCCCTCACTGTAACATAGTAATTTAATTTTGTAAGGGACTCTAGGTCCATCATGTCCAACCCCTCATTGTAACACAGTAATTTAATGTAAGGGACTCTGGGTCCATCATGTCCAGTCCCTCACTGTCACATAGTAATTTAACCTTGTAAGGGACTCTAGGTCCATCATGTCCAGCCCCTCACTGTACCATAGTAATTTAATGTTGTAAGGGACTCTGGGTCCATCATGTCCAACCCCTCACTGTAACATAGTAATTTAATTTTGTAAGGGACTCTAGGGCCATCATGTCCAACCCCTCACTGTAACACAGTAATTTAATGTTGAAAGGGACTCTGGGTCCATCATGTCCAGCCCCTCACTGTAACATAGTAATTTAAGGTTGTCAGGGACTCTAGGTTCATCATGTCTAACCCCTCACTATAACATAGTAATTTAATGTTGTAAGAGACTCTGGGTCCATTATGTCCAGCCCCTCATTGTAACGTAGTAATTTAATGTGGTAAGGGACTCTAGGTCCATCATGTACAACCCCTTACTGTAATATAGTAATTTAAGGTTGTAAGGGACTCTTGGTCAATCACATCCAACCCCTCACTGTAATAGTAATTTAATTGTTGTAAGGGACTCTGGGTCCATCATGTCCAGTCCCTCACTGTAACATAATAATTTAATGTTGTAAGGGACACTGGGTCCATCATGTCCAACTCCTCACTGTAACATAGTAATTTAAGGTTATCAGAGACTCTTGGTCCATCATGTCCAACCCCTCACTGTAACAGTAATTGAATTGTTGTTAGGGACTGTGGGTCCATCATGTTCAGTCCCTTCCTGTAACATAGTAATTTAATGATGTAAGGGACTCTGGGTCCATCATGTCTGACCCATCACTGTAACATAGTAATTTAAAACCCATTTTCACCGGTAGTGCCATATGGCATCGGAACCATCCATTTGCTTAACCCAACCCAAAATGGCCATATAAAATAGAATGAGTTAATTTTGTAAGGGACCCATCATATCCAACCCCTCACTGTAACACAGTAATTTAACGTTGTAAGGGACACTAGGTCCATCATGTCCAACCATTCACTGTACCATAGTAATTTAATGTTGCAAGGGACTCTAGGTCCATTATGTCTAGCCCCTCACTGTAATATAGTAATTTAATGTTGTAAGGGACTCTAGGTCCATAATATCCAAGCCCTCACTGTAACATATTAATTTAATGCTGTAAAGGACTTTAGGTCCTTCATGTTCAATCCCTCACTGTTTAACAAGAGGTATTGTAAGTCTCAGGAGGTATCTGCATTCCAAAATAAACTTATTACTTTATTTTAACTAACTGAAGAAAAGTTAATCCTTCCTGATACAGGGAAGTGATTGGATTAAAATTTTATAAAACCAGACTCTCATTTCATCTGGGGTTTGAGTAGTCAGTCTCGGCTTGATGCAGGGGACTGATGACTGGGCATCAACTATCCAGGAGTCCAGGGCATGCCACTTTCACTGAGAGGGCTGGCTGTGGGCACAGGAAATGGTGAGGGACAAACACTGGTGAGGGTCTGCAGCAGCCAGGTGTGAGAGGCATGCTGGTTAAGGCATGGTTGGGGGATTTGTGACATAAACACAGAGCATTCAGAAGCATATGAATATTGCTTCTGTTTGAAAACCTGAAGCTGCCACTATTAATATAACTAGGCAGTCACCAGGAGCCAAACCCCAGTGCCACTTCCCCTCCCCCTCCAAAACTGGGTGCCCATTTCTGAGTTGGATGGTAAACTAAAATGAAAAGTATGCAGCCACTTGCTGCCCAACTCTGGTGCCACCAAACTCCCCTCATTCTGACACCAAGTGCCCAACCATGGAGTCAGACAGTAAATAAAAAAAAAATAAGCAGACAATGACAGCCAAACCCCAGTGCTACCAACCTTCCCCCATTCTGAAACCAGGTGCCCAGTCCCCAGGTCCAAGAGTCAATGGAAGAAAAAGTAAGCAAACTCTGGGAGCTCAACTCCAGTGATGTTTTAGGAGGCAGTATAGCGCAATGGGTTAAGGCTCTGAGCTGCAGATCTGGAGATCTGGGTTTGAATCCCACAGTTGCCTAAGTGCATACTGTGTGATCCTGAGTATGTCACTTAACTTCCTTGTGCTCCCAGGTTGCATCTGGAAACAAGCTTCAGTTTAGTGTACTACTCCTGGTTAAACAATGTTCCCTTTCCCTTTAGAAAGAAATGTTAGTTGTTTTTTGTATTAATCTATTGCAGCATTGATCCCTGCTATTCATTGTACTATTGCACTTTTGTGTACTTGCCACTCGTACATCAAATAAAAATCAGCTTTATTCCATAGTCAGCAGTAAAACTTTAACCAGCTTCATAAAAAAGCATATGCGAATTCATAGGATGAATACTCAAAACAACAAAAGTGCAGTAGTGCAATGAATAGCAGGGAGCAATGCTATGCCAGATTGGGGCAAAAACAACTAGCGTTTCACTCCAGAAGTAAAGCTTCATCAGAGTTAGTAACTTAATACAGAAATGCCTTTTTATTATCCACCACCAGTGATGTGTACAAATAAAAAATTTAGAACAACGAGTGTGAAACATCCTCAGGATACGAGGAGGCACTTATAAAATTACAACCGGCAATTAAGGTAATGAAAAGTATAATATCAAACCTGGTATAAACTACATACAAGGCACATTTTCACAGTTGGTTAGTCCATGTAATTAAAAAAAAGCTTTACATATAAATTATAATATCAGGAAATATACATTTATATAGAAGTCCATTTTGTGGATGTTGGGGTGAAGCACTGAGGATATAAAATGTACAGGTATTCATTTATATATCCCTTCTCTTGAGAGACATTTTCTTTAGGACTGTGGAACCAATGAACTCTGCAGTACAATGATTCCAAATGTCAGGAATCTACTCTAAAAAAACCAGACAAAATGCAGGACATTATTATGTCAGTTGCTCAGGCATAATGGATCTATACCTTGGGGGGCTTGCTATAGCCCAGGTGTGAATGATTGCTTTGAACGTGTGCACTTTCTGTACTATTTCATTAGACAATCTTTATTTCCAGTATATGAAGATGGCATACTTTGCAATAGAAGTGTTTCTTTATTGTATTATGACTAAATGAGCATCTGATATAATAATGTCCTGCTGTTTATTGTTTCTTAGAATGCATGCATGACATTTGCAGTTTGTATCACAGAGTTCATTGGATCCACAGTGCTAGAGCAAATGTCTCTTAAGAGAAGGAATATATATGAATGAGTACCTGAACATTTTATATCCTCAGTGATTCACCCCATCATGTGCAAAACTGACTTCTATATAAATGACAAAGAACCTCTGTGTGCAAACACTGAGGCAAGGGTTACCCCAAAGGGCATTTGGCTGGGAAGCCAAGTTTCAAGAAAATACAAAATCACACATGCTCTCACAATGCAAAGCATCATGGGCTGCATATGTAAATCACCACAGAATGTTATGCTGGTCCAACTTTAAGCAAAATTGCATGGTGCGGAAAGGCCTCTCACACAGTTTGCAAAGGGTGCTAACAGAAGGCATAGACACATGTTTTGTCCTACCAGGACTCATCAGTATGCCTCGTCTGCTTGACACCCCAGTGGACTGGACCAGCTACCCTAAGACAGTGTGTCTTGGATATGTTGTGGTGAACCCATTAAAATAAAAACTATTTAAAGACAAAGAACCTCTGTGTGCAAACACTGAGGCAAGGTCCCACTGGGGTGTCAAGCAGAGCGAGGCATACTGATGAGTCCTGGTAGAGCAAAACACGTGTCTATATCTTCTGTTAGCACCCTTTGCAAACTGTGTGAGAGGCCTTTCGGCACCATGCAATTTTGCTTAAAGTTGGACCAGCATAACATTCTGTGGTGATTTGCATATGCAGCCCATGATGCTTTGCATTGTGAGAGCATGTGTGATTTTGTATTTTCTATATAAATGTATACTTTCTGATACTGTGGTTTATTTGTAAAGCGTTTTTTTTTTTAATAATTACATGTACTGACCAACTGTTGAAAATATGCCTTGTGGGTAGCCAATACCAAGTTTGATGTTTTACTTTTCGTTACCTTTATTGCCAGTTGTAACTTTAAGAGCCTCTTTGTATCCTGAGGATGTGTTACATTAGTAACAGACTGCTACTGTCTCTTTCATATATGACACTGTATGTCATATTACATGTAATAGGATACATTTTAAATAGAACCTTTAACAACAACAAAAAAGCGTACTAATTCCTGATATCATGAACAGTCACTAAAATCATTTTGTAGCTGTATTGGTTCTGACTAGAGTTTGTTCATTAAAGTGTACAGTTTTTCCATTGTGCCTGTCTCCCTTCCCCTGTTTGTTTATCGTGAAGCCCCTCTTCTGTGCTCAGCATGTAGCATCATCAATGACCTCTATCAATTGTAGGACTGCATTTTGCCACATCAACAAAAAATTAATATCACAGAATGAACCAATGCCACTGCAGAAACTGAGGAGCTTTGTCACAGAAATCAGGACTGAAATGCCGCAGAGAACTAGGGGGCCCTGCCTATACATCATTTTTGCTGACTGAGAAAGGTTGGTTAGGACATACTGTATTTTCCTTTTTCTACCTTCATCCCAGTGGAGGATGATACTGGAAGTACTGATTGATACTGAAGCAGGTTGGTAATAGTCAGGGCCCCTGGTGTTCTGCGGCATAATTTTCTGATTTCTGCGGCAGGGGCTCCTTGACTTCTGCGGCAGCATTTTCTGATTTCTGTGGCATGATTTATTCATTTCTATGGCAGAATGCAGTCCTGTCATTGGCTAAATATGATGTGATATCATCGATGACATCATATGCTGAGCATAGAGGAGGGGCTTCAGGATAAATGAGGTGGGAAAGAGAGCCTGACACTATGGAAAAACAGTATATTTATATGAAAAATTCACCAAAAACAATGAATTCTGTGGCACTATATATATTCTGCAGCATGATGCAAATTCTGCGGCAAAATTCCACAACCACAGAACTGCAGAATTCCAGGGGTCTTGGTAATAGTGGTGGTGAGATGTGACCAGGACACCCCCTACTGCTTTCTGAGAAGTGCCATGGGGTCTTGTACATCCACCTGAACAACCATCAAAGCATGCAGATGAGACCTTGAGTTAACATCTAATTTGAAACACAGCACCTCATGATAGCACAGTGTAACTCTAATACCAGGCTGGGGAAATGGGTATAATTACTTACAACCAAGGGGAGATTGCCCCTGCAGAGCTACTAACAAACATATGAAAATTGCCAGCAGCAAAAGGCCATCATGGTCTATCTATGCTGCTCGTGAATGCAGCTAGCTCCCTATTCAGCAGCTGCATCACCCCCTCACCTCTCGTTACCCTCCTCTTTGCCCTGTCCCACCCCTTCTTGAAGCATTCTACTGTGGTACATGCCACCACTTCAGCTGTTAGTGCGTTCCACTTTGCCACCATTCTATCCGTAAAGAAATTCCTCCTCACCTCCTTCCTGAATCTACCCCCCCTCCAATCTCATGTCATGGTCCCCTAATGTCTCTCCCCACCCTCCTCCTGAATAGACCCTCTGTGTCCATTTTGATTATCCCTTTCATGTATTTGAAGGTCTCAATCATATGCCCCCCCGTCCCTCCTCCCCTCCTGTGTTTAACTCTCTTAGTCTGACCTCATATGGCAATTGCCCCAGGCCCTGAATCATTTTTGTTGCTCTACACTGCACCCCCTCCAGCAGCCTAATGTCCCTTTGTGGGTACGGGTGCCAGTACTTCATGCAGTATTCCAGGTGGGGTCTAACCAACAATCTGTACAACAGTAGAATAACCTTCCTTCTTCTCAAGGTAATTCCCCTTGCAATGCATTCCAGCATTTTGTTGGCCATTGCTGCTGCCTTTCTGCATTGTGTGGAATTGTTCATTGCTCCCATGATGAGCACCCCCAGATCCTTCTCCTCTTCCGTTACCTCCAGCTGCACTCTCCCAGATGGTAGCTTCTCCTCAGATTTTTTGTTCCAAAGTGCAGCACCTTGCATTTTTTTGCATTGAACCCCAGCTGCCATCTGTTGGATCATGCCTCCAGCCTTGCCAGATCCTCCTTTAGCCCTTGCCAGCCCCCCAGTCATCCGCCACTGCTCCCATCTTGGTGTCATCCAAAAATAGGCTGATTTTGCTTCTGATGCCCTCCAAGATGTCTGCAATAAATATGTCAAACAGCACTGGGTCCAAAACTGAACCCTGTGGAACACCACTTATCACAGGCTTAGGGGATGAGTATTCCCCACCTACCACCACCCTCTGCTGCCCTGTCTTTTAGCCAGTTCTCCACCCACCTCACCAGTTTTGCTCCTGCCCCTGTGCCCTGTAGCATGATTCCAAGTCTCCCATGTGGTAGTGAATCAAAGGCCTTACTAAAGTCTAGGTACAGGACATCCACCGCATGGCCCCTGTCAATTTGCCAACTCACCCAGTCATAGTATTCCATCAGGTTGGTCTGGCATGACCTGCCCTTGATGAAGCCATGCTGCCTCCTGTTGTGCACCCCATTCACCTCCAGTAGTGCCACTAGCCTATCCTTTAGGGTGATCTCCATTAGCTTCCCCACTATGGACGTTAGACTTACTGGCCTATAGTTCCCCTGTTTGTCCTTGGGTCCACTATTGTGGAGGGGAACCATGTGAGCCAGTCTCCAGTCCTGTGGAATGCATCCTGTGTCTAGAGATGAATTAAATAAGTCTGCCAAGGGTCCTGCCAGGACCTCTGCCAGCTCCTTCAGCAGTCTCAGATGTACTCAATCTGGTCCCGGAGCCTTGTCTACCCTCAATGCCCTTAACACCTCTAGCACCCTCTCCACTGTGATTTCACCAGCTGTCACCCCCCCTTCTGTTTCTATCTTTCCTCCTACTGTGGGTAGTGCCCCTTCCTTTTCTTTCGTAAAGACTGAACAGAAGTAGTCGTTGAGCACTTCTGTCTTTTCACCCCCTTCTTCCACCCATCCCCCTGCCTTCTTAATTCTTACAATTTGATCCTTACAGCTTCTTTTCTCCCTGATGTACCTAAAGAAGTCTTTCTCCCCTCTTTTTATGCCGTGCTCCAGCCAGAATTCCCTTGCTGCCTTGGCTGTCCTTACCCCCTGGTCACTTCATTTGCTTCTTTCAGGTATTCCTCCCTATCTTCCTCCCTCCCCAATTTTCTGTGTCTCCTGTAAGCTGCCCTTTTCTTCCTCACCCTGTCTAGCACCCCTTTACTTATCCAGCTGGGTTTCTTCCCCCTAGCCTTCTTAGTCTGGGCCCTGTTGCAAGTTTCTGTTGCCTCCACTATCCCCTGTCTTATCCTTTCCCACCTTTGCTGTGTGTCCATACCCAGTTGAATTTTGCACAGGAACCCCTGTACCACTTCCCTCATCATCTTAAAGTTGGCATTCCTGAAATCCAGCACCCGTCTACCAGATGTCATCCTCTCTTTAGCCATCTGTAACTGGAACCATACTGTCCAGTGGTCACCCCCCCCAGTGGTGGTTCCTCCACCCTCACATCTCTCACCCACTCCCCATTCATCAGTATGAGGTCAAGGGTGTTCCTTTCCCTAGTTGGTTCCTTGACCAACTGTACTAGAAAGCTTTTCTGGAAGGTGCCCAGTATTACCTGCTCCATTCTGCTCTTTGTAGTAGGTGTGTCCCACAACACCCCCGGCAGGTTGAAGTCCCCTACTATCACCACTACCATTCCCGCAGTTCCTCCTGATGTGTTCTTCCAGTACCATGTCCATCCCTTCCTGCAGCCCTTAGTGTTGATTGGAGGTCTCCCTTCCAACTTCAGACCAGGCTTGACCCTGCTTAGCTTCTGAGAACTGACACAAGTCAGGCTCCAAGATGGTAAGGCTGCATAAATGCATACATCCATTTATTTCAAGCCATCTTTTTGTCCTCCAGTGCTGCCCTACCAGTACAGCACTTGAGTCAGTACTCTGTTGGCTGCCCAGCCCCATCAACCTCTACCCCAACAGAGGCCATTATAATGTGAGGCCAGTAAGTACCGGCAGCCATCAGCTAATAGGTGCTGTGGGGTCCTTCCATCTGTTCTTGTGACCTCCCACCACCCAGCTGTGCTGTACTGTGTTGCCACAGCCTCACCATCTACATCCACCCTGCGGTGTAGACAAACAATTTATCCCACCACAGAGCTGACTACAGCTGTGGGCACAGTTCCAAGCTCTCCCTGATCATTGATGCACTGCTTCAAGTGGCACTCTCCAACCTCAGCAGACCACTCACAGACTACCCTGGCTACTTCCCAAACCCAGGTCACCTGCATGGTAGCAAATGGGCCAATGGGCAGCCTCCCATCTGAGCTTGAAGGTCATTACAGTAGCAGCTGTATAAATATAATATACAGCAATACCAGCCAGGATGCAACACAGTACCTTGCAGTATTAATGCAGATTGCTGCAGGATGCTGCAGAGATTAGCGTAATTCAATGGAAATTAAGCCATTTTGTCATGCAATACTTTGTGATGTGTCATTTACTGCAAAGTATTGTGTTGTTTCCTGTCTGGCTCCACTGTATACTATAAAATGGTGTATACTCAGTGGTTAAATTGGAAATGTTTAGGTGGGGAGGGGGCTCTCAACTCCAGACTTGTAGATGGAGGGAACTATCATCCCTAGCTGGTGGCACTCTCCTAGTATTCAACAAAGAAAGATGAAAGTGGTGCATGAACTCTCATACAGTTTTGTAACAGATGGAGAAATTAAGTTCCTCTGGCTTCCTGAATAATAAATCCACTTTACATACTCACAGTGTGTATGCTGCTGTCTTATATTTAGGCAAAGCAAGCAGTCAGCTTCAGGATTGTCAGCACAGAGCTGCAATAGCAGCAAAAATAGAAGAACTTACAGAAGAAAATACTGCAGGACTACACATACCAACAGAAATATCACTCCACTGCTAGGAGATGTTAAAAAATAATTTAACAACAGTATTAGGTTTTTAAAAAGCGCTAGAGCAGCGTGAAACGTTGACACATTTTTTTGGGGGGGGTTGCTACCTGATACTGTTAATAAATTATTTTTTAACGTCTCCTAGCAGTGGAATGATATTTATGTTGGTACATGTAGTCATGCAGTATCTTTTTCTGTGATGTCTTGTATTTAAATGACTTTGCAGACAAGAGAACCCAAAACGAAATGCATGTACACAAAGCAGTGTAATGGTATTGCATGTTACATTTATTTCTGCCTGTTTCAGAATTCTGTGTTTATCAACTATTTTCTAGGTTACACTGCTTTCAAGAAGCCGCCTCATTTACTGTAGGTGTGCACTTCTAATCATTATTCTCACAGTACATTTTCACTGTATCACTGGTTGTACAGATTGGATTGTTTGTCAAAATCAAACTCTTAAGGTGGGTATTGTTCTTAAATATTTTAAAGTCCAGCTCTAGTATGAGGTTGTTAGAAAGATCAAGGTGCTGTAAGGCAGGCATGTTGGCAGTGAATGCTGTGGGCATGATTTCTAGGCCATTGCAACATAAAGTCAGCTCCTCTAACTTTTCAAGACCCAATAAGGCTGGCAGAACAGTGAAATTATTGCTGTCTAAGTGTAGAGAAAACAACCGTGTCACATTTTCAAAGATATCTGCAGGCAAACTTTCTAAACAATTCCTAGACAGGTCTAGGACTCCTAGATTCTGCAGGCCAAAAAGGAAATTGCTTGGCAGGTTTACTAGAATATTACTGGACATATTGAGATGCCTCAGATTTTTCCACTTGGCAAAGAGAAAAGGAGGAAAGCTTTGGATGCTGTTTCCAGAAACAGATAAATACTCCATGTTTTCCAGGTTAGTAAAGAGAGAGATTGGCAGTTTATTTAATTCGTTGTTGCTAAATTGTAGGTCGCTAAGGATCTGTAAGTTATCAAACAAGTTCTCAGGCAGGATATTTATTTTGTTATATGACAGGTCTAATACGCCAAGTGAAGACAAAGGATCAAACACACCTTGTGGTAGAAAGTTCAGCGTATTGCCTGACAAGATTAAGGTATTTAGCTGGGAGAGACCTGCAAATGTTTCAGGAGACAAGATTAACCCATTGTTGGAAAGATCAAGGTATGTGAGATTTTCCAAAAACCTAAAAACATTGTAAAGTACTTCCAATTTGTTATTAGTCAGATTCAACCAGACAAGTTTTCTGGTGTTCCCAAACAAGTCTGTAGGCAGTTCTTTCAAGCTGTTGCCTGACAGGTCCAAAGAAAGGAGATTCAGGAGCCCATCCAAGCTGTAGTTTTGAAGAAGAAGTTCATTGTCTGCCAAACTCAGAAAGGTCAAGTTCAAGCATTGGTAAAAGATGCCTATAGGGATGCTGGTGAGCGAGTTTCCATTTAAAAACAATGTTTCTGTTTCCGGTGCAATATCTTGGGGAATGTCATGTAGATAACCATTGCGGCAGTCAGTGGATGTGATGGTGCAACTGCAATTTGTTGGGCAACTCTGGATACAAAGCACATTGACCAGGAACAGCAGAAAGAGAGCAATAACCATTACCGCCATCTTTTGTATGCTGTGTAATAAAAGAAAGGAACATGTTACCAGAATGCATTGGCTGAAATATGATTGGACACTGTATTGATTGAGTCATTAATTTGCTGTGGAGGCCCAGTCTTGTGCTGTCAATGAGAAGATCTAGGCTTGAATATGTTCTTGGAGCTCTTGACCCTGTACCAGTGAAAGTCAGACACACCAGTGAGGTAGCTTAGAGAGGTCACTACTTGCCTGGCATGTGAGTAACCCTGATGACTAGGCAAAGAGTTGCATTGTTATCAGCTGCAGAGGCAACCTGCCACACACACCCTATTCCCTATTATCACCCAGACTGGATGGAACCAATGGTCTTTTTCTGTTGTCATTGTCTGTGTTTCTACAGGTCAGAAAAAAAGGTGTAATTAGGTAACCATTCAGGGGGAGATAAGTTATTAGGATGTTCTCATCAGTTTGTCTCCTTACTGATATTACACATTACATAGAGGATAATGTACGGGCATATATTGGTAACCGGTTTGTTAACCATGCAGAGGTTGCCATGGCTACTGTTTATTTATGTATTGAATTTTGTTGACCCGGTAAGCCCACTGGGCCTAGAAGTCCCTTTTTCAGGGGCGACCGGGGGGGGGGGGATACAGATGGTAAGCAACTGAAATTGAACCAGATTAAGCTGTTGGTGGTATTTTTAGTGAATGGGAGAAATCTGGCCAGGACACCGGGGAAATTCCCCTACTCTTTTTCAATAAGTGCCGTGGGATCTTTAACATCCACCTGAACTACCACCAATCCAGGCAGATGGGACCTCGGTTTAACGTCTCATCGGAAAGACGGCACCTCAGAAGTACAGCACTCCCCTCATGCTGCACTACAGTGTCAGTATTGGGATATTAACCCAAGTGCCATAAACCTCAAGAGCGAAGCTCAAGCAGTTTACGTAGCCATGGTAACCTTGAGATGGTTACACAAACTGGTTACCGATATATGACCATACGTTATATTTTATAGTGTATGGTCCCCATAACTATAGTTAAAAAAAGAAGCTGGATCCTTACTATTGCTATTTACAGTCATCGCTGCTCTGCTCCAGGTCATGCTCTCACCGCTGCAGTCGTTTCAGGAAGGCCATCTGTGTGGGCAGCACGCATGCACAGAGCAATCCCTGTTGTAATACTATCGATGTGATGTACCATTGATGGATTAACAACATAGTGATGTCACATTGATAGTATAACAATGGTATAAAAAGATGAATTTCGGCATATGACAATGTTCTACCATACATTATATACAGTATTGTACCGAACTGAATGAATTTGAATGACATTGTGAAAAATCAATAAAACATTCTTTAAAAAAAAAGAGTGAGATAAGTGGGAGGACTAACTCACTGAATCATTGCTGACTATGTAAAGGCATGGATTGTATATTCTGATAATAATCAAAATAGTACCGTTAGTATTGTTTAAACCTCAGCTTTATTGGTGAGCTATAGATAACTTGGGCACATCTGAACATTTACTCCAGGCCATCAGATTTTGTTTGCATGACAGTCAGCAAAGTTAGAAATATCCAGGTGTGTCCATGAATCCAGTTATTTCATCTTTGGCACCATATCTCCATAACTGACATGCATCTTGATCTGAGAACCACCAGTATCTTTTAATAGAATAGTGTAACAAAAGGAGGATTTTATCTTTCTAGAAGCTTAACATAAACCAAAGTTGAATATAAGCATAATTTTTGCTGCTTAATCCCCCCAAAATATTTTTTTATCTCAAAAGTTAATCTGAGGTAATGAATAGTTCATCTAACAAATGTCTTCATTCTGCAAAAGAAAATATCAGTTGCATAAGCAACTAACTGGGAAAGGCGGGGTAACATAGCATCTCAAGGTGGAGTACATAAAAGTAGTCAGCCTAAGAAAGGCAACAGAGTATTGCAACATATCATTGTAACATGGCAAGAAATGTTCATCTCAAAGCAACTATTCACATTGGTTAAAACACAACAAATAACCCGATAGCAAGCGGGTATTAATTCCCTAGTAATGTCCACTTGCCATCGTGAGCGCACCTACCGAATCCTCGGTTGCTCCCCATAGGTAGCTCTTTAAACTTATAGTAAGTGCTGTCTGGTATCGTCTTTTTCCGGGTATGCAGCCGAGCCACCTGCCCTGCGGAACTCCGGTACTGGAGTGATCACTCTGGGCGTTCAGAGAAACAGACAGGGACAGAAATGTTTTCAATTATGTGCTTTGTACTCGCCGCTGAGGTTATTAAAACTACTGTCAATACGTGCTTTTGAGGGCGACAGTGAAGGATTACGGCCAGATCGCTACACTGAGCTGCTTTCAGAGACTACTTGGTAATGTGTCTCTTAGAGCTGCACAAGTGAGTGACAAACAGCTGACACGCTATACACACAACACGGACTGACAGCCCAAACCATAAATAAAGCAAACACTGTACTAAATGCAGTCATATTTATTTTTATCTCAGGTGAATGATAGTCGCAAAAATACTCGTGACATCACCCGCAGCTTAAGGCACATACTTTTCTACATTTTCTACCTGCTTTTATCACTGTTTCTTTCTATTAGAGACATCAAACGGAGCTCAAGTCCGGAATTGTTCTGCATATTCCACCTACTATTATTATAGTTTCTTTATTGTGTGGGGGCAGAGTACTCGAGACTTAGCTTAAGGCAGGTATTTTTCTGCATTTTCTACCTACTATTATCACTGTTTCTTTGTACTTGAGACATCAAACACGGCTTATGTCACGCACTGTTTCTTCTGTTTGAATATTTGCTGTTGTAATCACACAACAACCTCTAAGTTGTTGTTCACAATATATTTGAAATATTAGTCAAATGTTTCTTTTTTCTGTGGGGGTGCTCCACCCCCCACACACACCCCGGGTCCTATGTAGTAATTTATTGTTTCTATGTACTCCCTTGCCGCACAATATCTTCGAAATATTAGTCAACTATTTATTTATTGTTTCAATGTACTTCTCTATTAATATTGTTATTCTGACTTGGGCAAGTCTGTGACTCGGGCATGGAAAGGAAGAGGTATGACTAAGTGGCGTCGCTTAAGACGCAAGTCTGTTACTGTAAACCTTTTGTGTTTACTTGCGCAACTGGCCGCAATCATTCACTATTGCCCTTTTTAGTACCATGGACCATTGTTCACCACTCACCCACCCACCCAATGGACCTCGGGGAGTGAAGCGGTCACCGTAAGTTAGTTATAATGGAGAAAATAAATAGACTGCTAAAATCAGAAAACTGTCACCAGATGTTTTGAGGGAGAATTACAAATGCAAATGTGCATTTCCCCCACTGCAGTACTCAGATATATGAGTGCCATGCACAAACAAAGGGCAAAACATCACAACTGTGGATTAGAAGTATCAAATCTTGACATATTTGTCACTTGTACACCTTAATGTACAGTTGGTACCTCTTATAAAATATCAGACACTACATTAATGCATGCCTAGTGTGCAGCATGCACGCACACCTTTCCAGAGCCACACCGCGTTTCAGAGGGACTAAACTGAAGCATGGTTCATGAAGTAAAATTACTGCTTTCCCTTGTGTTTCTTTCATTCTAAGTTAAACAGTATTCTAACAATGCTTACTTTGCACTTGCCATGTTACAAGCATATTAATCCACTCCAAAGCCAGGCTCTACTAGGGAGTTAATGCCTGGCTGGTGGTTGGAGGTACTCGGCCTCCCAACTGACCCCCACCCAACCAGGCATTAATTCCCTAATAGAGCCCTCCTTTGTCATGGATTAATGCTTACGTGTACCACTCAAATACATCTCTATTCTCCGTTGTTAGTGTGTAATTGCTGCTTTTTGTAAGACAAATGGATTTTTGAGTATATAGATTCCTCTATGTCCTTGAAGAGTACAGTATTATGTGCTACCTTATAGTGAGGTGAATAGTACTTTTGTTGTATATAATGTACCTACAGCAGAGAACCACACCAGTAGTGAATGATAATCTTTTTTTTTTTTTTTAAACTTTCTTTGTTAGGCAACCAGTGCTTACCATGAATACATACAATGAGTGAGAAACATATACATACATCCTCTGTAACCCGGTCCTCCATAATCTATTCCCACTGTTCACCCACATTTGGTAACATTTTTAGATGACTAATAAGACAGCCCATACTGTACCAAAGTGTCAAATGTGTCATTACTGTAAGACCCTTATTCAAATACCAGTGAGTTAATAAAGCAGTAAAGGGGTGAACATGCCTTTACAGTATAACCAAAGATATGTGAGCTGATGTATCTCTGAGTAATTTCTTTAATGTTCTGTTTCTGGTCATGTTCTATTTTAATACTCTTTAAAACTTTCCCCATGCTTTTCAGTGGTGATCAGAGGTTGGCAAGTTGGTCTAATACTGGGTGCCTTTTAATTTTCTGCAAGTAATTGAAGCAAGGGATGAATTTATCCTTATATAAACTTAAGGTGGCTGCAATGAATTCCACCTGTTGGCTCTCTTTACACAGAGCAACCCAGTCCTCTGTTGTAGGAGTCTAATTGGTCAACCACTTACAGGTTATGTTTTTCTATGCTGCTGGTATTACCATACTATATAAATATCTATATTTCGATCTGTGACTGCCAGACGGATGAAGGCCTGATATCAAATGTCCACAGTCCAGCCTCTGATGTAGAGGTAACATAGATGTTATCTCTTTCAAATAAGCCACTGTGGGGCACGACCAAAATAGATGCCAGTGGTCTCCACTTTGTTGGTAGCCTCTCCAACACCTGGCTGTGCTGATGGTACTGTAGTGTTTTATTATATGAGGAGTTCAAAAGAATGGCACAAACGTTTCCCACTTATACTCCCTCCACTCATTGGGTGCAGTGGTATGAAATGCATTGTTATGTATTTTCTCAGCCTGCAGCCCCCAAAGTCCTACCCAGATCTCATTCCCATTTTGCCTTTATTTCTGGCATTTGTTTTGGGTACAGGGTTGTCAGAGGTTTCTAAATGGCTGAGGTATGACCTCCCCCCTTGTCGAGTGGTGACTGTATAAACATATTTTAGTAACTTATGAGGAACGGGCTTAGCATTTTTCTCCTGTCAGAGTCTGAGATGTAGTGGTGTACTTGGATATAGCAGAAGAAATCTGCTTTGGGCAATCCATATTGCTGTTGTACATCTGTCCAGGGATTTACTCCATCCTGATCCCAGAGTTGCCCCAAATACACTAAACCTCATCTCCTCTACCTCACCAGTGTCAGGTCCAGTCATACCAATGGCAATCAGTTATCCCTAATGGGTATAAACTGACTGATGCCATTAAGGAGACCGTTTTTCTTTAACCATGCTGAGCCACACTTTGGCTAAGTTTATGGAGCACAGGTTAGAGATATTTTTAACTTCTTTTCTCAAGAGATGCCTATATGGGAGTAAATCCAGTTATGTGACTGTAGACTGCCTGAGTCTCAACTTTGCCCATCCTGATTCTTCCTGTTGTGAAATGATAGGGATCAAACTACTGAGCTGTGCCACTGCATAGTATCTGCAGAGATCTGGTAGCCCCCCACACACACACACACCTGTTCTTACTTCTCAAAGTATGGCTCACTTTAACTGGGGTCTTTGCCTCCCATACAAATCTGTTATCATAGTACTGATATCCCATCATGTCTGTTCAGACAGGAATCAGCAGTGGCAGTGTGATCAATAAAAGCAAGGCTCTGAGTAACACATTCATGCAAATTACTTCTATTCTGCCCATTAGGGACAACAGTAGGTTATTCCATCTGTCTTGATCTGGCTTAATGAATTAATTCGGAGAATTGCTTGCAAATAAGTTTTCTGGCTTTATCAGAATCTATACACCCAAGTACCTTTCACACTCTTTTGCCCATTTGTATTGTCAAAGTATACTGAGCTCTGTGGACATGACACCGCTTAACAAAGTTACTTCTGATTTTGTTTGATTCATTTTAAATATGATGGGTTCTCTATATCTCCCTAGTATACTCTGCAGGGATGTGATGGAATGTAATGGATCCCTTAAAAAGAGCAGGGTGTCGATGGCCAACCCAGTGGTATGGCAGTAGTACTGCTGCCTACCAGGCTGCAACTGGGGGCCAGGACTGGACCTTGGTCATTCGAGGGTCAGCCGGTGGAAAGAGGATCAAGCATCCAAGGGACTTCTCTTCTCTCTCTCGTGAAGGGGGATTCAGGCATCTCACTTGGTGGCTGACACCTAGTGGAGACCAAGTGGTGGGCACAGTATCGACTGCCTCAGTAAGAGATGAAAAATCCAAACAGGTTTTGCTGTGATTGGCGCAATCAGAGTGGTGCAATCACAAACAGGCAGCCAGCCCAAAGTACAAAACAGTTCTGTGAGGACGTAATTGCACTCTATGGACTGGATATTCAAAAGGGTTGTGCCATGCGCAATAGGGTTGCACCTGCGCAAGTCCGAAATTGTGCCATTCTGCCATATTCAGCAGGAGGCAGTTGCGCCCCCCAAGTCAAGCTGAGCAACAGCGGAATGCAAATGAATGCATGCTGAACCAGAGGGGGAGGAACCATGCATAAACTGCACAGCCCAATATTCAGTGGGCTGTTCAGAGTTGTACAGGCGCAACCCCCAACCTGCACCTGCACAACTTTGAGCCAAAAAAAAAAGGAGTAAGTCGAGGGCCACCCACAGGTGAGCTGCCGCATTGCAGGGCGCAACACAGCAGCTGCCACCTGTGGCTGGCCCTCACCTCTCCTGTCCCCTGCAGCCCGTCGTGGGCAAAGTGAAAATCCCACACTGACTGGCCGATCGGGC
This sequence comes from Neoceratodus forsteri, assembly GCA_016271365.2. Lineage (NCBI taxonomy): Eukaryota > Metazoa > Chordata > Ceratodontiformes > Ceratodontidae > Neoceratodus > Neoceratodus forsteri. Next base: position 1,218,851,108 of record CM057455.1, read on the forward strand.
ATGCGAGTTAAATAACCCCCATAGTCGTTCAGCGGTAGGCTTTAATAACCCCCACTAGCCCGATCGCGGGCATAAAGCTTTAATAAACCCCCACTAGCCCGATCATGGGCATAATTGTAAAATACCCTCCCACCAGCCCGATCACGGGCAGCACAGAGTCCAACCCCCACAAGGACATATCCCTGGTGGTCCAGTGGACCGCTAAGCCCGATCGCGGCTGCAAAATGTGGCAACCCCCAAGACCAGATCCCTGGTGATCTAGTGTCCCCCACCCCACCCACCCGAAGCCTCACCCCCCACCCCGGCGGCGGCAGCATCCCACCCGCCTGCCGCCCGCCGCCTGCCAACTGACTGCCCGGTAGGGCTGCACCTCGGTGGTGCAGAGCAAGAGCCAATGGGTGTGCGTTATACTATACAAAGGCAGTCCAGATATGTGAATGAAAAGAATTCATTCACATATCTGAACTGCCTTATGCGATATGAACTGCCGCCCGGTGCTCTTGCTACACCAGTGAAGCGTGCCTTCTACCAGAAGTCTCATGTGTGTTGGGGTGGCAGGTGGTGGATGCTACTGCCCCGTCGGCTGCCGGGCGGGAGCAGGGTGGTGGGGCTTCGTGGGTGGGTGGGTGGGGTGAGGGACACTAAATCACCAGGGATCTGGTCTTGGGGGATTTTTACGCTTTGCCCATGATTGGGCCAGTCGAAGTGGGGGATTTTTACACTATTGCCCGCTGCATTGGGCTGCAGGGAGCGCCGGTCCCGATGGCTGCTGCCTGGCAGGGCGCCAGGCGCAAGTCCTCGAGATCGGTGCACCTGCATGCTAATGGCATGCAAATGGGGCCATAAATAGATGCAAATGCCCCCATGCCTTGCATGAATTATGGCCCCATTGCATATCACCCCTTCTGAATATGGGAAATTTACTTTGGCGCAATGGTATAACGCCACCACAACAGATCTCCCTCTGACCCTTGCTGTGGCACAAGTTCCACTCGCCATGCACAGTGGCTGTGGCTGGGGGGTGATATTCAAAGGAGTTGCTCAATAGCGCAACTCCATTGAATATCGCCTCGGCCACACCCCTGCGCAACTATTTTGTGCAGCGCAAGGGCTTGTGCCACAAAATAGCGCAGTTTGAATATCCAGCCTTATATGTTCAGTGATAAATGCAGGTCTAGTCAATGAAATATATCAATAAGTATTTTATTCAAGAACACCGGACAGGTACACAGACAGCGCTCCAAGCTTGTCCCAGCGCTTCGACTCTCAATGAGTCTTCCTCAGGGGGTGGAGCTTACTGGAGACCACAACACTTAAATAGGGCTACTAACACAAATTGTTTCAGCTGATATCTATTAACAAAAATAAAGTGCACTGAATAAAATAAGGTTCATTTGTTAACCCCAACAAAAACACAAGGTGGTGCTGCTAATAAGCACTCCTAATAGTTCATTTGTAAAGCAGTATATTAATATTTCTATAAAACATGCTAAATAACTTTATATTTAATTGCAGAGGATTCCAGATACAACTGGGAAGACTTTGACGACACTGACCTGTGCCGCAGGAGAGCGAGGGAGAAGCTACAAGGGGGAGAGGTCGGCTCATCTACAGAGGCAGAAGATCTATTAACTATAAAAACTGCTTTTGTGAATCTAGCAAAACTCTTACTTAAAGAAATTGACCTGACTTACAATATCTCTACACTCAAGGAATATATCAGCAGAGGTTTGGCACCAAGAGGTCTGAGAATCACCATATCTCCATCCAACGGCATCTCTGAATTTCAGTATAAAGAGGACTGGATCTGAGCAGCATGTGAGTGTTCTAAAGTGTTTATTCAGTTACTTATTAAGGATGACAATAATAAATTTGAAGAGTTGTTACCTAAACTGAAAGAGGCAAAAACACATGTACTAAGCTTCAGAGTATACTCGGAGTACCAGGAATTTGACAGAAAACATAAGTGCAAACTTAAAAAATATGAAGCAGATATAGTTGAGAAAAAAACTGGTAAATTAGTCAGGGACCAGAATGATTACAACAAAGGACAAATTACAGAGTGGGCAAAAAAATGTTCTCTGAGCAGGGGCCACTCCATGGTCTGTTTCCAGTTTACAAACAGAAACAAGAGTCAAGGAGGTGGTGGCAATAAAGCTAATAAAAATAAAAATAATTAAAGTACCAGTGGTGAACACTCCGGCCCTTTTTTAGACAAAGACTGGAGGACAGCAACAGATATTCAGGAACCCTAAAGACCAGAAGAGGCAAGAGAGGCGGATGATCAGGCAAGAGGCATAGAAAGGGCACTGACAGCCAGGAGGAAGGAGGTAACCCACAAGTGCTAAATATTTCAAACTATACACTCAGCGCTATGGAAATTGAAGTACAACAAAAAGGACTTAGCATCATACTAACACCTCCAGTTAATTATTTCAATATTTTTGTAGACTTACAAAAATTCTTTCAAAAACTTAAACTGAATTTTGAAATATCAACCTATGGGAGCTATGGGAGCAACAGGAGAAGAACTAGTAGAATTGCAGGAAGATCTGGATTTTCTAATCAAGGAATTACAACAAGAAAATATTCAGTCACTCAATCAATATTTTATTAGTTAAAAAGCCCAATTCGCAAATGACCAAAGCGATTGTACATATATAATAAAATACTTAAAATTATAAATACTGTATGTAAAAGAGATAATAAAATAGCATAATCAAGCATCAACCAGAATTCATCAGGAAACAGGGAAAGCAATTTTAAATAAATGGGTCTTAAGTGCAGATTTAAAACTTTCCACGGTCAGGCACTGTCTTACCCGATGAGGTATAGAGTTCCACAGGGTTGGGGCCACAAATGCAAGTGACCGTGCACTCGAGGTCTTCAAACAAACATTGAGAATCTCTAGCAATCCCTCGTCAGAGGAGCGGGTGGAGGGGGCGGTAGTGGCAAAGGAGATCTTTCAGATAACGTGGTCTCTGTCCATGTAGGGTCTTATAGGTCAGTAAATCAACCTTGAATGTGATCCGCCACTGAACAGACAGCCAGTGCAGGCTGAGAAGCACAGGCGTGATATGACATGATCTAGGCAGACCAGTCAACAGCCTGGCTGCTGCATTCTGCACCAGCTGCAAGTGGCGGATATCAACCCCTGGTAGCCCTAGGTAAAGGGCATTGCAGTGGTCAGGGCGGAAGGTCACAAAGGCATGGACCAACATTGGAAGATCCTCAGGTAGGACAAGGTGTTTAATCCAGGCAATATTTCTCAGATGGTAAAATGAGGTCTTGATGACAGACGACACCTGAGATTTAAGTGTCAGCCCGTTGTCAAACATAACCCTCAGATTTCACACCCGGTCAGAGGTCACCAGCTGGCTGCCTCCAAGTCAAAGCTCAGAAGGCTGACCAGCTGATGGCCCCTCTACCTGATGACCAGGGTTCACAGCCAGCAGCTCAGTCTTGTCAGGGTTCAGCCTCTGCCAGTTGACATTCATCCAGTCTTGGATCTCAGAGAGGCAGTTGTTAAAAGTCGAGACAGCTCCACCCTGTTCGGGTACAAAGGACATGTGTAGCTGAGTGTCATCAGCATAACAGTGAAAACTCAGCCCATACCACCTTATAATGTCTCCCAATGGCAGCATGTACACTGTGAACAACATGGGTGGTAAAACAGAGCTGTGGGGCACCCCCACAAGACAGGGGGAATGGGGCCAAGGAATAAATCCCCCAACACCACTCTCTGAGTCCTGCCCATGAGGAAAGAATGGAACTACACGAAGACTGTTCCCAACAGTCTGCAGATCAGCCACAGGTGCTCCAATAACACTCCGTGGTCCACAGTGTCAAATGCTGCAGAGAGAGATTGAGATGAACCAAGATGGAACAGCTTTTCTGATCTCTTGCTATCAGGAGATCATTAAGTTTCTGAACCAGTGCCATCTCGGTGCTATGCCTCTTCTGAAATCCAGACTGGAGAGGATCATAGACATCATGGAAAGTAAGATAATCCTCCAGTTACAGCACAACCACCTTCTCAATAACCTTGCCCACAAAGGGCAGATTAGAGACAGGTCTGTAGTTAGATAGACAGTCAGGGTCGAGAGAGGATTTCTTCAGGAGGGGTGTTACCACCACCTCCTTCAGGGTGTCGTAAACACACCTGTCTCTAACAAACACCAGACTGTCTCAGCCAGGACCGGATGGATTACCTCAACACACCCCACAAGGACACAAGTTGTGCCCGGGTCCAGACTACTGTAGGTCGGCTGCATACCCTGGATAATCTTCACGATGTCAGTAATTGCCAACTGGCCAAAGTCAGAACAGACAAATTGGGCACTTGCAACCTCTTACTGACCACTACCACACCCATTAGAGCATGCTGCACAAATCTCCGACCTGATGCTGTCAATCTTAGCTGTGAAGAACTGAGCGAACTTATCACACTTATTTTATGAAAACACTCCCTGAGACTGCAGACAGGCTGGATTGCACAGTCTGTCCATAGTTCAGAAGAGCTGAGCCGATGGATTCTATGCAGCGGCAGTCTCCCTGGACAGGAACTCTGCCTTCTTACAGGATACGGCTGATTGATAGTCCGTATAATGGGCCATCAATATAAGTCTGTCAGCATCAAGGCCAGATTTCTGCCAGTGCCTTTCCAACTTTTTGAACCTGTATTGCTGTTTATCTGTTGTCTCTTGTACCACTGTTTGTGTCCTCTATGTGACGAGGTACCTTTGTAAATGAGCCCCTGGCTCAAAGGTTGTTAAACTGATGTTTAAATAAATAAATAAATAAATAAATAACTTTCACCCCACTCACCTCAGCTCCCTCAAAGTCCCATCAAACCAAGGGGACAGAGGGTAAAGAGTGATGGGGCAAGTACAAACAGGAGCCATGGAATCCAGGACCATGGTCACTGCCCTGTTATAGGCTAGTGACAGATCTCCTGGTTCCAAGCTTACACTCGGTATATCCGATAGGTTCAGCACTGCCACAAGACCATCTGGGGTCAAACCCCTTAAAGGGTGGTACCGTACCATCTCCATAGGGGCAGGTCTGTTGGGGGGAGCCTGGAAACTGAACGTTATAGTATGATGGTCAGACCATCCAACTGGCTCCACTGCCAAGTCAGAGATCTCCATCCCATTAGGAATACCAAATCCAAGTGACCATGACTGTAGGTCACAGAGTCAATTACCTGTGTAATGTCCAACGAGATCATGAGTTGGAGAAAGTCCTGACCAAATTACAAGAGTTTGTCATTGACTCAGACATTGAAGTCCCCCAGAATCATCCATCTGGGGAACTCCAATACCATGTTGATGATGAAGTCCACAAGTTCCTGCAAGAACTGCTTCTCACCCCTGGGTGGACAGTACATGAGAAGAATCCTGCAACCCACACCTGCACCCACAATACACTTGAAGGATTTGGTCACCCCCACTGGCATATCTACAAGGTCCAGTTCCGATTTAAAACAAATGGCTACACCCCCGCCCCTATGATCCTCCTTTGGGCGATGTATCACCGAGTACCTGGATGGAATTTCTGACTCCGTCTTGGTGATGCAGGCTGGGACAGGTGTCCCAATCAGATCAGCAATCATTGCTGTCTTGTTTTTGATAGACCTGGCATTGCATGACACCACCCGAGTAGGATGGGATACCGAGGCAGGCATCGCTATCTGCCCACTTAACATGGGGCCCTTAGGTATGGGAACCAGGCAGGGGAACCCTCTCCTGGACCCATTTCACCCCAGGGCATCTCCAGGCCCCCACAACCCCAATCCATCCCCTCTGCTCCGTACTCCCACAAGGCCCAGGCCCTCATTCCCTCTGCCTCCTTCAAACTATCCCCAAGGCATGACACCGCATAAACCTCAGCGGACAGCGGGGTACAATTGAAAGGGTGGAGGTCCTGGAGCCTAGCGTGAGAATAGTGCCTGACTACATGAAATCTCTGCAACACATAATTAGTTATACCCACAGAGTGCAGCCAATACTGACAATTCATACTCACACACAATACACAGAATAAAACAAACAATTTCCACACAATCCCCAAACCAAAAAATCCCCAGTTCAAGTACATATGGACCTGAGGCCTGCCCGAAATCAAAAACACTTCGGATGATGAAGCCAACAATACTTCCAGCAGCAACCAGTTCCAAGATCAATTAACACTAGTCTACTTCGGCCACTAGCTACAGGTACACTGCCCTGAGGGCAGACAATCCAAACCAAGCAGCTCCCGGGAATTAGGGCCCCCCAGAGAGCATCCATCCACTGTCCATGCCACCCTCTGGTAAGCATCCCCCGGTACCTCCCCATGGCACAACCCAAACCAGACAGCCACCCCACTTTAGTGACTGCAGTACCAGTTAGTTAGATCACAAGTAGTCCCAGCAAGGATTTCTCAATTATCTTCTCTGACAACCAGCCCACTGAGGCAATACCTTGGGAAGCAGGCACCCCAACCCAAGCAACCCCCCTGGACTAGGGCCCCCCAGAAAGTGGTTGTCCTCCAACGAGCACACCCAGGTGGCCCACCAAGGTGAACAGGGCCACTACACCCTCCAGCGAGTGTCCCCAGACACCTCCCCACAGGACACCCCAAGCAGGGCAGCCACCCCTAGGTAAGTGACGGGGCCCCAAGCAAAGTCCACACCAGTTCATCAGCAAGCCTCTCGTGGAAATTTCAGTGATCTGTCACAGCAGAATGGACTCACCACCTTCCGTCCAACCCAGTGCCCGAGTACTCCCTGAAGTCCTCAGTTTACAGCTCTCAGAACTCCTCCACTAGTTTCAGGATCCCAGTAGCAGCAACGTCTTCTCCTCAGAAGTTACTCAGCATGGGCAGGCCAAAATGCAAGTAATCACTATGAGTGTAAGGTGGTTACACAGTCACAAAACACTAATAAAAAAAATGAACTAGCAGCTGGAAAATGCTAGCAGATAGGTGTCCGGAGAATACTACACAGAACAAATTACTTTACATTATGGACACACAATAAACTCTGGCATCTATCTAATGTCTATCTGGCCTCGAAAAACACAAATGCCTTGCTACTCTAACTCACTACAGTTCCCTACCTATTCTTAACTAAAATAAACAACTAAACAAATCAAAACTAACTAACAAGACAATATAAACAATACAAAAAAGTAAAAAAAATATCTAAGCTGCTGTTGCTGGCTGATCCATAGCAGTTGCTATTAGGGGTTCAGTTAATTTATTTTCAATGGAAGTCTAAAACTTACAGGAGTCGAAATCTGGAAGTCATTCCAATGTTTTGGAAGTCAAAATACTTCTAGGATCCCACTTTTGGAAGTCAATATTCCAGAACGGGCAAATTTATGGATATTAATATAATAAATTAGTGGTGAAATACAATTTCTTTCAGAAAAATCCATAATTTCTGACTTCCATGTCTGAAATTTTGGAAGTAATCTAATTTAGGTTTTACTTCTGGAAGTCAATGACTTCCTCGTTCTTTATTTTGGAAGTTTTTTCGTTATTTTTGAAAGTCAAATACTCCCAAAATGGAATTAACTGAAGCCCTGGTTGCTATCTTGCTCTCTGGAGATGTTCAAACTCAATATTGACCCCTCCAGTTTAACTCCTATGGCCTACTATGACTCTAAGCTTTTGTCAGGAAAACAGATGGACAACAACACTGACTTTGCTAATTTAGAAGCACTTAACTCTTTATTGAATGACAATTTAAGGGCTGATCACCTTTTGCCCGCCCCCCCCCAAGAAATAGGCAGAGGTAATAGTTTACTTAGTGCATCATACCATATTTCTAAGCTTAGAAAAAGTAAATGTATGAGAAAGTGTACTTTTTGCCATAATGTGTATAACCATTCTGTCTAAGCCTATGAAAAAACAGTTTGTAGACAAGCGAAGGAAGTATTAGACAATAACACTAACCCAAAATACTATAATCTGGCAAAGGAACAAAAAATTACATTAGATGCACTATCCAGTAACAGATTGGTGGTTATAAAACCTGCCGAAAAAGGGGGTAATATTGTTGTTTTAAACTCCCAACATTATTAAGAAATTGCCCTAGCTCTTTTAAACGATGATAGTAACTGTCTTAAATTGCCCACTGATCCTGCAGCCCATTTCAAGAAAGAGCTATTTACACTACTGGAAAAAGCACTTGATAAGGGAACACTATCAGACAATGAATTTGAATACATATGGCAAGAGTTTCCCCACCATCCCGAGTTTCTACATCCTCCTCAAAGAACATAAGAATCTAATAAATCCACCCGGGAGGCCCACAGTTTCGGGGTGCAATTCTATGAATCAGAATTTGGGAAAATGTGCTGATTTTTTCTTACAGTTTGAAGTGTCTAGATTACCATTGTACATTAAAGACAGTACTGACATACTCAAGAGGTTAAATGAAGTTGAATGGTTGGATGGATACAGGGGGACCTGCATAGACGTTGAATCTTTGTATGTCTATGCGGCACCACTTAGGCCTAGCAGCTCATAATGAGTGCTTATAGATTTTGTCTGAAACAGATGTGGTACCTCAGGAATTTGTGCTTGAAGGAACAGAATTTTTGCTCACTCACAACTACTTTAAATTTCAGGGACAATACGGCTTGCAGAAATGTGGCACTGCCATGGGTGCAACCATGGCACCAAGCTACACAAACTTATTCTTGGGCCACTGGGAAAAACACATAATTTTTTATGCTAACACCAGTCCCTTCCTCAGACACATAAAAATCTGGCATCGCTTTATTGACGATGTATTGTGTGTCTGGGAAAGTGATGATACTATAATATTTGACTGTTGCATGGCTTAACAACAATAACTTGAATCTTGAGTTAACCTACACCATGGAGCATGACAGCATTAACTTCCTTGATGTGACACAGATAGGCAACATCACAACAGGTAAACTTGACACTGTATGCTACAGAAAATAAACAGTTACTAATTCACTTTTAGGAGCATCAAGTGCCCACCCCTAAATCTTTTTTTTTTTTACTTTATTCTTTTTATTATAATAATTTTTACAATAGTAAAAAGAAAAAGAAACAAGCTGACTACAATAACAACAACAAACAATTCAAACTCAACAGTGGGTCTAAAAACCCAATAGTGAGTAACAATGTATACTGTACCACCTATATTGTACATAGCAATCCCTCCCCCACCACCTAACTCAAACCCCTACAAATAATAAAAATGAATTTACTAATGCTATTCAAAGTACAGCCCTATAAAGACATTTCATTACTATATCTAGGTATTACATTACTCATACTAGGATCATCTTTTATCTCCTCAGAGTCAAAAGTAGACCAGGCAGAGGGAACAAAATGGCCGGATAATAAATCATAATAGTAACCATACTCTTTAGCCAATTATTGAGGCTTTGGAGAAATTGTAGCTCCGATATAATTTTTGATAAACAAGCAGATGAGCTTATTCAGAGATCTGAAGATAGGGAATACAAAAGGGATTTACTGCTGAGTACTAAACAGTGTGCACAATATTGATAGAGGTACTGTACTACACACAGACCATAGAGACACACAGGGGAACATGAATTTGCCAAATTCTCAACCGTGCACCTTCATTACCAAATTAAATCATATCTCTAGACGTATAGGTAGCATAATACACAGAAACTGGCCAATTCTACTAGGGGACCCTGAGGTAGGAGTGGCTGTCAGTATCAGACCACGTGTCATGTTTACCAGAGGTAGCAATTTGAGAGATAAACTTGTGCACAGCAGGACACCCAAACCAAAGACATCCACTACACAACAGAATACATGACTACCTACTAGACCATGTGGGGTTTACAAATGCAGCTGATGTAATGTGTGTAGATATTAGGTACCCAGTAAGAATTTCATTCATCCCAAGTTTGCATCTACCAACATCTGCAGCCGCCTTACAAAGCTTTATTCCCTCCAACTTTGGAACTCATAACACAGCCCTGACATGGTATCCATTGTAGAAATCTGGTTGTCACCCAACATGTCAGATGCCGCCATCATGATACCTGGGTACTCAGTTTTCTGGCAAGATAGGCTCTCCAAGCATGGGGGAGGATGTACAATTTACATCAGGGATTGCTTACAGGGCTGTACCGTGTTCTTACCTAGTACTGGTGAGTATATATGCAAGCTATCGCAGTTAGACTTCTTGGCACACACAACAAAGCCATTACTATCCTATCAGCATACATTCCACCCAGACACACTGCTGATGGGTTTGAGGCACTTATCAGCTGCCTTGGCTGTTTAGGCCTTAGCACTGGCTCTCTCCCAAAGCGAGTCCTTACATTGATGCTCTCGCTACTCTGGACTTCACTCAGTTGGTCAAACCTCCCACACGCATGAACTATAGAACTGGTACCAGCACCCTGCTGGACTGGGTTCTCTCAAATCGACCTAGCCATATCTCAGACACCACCATCCTCCCAGATTGCCTAAGTGACCATTCTTCTGTCCTCTTGCAGTGGTTAAACAAACTCTCAAAACCACCAGCCAAAACAATAACTAGTAGGGTCCTACTCTGAGGTCACCTTGAATCACTGAAACCTGACCTTTCTCACACCGACTGGTCTGTATTCTACTCCACCAAAGATGTAGATCAGGCACTAGAGCAATTTATCTAGTAGATAAAATTTATTCATACAGTGATAACACCATTAGGGCTATAAATGCCCTTTTCTCAAGGTGCGTCTGTTTAAAGTGTCAAGCTACAATGGCATAAAATACATGTGCAAAAATTCACAACAAACAATACATATCCAAACGTACAAATTTCTAGCAATAAAGGGATATTACACACTTGACAAAAGAGATAGTAATAACAAACAGGCAATGCAATACTCATATTAAACCATTACAATTATGATTCTTGTCAACATATACACTTATATTTATCTTCAATCCATTGCAAGTGCAATGGATCTCCCTTTTCAACGCTGCGTGTGACACACACGTCCTTCTTAAGAAACAAAAAGTCAAGGGCCTTGTTAATCCCTGGCTCACTTGTGACATCATCGGACTCATCAAATCCCGTGACTGCCTGTGGCATAAGGCCTGTGACTCTGGTAAACAATCAGACATACATGCCTACAAGAAGGCCAGAAATGACTGCCCCAGGAAAATAAGGATAGCTGAAAGTACATATTATAAGGAAGCCCTTGCGCGAGCCTGGAACGACAGCAGACTATTCTGGAGCAATCTCAAGGATGTTATTGGTAAGGACCCCAAAACTGCCCCCACCATGCTCAACATTGATGGGGTCCCTTCCCTTGACCCCAAACTCATCGCAAATACATTTAATAACACGTTCACCGACCTCAGTGGGGTTCATCCCCCACGATTACTTCCACACTACCACTCCCAGTGCCTGTTCTGAAAAATCCAAATGGCCCCCATCTCACCCTCCTCTTTATTTTAGATCAATCAAAGTACACGAGGCCAGGAAATATCTACTCAAGGTTCTGGGTAAAGGGCGGTACAATAGTGACACTTTGGATCTCAAGTTCCTAGCCCTAACCCTGGAGGAAGTACTTGCACCCTTAACGCATATCCTTAACCTATCACTAAGATACTCTCACTTTCCTCAAAAATGGAAGTCTGCAGTAGTTACCCCTGTCCACAGGAGTGGTGACCATGCCTTCCAAGGTAACTACAGATCCATTTCGATCCTATCCCCTCTCTCCAAAGCCCTGCAGAAAATAGTTGCCGACCAGCTTGTTGACTGTGTTGGTAAATACCAACTACTCTGCCCTCAACAGCATGGTTTCAGAGCCGGACACAGTACCACCAATGCCTTGCTCGAATTCATGGGCTTCATTCTTAAATCCTTCAACCAAGGCCAACTGGTAGGTGCAGTATACATTGATTTTACCAAGGCATTCGATATGGTTAACCATGCCCTCCTGACTGAACAGTTAGCCTTACTAGGGCTCTCACCTGAAGCTGCTACCTGGTTCAGCAGTTGCCTTCAAAACTGCTCACAGCAAGTAAAGATAGGCAATGTCCTCTTGGACAGTCAACCTGTCCTGTCAGGGGTCCCTCAAGGTTCTATCTTGGGCCCCCTCCTGTTCAGTGTATTCCTGAATACTCTGCCCCTCTCCCAGGGATGCATCCTTCTTTATGCGGATGATGCTGTTCTCTTTTCTAGTGGCCATAACCCCAGGGCCCTAGAATCAGAGCTCCAAAAAACGTTGCTGCTGCTGAAAGATGGTTCACAAACCACAAATTAATCTTAAAACTACAAGAAAACAAAAACCATGTTGTTTTCCAACCCACAAAACAAACACAGAATTTACTCCCTCTCAATAGTAAGTGGTGTTGGTGCCTCCCTGGAGTTGGTACTTAACTTTAAATACCTTGGTATCACGATGGACAGCACCCTCTCGTACGCCAAGCATATTGATATTATATCGAAGGCAATCAACAGGCGAGTAGGGCTTCTGCACAGACATAAGCATTGCCTGACCCCTGCAGCCCTCAGTACAGCTATCCACAGCTCAGTGGTATTGCTGGTTGACTATGGACTCGCCATCTATGGTTCTGCCACTGACACATCCCTCAAACGCATAAAAATGTCACTTAACAAGGCCTGCCGGCTTCTCACTGGTGCTGAACGTTTGACCCATGCCTGTGACCTGTATTTACAGGCCAATTGGCTACAATTCAGCAGCAGACTCACCTACCTGACCTGTCTGCTAACCAAGAAAATCAGCTGTGGCCTAATGCCCCCTGGGGTCCAAGAGCTCCTTACCACCAGCAATGATACTTGACACACAAGAAACTCTAACTGTTCCTCTTTTAAGGTCCCATGCTGTTGCACCACACAGGGACAATGGTCTTTTGCCTACTGTGCCCCTCTCTGGTTCAACTCAATTGCAGGTGACATTCTCTCTGCCAAGAGCATAGGAACCTTCAAAAGAATGCTAAAAGAGGATCTGGTTTCTAGGTCCAACTGCGACTGCTATCGCTAACCCTTATTTGGAATCTACTGTCAACTCCTCTTTCTCTACACACAAACCATCCCACTCCCTCTCCTTTCCCCCACCCCCTTGTCATCACTTGCCCACCGCGTTCTTATACTACTGGTTTACCCACCCAGGTAACTCTCCCCAGACCCACTGTATTCTTGAGTTCTTGCCCAAGAAAGACCTCCTGGTTACAATTTTCAATAGTCAACTTTCTCTCCCGCTAGCCAACAACTTCAGTCTTTTCATCCTCACCACTGCATACCTAATTATCCAGTATCACCTCCATCTTGAGTCCTTCCCAGAAAAAAATGTTTAATGCATTTCTGTCCCACTATTATGGTCGAGGTAATTCTTTATGGCTATCCCTATTCTGTTTCTTAAAAATTCTTCATTGATCAAGGTTACATGAAATCTTCATATAACTTTCTTATCTTCCCCCATCTCTGTCCTTATCATAACTGGGGCATCATCTAAGATTGGGATCGAGTGGATTGATCTTTTATAAACTTCTAAATGCAGTTAATCTGTGTATAAAGCCTATCCAATCTCGGACTTCCAGTGATGTCACCACCTGTATGGCTGACCTTGTTTAGAGCTCCGACACTACCTGCTGATTAAATTCCTCCAGTGTCACTTTAAACATCACATCCTGGCAAAAATGGCATCTAGATATACTGGAGGGAGCAGATCTACCAGATCCCACAAGAAAAGCCCTTCAGCGATATCAGATGACAGTGGATTACAAAGACAAGAACCCTGCAGCCGGAGCTCATCACCCACCAATGGAATGGGGCCTGATCATGATCCGCACACCGAAACACAAAAACAAACACACTCTGGAATCAAAGCCTTAATGCAAAAAAATACAGTCTTTCTGAAGCAAAGCAGAGCAAGAATTTAAATCCTTAAATTAGAAACTTCAAGCAGTAGAAACCTGATGGCAGGAGTCAGAAGACCGCATAGCCACGGTGGAAACTGAAACGGAACAACTCCACACGATGATCGCCTATTTTGTGGATTGGCAGGAGGCCCTAAATGATAGACTGCTGGACTAGGAGGCCAGCTCCCATGGAGACAACATGCGGATTTACGGACTGTCTGAGGGTGCCAAAAGTGGGAAAATGACAGACTTTTTTGAAGACCTGCTGTAGGATGTTTTAGGGCTCCTGGTCACCTTCAATTTCTGGATTGAGAGGGTGTGTTGGTCCTTGATGCTCTGACCAGCTGACCCCAAGGCCAGACCATGCTCAGTCATCCTTAAGTTTGCTAGGTACAAAAACAAAGAAGAGATTATCCGGAGGGCCTGGGGGAAGAAAATTGTCAAATACAATGACATTCGTCTGATCTTCGACCGACTATCCACTGAAAATCATAAGCAGTGGATGGCCTATGCCCCCATCTTAAAAGAGCTGCGATCACATGGAATAAGATTTCAGATCCCATACCCAGCTATACTTAAAATATTCTGGGATACCTGACTTGTCACTTACCCTACTCTTGAAGAGGCACAGCAAGCTTTGGCTGAAAAAGGATGGATGTTGGCCCCAACTCAGCAACAGGACCCGAGACCTAAACCACAACGCACTAGCTGGACATCGGGACAACTGCATCATCATCAGAATTCCAGGAAGAAAGTGGCTTCGGCTACACTCCAAGACATTTGTGGTATTTTGTAATTTTTTACAGAGAACTGCAAAGTCCCATCAGCAAATCAGCAGGACATAACCACATGAGTGATTATTTGGGTTACCCAGGTTGTTTTCTGTGCGACATATCACTCACGTCACTAATGTGGAGAGGGAAAAAAGATGCTGACTAACAGAGGAGAGAGGTAATCATCCTTTAACTGGACTTTGGGGCCTGTTCTACAAGTTAGCCAGCCTGGGAGTGGGTCCCAGGGTGGTAGCCTGGGTAGCAAATTGGCTGCACAACAGGACACAACAGGACACAGAAGGTAATAGTAAAAGGAACTCACTCCGAAGAAAGGGGGTTACTAGTGAAGTATCTCAGGGTTCAGTACTGGGTCCAGTCCTCTTTAATGTCTTTATAGGTGACATTGCAGAGGGACTGGAAGGAAAAGTATGCCTCTTTGCAGATGAAACAAAGATCTGTAACAGAGCTGATACACAAGGGGAGGTGAAAAGGATGAGAAGGGACTTGGCAAGGTTGGAGGAATGGGCAGACGTATGGCAACTTAGATTAAATGCAAAGAAGTGCAAAGTAATGCACCTGGGAAACAAAAACCCAGAAGAAGAGTACACAATGGTGGGGGAGGTACTAACAACAACAGAAATGGAAAGGGACCTGTGGGTAGTCATATCAGATGACCTAAAGGTGGGCAAGCAATATGAGAAGGCAGTAAGGAGAGCTGGGGGGATATTGGGATGTGTAGAGAGAGGCATCACAAGTAGAAAAAGAGAAGTGGTTTTCCCTCTGTACAGACAGTTGGTGAGACCCCATCTGGAATACTGCGTGCAGTTTTGGAGACGCCATCTCCGCAAGGACATAGACAGGATGGAGGCGGTCCAGAGGAGGGCAACTAAAATGGTGCAGGGTCTGCATCAGAAACCGCATGAAGAGAGGCTGAGAGAGCTTAATATGTATACCTTTGATGAAAGGAGGGACGGGGGGACATGATAGAAACTTTCAAGTACCTCAAGGGAATCAACAAAGTCCAGGAGGGTAGCATCTTTCAGAACAAGAGATGTGTAAGAACAAGGGGGCACAATTCAAAGACAGAGGGGGGATGGCTCAGGGGCAATGTGAGGAAATACTTTTTCACGGAGAGAGTGGTGGACACATGGAACCGCCCTACTGGGGAAGTTGTGGGGGCCAAACAGTGGGGGAATTCAAACATGCATGGGACAGACATAAGGCAATTATAGTGGGGGGTAGGAAGAAGTAGGCTGTTGGTTAACTAGACTCTGCAGCTTATCCAATAGGTAGGTAAATGTGCAGACTGGATGGGCCAAGCATTCCTTATCTGCCATCAAAGTCTATGTTTCTATGTTTCTATGTTCTGTAATGAGGGAAGAATTTTCTTTTATGTTTATATATGATATATATTCAAGTGGCTTACTCTTTCCTCACACTGGCCCACAGAACGAAAACTACATGTTGCAACATGGAGGGGTATCCAGTGAGGATGGTGACTGAATATGAGCGACTGTCAAAATGGCGACTCATATTCAGCACTTTCCTCCTGGGCTACCCTGCAAGGGTAGTGACCCTATGTGAACGCAAGGGTAGTGAACGCTGACAGAAAGGGGGGATTGCGAGGGGAGTGGTATGCCTGCTGCCACTGAGCTAGCTGTGTCGTGTGGGTGGCTAGCTGTGGTGCAGCAGGTACTGGGTTCTGGGCTGGGGCCTGGAGCATGAAAATGTTGCCACTACCTGCGGCATCAGGACTTAATTTTTCTCCCACCATCTGGATTTTGCACTCTCCCCAACATGCACCTCCCTGGAGCTGAGAATCTAATTTCGGGGGGTGTGGGGGGGAGCACAGCCTCCTGCAAAAACGCTTTTTAATGTTCCGGATGTCGAGTTGCCTGAAAGTGTATATTGCTGATTTGCTTTTCGGTGATATACACTCGCCATAATAGCGATTGCTATTTTGCAATCACTATTATGATATTGAACCACATAAAGGACGTATCCATACTGGCTAGAGTTTCTTTTAGTTACCGAATTCTGCTGACTCTGCTGAAGGGCAAACAAGGTGAACGGTCAGGCTCTATGCATAGTGCTGAACTGTTATGACCTCACAGAGATCTTCACATAAAGACCCATCTCTATGCCCCTACACATATAGTAACTGCATGACTTTAATGCAAACTCTTTTATTTAAGGTACGGGAGCTATGCAGCAAGAAGAGCTGATACTTGGCTCCTCGGCCACCAACTGGTGTTTCTCTGGATCTAATTTCCTTTCTATTTATAAAGTATTCATGTAAATGAAGCCTCTAACCTTTTTATTTCTTTTGTTTATTTGAGCCATGACTCCCTACCTTACCCAGTTCAATATCGTGTTCTGCTTCTTTTGCCCTGGGAGTCAGACCTATACACCTAATTGCCAAAACCACTGTTGCTTCACTTTGATACTGTAGGTGCAACAGGGGGACTACACTTGAAAGAGGTGGAAGGTACATGGGCAGAGATAGGCCATGCCTTGTAATACTATAGGTCTTCCACTCTAGAAGAATATACAGTACTTTGTGCTCCCCCCAGGACCACATTATAGCTAGCTACTTTGGCAATATTTAGGCAGGTACTTGGTAGTTCAGCCATGTGGAGGTTCTGGGAGTGGCTGTGGGCCTCACTTCTCCTCATCTGTCTCCTGGTGATGTCTCCCTATACCTTCCCCCCCATTGGTTCATGACCAGGGAGGCCTGGCAGCACCATTCTTCCCAGTCAAGCAGGGTGCTTGATATGAGCCTTGGTCTGGCCTTATAGAGTGTTCTTTCTTTGGCCCTTCCACCTTGGAAGCCATTGTTATTTAGGGAATAGTTGTAAGATTACTGTTTGTAAGATGCTACAATGACGGATGACGCTGGGTGTTCGTTTTTCTATGTTTTTGTATATGGCTGTATACTGGATAACAACTAATGATATATTAAGAAAGTTGGGGGTTTTGAATGTAGAGTTGACAAACTTTCTTAAGCTGATAAAAGGGAAAATGTGGGGACTGAGAAAGATGGGGACTCAACTCAGCTATGCTATATGGCCCACTGATAATTTCAATATGAGGACGAGACCCCTTTCGATCAACCATGGGGGTTTATTATTCTAATTTAAATGGCCACTACACATAAGATTAAAATGTATTTCCAAAACTTAAATGGCCCTAATAATCCTGTCAAGAGATGGAAAATTTTATCATATATTAAAAAGTCACTCCCACCTTTGTGCTTTTACTGGAAACACACCTAAATAAAGATCATGCTAAGCTGTTAAAGTTTGGCTATGGTTAGGTGGTGGCGTCTTTGTTGAAAAAAGGGAAAGGAAGGGGCACAGCCATTTTCATTCCATGAAACACCCCCCCTTCAGGTTGAGGAGACATCTATGGACTTGGAAGGATGTTTGGCTCTCCTTAGAGGCACATTTATGGGTAAACCAATAACACTGGTTAGCCTTTATTTACCCCCGGGGGTTTCTGTGGCAACTGCCCGTGCTTTATTCCATAAGATTACAGAATTTCAAAAGGGGACAGTGATTATGGATGGAACAAGGACATGATTTCTGATTACAAGGACACCACCAATCCAAATCTTCCCCGACGTACGGGTGCTCAAAGAGTGGTGTCTTCATTTCTAGGGGAGATGGGCTGGATTGATGCATGGCAAGTGGTACACCCCTGAGACAGAGAATATACACATTTTTCTGCCTCCCATAATCTTTATACTAGGATTGACCTCTGTCATGTCCCAAAGGAATTTCAGCATAAGATCAGGGACTGCCAACATCTTCCCATCTGTATCTCAGATCACACCCTGGTGTTGCTGACCCTGAACTGGGGCCTCCAGAGGGGCACAACCCTTTGGAGATTGAAAAATTATCTGCTTAATCTCCCTGCATTTGTAGCAATGATGAAAGAGAAAATTCCTCAAATCATAACAGATAATAAGGGGATGGTAACACGGAAGGGCATCCTTTGGGATACCATCAAAGTGGTTTTAAGAGAGGAAATTATAAAATTTTCTTCTAACTATAAAAAAACCCAAGCAGAACAGTTAAACACACTGCAGAAACAGTTAAAGGACCTTCTAGCACTACGTGCAGTGGGAGATCACTTAGTAGCCCCCCTGCTGACAGCCACCAGGGAAAAAATTCAAGATATCTTAAATACAAAAACAGAACTAGCTCTTCAGTTTCTTCAGCAAAAATACTACAAAGGGGGGCTCCCGGGCATCCCAGATCTTGCCTTATCGCATAAGACAGAAAATTAATTAGGTGACCATCTCCTAGGTCCAGGACCCCCTGTCAGGACATCTAAGTAACCACCCCAAAGAAATACTATAGGCTCTTCAGAAGTTTTGAAAAAATCTTTATTCCACGGAAGAAGCCATCATACCTCAGGAAATTAATAACTGTTTAGTAGATCTACATCTCCCCAAATTTTCCCCAGACCAATCTAGCTTACTAAACCCCTCCATTACCTCAGAAGAATTAGTGACAGCCATTGGGAACTTAAAATCTGCCAAAAGCCTCAGCCCAGATGTTTACACTGGGGAATTTTATAAAACCTTCTGGGAGCTTTTTTCTCCAACCTTGTTGGCTGCCTCTAGGGAGGTTGTGGAGGAGGCTTGGACCCTTCATCTTGGAACTACGCTAGCATCTCTGCCATACCCAAACCTGGTAAAGATATTTCACATTGCTCATCCTACCATCCATCTCTGTACTAAATGTTGATTATAAGCTATTTACTACTATCACAGCTAAGCATCTGGAGGGCTTGTTACCCTTGTTGATCAATAGAGATCAGACGGGCATCATAACTGCCCTCCAGATGTAGGACAATGTTAAAAGAACACTTCATCTTTTACACCATGGCACTTGGTCAAACTACCCCTTTCTTCTAGTGAACTTAGATATAGAGAAGGCATTCGACTGGGTGGCATGGCCTTTTCTAATGGCAACCCTGGATGGGATGGGTTTCTCTCTATTATTCAGAACATTGATTAAACACCTATATGACAACCCCAAAGATTATGTAAAAATCAGTGGTCAAATATTTTCCCCTTTTCAGCTCTTTGGGGGCATCCAGCATGGATGCCTACTTTCCCCATTATTATTTGCAGTTTATTTGGAGCCACTAGCCCAGGCTATTAGGAATAATGAGCCCATAACTGGGATCAAGTTGAGTGGGAGAAATCCAAAATTGGCCCTATGGCAGATGATCTGCTGATTTACTTTACTTCTCCTCACACCTCGCTGCCCCGACTATGGAGTACTCTAAATGCCTTTGGTCACCTAGCCGGATACAAACTGAATGTTAGTAAAATGGAGGTTCTTCAGATTCAGCATTCTCCTTCCCCAATTACTCAGAGAACATACCCTTTCAGGTGAGACCTTAACTCTCTAAAATATTTAGGAGTTCATTTGAAGACCAGTATACACGGGTTACTAAAATATTACTATGGCAAATAGGAGGCAGTATAGCACAATGGTTTAAGGCTCTGAGCTGCAAACCTGGAGACCTAGGTTTGAATCTCACAGACCCCACTTGCATACTGTATGACCCTGAGTAAGTCACTTAACTTCCTTGTGTTCCCAGGTCGCACCTCTAAACAAGCTTCAGCTTGGTGTGTCTCTCCTGGTTATAAAAAATGAAAATAATTTGTTGCAACAACTTACCAGGGACCTGGAGCGATGGTCTAACATATCCCTTCCACTAATTCAGAGCATAGATGCGATCAGAATTAATTTACTCCCTCTTTTTTTGTATTTAGCCTAGACACTTCCAATTACCCCACCCCTTCAGTTTTTTCAGTAACTGAATAAAAATAATTCTTGCTTTATCTGGGGGGCACAGCACCCTCAGATCAAATTTTCTTTATTGCAGGAGCCTACATTTCAGGGTGGCTTGGCCTTGCCAGACCTGATAAAATACCACAAAGCTGCTCAATTAGAATAGTTTTTCTACGGTTAAACACATGGTATGGGGCACATTGGAAAGACATAGAGATCCAAGAAGACACCCATCAGTTACATAAAATTTTACTCTCATACCTTCCCTCTCAGACATATTACTGACAACCCCTTCATGACACATACCCTGACACACTGGAGAAAACTAACTGAATCCAAACAACTTCTGCTTTTGGTAGAGAACAGCAAGAGGAAGGATGTGCTGTTAGAACTTTACTACTCTACTGGGACTAGAACTCTACTACTGGGACCTTCAATTTAGGGTAAAAAAAAAAAACAAGAGTTAGTGTGTTTGTCTGAGTTGGGTGAAGGGAACTGTTATCTGTGCAGTTAGCTAGATGAAGAAGGGAACTGTGAATTGGGGGAGTGGCTCAGGCAGCGGGAAGCCAAGTGTTTGGATTTAAAACTGCCCCAGATAGCTTTTTGCAGAGTACAGCAAGAGGAAGAAGGTGCTGTTAGAACTTTACTAATCTACTTGGACTATATAGCCGTCCCTCCCTTCCCCTCCCCCCACCCTTAGCGAGCTCCACTTCTATAGGCACAGTATTTGACTTACAACAGGAACTTCCTGTTTGGGTGCAGGAAGGCAGTGATCACAGAGGCACAAAAGACTCACCATCCTAGAAGGAAAAGAGTAGCTCTCCATCCCCCCCTAGCTGCTGGAGGTCTGACTCTGAGCAAGTAAAGGAGACTGCTGAGGAATACAGGAGCTTCCTGTCCCAGAACAGAAAGAGCAGGAGCTTTAAGGGCCTGGAGGCAGTAGGAAAGTAGGGAGAAATAAATAAATAATAAATAAACAGAGAGAGGAAAGAGTAAGCATACAAAACAACAGTTGAGGGGCCACAAATAAGACATGATGGGAGTGATGCAGTGCAGTGGCTCTGGAGCGGCAGTCTTCCAGGAGACGTTCTGGAGGATGTGTTGTTGTCTCATCTGCAGGCACCCCTCTGGGCTGAGAGAGGAGGTTGCTCATCTCCAGGCTGAGTTGGCCAGGATTCAGGGGACCTTCTCTCCCACCCAGGGACCACCAGGGCCACCGCTGCTGTCTCAGAGGTTGTCAAGAAAGAGGAGCGGTGGGGGCGCTGTGGAGCTTCCATCATGGCGGTTGCCTTTTTTTTGAGTTTCTGTTAGAACTAGCTAAAAAGTTGGAATCTTGCAGTTTGAAGTAGAGCAATTTGATTTTAAAAAGTGATGAGCGAAGGTTCAATACTAGAATGACTCAGATATGAGTCCAAAGAAGGACAAGCAAGCAGCGCACAGCCTCGACATATATTTCTACGGCGGGTTCAAGAAATGCAGGTTCCAGTCTACCCACTCCTCCTGATCATAGATCTCAGGATATTCCAAATCCACAGATCATGGCAGTACTTGAGAAGATCCAAGCAACAGGGGAGGACTCAAACCGTCGGCTTGCAGCGATGGAGGCTTAATTTACTGAGCTAGACTCCAAAGTACAGAGTAACACCACACAATTATCGGAGCTTACCTCGGAGGTTGAACAGCAGTGAGAGAAGAACGTGGCATTCGTGCAGGATTTTCATTTTCTCCGCATTAAATTTGAGGCTCTGGAAAATGCACACCGACAGCCAAATGTCTGTATAGTCAGCTTTCCTCCAACACTGGCTGGGAAATCTGAAATTGTTGCTGCAGTAACCCAATTAATTTTCTTGAACTTGAACTTGTTACCCAAGAATTCTGGTATCTTGGTGTTAAAGGCCTTTGCCATTCCTATGAGAGCTCGGCCACGGAGTACCGCTGGTGAGCGGCCCCTCACTGCAATAGTGACACTTTCTAGCCTGGAGGCTCGGATTCCATTATTACAAGCAGCTCGACGGAGGGGAGAGCTGATTTGGGAAGGTAACAAAATTGCTTTATTTCCAGATATCTCTTCCCAAACCCAGACCAGGAAAAAAACTCTGCAAGAGACTAAGAAGTCTCTTCTTGAGAACAGTATCTCTGCACAACTTCTGTTTCCAGCTCATTTACAAGTGCGATATGGGGGCAAGACCCACATCTTTACAGATCCTGAAGCTGCAGCACTGTTTGCGGCTAAATTGCTTGAGGCAAAACAGGTTTCTACAGAGATGGAAGAGGAAGCTGAGTTGGAACGCGACCCTAATGACTGAATATTGAATAGGGGGAATTTGTTGCTCTTTCTGTTTGCCCAACCTTTCTAGGGTACTGTTTGACAAATAAACCCTTCTGGAAGTTGCTTTTACTTTAGCACTGTTTAAGCTCATAGCTGGTTCTTATGTTGAATAAGCTCTAATAATGTCTTGTTTACTGTTGTACCCATTTTTGAGACCATTTCATTCATGGAGCGGGTAGCTTCACTCAATTTATGAACAATGCAAATATTTTTTGTAATGGCCTGTTTTCCTACCAGCTATCTGGTATGTGCTTTAGGGGTAGGGGTGAAATGTTAACTTTTTTAGCTCAGACTATCTATCTAATTTTCTGTATTGGCTTCAATTTGGTTATATCAGCCTCCCACTTTTTGTTTTACTTCTATCCTACAGGGGACAAGAAATTTTGGCACATATCCTGCATGCAGTAGAATAGGTGAGAGTGGACTTTTCTACACTATTATTTTGTTGGACTTTTACTCCTGGAATTTATCAGGCAGCTCAGCTGGAAGAATGGACAATTTATTTTTGTAGTACTAGGACTGCGATGTTTAACCTGTACATTGTCTATCTGAGCTGTAAGTTTTCTCATATGCCTGTGTGTATTCAATGAATATAGTACTTGCTATGTTTAACGAAACACTATAAATAAAAAGTTAAAAAAAAAAAAAGAAAGAGGAGCGGTTGGATGACAGTGGGCTCAGGGAGGGTGAGGGTGGTGGAACAGGGCACATCCCTCCAGTTGTACCTCTCCACAATTCATACACCATTCTGGCAGACTGTGGTTCCTCTATGGAGGCACCCACAGTGGAAACCAAGGAGGATGCTGGGAACCTCCACAAAGGAGACCCACAGGAGGGTGGCACGGGACTCCACAGGGGAAGGAAACAACTCCTGGTGGGGTACTAGGAGAGTAGAACTGGGGTGGGGGGGGAAGAGGGAGGTAAGGTGCCTGCCATAGTTTGGAGGGACAGGGAGCAAATCCTCAGGATCATGGGAGCAGCTGCACGGCAGAGGGAGCTGAATGTCATTGTCCATGTGGGGACAAATGGCCTGGCTGGAAAAGGGATCAGAGCAGTGCAGGAGGAGTTTGTGGAGTTGGGGAGGGGCCTTAGACAAGTAGCATGCATGGTAATCTTCGCCGAGGTGCTGCCTGTCTATGGCATGGATGAGGCTAGGGTGCTCCGCACCATGAGATTCAATCAATGGTTGAAAGGCAGGTGCAGAGCTCAGGGTTTTGGCTTCATTGGGGACTGGGAGTCCACCTGGAGGGATGCAGGCCTGTACTGGCACGATGGTCTGCATCTGTCCAGGAGGGAAACCAGGATCCTAGGTGATAGGTTTAAATGCTTCATTGGCAAGCATTTAAACTAGCCAAGGGGGAGTCACTGTAAAGGAGCAGGGAAATCCTAGCCACCCCCAAAAAATCAGGGTAGTTAGTGAGGCAAACACCAAGACAGAGAAGTCAATAGGGAGAAGGGCAGGGGTAAATGGAGAAAAAGGCAAAGGCAGCAAGGACAGGGATGGGGCAAAAAGGGCTAAGGCCATCAAAAAATGGAGGGTAATGAGTACCAGTGCTCGTAGTCTATGTAACAAGCTCCCTGAACTGGTGTTCTTGATGGAAGAGGGATGCCTGGATATCATAGCAGTCTCAGAAACATGGTACACAGAGAAACATGACTGGGATGACAACATACCAGGATACACATTCTACAGGAGGGACAGGGAGGGTATAAGAGGAGGAGGAGGAGGAGGAGCTATCTATGTAAGGGAAGCGATCAAAGGCAATGGAACTAAAGGGTAAACAGGGAGGAGAGGAGGCACTGTGGGTCACCCTAGAGACCGGAAATGGCACCACAGTCTGCATGGGGGTTGTATACAGAGCCCCATCTCAGGGGGAGGAAATGGACAAGGAAATGACAGAAGGCACCTTTAGGATGGCAGAAAAAGGGGAGCTATTGTTGATGGGGGATCTGAATATGCCAGATGTTAACTGGAGCACCTTTGCTGCAGCCACATTCAAGAGCAGGGTCATTCTCAATGCCCTACATGGGGCATGCCTCAGACAGCTAGTGTTGGAACCCACTCGGGAGGGAGCAGTCTTAGACCTGGTACTCTCAAACAGGGAATGGAGAGAGAATCTCAGATCTAGAAGTAGGTAGCCATCTGGGAACGCGTGACCACCAAAAAGTGCGGTTCACGATAAACATGACCGCAGAGTCAAGCCATACAAAAGTGAGGGTACTGGACTTTAGGAGGACTGACTTTGTCAAAATGGGAGAGTGCCTCAGAAAAGCACTAGCAAACAGGCAAGAAGGAGTGGTGGAGGAACAATGGGGAAACATCAAAACTGCCATCACAGAGGCAACAAGCCTTTGTGTGAAGCAAATAAACAAATCAAAATGAAAGAAAAAAACACTATGGTCCTCAAAAGAGGTGGTGGGGATGGTTAGGGAGAAAAAGATAGCATTCAGGAAGTATAAGGAAACACAGAAGGAGCAGGACAGAGAACTGTACCAGTTAAAGTAGAAGGAAGCAGGTAAGGCAGTCAGAATAGCAAAGGCTCAAACCAAGGAAAAGATAGCAAACTTGGTTAGAAGGGGATAAAACCATTTATAGGTACATTGGGAGCAAACAAAGACCAAGGGAGGGATAGTGAGGCTTAATAAGGGGAGGTGGGTGGGCAGAGAGGGACAGTGAAAAAGCAGGCATACGAGCGAATACTTCTGCTCAGTATAACCCCTAGGTGGCGCTATCCCAAAGGCTACTACCCCTGCTTGCTTGGCTAGCAGTAGGTTAAGGGGCCTGAGTTCTGAAACGGGTGCCTCCACCCAGAGGTCAGGGTTGGTAGTGGTCAAGCTAACCTGAGCACAGCCCTCCGGGACACTGTAACCCCCTCTTTCCTTACTAGTGGCTGGAACAATACACAATAATTACTTTCACAATACCTCTGATACACCACACAAGTACCCACACTGTTTGCACCTACCACCAGGGCTTTCCTCTGGCTCGGCCCTGGGGACCCCCTGTAAAACAAGGTTAAACACAGCAAATAACAGCAGTACAGTACTCTTGCACAAACTGGAAACACAGTCAGGGTAAATGCAAAAAAGAGTTAGATCTGATTTATTTAAGGGACTTGAACAAGGTAGGGGCGTAATCAGGTTAATTTGCTTAAAGGTTCTATTAATCAAACAGTTATGCATGCACTTCAGGATCCATAAACAGTCACACACTCTGGGTACCCGGATGGAGAATGGTGGGCTAGCCAGGAATGTTGCAGCTGGTTGGGGCCCTGTGATGGAAGAAAACAACATGCACAACACACACTATTTGTAATCTGTAGCCGAAGGGCTCAGTTCGTGAAAAGAAAACAACAAGATGACACACTTTTAGATTAGGCTGTTGTTGCAGAGAGCTACCCTGATGATTACTCACGATACCCAAGACTGGACACAGGCTGGACGAAAATCAAGACAGCAGGTGGTTAATCTGGAGTGCCAGGAGAAGCAGGGCCCACACGATTCGCCGAGGCGTCGTTCCTGTTCAAGCATGGAGCAGGGGGCTGATCCCCAGGCAGGTCTCGCGTCGGTGGCTTTCTCTGTGCAGTGGGGTAGTCTGGCAGGGCCAGCATGGCATGGTCCAGGCCGAATGGAGATGAATGCGGATTCAGTCCGATTAGGCTACATAAAGATTCTAGCAAGCAGAACACAGTTCAGATAGTGGGGAACCAAATCACGACCCACTTTCAATACACAGCACATTTACATGTAAAGGATTCTATGGTACCAGCAAGCAGAACACAGTTCATGCAGTGGGGAACCAAATCATGACCCACTTTCAATACACAGCACATTTACATGTAAGGAAATTCTACTGTACCAGGCAAACCTCTCTCCGGTCACGATCGCAAAGTCTCTGCACAAACTGAGAATTCAAAAGCAGTTGGAAATCCTGACAGGTCGATCTCATTCAGCAAAATCTTTGTTCTTCTTCAGGTTTAAGCCTGTTCACAGTCCAGTGGCTTAAATAGTCCTCACAACTCGGATTCAGTCTGAATAAACTCTATTTTCCCTCTCAGGGACAGCAGGCAGACAGGCAGGCCAAAACTCAGCACTTTCACAGTTCTCCCATGCAAAACTACACAGAATTGCTGCTCAAAATCACTTGATTTCTTACTTCTTCACTTCTCAGCTCAAAACTGAAACTAGCTGCCGCAGCCTGGGAAATTCCCCAAGATTCAAAAGATTCGGTTCGCTGATCCTCCTGCCAGTCACAACAAAGGCTCCCCTTTCTGGTGCAAAAAGGTGCAAAAAGCCCAAAACTAAAATTCCTACAGATTTTGACTCCAGACAGCTCCTGTAGTCCGGCTCCAGTTTAGGTCCCACCAGTACTGATTGGTCCAATTTGCAGTCCAGGACCAAGATAGTGGAGATAAACAAAACGGTCCTTGCTGCAAATAAGGCAGGTTAGACAAACTACATTATCATTATCACCCTAAATGATTTTCACCAAATAGTTACATCTTCCAACAGAGCTCCCTCTCAAATTACTTATGACTGCAATCCAGGCAGCTCTTAAAGAGACAGTACACAGAGGCTATACAGGCACTTTCTGGCAATCACATTTAAACTGCTAAAATGCAGGACACCAGCCTGGCAGTGAGCATTTAGGCAAGCTCAAGGAAGACTTTTTGGGAACCCCCATTTGTAGGGGGGTTACATCAGTATTCTAAAAAGAAGAGGAGGGGAGGTACCTAATCCAACCAATAGAAGCACTCTGGATAGGGGGATTGATACCAGTCCTTTCACAGAAGAAACGGTTCTGAAAGAACTCCTAAAACTGAACATGGACAGAGCAATGGGGCCTGACAGGATACACCCCAGAATTTTAAAAGAACTAAGCGGAGAACTAGTCACACCACTGACTACCCTTTTTAACAAATCATGGGAGGATGGTATGGTACCTAAGGACTGGAAGAGGGTTGATGTGATTTCCCCTTCACAAAAGTGGGAGCAAAGAAAGGCAGGAAACTACAGACCTCTTAGCTTGACCTCAGTAGTAGGGAAAATGATGGAATCACTTCTGAAAGAAAGAATTGTTGAGTACCTAGAGGCCAGCAGGGTACAGGACCCAAGGCAGCATGGATTCACATCAGGAAGGTCATGTCAGACAAATCTAATAGATTTCTTTTACTTGGTGACCAAAGTAGTAGACCAGGGAGGGGCTGTGGACATGGCTTGCCTAGACTTTAGCAAGGCATTTGACTACACAAAAGATTAATAAACAAATTAGCCAGCCAGGGAGTGGGTCCCAGGGTGGTAGCCTGGGTAAAAAATTGGCTGGACAACAGGACACAGATAGTAATAGTAAACAGAGTCCACTCCGAAGAAAGGGGGGTTACTAGCGGGGTACTGCAGGGTTCAGTATTGGGTCCGGCCCTTTGTAATGTCTTTATAAGTGACATTGCAGAGGGACAGGAAGGAAAAGTATGCCTCTTTGTAGACGACACAAAGATCTGCAACAGGGATGATACATGGGGGGAGGGGTGGAAAAGATTAGAAGGGACTGGGCAATGTTGGAGGAATGGTCAAAAGTATGGCAGCTTACATTCAATGCAAAGAAGTGCAAAGTAATACACCTGGGAAACAAAAACCCAGGGGAAGAGCACACAATGGGGGGAGGGGTATTAACAACAACAAAAATGGAAAGGGACCTGGGGGTAGTCATATCAGATGACTTAAAGGTTAGCTAGCAATGTGAGAAGGCAGTAGGGATAGCTGGGGGGATACTGGGATGCAAAGGGAGAGGCATCACCAGTAGAAAACAGGAAGTTGTTATCCCTCTCTACAGACAGTTGGTGAGACCCCATTGCATGCAGTTTTGCAGACCTCATCTCCGCAAGGACATAGACGGGATGGAGGCAGTCCAGAGGAGTGTAACTAAAATGGTGCAGGGTCTGCAACGGAAGCCGTATGAAGAGAGACTAAAGGAGCTTAATATGTATACCCTTCAGGAAAGGAGGGAGAGAGGGGACATGATAGAAACTTTCAAGTACCTCAAGGGAATTAGCAAAGTCCAACAGGGTAGCATCTTTCAGAAAAAGAGATATGCAAGAACAAGGGGGCACAATTTGAAGATAGAGAGGGGATGGCTCAGGGGCAATGTGAGGAAGTATTTTTACACAGAGAGGGTGGTGGCCGCATGGAACGGTCTTCCTGAGGTCATGGGGTCAAAAACAGTGGGGTAATTCAAGAATGCATAGGACAGACATAAGGCAATTCTGGTGGGGGTAGAAAGAAGTAGGCTGTTGGTTAACTAGAATCTGCAGCTTATCCAATAGGTAGGTACATGGGCAGACTAGGTGGGCCAAGCAGTCCTTATCTGCCATCAAAGTCTATGTTTCTAAGTATAGCTTTTTACTGTACTCCCTACCATACTTAGGCCTTTTCTCTCCTGCAAGACTAGATAAGGGGTTTAAAACACGGGAGCATATGGGTTTATATTTGGTGTCGCAATTTCTCGATAGGGAATCTATTCTGTCATTTGAGAAACTGAAAAGAAAGCATCTTCTTAGGGAGGGGGACAGGTTCTGATATTTCCAGGTGGCATCCTTTGTCAAAAAAGTAATGCCTACCCAATACGTAGGGTCGGAGCCCCCCATACTACTGAAAATCTAATTACAAGCCATTGAAGGACATGCACCCCTTCCCCACATTATCATATACTTACGGGGCACTCAATCAGGAAAATGCACTACCTACCCGGGCTCTTAGGAAGGCCTGGGAAAAGGTCATGCAAATCCCATTGGAGGATCAGGAGTAGACGAGGCACTTGCACTATCTACACTCCATGACCAGGTCACACACCTGGAAAGAGTTTTCATGGAAATTAACAGTTAGATTTTTCATAGTTACCGCAAGACAAGTTAAATACTTAACTAAGGCTCTACATGCTGGAGAGGGTGTGGATTTGCGTCAGCTTCGCATTTCCATATTTTTTTGGCAATGCCCAGTATTAACGCCGTTCTTTACTGACCCAGAGGGAGCTTTATCTGAAATTTTTTGGGTTCCTATACATTTAATGAACAAATCATTTATTTTCTCATGTTATGAACCCCCATGGAATACGCCCTCAGTCAAGAAACTCCTAAGTATCTACCTACTAGCAGCAAAACAAGTCATCACAAAGAACTGGCTCTCCCATCACACCCCTATTCTGGGTTGGTGGCAGGACCTAGTCATATAAATATATAAGATGGAGAAGCTTACAGCGCAGGTTAACCTCAGTGTTGAGGCTTTTGATTTATTATGGAGACATTGGGGCCCGGATATTCAGACTGCTCCAGGCTGTGGCGCAAGCCTGGGCGCAGCGCAACTTGGCTGCGCAGGGGCATTGACAGAGTGATATTCAATGGAGCTGCGCCATGGCACAGCAACATTGAATATCGCACCCTGGCCACCCACAGTGCGCATGGCGTAGTGGCACTGCGCCAGCGCAAGAGGCCAGAGTGGAGCAGGGGGATGCACCAGCGCAAGTTCCATTGTGCTAGGCGCAAACTGCGATATTCAAAAGTGCACATGCAAATGGGGCCATAATGCATGCAAGGTGCAAATGGAGCCATTTGCATGTCATTATAGCCCATTGCATGCAGGTGCGCGATCCTGGCGACTTGCACCTGGCGCCCTGCCGGGCTGCAACCGTCGGACCGGCGCCCCCTACACTCGCAACCAGCGCCCCAGTGCCTGATCGTGGCGTATGTGAAAATAATAATCATCAATATATCCCTGGTGGTCAATGGACGCTTGCGCGCGATTGCGGGCATATGTATGAATGAAAATAATGCGTCCTATATCCCTGGTGGTCCAGTGGACCGCTTGCATGTCAGCGGGCATAAGTTGAATAAAATAAACATCCTATATCCTGGTGGTCCAGTGGACTGCTTGCAGCTCGATGCGGGCATAAGTAATAAACAGAGAGGTCCAATATTCCGTGGTCAGCGGTACCACCCTCCACCTGCCCACTGAGCCCCCGCCCGCTCCCCAGTCAGCGGCGGGTGGCAGCACTCCACCCACCTGCGCCCCACCGCCTGCAGCTGACACCATCTCTGGTAGGGCTGTCGCCCATTGGTCCACAGCATGAGCCAATGGGTGTGCAGCTCTATGCCGATATTACACAGTTCAGATATGGAATGGATCCATTCACATATCTGACTGTGTAGTACGGTATGGTTGCATGCCCATTGGCCTGGCCGCCAGGACCAATGGGTGTACAGCCCTCACCGCACGGTGTCAGTCGCCGGGCAGTGGGGCAGCAGGCGGGTGGGGTTCTGCCGCTGACTGGGGGGAGCGGGGCGGTGGGGCTCAGTGGGCAGGTGAGGAGGGGGGTACCGCTGGACCATCAGGGATATTGCACCTCTCCTGTTTATTACTTATGCCCGCGATCGGGCTGCAAGCGGTCCACTGGACCACCAGGGATTTAGGATGTTTATTTTATTCAGCTTATGCCCGCATTCGGGCTGCAAGCGGTCTACTGCAGGGATATAGGACATTTATTTTATTCAACTTATGCCCATGATCGGGCTGCAAGCGGTCCACTGGACCACCAGGGATATAGGACGTTTATTTTATTCAACTTTTGCCTGCAATCGGGCTGCGAGTGGTCCACTGGACCACCAGGGATATTGGACGATTATATTCTTCTATGTATGCCCGCGACTAGGCATGGGGGAGCGCCGCCACGAAGGTGCAGCCGGAGCTCGTGTGGCCACCCACAGGTGGCAGTTGCCGTGTTGCGCCCTGCACTAAGGCAGCTCACCTGTGGGTGGGCAGTCGTTGTTCCTTTTTTTTTGGCTCACCTGTGTGCAGCGCAGGTAGGGGTTGCGCATGCATGGGCTCAGCACATCCCGGGCTGAATATCGGGATGTGCGGAGTATGCATGGGCACGCCCCACCACCTGCGCTGCATACATTACTGATGTGCTCCGGCGCATCAGGATTTGTGCCAGGCTCAATCCCCATTTGAATATCGCGTTGGGGTGCATCAGTGGGTTGCGTGAGGTGCAACACTGTTGCGCCATGCGCAACCCTTCTGAATATCCGGGCCTGGGTATTTTACATCATGCAATACAAAAAAGATTCTGTCCCTTATGGGTGAGGTTGGGAGCTGCAGGCGTGGGTATGGCTGAGAGTTTAAAAGCAAGGAATAGTGGAACAGAGAGCACTTTAATCAGTAGCAATGCTTCAGTAGGCAATTAATTTAGAGTTGAGTCTTCAGTTATATTACTATATAATGCTGATTTTGTGAAAACCTAATTTTGTCAATTCTCCCACAACCAGTTAATTTTAGTTTATGAGCTATTATGACATAGTTATTAAATGTATAACTTATATTAGATATAGGATAAAGTATGGGGTGCAGTGTGTTATGAGAATGTAATACACACCCGAGTTGTTGGATGCCATCCAATAATGAGGGTGTGTGTTAAATCCGAGTGTATACACTGCACCCTATATTTTGTTTTATATAATTTAAAGGGTTGTGTTTTTTCACTGACTCCTGTCTGCCCCGTGTATATCCTGCGGTGCAGAAATAACAAGTTTTTGTTGATTTAATTTTGATCCAGGCAGTCAGCACCTGGTCAGTGGTGCTACTGCCTACTCACCGCCCCAGCCTGGGGTGAAGTTAGAGGAGAAGGAGGCTAGAGATGCTGGCTGGTGAGGGGCACTGGAGACAGGCAGTAGGAGGGATGACTGGGGGGCTTTGCTGCTCTTGACGCTCCTGACTTGTCCGGCCCAACGGAGAGTGTGAGATTGAGTATGTGGCTTACCTTGTGGGCACTGCTGATGAGGGACCAAAGCTATTTTTAAAATAAAAAAAATGGGGAACCTTAGCGTACAGCAGGGATCCGGACCACTCGCTCATCTCAGGTACCACCGACAGTCTGACACAAAGAGCTGTGTATTAAAAAAATGCCATAATACACATACATGTATTATGCCATTTAATACATGGCTTTTTCAATGGGGAAAAATGCAACCCATTAATTATAGTCCAGTTATGTATATCAGTGGCCCTTATTGTTATTGTTATTGTAATTGTTGTTTTTTATGGTTATTTGTTTTCGAATCGTGTAATTTGATTGTGATGTCCTCATATGATTGTACTGTTCTGTAATGTAATTCACTTTCTAAAAAGTTTAATAAAAAGAAAGTTAAAAAAAAGCCTATTCAATCTCGAGCATGACTGATTGGAGTGTGAAAAGAAGGTAAAATCCTTGTCCCATTTGTCTTGCTTTCTCTGGGTGTCCACCAATCCAGCTTTATTATGAAGTGCTCCCCGTGCCTTACTTGCTCTTAAACCAGTAGCAGGTCTAAGGGATAGTCTATTTAGATGTGGATCTACAACACAGTTAAAGTCTTCATTGAGAATTATTTGTCCGGGCTGGAAGGAAGCAACCTTAGGTTTCATCTGCATCACGCGTTTCTAATTTAACATACTGTACAATGGAACACAGTTCACTCCAAAGAGGAGATCTATGGCCCTTTCAACACTTTTTTTCTGAAGCTCCTGGCCTTTTATTGGAAAAGGCCAGTTTATCCATTGGTAATTTGTGTCCTGATTATCAATCAGTAATCCCTTTTTCCAGACCTAAATTTTATTTTCGTCACATCAGTCCCGGGGAAGTCTTTGACTTATTGACTTCCACGAGAGAGGACTCAGTGAAAGGTAACAGCAACCTGGATAATTTTTTGCTCAAATCCTGTGCTGATATAATAACCGTTTTACTGACCCATATTTTTACCCTGTCCCTCACTACTCAAACTTTTCCTTCTGCCTAAAAACGTTCTATAGTTATCCCCTTTCATAAAGATGGGGATAAATCATTGGTTGAAAATTATTGTCCAATTTCTTTACTTCCTAATTTATATTTCCAAATTCAGGGAAAGGATTGTTTATAAACAGGTTATGGATTAGTTAAACACTTATAAAGTTCTTTCTGCTGAACAGTCCAGTTTTAGGCCTCACTACTCGACTCAAACTGCTTTTATCGAATTTCATGATTCTATTTCAAGAGCTTTGGACAAGGACCACAGTGTTGGCACTGTTTTTATCGACTTCTCCAAAGCTTTTGATATTATTAATCATCAACTACTTTTAGCACGTTTATACTCTCATGAGTTCTCTTTCAGTACTGTCACTCGGTTTTCTTCCTATCTTCACGGTAGATCTCAGTCCATTCTATGGGATGGGTGTTTGTCCTCTTCTCTTTCTACATTCACAGGGGTGCCTCAGGGGTCTATTCTTGGTCCTATTCTTTTTAATTTGTTTGTGGATCCTCTGACCTCAGTAGTCAAGAAAATGTATGGTTCGACTTCATACTGTTGATACTGTTCTCTTTTTCAACCACAAAAATCTTACCTCCCTAACAAACACTCTCCAAGCTGGCTTTGACAAAATTGTTCAATGGTTTTCCACTAACCTTTTGCTTCTAAATAGTACAAAAACTCAAACAATGTTATTTGGGTCTCAGTCCAATGCCAATCAAGCACACTCCTCCTTTTCCATTACACTAAGCAATAATCCTTTACAAGCGTGTACATGAATTTAAGTACCTTGGTCTTATTTTTGATTCTACTTTAACATTTAAATCTCACATAGATTCCACCATTTTAAGGATTCGGCAATGCCTGGGCTGTCTAAAATGGGCCAGACACTGCTTATCATTTCTGGATTGTAAATTAATCGTAACTTAGGCAATTTTGCCTAGTTCAGATTATGGTGACACAATCTATCAAAACGCCAATGCTTTCAGCCTTCCTATAGTGGACACTGTTTACTATCAGCTTATACGTTTTAGTCTAAATTCTAAAAGTACTGAACATCACTGTACACTACTTACCCAACTAAACTGGTTATCTCTTTCATAGTGACGCACCTTTCACTGGCTATGTTTGATTTACAAAACTGTAAACCATCATACACCATTATATTTATCTGACATACTATGTTTCCGCTCGCAGTCACAACCTTAGAGATGTTCCAAACCTGGTTTACTTTTACCCAAAGTTAACATTCATTTTGGTAGAAACAGTTTTTCATATGATGCCCCTCTCTCCTGGAATAAACTTCCCCCTTTTCTATGTAATTCCTGCTCCCTGAATGTTGTTAAGCAAAATTTGAGGAAGAGGCTTTTACAAGAACAACTTACAGTACTTGCAGTTGTTTTAACTAACTATACATTATTCGATAAAAGGATTTGCTATTATTTTACTGTGGTTTATATTGTTTATGTGTTCTGTGTATTTATCTCCTATGTACTTGATTGTGTAAGTCTTTGTAAGTTTGTATTTTATGACTTGGGACATTCTGTAAACAAGACTGGTTTCTCATAGAACCTATCTTGTAAATCATTAAACTTTTAAATAAATTAAAAAAATAGCCATCACATTTTTAGCAAAATCCCAGTTATCCACTGCTGGGGCATATGTATTCATTGGACCAGCTGGGGCATACATATTCACTGGCCTTAAAACCACTCTGTTTATTAACTCTGTTAATATAGTCCATCTTCCTTTCATGTCTGCTTGGGTGCTCAGTACCTCAGTAGCTAAGCCCCTCCTGACTAGGACGGCTACCACTGATCTTTTTGCAGTGGGTGTGAGGAGACAAAGACCTCTCCTACCCATTGATGCCATAGCTCAAAGTGATCCTATGGGGAAAGGTGTGTTTCCAGAAGGAAACCAATATATTTCTAAGCTCTCCCAGAATTGTTGCCATCTTAACAACTGCATTTATTCCTTTTACATTATAATAGAAAACATTTAAATGAGAAATGATAAAAGGTGAGGTGAGAGTGCTAACTGAAATGCTGCTAGAGCTTGAGGGGTCCCTCTTGGTGGGTTGGGGTACAATGCAAAGTCCACAGGAACATTGCTCCTCCAATCACCTCTGCCATCTAACTGTTTGACAATCCTATTGTCCTTATATATCAAGCACAATGCACTGAAAAAGAAGAGAAAAAAGAATCACAAACTTAACAACTTATTGGGCATTTTTCCTCATGGCTTCCCTACGAACACAGAGGGCCTTCAAAATAGTGTCAGATACCTAAATACTTGCTTCAAGGTGGAAACATCTGTGGAAATTAAATCCCTTTTGATCTCTGTTGGATCATGGGATTCTGTCAGCACAGTCTCTCAGGGTGTCCCTTCCTCCATTTTTGTGGGAGAATATTGGTGTCCCCTTGTCTGGGTTAGGCAACTGTCTCGCCCTTCCAGACAGGGAATCTCAGCATGCACCCAGTGGTAAAGGTATT
Source organism: Neoceratodus forsteri (assembly GCA_016271365.2). Lineage (NCBI taxonomy): Eukaryota > Metazoa > Chordata > Ceratodontiformes > Ceratodontidae > Neoceratodus > Neoceratodus forsteri. Next base: position 1,218,887,207 of record CM057455.1, read on the forward strand.
ACAGGCTGGACTCCACAATACCTCTGGATTACTACATTTCTTATTTATTTATTTAGTTTTTTTTGACCGGATAAGTGCACTAGACAAATTCTGGCCTATTTCAGGCATGACCCTGGGAGAGGGGGATACAGATAAATGTCAACCGAACTTGAACCAGATTAAGCTATTGGTGGTATTTTTAGTGAATGGGGGGAGAGTTGGCCAGGGCACAGGGAAAATTCCCGTACTCTTTTTGAGAAGTGCCATGGGATCTTTAACATCCACCTGAACTACCACCAGAACAGGCAGATGGGACCTCAGTTTAATGTCTCATCCAAAAGACGGCACCTGAGGAGTGGAGCACCCCCCCCCCCATGATGCACTGCAATGTCAGTATTGGGATATTAACCCAAGTGCCTAGAGTGGGGCTAGAACCCACAGCCTTCTGATCTCCCAGCCACAGAAGTGAGTGTGCTACCTGCTGAGCCACTGACACTGCTTTTTGACCCCTCCCACCCCTATCTACGTCAGTGAGCAGCATGTACCTGTACAGTATTCCTGGACTGCAGGGTCTAATAATGGGATAAATATGGGTATCCAGATAAAGGGTCTAAAATATATTATGATGTGCTCTGTTATCTGGCTAAACATGAATTGCTGCATAATGATTGCCTGGACAATGCCTGCAAGCCCCCTCCCGAACATACACATCACTACCCCTTAAAATGTCACATATTTACTAGAGTATCTCCCCTATTGCCACACTAACTGTATTCCTCCACCACTTCACTAACAGCTTTGTGAGTCAAGATTGTGCATCCCCCAAGCAACAGCCATTAAATATCAGAAGAGGTGCCCATCTTACAACTATAGTACATCAATTTAATTGTCTGTGTGTTTCCAGTGATATACCCTTCTCTTCTAACCTGCAGGGATATTGAGGTGAGTTATGTAGCTTTACAGCTGTTACCATTGGACCTTCCAGTCAGCCTCCGCTGACACGATGTCTTTTGTGTGTGACAGGGAGCTCCTGCCACTCTTGAGGACCGACCTTTTCTTAAATCTGTTGCAACAGTTCTTCTGTTTCTTAGCCTAATCTATCCTTCAAATTTCTAGTCCATAAGGTTGGCCACCTGTGGGTACCCCCTTCCCTTTCTGGACTATGCTAGAGTGTCCTCTTTAATTTTTATTTTCCCTCTCAGGTCCTCGTACAGGAAGGTTATTGTGGTGACCTCCAAGCGTATGTAAAACAGGTTGTGTTTATCGTTATTGGATTTAGTATGTAATAGCACTATGTCATAAAATACCTTGATGTATACACCTTATGTTTATGAAACCTGTAAATGTTGAAAGTTACCATTGCACTAGGTGTTTTTGATAATGGTAAAAAGTACTAGGTGACTATTATCAAAATTAAGTAAGTTGTACTATTTAAAATGCATGTAAATTGCTGTAAACTGAACAAGTCTGAAATTCCATGGTGATTTGCATATATCCCATGATGCTTTGCATTATGGAAGTATGTTTGATGTGTTTCTTTTAAACTTGGCTTATTGTCAATGCCGTTTGGGGTAACCCATGTTTCAGTGCTTCTGAATTAAGGTTGTCTTTAGCTTTTTTTTTTTATTTGAGCCCCCACCACCCAAAGAAACAAGGCCTTTATAGGGATGGAGACTGAATCTCAACTGCTGAGTTAGATCAGAGATCAGTGTCAGTAGGTACTGGCTAAGTGCAGAGAAAGGACATACACAGTCTGTTACTGCAAACTGATGTACTGAAGAAGAGATATGCCATTGCTTAAGGTTATCTCTTGTATTTTGAATAAACATCGCACAGAGATTGTGTGTTGAACTTGAAGTACGGTGTCTGGTCCATCTGTTATCCCACAACCACTCCTCAGACTTGGTGTTAGAAGTGGGATAAGTTGCTGGAAGCATCTGGACTGGTTAAAGAGAGACATTTTCTGGTAGATTTCGCCCAGATATCCCAGGGGGACCGATGGACCAGGAGTTGCCAGAGGAGAAACCGGAGAAGAAAGTCTGTGGCATTCTGACCAGAACCATGGCTGACAGATGGAGAGAAGCTGCTTCCTGGACTGGACCTGAGAGCTTGGAGGAAGGCCAAGCCTGAAGACAACGAAGAGATGCAGATCGAGACAGACTGGAGGTGCAAGAGACAACACCCAGGAGGTGGAGACCCTGATGAGGATGATCCACTGGATGAGTGGGCAATAGCTGGAGGCAGACCGACTACGCACAGAGGCAGAACACTGATGCCAGGTATGCAAGAGGTTTGTGCTGGAGAGTTTGGATAAAGAGTCAGAGGAGGATTTTTCATGGGCTCAGTTTGAGGAGGACCCCCTGAATGAGCAGGATATTCCTTTGTTTCCTGTGTTCCCAGGAAATTGCCTGTTGGAGGACAGACATGCAAGTATGGAACTTGAATGTGAGACCCCAGGTAAGATTGTACCTAGTTATATTGTGCTGGGGTTGAAAACTCCAAGCAAGCAAGAAGAAGAAGCCTATAAGGCTGAAGGGACTAGTTCTTGTATTGTTACAGCTAAATCTATTAACAGTATTGGCTGGGGTATACTGCAGGCTAAAGATGCTAATGTTGCCAAACTATACCGTTAGTCTCTGTTGAGAAATGAGTTAATGCCTCAGGGTAAAGAATGATGATATCCACTATGTTTATGATAGAATGTTTATCGTTAATATGGACCCTGAGACAGAGCTTCTGAAGATGGTTGGGTGGGTGGAAGCTCCATCCCTTCCTGGAACAGGAAGGTGCTAAGCAGTCTGCAATAACTGCTTCCCTCTAAAGGTGGGATATATGTGACAGGGAGCTCCTGACACTCTTGAGGACCGACCTTTTCTTAAATCTGTTGCAACTGTTCTTCTATTTCTTAGTCAAATCTATCCTTTACAATTTCTAGTCCATAAGGTTGACCACCTATGGGCACCCCCTTCCCTTTCGTGACTATGCTATAGTGTCCTCTTTTATTTTCCTTTTCCCCTCTCAGGTCCTCGCTCAGGGAGCGTATGTAAAACAGGTTGTGTTTACCATTGTTGGATTTAGTATGTAATAGCACTATGTCATAAAATACCTTGATGTATAAACCTTTGTCTTTAGCTTGTTTTTGTTTTATTTGCGTCCGCACCACCCAAACAAACAAGGCCCGCACAGGGGTGGAGGTTGAATCTCAACTGCTGAGTTAGATTAGTATGTTGTTGCAAACTGATTTACTGAAGCAGGGATATGCCATTGCTTAAGGTTATCTTCTGTATTTTGAATAAACATCACACAGAGACTGTGTGTTGAACTTGAAGTTCAGTGTCTGATCCATCTGTTATCCCACAACCCCTCCACACTGTGCCACCTCCGTCAATACTGCACACATAAGCGGTTCAGCAGTCATTGGTGGCCAATGCCTATCCTCACAGCACTTTGCACAATCCAGCTGAACTTCATGCCCCTCAGCCCATCACTCCCAAAGGAACATTGGCTCCATCCCCACTAACATATCGAGTTTTCCAGTCTATAAAACCAATAGGTATACCAAGTTACCAAATATTGGAATCAAGATATTTTTGATCATGCAAATTGCACAATGATTCCTTCTGAGGAGATCATGCCAAGCAGCCACAGGAGCTCTAATCCATGGTGCCCCATACTCCCGTTACCCAACACCCTACCATGTGGTCTCCCCCCATCCCATTCAAGAGCACAATGGAGGAAATGGAGACCCAGGCATGCAGAAGCGAGGAAACAAAAGAGGGAAGGAAACAAAAATAATCCCCTCTGTGCCTGTACAGTTTCAGTTTACAGTAGAATCCCTAGGGCTAAACAAGAGCACTTTACAACCTCGATCAGTCCAGGCCATTAAATAAAGAGGTGGCGGTCATGTGTGCAGACCAGACCTCTACAGCAACCTGATACTATACAGTACACCATTTCAGTCTCTGTGAATGATTAACCAGTACCAACAAGGTAAGGCTGGTATGCAGTATCAATACAAACTGAAGGAGCTAGTGTACTGCCTAAAACTAATACTACTTTTTAAAAGCAGTCAACCATTAACTTTTGTATCTGAGCACTTTTCCTTTTCTCTTTGGTTAATTAGATGATAGTTTACCTGATGTTAGTAGATGTGATGTGTGGAACAGTACACTGCCTGGCAGCTGAGAAATCTGTCTCTATCTCTCCCCCATTCTATCACCAGCATTGTGACATCACTGACTGTGACATCACTGCTGCTTAGGAACAGCCACTCAGGAGCGGCCAGGTCAGTCACTTGCGATGTCACTGTCAGTGAGATCACACTACTGATGATATAGTGAGGGGGTTTCAAATAAATATGCCAGCTGCTAGGCTGAGAGGTGTTCTACACATACAGCACAGTATTACCACATAGAAGACTCTCTAATGGCTGGTAGTATAGCCTAGAGGTTAGAATAATGAACTGTGAATGAGTTTGGTATATCCAGAAGACCTGGGCTTGATTCCCACAACCTCTACTTACATAATATGTGACTCTGAGCAAGTCACTTAACCTCTCCAGTGCTCCCAGGTTGCCCCTGTAAACAGGCCGTGGGGCCCAGTGGGCCTTACCAGGTTACAAAAGATTAATTTAAAAAAAAAAGATTCTCTAATGAACAAAAGGAAAAGAAAAACACTTCAGAAATAAAAAGTTATGACTGATTACTTCTTAAAATTTGTATTATTTTCCTGTCTGCATGTTTTGGTTTACTAGCTCTTTAAAGATCGACAACTAGGAAACATTTGTATACGTACTGTATGTTCCCTTGAGCATCTATTGTTCTGCTATTATTCTCTGCAGGCAGTACACATAGTTTCATTGAAGTGCTAACTGTGATACAAAATAATCCAGTTCATTAATGGTTGATTTACTTCCTTTCACTCCTTTTTTGTAGTGAGTTCCCGGCAGGCTTGTCACCTTTGAGTTTGGTGGTTTGCTTGCTGCCATCATTCCAGGGGTGTAACACAGGTAGCTGCAACCTTGAGTCCACGTCCTTTCTTTACACCCTACCTACACTAGGCTTTACCCTTTCATTTTAAACTCTCTGCCACATATAGCGCCAACGCTTTATGCGGGCAATCGCTTTTTTCGGGCAGATTATGGTTTCCAATTGCCCAATACATAGACTCTAATGTAAAAACAGCTGGTTATAACGCTCCATGCCCGCCTTCTATTTTGGGCAGATTAGCTGCTACAGATGTGTGAACTGACATTAATTAATTAACTAACAGCTAAGCTAATCTGCCCAAAATAGAAAGCAGGCATAGAGCGCTAACTAGCTGCTAATTGGTCCCGTTAATGCAGCAGCTGTGAAGGAAAGTCCTGACTTTAATGTAGCAGCAGTGAAGGGAAGTCCCTGCTTTAATGTAGCAGAGGTGAAGGGAAGTCCCTGCTTTAATGTAGCGGCAGTGAAGGGAAATCCCTGCTTTAATGTAGTGGCAGTGAAGGGAAGTCCCTGCTTTAATGTAGTGGCAGTGAAGGGAAGTCCCTGCTTTAATGTAGCAGCAGTGAAGGGAAGTCCCTGCTTTAATGTAGCGACAGTGAAGGAAAGTCCCTGCTTTAATGTAGCAGCGGTGAAGGGAAGTCCCTGCTTTAATGTAGCAGCGGTGAAGGGAAGTCCCTGCTTTAATGTAGCGGCAGTGAAGGGAAGTCCCTGCTTTAATGTAGCAGCGGTGAAGGGAAGTCCCTGCTTTAATTTAGCAGTGGTGAAGGGAAGTCCCTGCTTTAATGTAGCGGCAGTGAAGGGAAGTCCCTGCTTTAATGTAGCGGCAGTGAAGGGAAGTCCCTGCTTTAATGTAGCAGCGGTGAAGGGAAGTCCCTGCTTTAATGTAGCAGCGGTGAAGGGAAGTCCCTGCTTTAATGTAGCGGCAGTGAAGGGAAGTCGCTGCTTTAATGTAGCAGCGGTGAAGGGAAGTCTCTGGCTTTAATGTAGCGGCAGTGATGGGAAGTGAGGATCCATCTTTGTCTCTGTACAGAAAAGAAGGCAGGAATAACTGAGGACTGGAGCAGAGCTGTGACGACAGGGTAGAGTGCATGATTAAAGTTACTCTGCCAGCTAATGAGGCGCTGTCTGGAATTGCTGCAGCAGTTTTTTTTATGGCTTGTAGCGTTAGATTCCCATCACTCCAATTTCAAACAGCCTGATATGTGTGCTGTCATTTATGCTGTAATTTATTTCAGTCCATAAAAATTAAAGTCCAAATAACTCTGTGTCCAGCTTCACAATCAGAGGAACATGTAGCTTGTAGTGTGGTTGGTGCTTACTGCTTGGCTACATCTGCTGCCATTGAGAGGTCTCCCAGGTCCTCCTGCGCAGTCCGTGTCATTAAAAATCCTCGTCTTTGGTTACAAAGACCTGCTTCTTATAACAGGCAGAATCTGCTTACACAGATGCGCCCGTTATAAGCGACTTTGACTGTAATGCCTAAGTAAACCATAAAATGCTATCTAGCACAGTTTGTGTCTGTAACATGTTCCCTTGTAATCTGAAGTTTGTCTTTAACAGGACACCATTGTAAATGAGCAGTGCTCAGTGGTTTTTATCCCGATTATAAAATGGATATGGGAATTTCCTGCATCCTGATAGGAGATTCTGAAGCCATGTAGTTTAGGAAAGAAAGCCAATGACTTCAGACTGTCTGCCAACCAGGGTGCAGCATGTTCAGGTATCAATGCCTAAGACTTCTAGAAAAACAATTTGGCAGCCATGTTGCTAATGGTATACATCACCTGTACCATATTCACTATTCTTTAAAAAACAAATGTCCCCACATTGATCCATCTAGCCAACTGACACACATGTATGACTCTATCAACCCTGAAGTATTTCTGTTGTGTAACCTTTCTTCTTCATGCAGATTAGATGTTGGCCTTAAATCCTCCCATCTCACTATTGCCTCCATTTACCACTGGACTCTGCTCTGATCCTTCCCAAAAGAAAATACACAGTGATAGTTTTCAAATCCATATCTCTGGTTTTTTTTTTACTTTTTATTTATCAAATTTTATGCGTTATAATACCATGCCATAAAACAATCAGGAAAGGATACATAAACCCAATAGAAAATGTACAGAATACAACTCTTAGGAATAAAAAAGGCAAAACAAAAAAATTAGAAAATGGGCTTTTTATTTCCTGGCATCTGATTGGCTAGTACCCTGGCCGGGGGTACATTAACTTTCAATAGATGCCCTGGAAATAAAAAGTGCCAGCCTACAGTGCTCCTTCACCCACTGAACTATCCTAGCACCCACACTGCTTCCTAATTGGCTACAACTCAAACTTTTCATTTCAAATTTGCCGCCATTTTATCCCCTTGCTTAGCGAGAGAGCTGCCAAGATCCCCTCCCATTCAATCCTTTACCCACCCAGTAATGTAAAAAAGGAAAAATGCACAGCAGCAGTTTAAAAAGAAATAAAATAAGCTCCTTTTTTTGCTCTAATGTACGCTTCCCCAACTGAGTAAAGGACTGATGTCAGCAAACTCTACCCACCCACCACCGCAACTCCTGTCCCATCACATACAGTATCCTCAGTCAGTTTTCCAAAAACACAACTAACACGAAAACCTCACAGATGTACCTGCATTCTGCAGGCTTAGTTTCCCTCTTGTCCCAAGTCGGTCAACCTTCTGTTACGAATGTTTTTTTTCCCAAAACCGACTGGCACCTCCATTACTCCTGTTACGAATGTTTTTTTTTCCAAAACCGACTGGCACCTCCATTACTCCTGACCTCTGATCGTCATCCTGCTCTCACAGCTATCAGTACCAGGCAGCGCGACTCCATCCCAGTAATTCATTTAAACCTCCTGCTCCTGTCCTCTCCCAAAATCTGACCACTAGGAAGCACTTCACATTAACGAACTGCTATGCACACAAACCACAGGCTTACGTTTCAGCTCAGAAGCCGATTGTCACCACTGCCGATAATATCTCGATCAGCGCCGCTGGGTATGACTTGCTCCTTGCCCTTGGTCCCACTCAAACACAGCACCCAACAAATAAATAAATAAAACAAAGGAAAACCTCAACAGTAATGCCAAATAAAAAGGAATACAGTGGTCTGCCGTGCTTTCCCGTTGCTCGGTATCATACTTCCGATTTCCAATGTGCTGGGCACATGTGAGGTACGGGTGCATCGCCTCTAGTACAGTAATCCAGGCAGCAAACCCAAACAAATACATTAAATTTAGGAATTCACAAATACAAATGCAAAACAAAGTGGTGTGTGTGTGGGGGGGGGGAGGGGTAACCAACTACCAAACCATCAGCTATAGAAGCTCTAATAGGACAAAAGTACCTAGATTAAAAATGAAAAAAAAACACAGCAATGCAGGCGGAGGAACTATTTTATTTACAAAACAAATGAAACAGTAAATAAATGTAACATTTTTACATACAAATATATTTTTTAAAACATTAAAATAAAGTTGCCCATTTTCTAAGCACAATAATACCCTCCAGGGTGGGCGGTATGGGCAATACCAGACCTTCCAGGCGCTTTAAGGCCCTAGGTGGTCTAGTATTATATCCACCCTGTCAGGTATTACTGCTTGCTTAGAGTCCATTTTACAATTGAGAACCACCATTCATCAAAAAGGAGCTAAAGTCCAGTGAGATAATATTGTAGGATAGTCCGCTCTCGCCTCCTATTTTTGCTTAAACAACAATTCGCCAATATGCCCCACCCCTCGCAGGATTAACAACATGGGGGGGGGGGAGGAGACCATAAACACCAGAAGGTGGCCTTTAAAGCAGGAAAAAAAAAGAAACTCTGTGCTCAGTTAAGTTGCTTTGCACCCCTACAGCCCAAAGCACACTAAGGAGCCATGTAGGGAAACAGAATACTTAACAGGTTATTGTCCATAGTTCACAAACTGTGTGGAGTATACCAGCAGTCCTAAACAGCAACTGGCCATTCTTCGGGTGAAATCACCAAGATTAATAAAAAGGATAATATTGAAATAGGAGCTAAGCAAACATGTAGACACAAATCATCCACAGCAAATACCAAAACTTCAGAAAAAACATAACTTCCAGAGAGACATAACATCCTAGATCATCAGACAATAATAGGAACATAAAAGTAGAATCTATGCCAGTGGAAACTCAACCATTGTCATCCCCATCTTCTCCCTTAATATCTACTTCAAGGACCAGGTCTCCTATCACTTTCGAGGCAAAAGAAGAAGCTGAATACGGATCTGTAAAGATGCAGGTTTTATTCTTGTGCCGAACCTGAAGTCGGGCCTGGAAAAGCAGCTGAGCCTGCACACCATGGTCCAGAAGTTCTTTCTTTGTAACCTGCAGAGCTTTCTTCTTCATGTGAGTTTAGCAGTAGCAAAGAGATACAGGCCTCTGAAGAGAAGAGAGTCACTATTGCTGTAAGGGGCCGTTGACCATCTGCACTTCTTGGACGAGCCCGCATAGGGATAACAAAGGCCTTTAGGATTGAAGCAGTAGAGTCCTCTGGTAACAATTTCAGATCGGCAAATATTAGTGTAACCCCCCTGCAAATGGGGGTTCCCAAAAGTCTTCCAGGAGCTTGCCTGAATGCTCCAAGTCTGGGCGGTGTTCGGTGTCTGAGCTGTTTAAATGTGGTTCCAAGTGAGTGCTATTTGAGCCTCCACATACTTTCTCTTTAAGAGCTGTCTGCTTGCAGACTTAATTAGTTTGTATAGGGGGACTGTGTATTTAATGCTCGAATACAGCCCGAGCTGGTGCCAATTCACTCCGTTTCTGCCGTTGCTACATGTGCAGAGGGAGCCTTGTTGAAAGATATAACTGTTTGCCAGAAATCATTTAGAGTGACTGAGAAAATGTAGTTTGTCTAACCTGTCTTTATTTCAGCACGGACTGTTTCAGTGTAGCTTTTTCATTTTGGTTCTGAATAGCTGACTTGGACCAATCAGGATGATAGGAAGACCCTACAATAGAGCCTGTGGATGAATCGGAACTTGGACTCTCAATTTTGAGCCAGCCACAAGGGGATTGTATGAGCAGTGACTCTGGGAAATGTAGTTTTGACCTTGGTGCCTTTTTTCACCAACAGAGGGAGTCTTATTGTAAGTGACAGCCGAATCATTCAACAGAATGGTGTGGAGCTAAAGGAAATGCCCTGCTCTGTGACTGGAAAGATCAGACCAGTTGTGACAGTGAAGAGAGAAGGAGCTCTGTGCTTCTGCGGTGTATAGTTTCGTGCGGGAATTGCGTGTGAGGCCCTGAGGTTCGGCCTGCAGCCGTTATAAGTGCTAGTTTGGACTGAATCTGACTTGTGAGGAGAAGGAAGGAAGGAAGTCTGAAAGGTAGAAACCAGGCTAACCCTGTAGAAGACTGGAGAAATTGCTGAATCGCGCTCGGTCTATCAGGGACTGAAGCTGCTGTGTGTGCTCCCGGGTATTTTGCAGTAATTGCGATCAGGATCTAGGAGCAGCCTGCCTGGTATAGTGCTTTCCTTTTACATATGACTGTGCATAGTGCTTGTGGTGAATCGCTATTTCCAATCCCCTGTGCTGTGTGCTGTGTGTTGAAGCTGGAAGCAAACCCCAGCTTGTCTCGGACTAAATCCGTTTGCTATCTACTGCAGTGGGGTCCAGTCACAAGGACCTTGTCTCCATGCCTTGTTGTTCTGGCAACTCAGAAGAACATCTACCATCCGGTTCTCAGCTTGGGTATTGTGAGTACAAATCAGGGTATTCCCCTGCAGCCTGTTTTCAATTACAAGTGTGTCATCTAATTATTGTTGTTTCACTTCTTCATGGACTGAACCATCCGGCTCCAGATTACAATTGGGTGTTGTGCATATATTTTCTTCTACAGGGCCCTGTCCATCTGCACCTGCCGGCCAACCCGGACAACAGACCTGGCTAGTCCCCCAACGCTAGATGCATGAAAGTGACTTTTCAGACCCTGTATGTGTGCGCAGTACTGTGATTTAATTCTGCCAATTAACCTGATCTCCCCTTCCCGTGTTTTATTCCCCCTAAATAAACCAGATTTGATGTTGTTAAACTTTAAACTGTCTGAAGTGTCAGTACCTACATATCAAGCATTGTACTGGTTTGTGTATATTGATTAACCTTATTTTACAGGGGATCCCCAGAGATGAACCTCAGAATCAGTCTCGAGGGTAAGTGGTACTTTATGAATGAACAGTTTGTACATGTGGGGTATTGGGACTGTAACTTCTGTGCATTGTGTGAGCCACTAGCGGGAATAAAAGGGGGTCTCAGTGTCCCAGAGGGCTGTGACCAAGCTAGTCTAACCACTACAAACCCTGACCTCTGGGTGAAGGCATCTGCCATAGAACCTAGGCCCCTCAACCTGTCAGTAGTCAAGCAGGCGGGGTAGTAGCCCTTGGGATAATGCCACCTGGGGATTACATTAGTTGTTGAAGTGCAGGAAGCAGCTCCATTCTACTGGAGAATCGAGGAGGAAAATCCATGATCCAGACATTTGCCTGCCGATGGGAATTCTCAACTGCCTCCACTTTAGTCTGCGGAAAAGTAAGGTCCCTCACGAACTGGGTGTTCCACTTCTGCTGCCTTCCAGATTCCTGGGCAAGCTCAGTAATCAAGGTAGCGTTAGCTTGAACTCGGGTGTCTATTTCAACAAATTTAGCTTCCACAGCTCTCAGTCAGCGGTTAGTTTCATCACCTGTTTCTTGTAATTTCTCCAGCATAGCGAGGATTTGAGCAGTCAGCAGATCTGCAGATGTCGTCGGCCCATGCACTGGCGCACGTGGCCCAGCCAGTTGCTGAAGGTAAGCATCCTGGTTCTGAGGCTGGTGTGAATGCTTCTTGCCTCTCTTGTGGCTCATTTTTGTCAGGGGAGATTTAGATAATAGCGATGTAAACAATTAATCAAGTGGTAGCCTTCCAAACAGACAAAATTGGTATTTAATGCGAAGCATTCATGGAGCTAAAGGACTTGCATCCGCCATGTTTGCCACTGCGCAGCGCCCCCCGTCCATTTCTCTGGTTTTCTATTTCAATTTCTTTCACCACCAGTATGTAGCATACTGTTTAGTAACTCATCAAACCAGATTCTCTTTGTGAGTCCTGAGCTCCATTTTTCTCTACCTACCTATTGTAACACAGCAGATTCTACTTGATTTCTGGCTTTTCCCCCCTTTTCTTATGGCTAAGGTTGTTCCATTATGCCTATCCTGTGCCTTCTTGAATTCCACTACAGTTTTTTGCCCCACCGCCTCCACTGGGAGGCTGCTTCAGGCGTCCACCACTCTTTCTGTGAAGGAGTACTTTCTTACATCTCCCCTGAGATTACCCCCCCCTTTCAACTTCGTAGCATGACCCCTTGTTCTTGAGCATCTTTTTCAATGAAAAAGGCTCCCCTCTTGGACCTTATTTATACCCGTGAGGTATCTGAAAGTCTCTATCATATCGCCCCTCTCCCTCCTTTCCTCCAGGGTGTACACATTGAGATCCTTCAGTCTCTTCTCATAGGGCTTGTGATGCAGGCCCTGCACCATTTTAGTTGACCTTGTCTGGATCGCCTCTATTCTGTCTATGTCCTTCCGGAGAGGTGGTCTCCAGAACTGGACACAGTACTCTAGGTGAGGTCTCACCAGTGATTTATACAGCAGTATTACCACTTCCTTCATCCTGCTGGTGATACCCCTCCCTATGTACCCTAGCATCCCACTAGCTCTCCCCACTGCCTTGTCACACTTGTACAATATTACACAGGGCAGACTGGAGAAGAAAAAATGGTTCTGCCAGTTAAACAAAATCACCAGTATCCCTTCTACTGGTATATAAGTCCAGAGCAGCAGCCCCACTTCCTCTTTTCTTGCTGCTCACTACAGGAGCAAGATTTACGTGAGTTTGTTTTAATAGTCATTGACTTTCTTTGTTCTCCACCTTGTGGTCTCACCATTTCATGCAGCCGTCAGGTGTGGTGCTCTAATTACTTTCACTTTCAGAGCACTTGGTTTTTTGGCAATTGCATCTGCCCTCAGTTTATTGCTTTTATTTAAAGCTGCCATTCAGCTGTTTTGTGGAGGTTTTTTTTTTGGGGGTTTACATCGAATCCTGTTGCTGTTCTAACATGCCAATATTTGTATTCTACTCTTGGAATTGTCTCTATTCCCCAGGTTGCCCCTGAAAAAAGGACTTGATTGTCTCAGTGGGTCCACCCGGTTATCAAAATTCAAATAAATAAATAAACAGAGACTGAGAAACTGAGATTGGATATCCGCGAGGAGGTCAGGAAAATGTTGAAAGCTGCAATTAAAGAGGAAGATGCCCACATTCCAGGAGGTCTTCAGATAGAGGCTTCCATCTCTAACTCTGTTTGTTGCCAGCATACCATTTTTACAGCACAGGTAAGCCTAGATATATCGGATGCAGATAGAGAAGGGCTCTCTGGTGAAGACCAGAATCCCAATGAGATTTCCACTATGGAGAAACTTTCTGTTTCTAAGAAGAGAAAGAAAAAGAAACACTCCAAATGACCTAATAAGAATAAAGCCAAAAAGGCCAAAAATGTAAGCATAAGGCTTAGTCCGTTGATTCCTCCTCAGATAATGGGAGTGATTCTTTCAAAATATTATTTAATTCATGTTCAGCATGGTTTTCAAGCATTATATAATACTGAGACTGCCTTGGTGAGGTTCACAAACCACATTTATCAGGCCACTGATGTTGTAAATATGGTGACCTCTGTGCTTGTGGACCTTACCAAGGCATTCGACTTGGCTGACCATAGCCTGCTCTTTTAGTCATTCTTCCATTGTAATATTTCTGATGGTGGTATTAATTGGTTTGGAAACTATCTTACTGGTCCTGAGCATAGAACTATTAACCAGACAAATTGTTCTAGTTTTCTTAAAGTGACTTGTGGTGTACTGCAGGGATCCATCTTGGTATCTATACTGTTTTTTCCCTTTTTTTTTAATGATCTTCCATCTGCCTGTCCTTCATTGTAAATGCTCTTGTACGCAAATGATGCGGTCATTTTTAAAAGTGGAAATGACGTGGGGACTTTAAATGAAATCCTTCAAAAAGAGTTTACCAATTTACAGCACTGGTTTAATGCCTGAGGGATGGTCCTAAGCAGTAAGAAAACAAAAAACACATTTTTTTGCAGAACTAAAAAAGATTGGGAACAGTGAATTTCTGTTAAAAGCTCTTAATGGTGAAGTTATTAAAACAGTCAACCAGTTTAGATATTTAGGAGTTATACTGTACAGTGCCTTAACCTTTGAACCCCATGCAGATAGTCTGATAAAAACAATACATCAACGTATGGGTCTTTAGGAGTGTGACATAATCTCCCACTGGAAACACGCTTCCTTATGGTGAAGGGCCTATTATTGTCAGTATTAGATTAGGGTTCTATAACATACTCAGGTGCCAGGAGTGGGGTACTAAATAGGTTGAAAGCAGCTTATAACTCAGTTTGTCATTTCATAACAAGCCTTCCATCTAAAACTTTTCACTGTCTGCTCTACCAGGTTGCACATCTATCCTCACTGGATGATAGAGTAAAGATAAAAAGTTCAGTCTTTTTCCATAAGGTCATTCTCGGTAAAGTCCCATATTCTATAGGGGAGCTAGTCCCATTACAGCTAAAATTATGTTGTACCAGATTGCAGGATTTAACCTTGTTCAAGGTATCCTTTCAAAAGACTTGTTTCAGGCAAAGAGCTTTTGAAAATGTTAGTTTACGTATTTACAACCGCCTACCACAATCAGTTCAGTCTATTAGAGTCATACCTGTTTTTAAGAAACATTTAAGTATGTTAGATGCTCAGTCTATATGTAGTCGTAAATAATGTGTGTATGTGTATACAACTATGTGTATTGTATGGTGTGTTGTAATATGCTGGTCACACTTGGAAAAGGGCAGTGCTGCTCAATGTGTTTTTGCAGGGTAAATAAGATAAAATGAAATGAGATTCTGAGCCTGTTAAATCATGGCATTCTGATTATAATTCTGATGCTTCTGATTTTGATTATAAAGGAGAGGGGAAGTCCTATTATAGTACCCAGTCTCTGTTGACCCTGGCCTAGGGGAGCAAAATGGCCCTTTTGACCTTGTGAAACTGAAGCTCCAGCTTTCTTCAGACTGGTACCCCATGAGAGGGCAGTGAAATGTACCACCAAAAGACTGAGAAAGCCTTCTGATAACCTCACCCTGGACGTTCTTATAGTGCCCATTACCATGCTGTACAATAAGTCCCTGGCCCTGGCCCAATTCCCGGCAGTTTGGAAGAAGACCCTAGTTACGCCTGTGCATAAAGGAGGTGACAAGTCTATGGTAGCCAACTACAGACCCATCTTGATCCTCTACCCCCTGTCCAAGGCATTGGAAAAGTTTGTGACGGGATAACTCGTCGACTACCTCTGTAAGTATAATCTACTATGCCCCAACCAGCATGGCTTCAGACAAAATCACAGTACCACCACTGCCCTGCTGGACTACACAAACTATGTACATAAGGCCCTAGCTGAAGGTAAACTGGTGGGGTCTGTCTTTATTGACCTCACCAAAGCCTTCAATACAGTCAACCACCCCCTGTTGCTGACCCAACTGCAAAACATGGGTGTGGCGCCCAATGCCCTTTGCTGGTTCCAAGACTACCTGATATGGAGAAATCAATGTGTCAAAATTGGGCAAACAGTATCCAGTGCAAGAGAGGTATCATTAGGGGTACCCCAGGGATCAATACTGGGGCCCCTACTCTTCAGCCTCTTCTTAAATGACCTTCCCACAGCCTGCGACACCAAACTCATACTACATGCAGATGATGCTGTGCTCCTGAGCAGCAGCACGTCTCAGACTGCCCTACATTCTGAGCTGCAGAACTCCTTCTCCAAATTCAAGGACTGGTTCTGTAGTCATAAGTTGCTACTAAACTACAAGAATACCAAAGCCTTGCTTATGTCCAGACCCACAACAAAAATAAGCACTGCCCCCTCATCATCTCCAACTCATGCAGTGAGCCGCTGGAACAAGTTCACTTGTTCATGTATCTGGGGGTCATAACAGACGATACCCTCATGTTTACGCAACATATTGACTCTCTGGTCAAGACAGTCAATACCAAGATTGGTGTCCTGTACAGGCACAGGCAATACCTCTCTCTGGGGGCCCTCCACCTCTCAGTCCACAGCTCAATTATATCTACTATTGACTATGGACTAGTGGTCTATAGGGCGACAAAAATACAGCACTCAAGAGGGTTCAGACTGCGCTCAACAAAGCCTGCAGACTCGCCCTGGATGCTGAGCATGGCACTCACACCTGTACTCTGTATGAATGTGCAAATTGGCTGTCATTAAGAAACAGGGTCAAATTCCAGACTTGCATCCTAGGGAAGAAGGCTTTATTGGGTAAAACACCGCCTTGTGTAGGCAGTTCGATCAAGGCAGCCAGCTCATTACAGGTCACCAGAGGGAGGACTAGAGGGGCCTTGGTGATCCCCTTCCGTTGCACCTCACTTGGACAACATGCATTTGCCTACGGGGCCCCCCTGTGGATGGATGAACTTCCTGGGAACCTCTTTGCCACCAATTGTTTGGCACAATTCAAAACTGACCTCAAACAGCACCTAATAACACTCTCTAAGTGCATCTGCCCCTGAGACTAGCCAACCTGCTCTCTCTGCCCCCCAGCAAGCACTAGGCAGGCCTCAGGTACCCCCTCCCTCTGTCCCTTCCCATGACTTGCCCCAGCAATCAGTTTGCATCATGCTCCTTCGGCACCTGCCACCCTCCTTCCCTCCCTCCCCAACTCACAGTCCCGTGAGTTTCCCAAACAGTCACTACTAATGCTGGCTGCCTGACCATGCCCCTCACACCCCACCATTTTACTCTAGCTTGTCCTTTTCACTCAGCCTCCCTCACCCCACCATTTCTCCCTATACCTTATCATCCCTCTTTCCCCATCCTCTCACTTCCACCACAGTACTCACCTCTCTCTCTCGTACCTCCCTTCTTCACCCCTCTGCCAGCTATCCCCGTCCCTCTGAACTATTGACTTTGTGGCTGCTTATTCCCCCCCCATCCTCATAAAGTGTTTTTTCTTGTTATTAAACTTGTACCTATGTTTTGAGTTATTCTGTAAGTTCTGAATCCAAGCTGTATCGTTCATTGTAATGTACCTTTGCTTTCTCCTACCATACTTTGTTTTGCAATCTATGACATTGAACCTTTGTAAAAGAGCTTGTGCTCAAAGTTTTTTTCCGAATCACTAAATAAATAAATAGATAAAAAAGACAGACATAAAATAAGATTGCAATGCCCTCATCTACAGCTGAAACACAAGGTGGCCACAGCCCCCAAACTGGATGATGATTTTATATCCTTTTTAGGCAACAATGGCCAGGATCCCAGAAAAGATCTAGCCTGGAGCCTTAAGGTTTGTCAACACAAACTCTTAGACATGTCCAGTCTCCTAGCCTTTTTTCTGGATGAGGCCAAAAGGTCTATTGACAAGGGGAAGTTAGTGGATCCTAAGGTTTTAAAAGGATGGACCCAAATTGCAAGTTGTTTATGGGTAATGCCAATTCCACCACTGTAGCAGAGAGGTGAAAGACTGACTTATTGAGATTTCACCCAAAGCGGTACAATTGGCATTGAAGGACACAGGACCAACAGCAGAAAGGCAGCTGTCTGGTGATCCTTTAATTTCAGAGATGGGTAATAAAGGCAAAGTCTATTTCTCCATGAAAAAGGCCCAAGTGTCTTTCAATTTTGCCAACAAACCACATGTTTTTGGTAGAGCTGAGGATGCAGGGGCCACACTGTTTGCCACGACTTTCCCTCCAGAAGCTCCAACAACTACCATTACCAGAAAGGACCTGCCAGAGGCAGATTCCAAGCAAGATCCTACTCCAGGGGTACGGAGGTAACAAAAAAGGTTTCCAACCCAAGCAGGATGGAGGTAAGTATGCCCATTCTCAGGGCAAAGGGAATTTCTTTATTGCTAAGGGTTCAGAAGAGTTTGATCCTAGAGCCACCATTTTTTTTCTCTAAATTTCTGTTTTTGCCCCTACTGCTCCCGTCAGCTATCAGCTCCGGTCACGGACCCCTGATGCCCCCACCTCCGGATATATAGCCGTATCCCACGGTCATCCCTGGCTTACCCCCCAGAGAGTGGGGCCGCGGCTCCGACCCCCAATATCGGGCCTCGGGACTTTGACTAGTTGGGGGATCGGCTTCCGGAGGCTGATCAGGCTACCAGGCGGAGCGCCATTGAGACGGCAAGGCATGGGATTTTATCCCCTGTCCTTTAAGCAGGATGGGGATGTGCAATGGCGACCTCGTCTGCCCCATCCTGGCGTTCTGTATTGGCCTCGGCGTGGTGCAACCACCCAGCCTCCGTTGGAGTACCGCTCCCACGCCCAGTGCTGCCTACCCTCCCCAGGGAGAGGGCTGTCAAGGGATGGCTCAGTCCTTCCCACCCAGCCGGTCTCCTCTGATTCGATCCGTCCGTCCTCAACCCGGATCGCCGCGCGCCGCAAGCGGAAATCCAACCGCTTGCCGGGACGGACCGCTTAGAGCCACCATTTTTTTCTGCCAGGTTAAATAACTATGCCCTCAACTAGGAAAGGCTATCTGAGGATTCACAGATCCTGGGCACAGTCCAAGGGTTCAGATTAGGACTAGTGCAGCTTCCACTGCAACTACTAGCTCTTAAGGAAAATCACTTTCTCCAAGGAAAAATCTTTGATGGTCCAGTCAGAGATTTCGGAGATGTCCAAAAACAGGCAATTACTTTGGTGGGAGAAAATCAATTGAATTTTCTAAGCAACATTTTTCTAGTACCAAAAATAGAGGGAGGTCTTTGTCCCATAATAAATTTGAAACAGCTAAATCAGTATGTCACCTACAGGCATTTCAAAATGGAGGGGATTCACCTTCTGAGAGACACCCTCCTGCATAGAGACTGGCTATCCCCTATATATCTAAAGGATGCCTAATTCATGGTACCCATCCACAACACAGATAGGACACGGTTGCAGTTTCTGTGAGGGAGTCAGATTTGGCACTTCATTTGTCTCCCCTTTGGACTGATGTCCACCCCTTGATTTTTCACAAAACCACTCAAACCAATAGTGGCCTGAATATGGGCAGCAGAAATTCAGTTGATAGTTTATTTGGGCAGTATTGTGATTATGGGTCAGTGTCAGACGCAACTGATGGAGGATATTCAAGCCACATGCCTGCACCTCCACAGATTAGGGTTTGTAATCAATTCCAGAAAGTTTCATTTGACACCCTCTCAGACTAGGGAGTTCCTGGGTTTTCAGATCAACACAAATCAGGTTATCCTCCATCTACCTCAGGGGAAGGTGAATGTTATCAGGAAGGAATTATGGGAGATCCTTGAAAGCCTAGATGATTTCCTTAAGGTCACTAGCCAGAGCGATCAGACTCCTATCCTCCTCCTCCATTCAGGCCATCTTTTCTGCATCCCTGCATTACAGGGCACTGCAGAGGTTGAAAATGGAGGTATGGTGTGAGCAGAAATCCTATAGTTGTCTAGTTTTTTGTCTTTTTTTTCCAATTATTTAACCAGCAGTGACACACTAAGCTGAAAGCTTGTTTACAGGTGCGACCTGGGAGCACAGGGAAGTTAAGTGACTTACTCAGGGTCACACAGTATGCAAGTGCGGGCCATGGGATTCAAACCCAGGTCTCCAGATTTGCAGCTCAGAGCCTTGAACCACTGCACTATACTACCTCCCTTAGTTACTCTGTCAGCGGAAGTAAAGAAGGAATTGCTTTGCTAGCTTCAACACATAATGGCATGGAATGGCAGAGAAATCTTTGGTGTATCCTTGGACAAAGTAACAGAATTAGATGCAAGTCTGTCAGGTTCAGGTGCCAGATGTGGGATGGTGGCCACTAGGGAAAAGAGGTCATAGGAGGAGTCGAACCTCTATATCAATTGTCTGAAACTACTGGCAGGTTCCAATTGTCTTAAACTACTGGCAGGTTCCTTTGTGATCAGTAGCTTAACCAGACAGGAAGGGAAAGTGTCAGTCTTGTTATGCATGGACAGTGTATCAGCAGCCAGGTACATAAACAAATTGGGGAAAGCCCGGTCATGCTCTCTAGTCTTCCTAGCCAAGGACTTCTGGCACTATTGCCTTTAACACCAGATCACAGTGCAAACCCAGCACATACCGGGGTTGACCAATCAAGTTCAGACTAGCGTTCCTGTTATCTGATGGACTTGAGCAGTTGAACTCTGATTCCAGTGGTGTTTGCATAGGTGCGAAGTGTCCTGGGCCCTCTGGAAGTGGTCCTGTTTGTGTTTCAGCTGAATTGTCAGCTAGAGCATTTTTTCAGCTAGAGACCAGATTCAGAAGCCCTGGTGGTAGATGCTTCCTTCAGGACTGGAGGAATCTGAAACTTTACGCCTTTCCCTCCTTCACCATGATCGCTGTGACCTTGGCCCAAGTCAAGAGGCAGAACTGCAATCTAGTTATGATCTAACTGATCTCACCCCAGTGTGGCCAACACAACCATGGTATCCCTGTCTTCTGGAGATGTTGGTTCACTAACCTCCCCTCCTCCCCCCTGCTGTATGGATCTTCTTTGCAACCCCTCAGGGAATCTTCACCCCTCCGTGATCACCCAGTCCCTCACCCTGACTGCATGGAAGGTTTGAGAAGATCCTAGACTATGCCACAACTTTTGGAAGGAGCTGCTACTCTCCTCAGAGACTCATGGGCACCAGGTACTAGAAAGGTTTACAAGTCCTCATGGATATCCTGGTGTAACTGGTGTCTGTCAAGGCACATGGATACATTTCAAACAACTGTAACCAAGATTCTGGAATTCCTGTTTTCATTACATCAGGAGAGAAAAATGTACAGATCTATCTATACACATAGGTCTTCCATTTCAGTGTGGTCCCCCCCCCCCGATTGGTGGTAAGTCTGTGGGCCAGACCCTGGTGGTGAGACAATTTATGAGAGGCATTAAGTGATCAAGAGTTTCCCTTCTGAGATACAGAGTTCTGAGGTTGTGAATAGGGTGCTTAACATGTTTAGATCATAGGGGCCTAATACCCATATATCACTCGAACAGCTGTCTTCAAAACTGGCTGTGTTGTTATGTTTAGCATCTATCAAGAGGTTATCTGGTGTCCATTGTTGCATTGCTACTTTTTCCCCCAAAGCAGAGGCCAGTGTGAGTGTGTCTTTTTGTCCTGTTCCCAGTAATGACAAATATCTAGCATGCTTGCTCTGCACCAACTCTCTCAGCCTGTCTCAAAATTGAAATCAAAAGTCGTCAGTCAATGGAAAACAGCACTACCAGCTGCCATTGAAATCTGGTTTTTAGTTGTCCCGCTCCCATGAGAACACTACTCCCACCGATTAAACTCGCCAATGCGAGGTTACCTGATAGCTCAGCGGAAGTGCATCACACGTCCATGTGGGTGATCCAAGTTCAGAAAGCAAGCCCGGGTAGCCAGGATCACTGAGGTCAGGGCTAGGGCGTGCTCTCAAGGGAAGCATAAGCCAGTCCACAGATGGCGATATCCAGGCTGCAGTGCAGCAGCACACCTAGCAGCGAGCCGGGGTGCCTGTGCCCTCACTGGGGGTGGTGATGTAAGCCCAGTTTGTGGCGCTGTGATTGTGGCTTCCAGAGACCTTATCTGACATTAGGGGAGGTGAACGGGAATGGGGAACAGGTGAAAAATGTAAAATATAAATGCATGTGCTCCGAGCCACCTGAATGAAGGTAGTCAGCTCCTCAGTGTTTGTGTTTTTTTTCTAACTTACCATTCTGCTGCCTTGCTCACTTGCTCCTCGGCATCTTCACTTCTGCTGTGCGAACTGGTTACACACAGTTATGTAAACTGCATGACAGCTGTGTCCATGAATATTCATTACTTGCACTTTCTTAGTTAGGCCAATCACACAACCCCCACCCCCTGATAAGGCCCCATTTGTAGGGCACTACATGGGGGTGGTTTGCACCTTGTCCTTACTTTGCACTGCAAATAATATTTATAACAATTTCTGATGAGTGCACCATCTTTTTCATCTTTGTTTAATACATGACATACTGTCCTGACAGCAGCACCCTTAAAGGCTTGGTGTGCTCACTTTGTTACTTTCAGTTTTGCTCCATGACTACTTCCCCTGGAATGATTCCTGGTACCCCCCACTCAGCAATAGATTTACTAATTTTCAAGTTAAAAAGGTATTGTTGGCTGGCCCGGTGGCGCTGAGGGTTGAGGTGCTGGATGCCACATCTCATGCCACGCTGGCGACCCAGGTTTGGGAGCAAATGCGGGCCGTCGGGGGTCAGCAGGGGTAGGAAAGGATTGAGCATCCAGAGGACTGCTCTCCTTTTCTGGGGGTGAGTGGGTATGTTTGCTGTGGTGCTGGTGGCCACTGGTGGTGACTGGGGGCAGCACACCTTGCAGCATGCTCTTCTGGGGTTGGGAGCAGCAGCAGATGCCTTACGCGTGGCCTGTCACGTGCAAGGCATCATTGCATTTCAGTGCTCTGGGAACACACAGTAGCAGAAAAGCCCTGGTCCCATGAATAGGCGATGGCAACCTCCAGTGCCTGCCACCACACATCTATCGCCGAACTCATTTCACCAGCTCTCTCGATCCCCTGCCTTGCCTTGGGTCCGGCACACTGAGTGGGGGTTGTCAGATCGAAGTAGGTGGTGGTGTCTGACCCTGATTTCCCAGTGGGGTGAGGATCAGGTGGGTAGTAGAGCGGTTGAGGTGAGTGGGGTCTGCCTGAAAGAGTTCTGTGGGGGCAGAGATAAAGAAAGTCTACGAAAAAAAGGTATTGTTGGCGGGGGGGTGGGGGGCCTGGACAGTGACATTCCTATACTGGCTGCAGTTGTTTCTTGAAAGTCATCATCAGACAGTTAGAGAATGTGTAAAAATGTTGTTAACAGCCTAAGTTTAAATAGTCTACAGCTGAGGCAAGGTTTACCTTGAATCAAATGCCAGCTCAGTCATGCAGACAAACATAGCCAGTAACAGAATGTGCCACCTAGTAAACCACACTTCCAGGTGGTCGAAGGCACTCAACATGAGCACTTAATGTCTGACAATGCACATGGGTGTGCAGTTTAGGAAAGGAAACCCACACTTTGTCATGTCTTATTGCTTGCATAAAACTAAATTTTAGTGAAGCTGCCAGAATTAAGGTTTCGAAAAATAAGGACAAATTCAAAGAATTTTCAAAAGTTCATGTGGCATGGGTGAAACAGAAAATACTTATCATCAAATTCTTCAATGTAAATGATATAATAACCTGAAAAACAAATAACTGAGGCTAATTTTACCTCTCTGGCAGCATCAAGGGGTATCCCCCTGCAAGAAGATCGCAAAGCACCTACCTGGAAAACAGTACACGTCTTCACAAGACACTACTGTCTGGGCATACAGTCCAGAAGAGACACCAGCTCTGGCATTGCTGTCTTGCAGATCATTTTTCCTAAACAGATTCTGGACCCAGCCACCTAAGGTACTGCTGTGTAGTCTGCACTTTGTGAATACACTGATGGATTCCTGGGATTAGAAGAAGTAATTAGTCACCGTAGTAATGCTGTTTCTCCTTAAGGGATCCATCAGTAATATTCACAACCCCCTTACCCTGCCTCCCCTTCCAGAAAATAGGTTCAGACAAGAATCTGCCCTGTTCTGTTTGCTTGAGCATTGTTTGTTACAGTGCCTTACAATTGTTATTCAGTGGTCTGAATATAAATCTTTTTACAATATCTAATTGTTGTACTGCATTGTTTTAAATGTTTGCAACATTTTTGGAAAATTGAAAGATATTCTGGTTGCCATTTAGCTAGTTTTAGTGGTCACAGTTCACCCTAGCTTTAGAAATAAATCTAACATTATGAGACATGGTGGAGCGTGGCCACAGAGAAAAGTTTGAATTTCATTCTAATGTTCCATAATTAGCAGAAAATTCCAATCCTCGGGGCTGCTCATTCCTGGGGAATGATTGCACTTCTGTGAATACTACTGATGGATCCCTTAAAAAGAAACAATATTACTATAGTGAGTAATTGTTTCTTTGTTGTCAGTTGAGCAGTTGCACAGTTGCACTAGTTTGCACTGACCCCAGTGGAATTAACATGCTGTACTGAATTTTACATAATTTCTTTGTTCAGTAGTTAAGATATTACATTCTTTCCTCATATTCTTCCCTATTAATCCAGGCCATTCCTTTTCCATCTGAATCCTGTTAGATTGTGCCGATAGCAATATACTTACTAGTTAAAAAAAGGCACCAAACCCATCAGCTTCCCCACATTGAAGCTAAGGCAGAATTCAAGGGGGTGTGTAGTGGTTCACAGGGTTGCCTGAAGCCTTCCCTCTGCTTATTAGTATTTCTACTGGAGGGTTGGTCTAAAGAGTAATGCCTATCCTTCATCATATATATAAACTTACTGCCATAACTGTCCCAGTGACACTGGAGGTTGAGGCGCTGGTCACTACTCCTCGCACCACTCCGGCAACCCGGGTTCGGGAACAATCCTGGGCCACCGAGGGTTGACGGGGGAGAGAGAATTGAGCATCCAGAGGACTGATCTCCTCTCTCAGGGGGAGGGTGCCATGTCGTCCCACCCGCTGATCACGCTCTGGTGGTGGCTGGAGGGCGATATGGGTCGGGAGGTATGCTCCGATGTAACTACATCAGTGGGGGGGATGGGAGAAAAGGAGCCTGATAGGGCTACATGATGGTCCGTCACACCCGAGGGCCAACCCTGACCTCTGGATTGGGTCTCTGGGGAGGGGTCATCACCTCCCTGGTCTCCGGCCCACAGGGGCAAGCCATGGGGGAATCGTTGGGGTCAGCAAGTGCAGGAGCGGCGGGACCCAAGAGAGAGTCCTCTTCTGGAGGACCAAAGCCCCTGCCAGGGCTCGGAGGCAGAATTAATATAAAAATAAATAAATTACTGCCATGTATTCCTAACTTGGCCTCCATTTTCAGAACTATAACTGTGCGCTCTAGATGTAGCACGCTCACACATTAGCCACCATGTGTGCCTTCAAAAAGTACAATATAAATGAATGAAACAACACTTTTTATGAATATCTGTACCTGCAGTTCTTATTAAAGCTCGGTGTTCTTCAGGTCTTCCTTAACATCTCCCAGTTATAGCTCCTGTTTGTCTGCACACTCACAAATTATGCAAAATGATGTTGGTTTCGCATATTATAGACCTTTTTACTTTGAGTGTGCATACTGGCACAGCATTTTGTCTGTAAACATTGGTTCCTGGAATGGCACTGACTCAAAACAAACAAGTGTGTCATTATCAGGTACACTGTAGTTGACTACTGCCTTTTTTGGGTATATCATTAACAAGCTGAAATGAAAAGACCCAGCAATTTTCATTGATTTGGATTCTCAACTGAAGGAAAAGTGTGATAAACATAAGAATTAAAAACATACTTGTACAGTGCCTGTCAACTGTCCTAGATCAGCTGGGCAGACCCTCAGTTTACAACCAAGAAACTTCCTCTGTCCAACATGAAATGGGTATCATGGGGTTCATTGGTGACTGGGGACCCACCTGGAGGGATGGAGGTTTGTTCAAGCCTGACGGCCTGCCTCCATCCTGGAGGGGAATCCAAGTACTCAATGATAAGTTTAAATGCTACACTGACAAGCATTTAAACTAGCAAAGGGGGGTGGCAGGCCAGCAAGGAGGGTACCTACTTGTTCACCTCCCACAGCTAGCAGTGGAACCAGTGAACCAGAGGAGTGGCTATCTCTGCAAAGCGGTGTGAAAAGATGGAGATTAGTGTCCAAAAGGTGGATAAGCAGAAAAGGGCAAAATTCAGCAGAAGGGCAGACAGCAAGGAGAACCAGGGATAAATGACAACCAAGGAAGGGCTGGAGTAGAACAGTGAAGCAGACTACGGAGGTCAAATCATGGAAGCCATGTGTGCAAATGCCAGGAGCCTTAGCAACAAGATGGAAGATCTGGAGGCTGTCATGGTACAGTCAGACCTGGACATTGTGGCCATCACTGAAACCTGGTGTAATGATAACCATGACTGGGAGATGGCCATACCTGGCTGCAACATATTCAGAAGAGACAGAGCAGGCAGGAAGGGAGGAGGAGGGCACTGTATGTGAAAAATGACATAAGGGCCACAGAGATCCAGCAGGAACAAAATAGGGGAGAGATACTGTGGGTTAAGCTAGAAAGGAAAATGGGGCCAGCCATCCGCACAGGTGTGGTCTATAGACCACCAGCCCAGGAGGAAGAAACAGATAGGAGTTGATGCTAGCCATCCAAAGGATGGCAGACAAGGGTGAGGTAGTACTGGTTGGAGACTTCAATATTCCAGATGTGGACTGGAGCATCCCAGCAGCAGCATCAACTAGGAGCAGATTTATCCTGACTCCTTCAGGGTGCCTTCTCAAGCAACTGGTCATGGAACCAACCCACGAAGGCAATACTGGACCTTCTGCTCACAAACAGGGACAGTGTGATGGGGGTAACAGTGGGGAGCACCTGGGTAACAGTGACCACCAGTCATTGTGGTTTGAAATCACAGAAAGAGCAGAACCAAACCACACAAAAACACGTATCCTGGATTTTAGGGGGCAGACTTTGGGAAAATGGGAAATATTTGAAAGAGGCATTAAGAATGGGACAGGAATCAGGGGTTGAGGAACAGTGGGCAGTATTTAAAATGGGGATTATAAGAACAACAGAATTATGCATTAAGCAGGTTAGCAAGAGGAAAAGGAAGAGGAGACCATTATGGTTTTCCAAAGAGGTAGCAAAGAAAGTGAAAGCCAAAAATATAGCATTCAGGCAATACAAAAAGACACAGGCAGAAGGGGATAGGGAGAAGTACCAGGAGAAACAAAGGGAGGCAGGGAAGTCAGTAAGGGAAGCCAAAGCTCAGACAGAAGAACACATTGCAAAATCAGTGGTTAAAGGGACAAAACTTTAGGTACAAGTGAAAAAAGAAAGACAAAGGAGGGATAGTGAGACTAAAGGGGAGGATGGGAGTCGCGTGGAGGATGACAACAGTAAAGCTGACATACTGAACAGGTATTTCTGCTCAGTCTTTACTGAGGAAGAGGGGTAATGGGTCTGAAGGAGTACAAGGGTGAGAATGGTGCAGAAATGGACACAAGTCCCTTTACACGAGAAAGGGTCCTGAAGGAACTGGAAGTAATAAGAGTTGACAAAGCAATAGGGCCAGATGGGGTGCACCCCAGGGTCCTTAAAGAACTAAGAGAGGTGGTGGCTGAACCTCTGGCTATCCTGTTTAGCCAATCACTGGAAACAGGTGAGGTACCCAAAGACTGGAGGACAGCAGATGTAGTCCCTTTATACAAAAGCGGGAACAAAGAGGAAGCAGGGAACTACAGACCAGTCAGCCTCACCTCGGTAGTGGGAAAGATCATGGAAGCACTTCTGAAGGAGAGATTGGTGGAACATCTGGTTGTCAATGGACTACAGGACCCAAGGCAGCACGGTTTCAGCAGGGGGAGGTCATGTCAGACCAATCTCATTGAATTTTTGACTGGGTGACTAGGGAGGTGGATCAGGGAGGGCAGTGGACATGGCCTATCTGGACTTCAGCAAGGCCTTTGACACTGTGCCACATAGAAGACTATTACACAAACTGGGGAATATGGGAGTGGGCAAGACAGTAGTGTGGTGGGTAGGTAACTGGCTGGGTGGCAGGACACAGAGGGTGGTGGTAAATGGCTGTCACTCCACAGAGGGAAGAGTGACCAGTGGGGTACCACAGGGATCAGTGCTGGGACCGGTCCTATTCAACATCTTCATCAGTGACATTGCGCAGGATCTAGAAGGCAGAATTTCACTGTTCGCTGATGACACAAAGCTCTGTAACAGAGTAGACACACCAGAGGTGTAGACAGAATGAGAAGGACCTGCAGAAACTTGAAGAATGGTCAAGGGTTTGGCAGTTGAAATTCAATGCAAAGAAGTGCAAGATAATGCATATGGGTCAAAAACCCTGGCACAATATATCAGTTGGGGGTGAGGATATAGCATGCACCAAGCAGGAAAGGGATCTTGGGGTTGTCATCTCTGATGACCTCAAGGTAGGGAAACAGTGTGACAAGGCATCAGGTAAAGCAAATAGGATGCTGGGATGTATAGGCAGGGCATCACCAGCAGGAAAAGGGAGGTCATAATTCCTGCTATACAAGACACTAGTGAGGCCCCACCTGGAGTACAGCGTACAGTTCTGGAGACCATACCTACGTAAGGACATAGACAGGGTAGAGAATGTTCAGATGAGGGCAACAAAGATGGTGCATGGATTGCATCACAAGTCCTATGAAGACAGGTTGAAGGAACTGAACATGTACTCCCTGGAGGAGAGGAGGGAGAGAGGGGATACGATAGAGACATACAAGTATCTTACAGGGACAAACAGAGTGCAGGAAAACACTATTTTTAAGCGAAAAAGATGTTCCAGGACTAGAGGGCATGGGATGAAGTTGGAGGGCGGACGATTCAGAGGAAACATGAGAAAGAATTTCTTCACAGAACGGGTGGTGGACAAGTGGAACACCCTGCCAGAGGAAGTGGTGGGGGCTGAAACAATTACGGGATTTAAGAATGCATGGGATAGACATAAAGGAATTCTAGAGGTCAGGGGTAAGGGGAAACAGACTTCTAGGAAAACAAACTGAACTTACAAGCTCAAATGGGCAGACTGGGTGGGCCATAGGCCCTTATCTGCCGACACTGTCTATGTATCTATGTATCTATGTATCGTACTGCAAGTGATCACTGATACTCCATTAGTAGTAAACTTCATAACCACCATGCACTCATTTTTTCTCAGTGCTCAGTCTAAACTGAAGGCAGATCTGAAAACAGTGACATCATCATTTAAGTTGTAACTTCTTGTTTTTTAATATTTTTACTTACTTTTTCTATCATAAATGTTTTTTACCCCCACCAGTGTGATTGGGATGGGCTGCCTCTGTGGTGGGCAGCTGGTTGTGTCTCTTCCCAGCCATGCTGGGGAACAGCAAAGTCCACTTTCACTGCCAGTAGCTGTTTGGGTAGTGGCACCCACCGCTGTCCCTCATGGTGGCACCTCCAACCCCAGTGAAATGAACAGGGCCCTTTGATTTGAATGGTCCACTCATTTCAGCTTTTTTTTATTAATTCATAACTTACCTCTTAATATTGGTTCCTACTTTTTTCTGTCAGTTAGCCCCTCCCTCATAAACCCTATGGATGTCAACTTTCAATCCACCCCCCCCCCCCAAAATAGGGTGTTTGTGGTGGATGTTGGCTGGCATTTTGTGGGGGGGAATTTGAAAGTTGACACCCCTAAGGTTTATGAGGGAGAGGCTAAAAAGGACATTAACAGAAGAAAATAGGAACAAATATTAAGAAGTTATGCATTAAAGATAAAAACATTGAAATGAGTGGCCCATTCAAATGAAAGGGCCCTTTTCAATTTGGTCAGAGGAGCAGTGCATTGACAGATGTTGAGGAGTCAGCATTGACAGACAGAGGAGCCATGATGAGGGACAGAGGAGGGTACTGCTACCCAACCAGCTGCTGGCCACGTAAGCAGCTCATGCTGGTCCCCCCACAGGAGCGACAGAGACACAAACAGCTTTCCACTGCTAAGACAGCTAATCCCATTTGTCCTGGCGATAGGGCCGGAACTCAGCAATGATCCTTTCCACCTCCATCAGTAGAGGGGGGCATCCTTACAGTAGTCATGCTCAGTGGCGATCTAGAACCCTCCAGGTCAGGGGCAGCCATATATAAGCCATGGTTGGCACCGATGCGGCACACCCACCTCAAGCAATCAGACATCATTGCATTGACCAATGCTTGTTTTGTACTGTGGGACTCTAACCGGTGTGTAATGAGAGATTAGACAGTGTTGTCATTGGTAAAGCAATTGTATAGGAAGAGCAACGTGATTAACCCCTTTTTTTTAATTAATTTATTTATTTATTAAATTCTTGGATAACACCGTGAGCAGATGCTCTTTTGTAGGTGCCACATCAGCTGAATAGAAAATAGCAGAGAACAACAATTTACACATTTACGGAGATGGTACAGTAAGTTACAGAAAGGTTTACACAAG
Organism: Neoceratodus forsteri; assembly: GCA_016271365.2. NCBI lineage: Eukaryota > Metazoa > Chordata > Ceratodontiformes > Ceratodontidae > Neoceratodus > Neoceratodus forsteri. Next base: position 1,218,917,330 of record CM057455.1, read on the forward strand.
TAGACACTGCTGAGGCACTGTACAACGTATGCCTGAGAAGACAGATGCAGAGAAGATAACAGACAAAGGTGACACATTGGAGGAATGGAGGGAGAAAGGGGGGAGGGAGGGGTGTGCCATGAGATGTGGCAGGGTAGGTAGGGGTGGGGTGGGGATCGGTGATGTGCTGAGGTTGAGAGGTGCTCCCTGGGTCAAGAGGTGCACCTAAGTGCAGCAGGTGTTTACTATGGGGGGGGGAGCAGTAAGTGGAGGCAGTCACAGGTGTCCTTGATAATGAGGTACTGATGAAGACTTCGCTTGTATGCACCAAAAGTTAGATGAAGCAGTCACAGTTGTCCTCAGCAATGAGGTGCTGATGAAGCTTATGCTTGAAGGCACCAATAATGCTACTCCAGAGATTGCAGGTGGTAGAGCATTGATCCAGTGGGGTATACAGTAGGAGAGCACATGTTGTGCCAATGCAGTGCGGCATCTAGGTTAGCCAAAAATTTGCCTGTTGGAAGTCTGGTCAGCCTAGTACTCGCGTGTCATGAGAGCAGGTTCTGAACTCTTGGTAGCAGCAGATTTAATTATGCTTTTGTGGCAAGTAGGCAGGTTTGGTATTTAATTCTGTTCCTCAGTTGGAGCCAACCTGCCCAAGCATAGAGTTCACAGGTGTGCGCGAGTCTTGCAGCACCTGTGAGGAAGTGGCAGGACTTATTTAGTGCCAAAGAGATGCGGTGGAGGGCAGTGTCTGTTGCCGACCCATATATGACCAGGCCATAATCGATGAGGGAGACAAGTGAACTATTGATGACCAGGTTCAGGGCTTCATTTGTTAGGCTGTGTTTGTGATGGCAGAGTATCCCGATTCTGGGATTGATGGCCTTTGTGGTATTGTCTATGTGCTGGGCATAGAACAGGGTGGAGTCAATTGTGATACCCAGGTACTTAAACTGCTGTACGAGATCCAGTGTGTTGTCACTGTCATTCTTGACAGATGGGGGAAGGCCTTATGTTTACTAAGGGAGCTGGAGTAGATCATGGTCTTTGTTTTTTTATAGTTGAGTATTAATCTGTGTTCTTAAAACCAAGCTTCGGTGGAGGAGAAACCAAGTTGGAGGTCCGCTTGTAGGTGCTCGGGGTGAGGATTGCTGGTGAAAATGACTGTGTCATCAGCGTACAGGAGCATAAGACTGGGGCAGGAGCCTGGGAGTTTGTTTAGGAAAATGCTGAACATCAGGGGCCCCAGGATTGACCCTTGTGGGACCCCTGAGTGGACTGGCCTGCTACTGGAGATGACTTCCCCAATCTTGACCCACTCTGAGTGATTGCAGAGATAGCTGTTGAACCATTGAACTGTATCTGGAGAGAGAGTCCAGTGTCAGCTGCTCATGAGCAGCATTTGATGTACACTATCAAATGTTTTTGATAGGTTGATAAATGCAGCCCTCACCAGCTGGCCTTGGTCTAACAGCTGTGATGGTGCTGTGCCCTGCCCGGCTCCCATGCTGCTCTGGGCAAAGGAGCTGGTGCAGGCTCAGGTACTCCATAAGCTAATCTGCCACAATCTGTTCTAGCGCTTTGGAAAGTGGATGAAGTATGGAGATCAGTCTGTAGTTGTGCAATGCCTGGCCCCCACTTTTATGGACTGGGGTTACAGTTGCAGATTTCCATCGCTGGGAGAATTGTAAGAGGCAGAGGAACAGGTTAATTATTGAAGTCAAGGGGCTCAAAACTTCTTCGAGGGTCAGGGCAACAAATTTAAGGTCCAGGCTGTCCCCACTGTGTCTTGATTTCCCCAGTACCATCTCCAGGTATTTTCTGGCCTCTCTTTTGGAAACTTGTTTAAAGTAAAATAATGGAAGGCTGCTGGTTGGAGTTAGTTTGCCATTAGGATCTTTTGGGGTGAGGGGTTGAAGTAGTCTGCCGGGAGCACTCCACTTAGTTCTGTGAATGCATTGTTCAGTGAGTTTGCAATGTGGAGAGGGTCCAAGGAAGGTATGTCTTTGACCATGAGCGTAGTTGGAGCAGCTTTAGGGATCCTTACCTATTATATCATTGAGGCTGGCCCAGAAAGGCTTGCTGCTATTCCAGGAGCTGGAAAGAGCATCTTTATTGTACAAGCTTTTGGTGAGTCAAACAGCCTTCGTACACTCATTGCACTGACATGACCGTGGTAGCCTCCAGGGCTTCCTCAAACACCTGATGAAAGACAGGGTCAAGAAGAGGTGCATAATTATATAAAGATTTGGGGAAGGACTGTCCTGCCCAGGGACTTTATCTGGTAAAAGCTCTTTAATGGAACGTATCATCTCTGCTTGAGTAATAAAGAGATCTAGAGAAACACTAACACTATCCATTTGGAGCAACTCCAAATCTTTTAAAAAACTAATTAATGGCATTCAGGCCACCCTGACTCATCCTTGTATATAAAAGCTTGTAATAATTAACAAATGCCACATTTGTATCAGCAGATTTCCACAACAGCATGCCTGATGCAGAGGCTATCTGCATGATAAGAGATTTTGTCTGCAGCTGTCTCAGTTGTAAGGTCAGGATATGGCTGGCTGTGCCACCCACTCCACATACAGTGGTCCCTGCCAGGATCAGATACCTGATCCTGAAGAATGCAATGGCAACTGACATGCAGGAAACAGTGGTGCACCGTGACACTGCATTTGCTCCTGGCAAACACCACTGTATCCCGACTTAGTACAAAAAATTAACCCTCTCCTCCCAAGGCAGTTCATTATATGCCTTCCCAAGTCTAGATCAATAATTTCAATCCCCTTTAGGTGATGTCCCAGATAAGGTAGTTTTCCCCCATTTAATCTTGCACAACAGGACCTCTTTGTCCCATTTCCTCTTATTCTTATGATGGATGCTTAAACTAATTAACTTATGCTGAAGGGTATAGTTTAAAGCCTCCCATATGCAGTATTGCCCCCAAGTTGTTTCAGGGGGCTCCTTTACCTGAGAAAGGAATCTATAAAGGATGGATGCCTATCTTTCAGCCCAAGGACTGGAAGATAAATGTATTACATTGCCAACAAGTAGACAGTGCCATAGAGGAATCTACAACCTCACAATCTGTGACATCAATATTGGGACCTGATCAGATATAGTTATATACGTCTGCCTTTCCAATACCTTAAGGCACTTATTTGGAGATGAGGAAATAATCTATTCAGGACTTAGAGTGGTGACTTGTGGGATGGATGTTATACTGCCAGTTAGTAATACTGTATGTAAATATCTCTAGGCATCGACTAAGGACAAAACAGACATCAATCAAACCGTGGAATGTGGTCCCTTGGAAACAAGGGCCCGTTGATTTGTTCTGTCGAGCAGAGCCAGCCTTAGACTTTGCAGGGCCCAGGGCAGAGGTAAAACATGGGGCCCTCTATAACCGGCAGTCGGCAGCCTTGTGGTCACTTACTGTCATATTAGTTTAACAGTTTCACATATGAAATCATGGGTATCGTCATAATAGTGAGGGAAAATGAGTGCCTCAAAAAGAGTGAGTGTGACTGCAGTGTGAGTGTGAGAACAGCACCTGTTCATGTGAGTGGTGCTGGTGTGGTGAATGGTGCATCCCAAGGATGTATATATTAGTCAGGGGGTGTGGGGGCAAAGACCCCTGTGTGGGAGTACCGGGGGCAAAGCTCCCCTCCTGCATTCAGTGGAGATCTGGCATGTGTTACAAGGTGCTTTGTTGTGTTATAGGTGTGCTGAGTTCAGCTGCAGGCTATGTGGTTGTCATGAAGTAGTAGGTAGAGTAGGGTGCTGGTTAGGTAGGGAGTGTTTGTAGTGGGTTGTGGTGACTGTGGTTAGGTGTTTGAGTCTGGGTATGTGGATATGTGTGTATCAAGTGTGTTTTTGGGTGTGTGTTAGGGGGCGTGTTGAAGGTTTTGGCTGTTTAATTTGTTGCTTGTTCTGCGATCTTCAGATGTTTTTAATTTTCATGTGGTCCTGTGGTGCATGTTGCTGGTTAACTGTCGGTTTTATAAGGGTGTCTGGTTTTGTGTGGTTCTAGTGTTTTGCTTTTCGGGCTGTTTGTGTTGCTACGCTATTTTTACTCCTCACTTAAGTTTACAGGAACTGTTATTCCTGGTGCTCAAATTGCCAAGCATATTTGTCCTCATCATTGTTCATATGCTCTTTTGACATAGTACAGAAATCATGTACACCAGGAGTTTATTACAGCATTGACTCACACTCGGACTGGATTATTGCACTTGTAACATTTGCAAACTGGTCAAAAGTGCAAGAGTTACAAGCTTGCATAATCTCTCCCCTCTACTGGATCTAAACAAAGTAGTCTCCGTCCACCTCCTGATTCAGCTCGCCTCTCAGCCAAACAGGATGGCACAAAGAATCATTCTTATTAAAACTACTGTAACCTCTACCCTGACTGCCCAGCTGACACAAGCCCCATTCCCCAAAGAATTCTCCTGGATTTGTAAAAATATCTTGCTTGGCTATTTTTCAACTGTGGGTCTACTATTCACATAATGTCAGCTTCATAAGCATGAGGTTTGCTATAGAATTGGTCGCTCACATCAACCTGACAACTCACAGTTTAAACACAGCGAGCTGGGCAAGACATCCAGACAGCAGCATATCAGTGTGTGTATAATAAATTAATGCAATCAAACAATTCTGGTTTGGGCCCACAGAGCAGGACAGAGAGAAAGGTTCCCTCTGACCAAATCCAAGACAAGGAGTCGGTCTGTCATTCCCCCCCACAAAGTGGACTGCCTCAATCAAATTAGTGAAATATGAATGATTCAGACCAATGACTGACTATCACCCATCATAGTTGGCATTGACTATGGGCTTGTTGTCTATAGCACAACATCCGACACAGCCCTAAAAAGAATTGCAACGACTGTAAACAAAGCCTGCCAGCTTTTCTTAGGTGCACCTCACCTCACCCACACTTGTGAGCTATACTCCTTTATAAAATGGGATTGCCAAATAAACATCACTGATTGGTCCAAAAAGCAGTGCCATATATGTATTACACATAGATAAAAAAAGGAGTAGGCAAACAAATCAATGCTCAAAGTAGAATGTTGACAAATAAAATAGAATGTTGATAAAGCCCAAGTTAGCCATTTTTTTCCCTCGCATAGCGAAACACAGATATCAAACCATGGCAGGTGACAGCTTAGTAAATTTCAGCATTAGCATAGCAGAAGACGAGCTTGACAAAATATTTAAAAGCATTGAAAAAAATGAAACAGAAAGCAGCAGTAATGAAACGGTACCTAGAAACATCAGCAACACAGCTCCGACAGCTGCAGTGAGTACCGAGTCAGAGCTGTCATTTTTCAAACCAGTGGCAGGAAAAAGCAGACACCAAATAGTGAACAAAAGTGAGCTAAACAAAATCGAAGACTCCCATAATGAGCTTAACACAAAGCACTCAACAATATGGGGAGTTAAAGTTTTCGATGATTGGGCTTCATCAAGGCACATAAAATTAGATTTTAAAACGGCTTCACCCGAACTGCTGAATGAGACATTCCACAAGTTCTATGTGGAAGTCCGCAACACAGATGGAAAAGAATATGCCCTCAGCAGTTTCTGTAGCCTGAGGGCTGCTTTAAATAGACATCTAAACTGTACAGCAATCGGTAGGAAAATAAACATTATCACAGACCAAGCCTTCACATCATGCAACAACGTATTTGTTGCTGTCATGAAAAAATACAGAAGATAGCAAAAAGACTGTTCCAAGCATCATCCACCTATAACCAATATAGATCTTCACAAATTACGTACCTCTCCTGCACTGTCACCGAACACAGCCCCTGGCCTTGTTCGCAAAGTGTGGCTGGACATCCAGCTGTACATGGCAAGGCGGGGACATGAAGGACTCCATCTGTTAAAGCCCAACAGCTTTCAGTTCCACCACGATGAAGACGGCAATGAATTTGTGACCTTAAATTTCACTGAAAAAACAAAAAATCATAGCAAACCGAGAGAACAAAACAAAGAATCCTACCGCGGCTTTATTTATGCCAATCCTGGATCCCTATCTTGCCCGGTACAAAGTCTGAAGAAATATATATCAAAATTACCTGTTGATGCCAAATCCCTATACTGCCACCCTCGTAAATTGCCGCAAGAATTCCTGGACACCCAAGAAACATGGTATACTCATGAAGCTATGGGTTTGAACTTCCTTTTGACCATGATGACTCGTCTAAGCAAAGAGGCAGCGCTGTCACAAATTTACACAAACCACTCAGTTTGTGCCACAGCTGTCCATCTTTTATCTGATGCTGGCTATGAGGACCGAGAAATGATGTTGGTCACTGGCCACAGAAATGAAGCCAGTCTCAGGTCGTATTGATCCACCAATTGCTCTGATCAAAGAAAATGGAGCTGCATTTTGAGGCAGGATGAAATACCACTGCATCCAGCAAAAAAAAGTAACCGAGTACTGCTGCCCAAAAATGAAGAAAACCTAAAGCCCAATGAATCACCCGTGACGTCAAGTCATCCAGCTCCTCATTCAAGTCCGTGGCTAGAAACTGTGAAGTTGGTGAACCGAGTACTGCTGCCCAAAAATGAAGAAAACCAAAAGCTCAATGAATCACCCGTGACGTCAAGTCATCCAGCTCCTCATTCAAGTCCGTGGCTAGAAACTGTGAAGTCGGCGAACCGAGTACTCCTGCCCAAAAATGAAGAAAACCAAAAGCCCAATGAATCACCCATGACGTCAAGTCATCCAGCTCCTCATTCAAGTCCGTGGCTAGAAACTGTGAAGTCGGTGAACCGAGTACTGCTGCCCAAAAATGAAGAAAACCAAAAGCCCAATGAATCACCCGTGACGTCAAGTCATCCAGCTCCTCATTCAAGTCCGTGGCTAGAAACTGTGAAGTCGGCGAACCGAGTACTGCTGCCCAAAAACAAAGAAAACCAAAAGCCAAATGATCACACTTCTCATGCTGCAAAGTCAGCAGAATCACCCCTGACATCAAGTCATTCATCTCCTCAATCAAGTTTGTGGCAAGAAACTGCCAAATCGGGAAGTAGCCCTTGGGGTGCATATCCTTTACCTCACTCAGCCGTGCAGTCACCTATGAATTTCCCGAGCAAAGGATTCAGCTTCAGTGGTCCAGTCACTTTCAATGGCACTGTAAATTTCATAAACATGAAAGAATAAACTGTAGTTTTCGGTAACAGCCGTTTCAGTGAAAAACAAAATTTCACGTTCTCGTTCTCAGTTATGTCACGTTCATTGTTAGTTTTACTGCATTATAATGTTATTACATGATTCATTGCTTACTTAACCAACAAAACTGTCATTTTGTTTGCATTACAAAGTCTTAGTTTAAAGGGACTATTTTTCCTTACGTAGGAACACTGTTCAAATAAAGCAATATTTTAATGCAAATACAAAATTTTCTCATGGTTGTTTCAATTACAATTACATTTCTACATTTTATAAGCACAATAAGACATTCCGGGGTATGTATTGAACATATATTACCGCATGACTGGGGCTGAAGTCACTCGGCCTGTGGCCTCGTGACTTACTTTGCCCCAGCCGTGCGGTAATATATGTTCAACACATACCCCGTCATGTCTTATTGCTTACTTATGAGCTTGCTTGACCGCAAAAACAGATTTGCCTTCTGTCCAAAAAAAAACTACTCATGGCATGACCTCTGCCGGGGACCAGTCCATTCTTACACCTTCAGCCCCAACAAGGCTGACCTGGGGAACAATTAACCATCCCTTTAAGGTGCCATTCTGCCGTGCCTCACATGGCCAGTGGTCCTTTAGCTTCCATGCCCTGAACCTGCTTAAGTCCCTACCTAGTGACATACTTGCTGAAGCAGGAATAGGACCCTTTGAAAACAGGCTTTGCTCCCACCTTTCTAGTCTTATGTTATGTTCACGCACCTAGTAGGAAACCCTCTGACTGTGGCAATGCTCCAACTGTTCTTTGCACTTAAGCCTCTCACCTTACCCTTTCACCTGTGCCCTCCTACCATCATGCCTTTAGCTCCCCAAAAAGCCCCTTCACTCCCCTGCCAAGGGAATCCTTTCACCTAATTGTTACTTTCCCTACTCTCCATTACCTATGACAGTGGGAACTGACCCTGCCAGATCCTGGTTTCTTTCACCCTTACTACCGGCCTAAACCCCTGGTACTCTACCATATCCTGTGTGCAACTGTCCTATAATATTTTTTTCCTTTTACGAAGACCTTATTCTCTACTAAGGTTTCTGCCTGCATCATGTATTTCCTGAATTATGTATTTAGCCTGACCAATGTATACCCAGACATCCCTGTAGTTTCTTTCTGTATATTCTCTTTGTGAATCCTGCTTTATGTATTTGTATTTGTCCTTATTGACGTGGAACCTCTGTAAATGAGCGCATAGCTCAAAGGTTGTAATCCGAGATTTGAATAAATAAAAAAATAAATAAATAAAAAACAGTCTCACATTCATTTTTATAGATAAAAAATAAAACTAACTGATGAGAGGCGAGAGCAGAATGAGCAAGGCAAGCCAGCAAAAGCAAACGATTCTCAACACTGGGCAGTGGGCAGATGACTGAGGGAGCTGGGGAAAAGCAGAACAGTTGCAGCAGACATAATCAGTGAGACAGCAGCAAGCCCACAGTTAGCGCAGGCAGTAGCAGCAAGTGACCAGTGAGATTAAAAAAAATAAAGTGACTAGCTTGCTAGAGCGAACAAGTTGGACAAGCAGCTGCATGCTTTTTTTGGCAGCAGTGAAGCACAGTCTGTGCTTTACTTTTCTGCAGCCAGAGAGTGACGATCATTGACAGACAAGTAAGAACTGCTGTTTTTTAGAATTGGCCAATCAGGAATCTGTTCTGGAATTATGCGGAAAACCAGTAGTGTGTCTCAGTGGTGCCTGACCTGACAGGCTGGGGTCAACTTAAGTAGACGGTGGGAGGGAGCTGAGCAAGTAAGGGTGCCAGAGAATAATAGTGGGAGTCCAGGACCATAGTGATCACAGCCGCAGGCAGATAACTAATCAGAGTGGGAGGGACTTTGTGTGCACCCCCCCCCCCAGAGGTTTGCACCCAGGCTGCAGCTCCCCCCCCCCACTCCGCCCTTCCTGCAGTACTGATTTAAGCTGCTGCTCACTATTTCAAAGAAAGTACGGGACCCAGAGGAGCTGTCCTGACTGCCCCCCTCCCAAGGACAACCCTGCTCTCAAGAGTAGGTTCCAATGCTACATTAAAATTACCACCACAATAAGTAACTTATTTTTGCCAAATCTGGCATCCCCTCTGGACTGCACATCTAGACAATAGTGCTTTGTAAAGGTGTGTATTGTTTTCCAGGTAGCTGCTTTACAAATTTCTAGCAAGGGGACATCCCTTGCAGCTACCACAGATGATTAGGTGCCACGTGATGAGTGTGCCCTGAGGCCTCATGGAGGTAGTTTGCCAGCTTTGCTGTAACAGAACTAGATGCAGGAGACTATCCAGTGAGCAATAGTTCTCTTGGAGGCTGGCTGACCCTTGCCCACTTCACCATATGTGAGGAACAGCTGTGAGTGGGAAGACCTGAGATTCTTAGCGCAGTACAGGTAGTAACTAAATGTCCTCTTAACATCCAGGCTGTGGAGCCTCTGCTCTCCAGAGCTGGATTTTGCTAAATTTTGTAAAGAACACTAGGAAGGTGATGGACTGGTTCAGGTAAAACCTAGACATCACCTTAGGGGGGCATTTTCTGTTAGTCCTCAGGACTATCTTGTCTCTGTGACTCTGTGAAAGATGTTGCAATTCAGATCTGTACAGAGAGCCTGCAACCTGCACACCCTTCTGGCAGAAGTTATGGCAACCAGGAACACTGCTTTCCAAGTAACATACTGTACTTCATATCAGCAGTAGTCAAGGGCTCAAATGGGGAATCCATAAGCTTCGCTATGCACAGGTTCAAATCCCAAGGTGGGAACTGGGTCCCTAACTACAGAATGCAAGTGCTGAAGCCATTTAAAGAACCTCCTAAATTGACTGGCCCATCAGCACAGCAGTAGTGCTACCAGTCTTGACACTGGCGACCCATGTTTGGGAACAATACTGGGTCGTCAGGGGCCGGCTGGGAAGAATAGGATTAAGCATCCCAGAGGATGCTGTCTGTCTCCGAGGCGGAGAGGACAAAAAAAAGGACTGCTTTCATGCCCTAAACCAGTACCGCCACTGATGGAAGCACAGATGGCGGTCTCAGACTCATGGCATTGGGAAGGGAAGGACGCCATTAGGAACTTGGCTGCAAGGTGCATTAGCATGTTGCCAGCCTGAACTTAGGTGCTTTGCACCAGCGCCTTCTGGGGTCAGGGACTAAGGTGAACAAAACTGGCAAAAATAAATCCTCGGCATCAAGCAGTGTGACGCTGGGATCCCGGTATGCTGGGACCCAGTTATGAGTGCTGGGGAGGATCCAAGTACTCTGGGACCCAGACAAGAAATCCCCAAGCCACCAACTGAGAAAAGTAAACAGAAACAAAAAACACTCCTAAAATTGGGGTGTGAAGTAACCATTTTCTCCTTATCTACCAAGACATAATGGGATACAGCAGCCAGGTGCACCTTAAGGGTTGTAAGCCTGAATCTCAAGGACTAAAGGTGGACTAAACAGTCCCAGATTGTGGACAGATCTGCTTGTAAAGGGCTGAGCTGCTTAGAGGCACACCACAAAAAGAACCTTTTCCATTTGGAAGCATAGGTTTTCCTAGTTGCTGGCTTTCCAGAGACCCTGAGGACTTTCAGGAATTCTCAGAGAGGGAAAGTCAGAATACTCTAGCTCTCAAGAACAATGTCTTGAGCTGGCCCAGTGGCACTGGAGGTTGAGGTGCTGGATGCTACACCTTGCGCCATGCTGGCAGCCCGGGTTTGGGAATGAGCCATGGCCACAGGGGGTTGGCAGGGAAAAGAGAGGATTGAGCATCCAGAGTACTGCTGTCCTCTCTCGGGAGGGAGGGAGGGTTGTCATTCTGCCCGCTAATTGCCCTCTAGCAGGGTCTGGAGGGTGATACAGGTTGGGAGGCACACAGCTGGTGTGTCTGACATTGGAGGAGGGGTTGGGAGAAAAGTGAAAATGAGCTGGCAGACTCCATGGTGGCTCTAGCTAATATGGCGCTGAACCCCAGAATCAGATGATGGCTTTCCAGGGAGGGAGAAAGTCAACGCTCGCGCCCAGCCCTATCATGGTGGGGGGCAACCTGTAAAGGATTTCCTGGGAGACTTGGTGCAGGATGGCAGGGCCAGAAAGATGAGCTCCTTTGAGGGAGGAGCCATAGCTCTTGCCAGCCCCGATAAAATGCATATGAAAAAAAGAACCGTGCCTTGGGAGCAGTAACCTGAGGTTCAGGAAGGTGATTCTTCCCTTAGACATTGTCAACAGGTTGTGCCTCAGAGGGAGGCAGATGGACTGCTTGATGGAGAGGGCCAGGAAGAGGGAGTACCAGACCTACCTGGCCCAGTCATCAGTATCATGGTAGTAGACTGACTCCTCAGCTTCAATAACACTCTCAGCAAGAGAGGGAAGGGAGGGAAGGAACCTCAGAGTCAGGACATCCACTGGGACTGAGCCCATTGCTGGAGGTCTGCAACAAAACAGGGGAGCTGGTGATTCTCCCTGGAAGCAAACAGATCTGTCTCTGGTATGCCCCACCTCCCGAACACTGTGGCCAATACCTGCTTGTTCAGGGTCAATTCGTGATGTCGCTGGCTGATCCTGCTGAGGGAATCTGCTAAGATATTGTCTTTCCTGGCAGCTGAACTGCTGAAAGCTGCACCTTCATGTGGTCATGTCTTGTATAATGTTTTAGAGTAACTTAAGTGCACTGACAAACAGGACTGTCTTGTGAACAGGATTGTATAAATCCTGATGACTAGTATTCCTGCATAAAAATAAAGTTTTTATCTATCTATCTATCTATCTATCTATCTATCTATCTATCTATCTATCTATCTATCTATCTATCCATCCATCCATCCAGGGAGTAAGCCAGGTTACAGATCTTCACTGCTTCTGTATACAGATTTTGTTTGTTGATGTACAGTAGTACATGGTAGTGCCGTTGTCTGTCCTAACCTGGATTGACTGTCCCCTGAAGTGAGGTGCAAATGACTGTTAGCACATAAACCTGCTAGAACCTGAGTTCTAGCAGGTTTATGTGCTACGGTATTCCTGGGGGGGACTACATGCCACTTATCATCAGGTCGGATAGGTGAGCTCCCTACCAGCTTAGGAAGAAGGCATCTGTTGTTAGCACTACTGTTGGTGAACTCTGAAGGAAGGACATGCCTTCCCTGAGGTTGCCCTCTTCCTTCCAACAGTCCAGTGCTCTTAAGACTTTGTCATAGGCACTAACCTTGCGAGAGGGTCATGTATTTGGAACCACTGGGCCGTTAGGTGGTATTGGATGTCTCATTTGGAATCTAGCCCCTACCACCACTGCTGTGGAGGAGGCCATATGACCTAACAGCTGGAAAAAGTCTCTTGCTGACCTGTGCTGACCCAGGACTTTGCCAGATTGATGATATTTCCCACTCTGACTTGAGAAACGAATGCCTCCCCCCCACCACCACCACCAAAAGAGCATCCAATTCTGCTCCTATGAACTCTAGCACTTGAAACGGTTTTGTCTGGGACTTTTTTGTATTTGTGAGGAACCCCAGTTCCTCCAGGCTACTCTAAGTGAGGAGAAGAGAGACCTTGGCCTGCTGGTATCATTTTCCTGTGACCAGCCAGTCATCTAGGTAAGGGAAAACCTGTACTCCCTATCTCCTGAGGTGTGCTGCCACCATGGCTAAACACTTTGCGAACACCATGGGAGCTGAGGAAAGTCCAAAGGGAGAGCTGTAAACTGGTAATGACCAGTTCCTACTCTCCATCTTAAATACCTCATGTGACTGGGCCTAATTGGAATATGGAAGTAGGCATCTTTTAGATCCAGAGACCCTAGCCAGTCCCCTTGCTGAAGGGATGGAATCACTGCAGCCAGGGTCACCATCTTGAACTTTTCCTTTTTCAGGTGTTTGTTCAGATGTCTGAGATCCAAAATGGGTCACCACTCCCCATTTTTCTTGTGGGTGAGGAAGTACCTTGAGTAAAGGCCTTTCCCCACAGAGATGGGGGACTTTTTCTGCTGCTTTTGCCTGCAGCAACTTTTGACCTCAAACTCCAGCAGGATCTTTTCTGTTGGAGTGGGAGGTGTGAAGTTTCTATGACCCTGCAGTCTAGGGAGCTTTCTGAACTGCAGGGTCAGCCTCTGGCTCTCTATTTCCAGGACCCACTTGTCTGTGGTGATGGTCTTCCACTCCTGAAAAAGTGAGCCAGGGGCTGGCCCAGTGGTGTGGAGGGCTGAGGCACTGGATGCGTTACCTCCTGCCAGGTTGGTGACCCATGTTAGGGAGGGGATGTGAGTGGTTGGGGGGTCAGCTGAGGAGTGAAGCCCTGGCTGTTCTTCTGACTCTGGCCTCACTCCAGGCAATCTGGATTATTCTCTGGTGGGATATGGGTGGGAGGAGGAAGCTGCCTGAGTGCATGGCTGGATTGGGAGGCATGCCAAGGGATGAATTAAGCCCTCTGAGAAAGAGCCAGAGGCTATCTGCTAGCCCCCCAAGTGGTAAAAAGCTATATGGAAAAAAAATTACATAGAAACATAGACTTTTACGGCAGATAAGGATAACTTGGCCCACCCAGTCTGCCCATTTCTCTACCTACTGGATAAGCTGCAGATTCTAGTTAACCAACAGCCTACTTTCTGCAACCCCCCTATAATTGCCTTATGTCTGTCCCATGCATGTTTGAATTCCCCCACTGTTTTAGACCCCACAACCTCTCCAGGAAGGCGGTTCCATGTGTCCACCACTCTCTCTGTGAAAAAGAATTTCCTCACATTACCCCTGAGCCGTCTCCCCTCTATCTTTAAATTGTGCCCCTTGTTCTTACACATCTCTTTTTCTGAAAGATGCTACCCTCCTGGACTTTGTTGATTCCCCTGAGGTACTTAAAAGTTTCTATCATGTCTTCCCTGTCCCTCCTTTCATCAAGGGTATACATATTAAGCTCTCTCAGTCTCTCTTCATATGGTTTCTGATGCAGACCCTGCACCATTTTAGTTGCCCTCCTCTGGACTGCTTCCATCCTGTCTATGTCCTTGCGTAGATGAGGTCTCCAAAACTGCACACAGTACTCCAGATGGGGTCTCACCAACTGTCTGTACAGAGGGATAACCACTTCCCTTTTTCTATTTGTGATGCCCCTCCCTATACATCCCAGTATCCCCCTGGCTCTCCTTACTGACTTCTCACATTGCTTACCCACCTTTAGGTCATCTGATATGACTACACCCGGATCCCTTTCCATTATTGTTGTTACTAATACCTCCCCTGCTATTGTGTACTCTTCTCCTGGATTTTTATTTCCCAGGTGCATTACTTTGCACTTCTTTGCATTGAATCTAAGTTGCCATATGTCTGACCATTCATCCAACCTTGCCAAGTCCCTTCTCATCCTTTCTACCCCCCTTGTGTATCAACTCTTTTACAGATCTTTGTGTCATCTGCAAAGAAGCATACCTTTCCTTCCAGACCCTCTGCAATGTCACCTATAAAGACGTTAAAGAGGACTGGACCCAGTTCTGAGCCCTGAGGTACTCCACTAGTAACCCCCCTTTCTTCAGAATGTGTTCCATTCAATATTACCTTCTGTGTCCTGTTGTGCAGCCAGTTTGCTACCCAGGCTACCACCCTGGGACCCACTCCCAGGCTGGCTAACTTGATTATTAATCTTTTGTGTGGGACTGTGTCAAATGCCTTGCTAAAGTCTAGGTAGGCCTTACCCACAGCCCCTCCCTGGTCTATTACTTTGGTTACCCAGTCAAAGAAATTGATTAGATTCGTCTGATATGACCTTCCTGCTGTGAATCCATGCTGCTTTGGGTCCTGTGCGCCGCTGGTCTCTAGGTACTGAACAGTTCTTTCTTTCAGAAGTGATTCCATCATTTTCCCCATCACTGAGGTCAAACTTAACAGGTCTGTAGTTTCCTGCTTCTGCCTTGCTCCCACTTTTGTGAAGGGGAATCACATCTGTTCTCCTCCAATCCTCAGGTACCACCCCATCTTCCCATGATTTGTTAAAAAGTGTGGTTAGTGGTGTCACTAGGTCCTCCCTTAGCTCTTTTAGGATTCTAGGGTGAATCCCGTCAGGCCCCATTGCTTTGTCCACCTTGAGTTTTAGGAGTTCTTTCAGGAGTCTTTCTTCTGTAAATGGACTGCGTCAACCCACTACCCAGAGTGCTTCTACTGTTTGGTTTAGGTAACTCCTCCTCTTCTTCTTTTGTGAATACTGAGCAAAAGCATTCATTCAGTATCTCTGCCTTTTCACTGTCTCCCACTGCCCACCCCCCTCTCCTTTATTAATCTTCACTATCCCTTCCTTAACCTTTCTCTGCTCCCTAATGTACCTATAAAAGGTTTTATCCCCGTTCTTAACTAAGTTGGCTATCTTTTCCTCGGTTTGGGCCTTTGCTTTTCCAACTGTCTTCCCCACTTCTTTCTGCTTTAATTGATACAGCCTCCCCATTGGCAATGGGTGGGCAACTGGACCGACTCATCAGGAGTTCTGCTTGGGCTGATCTTTGAGTGCTGGGGTTGGGTCAGCACATTTAGAGCCTCTACTGCCCCTACCTCTGAAGAAGCCTCTCAGCTGATAGAAGTCATAAGGCAGGAAACCACGGGGACAATAACCCCTACCCCTACGTCTCCTTCCATGAGGGGTGCCGGCAGTCCCCACCACTCGGTATGGCATATTTGGTGGTGTGGGACAGACTTCGCCGAAGCAATCAGACCATCATGGGTCCGTGGAACCCCGGCCTTTTCCGTTTTCTCCCTCCCTCCCTCCCCTCCGATATAAGCACATTGGCTTCCAATCCTCCTAACCCATACTGCCCTCCAGCCACTGCTAGAGGGCAGTCAGCGGGCATGACAACTCGTCCCCTTCCCCAGAGAGAGGAAAGCAGTCCTCTGAATGCTCAATCTTCTCTCCCCCCTCTGCTGACTCCCAACAGCCCAGGCTCATTCCCAAACACAGGTCACTGGCATGGTGTGAGGTGTTGCGTCCAGTGCCTCATCCCTCAGCACCACCAGGCCAACTTCAAGTAAACATTCTTAAGGATATTGCAAGGGCTATGACCCTGGAAGCAGTGTCATTGGTATCCACTGCCATATGAAACTGGTACTTAGTAGTATCCAGGGCTGGTTTTGCAATGTCTGCTAAATCCTGCACCAAATCCCCAGAAGACTTTTCACTCATGGCCAGGACAGAGTTCCATAGAGCTTTCTGATTCTGGGCAGATTAAGCCATATAGGCCGCCTGCCTGAGGAGCAGGGAATCAGAAGTATAGACTTTCTTTGCTGTACTATCCAGCTTCCTGGAATCTTTGTTTGGAGACTGGGTAGAGAGGGGAACCTTTGCCTTTTCACAGGCCCCCGCACTACCCTATTATGATCAGGATGGGAATAGAGGTACTCAGCATCACATTTATTGAGCTGGTATTTCTTTTCAATCTTATTGTCAATGCCAGGGGTGGAGATGAGAGTCTGTAACAACCTATAGGTTGCCTTCTTAAGGGGTTTATGCACCAGAAGGAGCAACCTCTTAGTTGGGGTTAAGTCCATCATGTCCAAAAACTTATTCTCATCCTCCACAGTCTCCCGGGTGGAAAGGTTGAGGGTATTGACCGTCTGCCTCACAAATGTATAATGTGAGGAAAAATCATCCTGGCCCCAGGAAGGAGAACCAAACTTCTGCTCAGGAGAATCAGCAGGCTCTATCAGCTCCCCTTCCTCCTCATCATCATCATCATAATAGAATTCAGCCTCCTGATTCTCTGGAACCAGGAAGGGAACCAGAACTGGAGGGGAACTAGCATGCCCATAAGTGACCTCATGGCCTGGAAGGCCTGGAGAAACTGCTATGCCATAGCCATGCCCTCCATAGAGGGCATTCTATTTTTGTCCACTGATGGCTCCCTTCCTTCTTCAGCAGAAGAGGCAGTGACATGCTTTTTTTTTGGTTTTTTCTTAGCAGGAATTGTTTTCACAACCTGCTCTGGTTTTTTTTTTTGTGTTTACATAACTGACGGTTTCCCCGTTCAGAAACCCTGGACTCTGAGGCATCTTTAGCAGGCATTTCCTTCTGCTTGCTATGAAAGAATGGGTCCTCATCAGTGTGCATAGGTGACATAAAGGTGGACTGAGAAGCCATTAAGTCTTCCAAGTTTAGTTGGCTCTCTTCTTAAAGGTTTTAGGGCAAAACATAATGTAGAACTCACAATCTGAGAAAAGATGGTTCGGACCCAAGCACCTTAAACACAACTTGTGGCAGTCCAGATTAGCCAGGAGACTGAAGCACTTTACACAGTTTTTAAAGCCTGGAGGTCCTGTTTTCTTTTTGGGCTTGTCAGACATGCCAACCAAAAATAGGTTCCCAACAACTGAAAAGCAGAGATTGTGGTTTGTTCCTAAAAACATGAAGGCCTGAATATTCAAAGCAGTTGCACAAGGCGCAACAAGATTGCACATGCGCAACTGCAGAGATGCGCCAAAGAGTGATATTCAGTGGAAACAACTGCACAGCATAAGTCGCAGTGTGCCAATGCGCAATAGTAATGAATGCATGCGCAAGGGCAGGGGGGCGGACCCATGAATATGCAGCACAGCACGATATTCAACCGCCAAGCAATGACGCAAGTGAGGAGCAACTGCCAGTTGTGCGGAGCAGTCTTGAGCCTATAAAAACAAGGAGCAAGTAGGAGGAGAACACTTGCATCAGAGGGGAACAGGATGGAGGGTGACAGACAGGCCGTCTGAGGGAGGAAGAGGGAGACAGGGAGAGGAGGAGAAGGACCAGGAGAGAGACAGAGATAAAGGGGGAGAGAGTGAGAGAGAGAGTGTGTGTGTGAGAGTGCCACTCACGGAGGCCCACTGAGGCAGGGGGAGAGAGTGGGTGCCGAAGGGAGCCACCGGACCCAAGGGGTGCAACACAGGCACCCACAGGGGTGGGCGACAGAGTCAGCAGGCAAACCCAGCCTGGAGCAGAGTACGCGGGGGGGCCTGCCAAGTGATAGGCACTGCCCCACGGTGCCGGGGGAGCGGGTGGAGCCGGACACCCAGCGGGTGACAGGACAACAGGGGCCATGGCCAGTGCGGCATTCCAGATGGAGGCAGTAATGAGGGGGTGTGAGGAGGCGGGAGGCAGAGCAACATGGCCGTGGAAGGGCCCATTGGCAGTACACCCAGACAGGCGGTACCGGCCCCACATCGGCTTCAAGACCCATGCCAACACAGATATCGTGGGCTGGCATCACCTGAACCGTGCGACTCTGAGGCAGCTCTGTGAGCTCTGCAGTGAGGAGATGCAGGCACCCACTAGACGGAGCCACACCCTGACAATGGAGACAAAGGTAACAGCTGTCATGTGCCTGCTCACTACGGGCACCTTCCAGAGACCAACAGGGGACACCACAGGCATAACCCAGTTGGCCATGTCATGGCTCCTCACACAATTCCTCAACACCCTGCTGCCACATGCTGTGGAACACATCCACTTCCCCAGCACACAGGCGGAGCATACAGCAACCATGCAGGAGCTGAACCAGGTAGCATGTATGCCTGGCGTGCTAGGGGCCATAGACTGCACCCATGTGGGCATCCGCATGCCACCTGGTGCAGCGGGGGTAGCCTACTTCAACAGAAAGGGCTACCCCAGCATCAACTCCCAGGTGGTGTGCGATGCCAGGGGATGCATTACCAATGTCTGTGCCACACACTCTGGGGGAGCACATGACGCCTACATCTGGCACAGCTCGGCACTGTCTCACAGGTTCGAGAGTGGGGACATCCCCACTGGACATCTAGTGGGTGAGTATTGCGAGACCACGGGCATTGGGGTACAGCAAGGTGTGGAAGGGGGGCAGACAGGGTGAGGGAACTGCCATGTGCGACTGGGAGGGGAATGGGGCACAGTGACAGTCGTCACCAGGCTAACCTATTCACACTCTCTCCCACTCTCTCCACACACAGGTAACAGTGGCTACCCACTCATGCCCTGGCTGCTCACCCCCTACTGGTGCCCATCATCCACAGCCTAAAAACGACCCCCATAGCTAACACCTTCATCTGGGAAAACCAGGTGGAGGTTTTTTTGTATTTGGACAAAGTACAGAAAAATATCAACAGCTACATGATAAAGTATGGAATGCAGATAGTGCCTTACAAGAAATCTCTGTAGGGGCACATAAAAGTAGCAAAAGAAAAAAAATCTAGTTTGTCAGGAGGTTATAGGGGCCCAGATAATCATCCTAAAAGGGAAAGAGTGCAAAATGCTAAGAAGGGAGCAATAAAAAGAGATGACAAAAAAAAAAAAAAAAGATTCTAACACTGAAACTGGTGATTTAAAGGGGACATATGTAGGAGTATTTGTTGGTTCACCTATTTGTACCTATGATGTTTTTTTTCCTTAAAGCCAAGCCCCCTGTAAGCCCTTGAGGTTCAAATAGAAACCTGTTGGAAAAAGATATGGCCTCAAAAAATAAGGGCAGCAGAAATAAAAATAATACTGAAAACTTAAAGGAGATACAAGAAAAAGGAAGGACGGGGAAAAAGCCTGGGAAGAAAGTTCAACTGAAGACCCATTAAAAGAAGGGGAAAATTACATGAAAAACAGTCAGGAGGAATTACTGAAGAAAATGAGGTAGGAGTTTGGTGCCTTAAATCTGGCTGTCACAACACTTTCTAGTAAGCTATCTGAAGTAGCTGAAAAACTGGACATATTAGCAGGTAGAGCTACATAATATGAAAGTAGGGTCAGTAAAATTGAAGATACACCACCCAAAATATCTACAGTCATTGAAAAAAGCACTAAAGAGTTGGAGGAATTAAAAAATAAAGTGGAAGACCTTGAATCCAGGTCCAGGAGAGTAAATCTGAAGATTGGCAATTTACTGGAGGGAATAGAGGGTAATGACCCAAGAATGTATTATGAAGAAATGCTTATAAAAATGTTGGGGCTCCCCTTCCCAGAAAAAAAAATAGAGGTAGACAGGGCACACAGAGCCTTTGGAAACAAAAATTTACAGGGTAGGCTATGTTTCATGTATTTAAAACCTCTATGCTTTCAAGATAAAGAAAGAATACTAGCAAAAGCTAGAATGGACAAGGGTCTACATTATAACTGAATGAGATAGCAAGCTTATCAAGCTATACCACCTCCCATCTTGCCAAAAAGAAAAACTTTTGATGGGGTACAGGACAGCTTCAGAAAAAAGGGTATTCAGTTTGCTATGATCTACCCTGCTAAATTAAGAGTATACATGGATGGTAGGACCCTTTTCTTTCATTCTCCAGAGGAGGTTGAAACAGCTTTGAAAAGACATCAACACCTGCCCCCCGCCCCCCGATAGTCCAGTCCCAGGAGACTAATAATCTGTGGAAATGTTCAACTATTTGGTAGAAACATTAAGAATCAGAATAAGTTTCTGCAGACATTAAGTGAAACTAGGGGCTTTGGAGGACAGAAACATGGGAAGGGTACATAGGTGTTTAGTTTAGGAAAATAGAGGGGATTAGAAATTAGATACTGGAGGGTGGTGCCAGCATTCTCTCTCCCAACTAGTCACCTATCCATTCTGTGTTTAGCAGAGGCTTGGTAGCCTTTGGGGGGAGCATCTGTGAGCCAATAGGGTGCTCAAGAAATAGAAGAAGTTTTAGACAAGTTAATAAATATGTCTTTTGGATAATTGGGGGGATTAGAAATAGAACAGTATCAGGTAAAAAATTTAAAAAAGAGGAAAAACCTTGTATAAATTGGACTCTAATAAAGCATGGGTGACTGGGTTGCAGAACCTGGAAATTTAATAACATCTTTGGCGGGCCTCAAGTAGTAAGAACACAACCAGGTATGTTTAATATTAAGTTATGGAAAAGATAAGAATAATGACATGGAATTTAAATGGGTGCAAGGAAAGACTTAAAATAACGAAGGTTATGAAAATGGTTAAAAAAGGAAAAATAGATTGTCTCCTTTTCCAAGAAACACATTTTAATGAAAGAGAAGTATCATATTTTGGTAATCTGATGGGGCAAAGAGATTTGTGTCCAACATTTCAGACATGGCAAGAGGTACAACTATTTTTATTAGGAATCAGTTTGGACATACATTGAGAAACTCTTTGATTGATAAATTGGGGAGATATGTGATAACAGAACTTGGTCTGTGGTATAGAAATCTCACGCTGGCCTCAATTTATGGCCAAAATCAGGATGACCTTGCTTTTTTCTCTAACTTATATTTGGAATTGGTACAAGTTGGCTCTGATAGGATAATGGGGAGGGGGGGATTTTAACCTTCCTTTCTCTTTGTTAGATAGAGTTTCACCAGCTATGGAAAGAAAGAGACAGGCATAAGAAGTGGTGAAACAAATGCACCAGGATCTGAGTTTAACAGATCCATTTAGGGCATTATACCCTAGCTTGAAAAAAGTTTTGCATTATTCAAAAACATATAAAACTTTCCCAAGACTTGACTATTTTTTTATATCCTGAGATTTATGTAAAGAAATAAATGAAGTTAAGTATGAGATAAAGTCTCATACCATGCCCTGGTAATTATGGTAATAGATATAGGAAACAAGGGAAAAAAGGGGAAAAAACAGGGGGGGGGGTCAACATGGAGATTTTTTATTTATTTATTTTTTGATAACTGGGTAGGTGCGCTAGACACGAAAGTGACTATTTTCAGGCATGACCCGGGAGGTCAACAACATAGGGAGATAACAGTTACATAGAATACAGTGTCAGGAGCCATGCAATACATTTCAGGCACAACCTGGGAGGTCAACAACATAGAGAGATAACAGTTAACATAGAATACAGTGTCAGGAGCTGTGCAATACATCGCAAGCATAAGGTGAGACAAAGTTAGGGCAAATAACGAAACAAGGCATAACTGGTTTAAAATTTTACAATTGGAGGTAAGTGCCCAAGTGTGGATTATCATAGTAATAACACAAAATATGAGGTACAGAGAGAAGAAATATACTGAACGGTGGCATTATAACAACTTACTGAGAGTGAGAGGTGTTGGTTTGGAAGGGCAGGAGAGAGGTGAAGTTGGGATGGGTGTAATGGGGCTGAGGGGCAAGGTGTAATTTCACAACTGTAGAAGGTGTAACCAAGCGGCCAGGGCAGGGGTAAGTCTAGACCCATGGAGGGTTGAAGCAGGTACATTGAGCACAAGTAGTAAGGAGGAGAACGGTGCAATTTCTTAAACATGGCATGGTTAGGTGCAAGGCGGACATCTAGGGGCAGCGAGTTCCAGTAGGAGGGGCCTACATGCGAGAAACCTGATTTCCTTTTGGTAGTTCTACATCTGGGAATGCAAAGCAAGGAAAGGTCAGTAGATTGGAGACCATAAGAGATGGGCTGAGGGATTAGCAGGGAGGCTAGGTAGGTGGGCATAGTAGATCGAAGTACACTGTCCAACAGGTTCCCAAGAGAGAGGAGACGATGTGCAGTAGGAGAAGGCCAACTGAGATCTGAGTACAGCAAGCAGTGATGTTTTAGCCTGGAGGAAGCAGAGGCGTAGTGGCATATATTGTTGTAAGTAGTGTCCCACCTATGAAGATTAGCTTTAGACGTATTTGTATAGATTACGGATCCGTAAGAAAGTGATGGAAGAAGGATTCCTCTAGCAATGGCAGTCCTAGCAGTGGGGGTAAGAATATAGCTTGTTTTGTGAGGCTAAGCCCAGTTTGGCATTCACAGCCTTACAGGTGGAGGTTATATGGGCATCATAGGTGAGGGATTCATCGAGTAAGACCCCCAGATAATTAAAAGAAGTTACCATCTCCAGTGGGGAGCTGTCTGCCCAGGTGACCTGGAAAGATTTACGGTGCTGTTTTAATTTAATAGAGGAACCAAAGAGCATGGCCTTGGTCTTTGCAACATTTAGGACAAGTTTATTATCGGTGATCCAGGATTGAATATTTTGTAGGTCCAAGGAGAGCTTATGATTAATAGAGTGGACATTATCTGAGTTTGTATAAAGGACGAGGTCATCGGCATAAAGCAGTGATGAACAGGAGGATACCACTTGAGGAATGTTGTTGACAAACATTGAGAAAAGCAGGGGTCCGAGGATAGAACCCTGAGGTACACCAATATTGATGAGTGCTTTTTCTGAGGTGGCTGAATTGAATTTCACGGTCTGATACCTGTTTGATAGGTAGCTATGGAACCAAGTTACAACACTTGGCGAGAAACCCAGGGAGTGGAGATTGGTAAGCAAAAGAGGGTGGTTGACTAGATTGAAGGCTTTTGTCAAATCGATAAAAACTGCACCAGTTAGGTGACCCTGGTCCATAGTTTGAAGAATATCATTTGTCAGCTGCAGAAGAGCAGTTTGAGTACTATGACCTTTTCGGAAACCATGCTGGTTTGGGTGCAGGAGGTTATGTTTTGTGAGGTGTTCTGAGATCTGAGCTGAGATGAGCTTCTCAAGGACTTTATCTAGTGTTGACAATATTGCTATTGGTCTGTAGTTGGCTATGACTTTCTTGTCACCTTTTTTGAATACTGGCGTGATTCTAGCAAGTTTCCATACCTCAGGCACCATGCCTTCACTCAGGGACAGGTTGAATATGCAGGCCAGAGGTCCTGAGATGAAAGGTGCCGCCAGTTTGAGGAGTCTAGGCTCAAGGCGGTCTGACCCAACAGCAGCACTGTCTGATATAGAATTTAAATGTTTGAGGACATCATTTTTCGATATAGCTTTAAAGTAAAAGGTGGGCATCTGTGAGGTTACTTTTGGGTGGGGGGCTCCAGGTATTAAGTTAGTGGAGGAGAGAGTATTTGTGTAGCTCGAGAGGTCGGAGAAGTAAGAGTTGAAGGCATTGGCAATGGTGCCTGGGTCATTGCAATGGACACCTTTCAATATCATGTCGTTATTTAGTGGCCTTTTGTTAGAGCCGAGGAAAGTCTTGACATGAGACCAAAATTTCTTGGGGTCCCCTGCAGCATCCAGCAGAAGGCCTTTGCAGTACTGGCTTTTTGCAAGTCTAATTCGTGATTTGCATTTTGACCGCTGTTCTCTATAGTTGTTATAATCAGCTGGGAGGCCAGATGCTTTAAACTTTCTCCAGCATTTATCCCTGTTTTTGAGGGCAGTGAGGAGGTCTTTGTGCAGCCATCTGGTTTGTTTACTCCGAACGCGCTGAGTGACGACTGGGGTATGCTTATCCTGAAGGAGGATGAACCTGCTCAGGCATGCAGAGCAGCTTCAGTACTAGTAGAATGGAAGACAGGGGACCAGTCAGTGTGAGACACATCATATAGGAAATTACCTTGATTTAAGTTAGCATAATTTCTGAAGCATATGTAGTTTTGGTGGGACGTGAAGTTTGTGGAGATGCTCCATATGCAAAAGATGGGGGAGTGGTCACTGATATTGTCTGGCATGGTACCAGATTTTGCAATTCTATCTACACGATTCGTTAAGACCCAGTCAATAAGGGTGCTGTGTGTTAACTGATACCCTTGTGTAATTGGTAATGATTTAGTGCAGATTGTAGCTCTGTACCAGGGACTGAAGTGTGTCTTGAGATTTGCCAAGCCAGTTCAGATTTATATCGCCGAGAATGATGAGTTCATTATTCCCAGCATGTGCAGCTGTTTGAACCAGCAAATCAGCTAGGCCTTGTGTTCCACTGGTAGGCAGATTGTAGGCACATACAATGTGGAGTTTTTTATCTCCGAGTCTAAGTATAGCATGGATATATTCACATAAGGAGTTTTTATTGTCTGTTAACATAGTCATATTAAGGTTGCTTTTGTAGTAGATTACGACACCCACACCGTGTTTAGGAGGTGGTCTGTCGCACCTAAGAAGGGAGTAGTTTGGAAGCAGGCAAAAGGTATCTGGGATTGAGGGTTTTAGCCATGTCTCAGATAGGCAGAGCACATCTGGTTGGTGGTTAGCCACCCAGGCTTCTAGATCTGCTTGATTGCAGAGAAGACTCCTTATATTAAGGTGGACTATGCGAAGGCCCTTCATATCATATCTAGAGCAGATTAAGGGTGATTTGCCTGTTGCAGGGCCTGGGTTCAATTCTATGTCTCTAGACAGCATAAGGGCCAGCAATATGAGATACCTTAAGTTACGTGAAAGTAATTGGTGTACAGCTACCAGTAGGTACGCCCATCGTTTACGTGGATGCCGTAGCATGGTAGATGAGTAGTTTAGGGAGGAGGGCAGGGGTTGTGTCTGCATCATATTCGGTTAGGATTAGCATATTGGAGTAGGTAAAGTCGTTGAGATGCGCATCCCCATTTTGAATATGATCTTTGGTGTGAGGTACAATAGGGACGCTAAGTAGCATCAGAGACAGGAGTAGAGATTGGATAACTCTATGTGGTTTTTCTTGGGAATTAAGTAACAATTGCAGGATGAAATGTATTGGTATTGGATACACAATTCTGGGGAGAAATATAGAATGAATAGTGCATGGGATACAAGAGAGCATATTTAAGGGGATGGATGACTTCCCAATTAATTATAAGGAAGAATATCAACTTGACAAAGCTGGAAGGAGAATTGGCATCGGCCAAAGCAGGGTATGCATGTCATAGGACAGATCAGACGGAGATTAAATATATATTAGCTGAAGATAAAGTTGAACAAATAATTCAAGAGAAAGCAGAAAAAGGGCTAAATAAAGCTAGAGCTAAATATTATTATTACGGGGAATTACCAAGTATGGTATTACCATATCAGATCCAAAGTGAAGTGAATAGAAATAAAATTCATCGTATTATAAAAGAAGATGTGACTTCTATAGAAATAGCAGCTATATTGGCCACTTTCCAAGCTTTCTATACAAAACTATATTCCAGAATTTATGGTTGAAGAGGGGAAAATCCTGGAATATATAAACAACTTAAAATTGCATCAGATTTCTGACCAGGATTTAGTAGATTTGAATAAGGACTTCACTTTTGAGAAAGTAGAGGCTGTAATAAAAACACTACCAAATAATAAAAGTCCTGGACCGGATGGATTTACATTTGAGTCTTATAAGAATCAACTAGAAGTATGGATGCCTTGGCTGGTAAAACTGTGTAATAGTTTCAAAACAACAGGAGCAATACCAGAGTTGTTTAATGAGGCTGATATTATATTAATTTTAAAAAAGGATAAAGCAGAGGATCAATGTGGGTCATATGGACTGATCTCTCTTCTCAGTAGTGATTACAAAATTTTCACTAAGTTATTAGCAAAAGGTTAAATATGATTGTTCCGGCACTGGTTTATCAGGATCAGGTAGGTTTTTTGGGGTAGAAGACTTCAAACACAATACAAGAAAGGCATTCAATGACATAGTCGCCTTTAAAGGAATGGACACTGCATTTCGTTCTTTGGATGCCAAAAGGATCTTTGATATAGTGCAGTGGCCCTTCCTGTTGGAAGTGCTGAGGGGCTATAGTATCAGAGGGAATTTTGAGGCCTGGATAAAAATGATCTATAACACACCTAGAACTAGGGTAAAAGTGAATGGTCTTCTTTCACCTTTCTTTCAGATAGCTAGAGGGACAAGGCAGGGATGTCCTTTATCTCCTATTTTGTTTGCTTTGTTCCTCGAACCACTAGCTATCTGGTTGAGAGCCCAGGCCCCGGAATTCGGAGTAAAAAGTTTTCCAGATTCAGTCCTGACGATGCTATATGCAGATGACATATTACTAGTGTTAAAAAATCTAGAAAAAACTTAGCCCAGGGTATGTGAACTTTTAGAAGAATACAGTTCCCTTTCAGGTTATAAAGTAAATTGAGGAAACACTGAAATGCTTTATTCGTGCTCTCCAGATAGGACAGTAAACCCCACTTTAAGAAAAATGTTAAAAGATAAAATAAAATATTTTGGAATCATTTTGGCAGAAGATCCTAATAGGGTAATACAGGTAAATTATGACCATATTATAAGTAGGATTACATTTCATATAGCAAAATGGCAGTTTCTCCCCTTAGTGCTGATAGGAAGAATTAATATTTTAAAGATGAATATCTTACTACAATTATTATTTCTGTTTCAGTCTATTCCTATAAATCTCCCGAAGAGATTTTTTCACAGATCTGGATAGAGTAGAAAGAAACTTTGTATGGCAAGACAAATCCCCTAGGGTGGCATTGCATAAATTGTGCCAAAGCAAAGTACTGTAGATGGGGGACTGGCTTGCCCAAATTTCTACTTATGTTATTTAGCTGCCCAGTTAGAAGTTGTATATTATTGGTTTAATGATTCTTTGAAATATTCCCAGGCAGGTACCAGAATAGAAATAGAGAAAGCAAAGGGAATGCTCTTGGTGAAAACATTGGTGAATGGTAAAATGGAAGCTTCAATTACTACCAAAACTACAGCTGAGGTATGGGGGGGCGGCAAGAAAAATTCTAGGAGAGGGGAGAGGGGAATCTCCAAATTAACGTCCATTCATAATAATAACTGTTTTACACCATCCAAGATGGACAACACTTTCAAATTGTGATACTTCCATAAAAATATAAAGTGTAGGAAGAGAACTAATTTGATTATAATATCTTATTATTATAATGTTATTATATTCTTAATTGCTATTCTATATCTTTATATTGGCTTACTTGTTAAGTACTATAATATGAACTCTAAAACCAGGACAATGCTGCTTAAGGCTGCATACTGAAATGGAGGAATGATGCCTTGAAAAAAAAAGGATATAGCATACATGGACAACTTCAGAAAAAAATGTTTTAAGAATAGTCTGTTTAAATTGAATGGCCCCATCTTTCAAGGACTAGCAGAAGAGCTTGAAGCTGAGGCTAACAGATTATTGTACAAAAGTATCCCAGCTCCCTTTCTCTGAATGTTCAAAGTGCACTTGTAATCAGAGTTCAGTATGAAACAAAAAAGTCCCATCAAGCTGAAACAGGCTAAATGGTGACAATCTAGCACCGCAAGAAACATTCAAAATCAATGTTCAAAAGCCAAAAAGACAAATTTTAATAAATATAGTAGCAGCATGGATTTCAAATTCTTTAATGCCGATTCAACCAGAGTAATAGCACCAGAAATTAATGAATAATAATTTCTTCATAAATATAAAGTTCATTAGCAATCAGTCCTTAAACAAAACTGTAATTGGTCCTTAAATGAAATTACAACTGTCCACATTGTTTATGCCCTGTGTTTGTCCAGAATGTGGCAACTTAGTTTAATTTTAAAGTGCAAAACAGTGCAGTAAAAAGACAGGGGGTACCAAAGGACACCAACATTTTTTTTTTCAAATTGTTTAACCAGGTGAGACACATTAAGCTGAAAGCTTGTTTACAGGTGCAACCTGGGAGCACAGGGAAGTTAAGTGGCTTACTCAGGGTCACACAGTATGCAAGTGGAGGCTGTGGAATTCAAACCCAGGTCTCCAGAATTGCAGCTCAGAGCCTTCCACCACTGCACTATACTGCCTCCCAGTTTTGTGGGACAAGGGGCTCCAAAAAAGGTTTTAGTTCCAATTTAAAGGGCAACCCCAATCTAGTTCACTGTGTTATTTTGCAGAGCTGTAAACAATTCAAATTCCAGCTTATCCACTCATTCCACTTTACTCACAGATAAAGGCCACACTGACCTTCAGGGTAATAAGCTCATATGCATAAAAGGCTCTTCTACTTAAAGTATATTGTAAAAAAAGCCTCACAGAGCCCCCTATATACTGAAAAATAAGCTGTATAGCCAGAGATCTTGAGTTTTCAGAGCAAATCATTTAATCCAAATAAACAAAGTTGGTTACTTATCACTTCCAATCAGGTAGCGCAGAGTCCCTTTAGTAGAAAGTCAATTCAGTCCCACAAAACACAAACTCTGAATAAGCAGCTGGTAAATCTGCTGAAATATCCACTGGGTTACCAAAGAACAATTGCATAAAGTGCGTGAAGTGCATACAAGTGCATACATCCCGGCTAATAGCATAAAAAAGATAAATTTACTAAACAGAATGCTGAGAGCAAGGGCTGACCAGCTGAACACAGCTAACACAGAAATGGTGACATTTCAGGAAAACATGTTTCATTTAAGGACCAATTACAGTTTCGTTTAAGGATTCAACCAGGGTAATTGCACCAGAAATTAATGAATAATAATTTCTTCATAAATATAAAGTTCATTAGCAATCGGTCCTTAAACGAAATTACAACCATCCATATTGTTTATTCCCCGTGTTTGTCCAGAATGTGACAACTTACTTCATTTTTAAAGTGCAAAACAGTGCAGTAAAAAGACAGGGTACCAAAGGACACCGACAATTCTGTGGGGCAAGGGGGCTCCATAAAAGCTTTTAGTTCCAATTTAAAGGGCAACCCCAATCTAGTTCACTGTATTATTTTGCAGAGCTGTAAAAAATTCAAATTCCAGCTTATCCACTCATTCCGCTTTACTCACAGATAAAGGCCACACTGACCTTCAGGGTAATAAGCTCCTATGCATAAAAGGCTCTTCTACTTAAAGTATATTGTAAAAAAGCCTCACAGAGCACCCTAAATACTGCAAAATAAGCTGTATAGCCAGAGATCTTGAGTTTTCAGAGCAAATCATTTAATCCAAATAAACAAAGTTGGTTACTTATCACTTCCAATCAGGTAGCGCAGAGTCCCTTTAGTAGAAAGTCAATTCAGTCCAACAAAACACAAACTCAGAATTAGCAGCTGGTAAATCCACTGAAATATCCACTGGGTTACCAAGGAACAATTGCATAAAGTTTGTGAAGCACATAAAAGTGCATAAATCCCAGCTAATAGCATAAAAAAGATAAATTCACCTAACAGAACACCGAGAGCAATGGCCGACCGGCTGAAACATGGCTAACACAGAAATGGTGACGTTTTGGGAAAACATGTTTTATTTAAGGACCAATTACAGTTTAGTTTAAGGACCGATTGCTAATGAACTTTATATTTATGAAGAAATTATTATTCATTAATGTCTGGTGCAATTACAGTACATCGGTTGAATCGCCATTAAAGAATTTGAAATCCTTGCTGCTACTATATTTATTAAAATTTGCCTTTTTGGCTTTTGAACATTGGTTATTAATGTTTCTTGAGGTGCTAGAGTGTCACCATTTAGCCTGTTTCAGGTTGATGGGATTTTTCTTGTTTCAATAGCAAATAACTGTCATGGAAACTTGACATAATTTATGGTCTTGTTTTGATGTACCAGCGAGATCCAGGTGCTCCTGAAGTTAAAACAGACTGAAATAGAATGGCTTTAAGAAATTAAGACTTTTATTTATAGAAAATATACAAAACTTTAATACATTTCAGAATCATCAAATCAATTCAAATCAATTTTTATTTATATGGTGCCTTTCAATTGCCAAGGCACCTGACAAACAATAAAACAACTACAGTTTACAATTACATATATTTTAAATATTATAAAAATACAGGCAAACAGCAAACAGTATTCAGATTAATCCCCAAATGCTTTAGTCCATAAAAAGGTTTTAAGGGCCTGTTTAAATTCCTCCACGGTTGTGTACTCACGTAACTGACGGGGTAGAGAATTCCAAAGGGTAGGGGCTGCATGAACAAATGCTCAGGCCCCGGATGATTTTAAACAAAAACTTGGCATCTCTAGCAACCCCTTATCAGTCAAGCAGAGTGATTGCCCAGGGCAGCAAGGGACCAGAAGCTCTTTCAGGTAGTCTGGACCCTGTCCGTGTAGGGCTTTATAAATCAGAAGTCCAATGAATCATACAGGTTATTGGGAATACATGAACCTGCCCAGTGATTAAGTTTCAAACCTATCAGCAAAGTGTAGTGTGAGCTATTTACACAGTTCTGTAGCAACAAAGCTGTTAAGGCTAAAAATTACAGAGTGGTGTCTAAAGTAAGTTGACTTTACCACCTTTTCAATGGAATGAGTCTTGAGTGTTTATCTGACAAGCAACATCTAGTCACGTGGTTTGTAGGCCTTCTTAATGAACTCCAAAGCAACACAAGGTCATGGATCATTAACCACAAACAAAAGAAATCACTGTCTTAAAGAAGTTTGCTAAGATTATAAAGTTTCTAATGACAGCAGGTATGCCAAACTAATGTCATTTTGAACAGGAAAAAATGTACTTCTGGAATCTGTAAATACCTTTAGATATCTATAAAGGAAAACATTTTATAATATTTTTTCTACATTATAGATATTATATTAGAATTGACACCATCATGTTTAGTCTCAAATTAATCCTCTCTTTTAGCTGCATCTGACAATGTAGGTTTTACATTTGTAACAAGGCACATAGATGCAAGAAAGAAAAATTGTTTTATATCAAAAATAGTTTTTGAAGATGAGGTCTTATTGAGGAAAAAATGGTTTAGGAGGGGCTAACAGTAACACCGTCAAAGAGTACTCAGACCAGTCATAATTTGATGGTGATGTCACCCAGCAAGAGAGACATAAATGCTGGCAAAGCTGGCCCAGAACTGCATAGTCCTTTGGTGTGTGTGAGGACCTGTGTTGGCTGCCCTGACAATTTTGGATGAGCTTGGGACTTGTACTAGGCCAAACGCCTGAAGCTACGCCTGCTTGGAACCAGCATTTGGGTTGAGCCACTGCCGCCACCAGAGGGTATTAGGCACAAGCTTGAAAGCCTGCTCAACACTGCAACAATATCCAACTGTTAAAACTGCCTGTTACAGGAAGGACTCTCTTCCCAATATTGGATGAAGCAAGGCCTATGTTTTATATACTGAGAATCTGGACTTAAGTAATGTTTTGGAATTTCTGTTAAAATCCTGAACAAGAGACTGACTTTGGAATTTACCAGCCAGAAAGCCTTCAGTGCTGTTAAATAGCAGTGAGTCGGAAGTTGGAGGTTGAAGAGCAGAAATAAACTGAAACAGGAAAGAGTCACAGTGTCCAGTTACCAAAACAACATTCCTGTCCACAGGGAAATATCTCCCTACAAACTGTTGTGCTGCTGAACTGCTAAAATCTTGCTGTCTGATTTTTCCCATGAAATCCTGAAGTAACTTTGGATGATTTGTGATGTCAAGCAAGAAGGATCCAGCCTGCATTGCTTCACTGATGTCAGAAGACGCTACAGTTCCAGGTTCAAGGGGAAAACACAGAAGACTAAAGCCAAACAAACCATTAAGGACTTTCATTACCCCAAATCAGAAGTTATTACCAAGATTTTGAAAGTCAAAAAAAAAAGGCAGAGGAAGACCACAACTACAGATAACTAAAACTTAAGTATTCCTTTAATTATTCCACTTTTAGTACCTTTATTTGGCTGTCTGGGGTGGTAACTTAGTGCATTGTAGCTCCAAAACCTTGGGTATATAGTTAAGCTAGAATTTAGATGTAAAGAAGTACCTTCCTTTCATGCTATAAAGTTTAAAACAATTATTATACAAAGATATAACCTGAGACACTAGTGTAATGAGTTGCAAGTTCTCACAGCAAAAAGGTCATGCTATTTATAAGTATGCTGAAGAAATAGTATAAACAATGTCATTTATTATGCTGAATATTGCTTATTCATTTACGTGCTTCTTTACTGAAATTTGGTTTATTTGTTTTATTTGGTTTACTTTATCTTTTAAAACTTGTGGTTTTGTTTACATTAGAGTTTATGTTTATGTTATTATTATTATACATGATATTTATGCTAATTATGAATATTTAGGACCTGTACATATGTGAATAAAATATATGTTTATCTGTTATGTATTCCAAAGTGTGGCAACGGGGTTTTTCACCATCATTTTTGAATCTGGAGAGCAAAGGATAATATATGTGAATTTTTATTGTTTTTGGTAATTTATGAAATAATTTTTGGGTAAGGCCCGAGGTGAATCCAAGTGTATCATTGTAAAAAGTGATATTATAAGCCTTTGTTCTGACAAAGATCTATTGGAGACTTTTATGTGGGGGAAACTTTTATGTCTTTTCCTCAATTTCAGGAAAAGTACAATATACTGAATAACCAGCTTTGGCAATTCAACCAGGTGAAGCATTTTTTGTACAAAAAGAACTTTAACTCTTTTTCCCTTTAAAATAAACCTTTGGAAAACATGTTTGAGTAGTAGAACTCAAACATATTATTTCAAAACTATATCACAGTTTTTTACAAAAGGTTACTAATCAGATGGTTTCAACTAGAAAAGCATGGGAGAGGGATCTTAATATATTTTGATTTCAGAGATAGACTGGGCAGAATATAGAAGTGTGGAGAACACCCACATCTGTAACAATAGGTTATTGCATATTCACTTTAATATTGTACACAAAACATACCTTACACCCACTAGACTACATAGGATAGACAGTTCTATCTCTGAGACTTGTCAAAAATGTAAGAAGGTGAGAGGTTCATTATCTCATATGTTGGTGAAATGTGAAAAGCTTACACCACTTTGAACCTATATTTGGTCCATAATAGGGAGACCAATGGGGGTGACATTCCCTTTCGATTCTGGAAGTGCAATTTGTTGTTACAGTATTAATCCAATGGATCCTCAGGGAAAGTGGAAAATCTCTGGAACATAGGTTCTCTAGTAGCCAGTAAAATCATACTCCAGCATTGGAAAGATGTTGAGGCTCCTTCAAAGGATGAATGGCGGGAGAAAATGCTGGAGTGTGCCAGACTGGACAGAGCAATATGTGTTCTAGAGGATGTACTAGAGATACATAGCTCAATTTGATCTCCCTTTATACAAAATTTGGCTATTTTGACTAATTTGGCTAATTAGACAATAGGTTAGATTTGGCCCCTAGAAGATATGTCGGTGATGATGCAATAAGCCTTCATGATGTCATAAAAGACTGAAGCACCCACACTCTGAGTCATATCATCAATAAAAAAAAATAAGTGCTGGAAACAGTGGGACCTGTAATACAAAATACGGACGTTTATGAAACAGCACTGAACTGACTTTATGTTACATATTTGCTATGATATTTATTGCCTCTATGTACTAGATAATGTTTTATATGTATCTGGGTTTTGTAACTGATGTTTTCTGTGACTTATGAAAGATAATAAAAATGTATAAGTTCAAAAAAGCTTTTGATTTGGTCCCACATGACAAACTTATTTCAAAACTACTTGCTATTGGACTAAATGGATATATAGTCAGATGGATAAAAAACTGGTTGTCAGACAGAAAGCAAAGGGTAAGAATCAATTCAGTTCTTTCAAATGAGGGAAGCGTTACCAGCGGAATCCCACAGGGATCAGTATTGGGTGCAGTATTATCTGGTTTATTTGTGAGTGATATGGGCAAGGGTCTTGATAATGTCATCTCCAAGTTTGCTGATGATACCAAAATAGGTGGGGAAGTCTCATCATTCCTGAGTCACCAGTTACTATGTAAAAATCTCCAGGCCATTGAACAGTGGTGGTGGGGGTGAATAATAATATGAGATTTAATGAAGTTAAATGTTTGGTAATACATTTTGGGAAAAATAATCCCAATTACCAACACACTCTTAATAATAAGGTTCTTAAGAGTAGTAAATGCGAAAAAGATTTGGGTGTATGAACTGATTCGAACCTGTCCTCAGCCATTCATGTTAGTAAAACTGCTCGGAAGTGTAAACAAATTATTCACTCCATTAAGAGAGCTTTTATCTTCAGGAATGAAGTATGCATTATGAAATTGTACAAGACCTGTGTATTACCCCACTTAGATTATGGAACTCCAATTTGGAGCCCCTATTGCAAAAAAGACATCTACCTAATAGAAAAAGTACAGAGAAAATTGACAAAATCTGTCCTGGGATAAAAAAAACCTTTAATTATAATAATAAATTGGAGATACTTAACCTATTCTCACTTGAGTTGAGAAGAACCAGGGGTGATTTGCTACTTATGTACAAAATTATGAGAAATCCCCTACTGATAAAACAATGTGGTGTACACAAATTACTTAAAAAGTTTATTCTCAGATCGCATTGTAAACAAATCATAATACCAAGGTTATATACAGTTAGACATAAAAATTTCTATAACATATGCACTGCTAGGTAATGGAACAGTTTTCCTGGAAACATAGTAGAGGCACTTACGACAGATACCTTTAAAAAAGATAAGATGAACATCTACTGGGTACTAGATTAAAGTAATAACCCCACTATGAGTGGGAGACAATTGAATGGGCATTTTGCCTACTTTGTCTGAAAACACCAAGTTAAACCAAGTTAAAAAAGAGTAGGAGCGTCCAATACCATATCGCAGAAGGCATCAGGGATCATTTCATCCAATTTTGCTGCAAAGCCTAGTGAGTCCCTTTTCAAAACCTCTTAAGCAACAGGCAGGGCCAAAAGATATGAACATACGAACATACATACGAAATTTGCCAGCAGATAAAGGCCTAGAGGTCTATCAAGTCTGCTCGAATGTGCAGCTAGCATCCCTTATTCTGCAGCTGCCCCTCCCTTCCACCCTGCCCCTTCATTAACCCTCCCTCTTGTCCTGTCCCATCCTCGTTTGAAGCAGTCCACTGTTCTACTGCATACCACTTCAGCAGGTAACGCATTCCACCCAGCCACCACCCTCTCTGTAAAAGTGTCTCCTCATCTCCCTCCTGAACCTTCCTCGCTCCAGTCTCCATATCATGGCCTCAGGCCCTCCCTCCCCTTTACTTGAGCAGCCCCTCTGTACCCATCTTGTTTATTCCTTTCATGTATTTAAAGGTTTCAGTCATGTCACCCTGTCTCTCCTCTCCTCCAGTGAGTACATGTTCAACTCCTTCAACTCCACTCGTGCTGATAAGTCCCCAGCCCTTGATCATCTTTGTCACTCTCGCTGCCCCCTCCAGTAACCTAATGTCCTCTTCAGATCACAGGACGCCAG
The DNA here is from genome assembly GCA_016271365.2 of Neoceratodus forsteri. NCBI lineage: Eukaryota > Metazoa > Chordata > Ceratodontiformes > Ceratodontidae > Neoceratodus > Neoceratodus forsteri. Next base: position 1,218,953,261 of record CM057455.1, read on the forward strand.
TACTGCATGCAGTACTCCAGGTGTGGTCTAACTAATGACCTATACAGTGGCAGAATTACCTCCTCCCTCCTCGAGGATATACCCCTTGCAAACAACCCAGCATTTTGTTGGCCTTGCAGCTGCCTTCCTACATTGTGCTGAGTTGTTCATTGACCCTGTAATGAGCACACCCAGATCCTTCTCCTCCTCTGTCTGGGCTAGCTGCACTCCCCTAGCTGGTAACCCCTCCTTGGGTTCTTCATCCCAAAATGCAGCACCTTGCACTTTTGGCATTAAAGCCCAGTTGCTAGGTGTCTGACCAGGTTTCAAGCTTTGCCAGATCATCCTGCAACCCTGCCATCCCCTAGGTCATCCACCACGGCGCTACCTTGTATCATCAGCAAACAGACTGATCTTACTCTTGATGTCCCACGATATGTCTGCAATGAATATCCCAAACAACACTGGTCCCAACACGGCCCTGTGGAAACACCGTCACACTGCCTTAGGTGAGAGCCCCCACCCACCACCACCCTCTGTTGCCTTCCTGCAGCCAGTTTTCTACCCATCTCACCAGCTTTGCACCCGCCCCTGTGCCTACTAACTTCCTTCCCAGCCTTCCATGTGGCACTGAGCTCGAACGCCCACTGAAGTCCAGATACAGGACATCCACTGCATGGCCCTGTCAAGTTGCCTAGTTACCCAGTCATAGAACTCGACCAGGTTGGTTTGGCAGGATCTGCCACGTATGAAGCCATGCTGTCTGCTGTTCTGTAGTCCTTTGGCCTCTAGAGGGCCACCAGCCTCCTCTCAGGATAGTCTCCATTAGCTTACCCACGATGGATGTGAGGCTCACTGGTCTGTAGTTTCCCGGTTCATCCTTGGGCTACTCTTGTGGAGGAGCATCCACGCCGACCATCCTCCAGTCCTGAGTACACACCCCGAATGTAGTGAGGCATTAAATAGGTCTGCCAAAGGTCCTGCAAGGACCTCTGCCAGCTCCTTCAGTACCCTGGGTGGTGCATCTGGGCCTGGTGCCTGTCCACCTCAGTGCCTTCAAACCCTCTCGAACTCTGCTTCATGATTTCCATCTGTCACCACTTCCCACCCTGATTCTGCCATTTCTCCCACCTTGGGTGTCACCCCTCCTCTTCTCTTTAGTAAATACTGAGCAGAAGTACTCATTTAGTGCTTCCGCCTTATCACACCTGCTTCCACCAAACCCCTCCTTCCTAATCCCTTACTATGTGGTCCTTACAGCCCTTTTCTCCTGATGTACTTAAGTCCTTCTCCCCTCTTAATGCCTTGTGCTAGCCTGAGGTCCCAGATGCTTGGCTCCCTTACTGCCCTTGTCACCTCCTCTCGATTCTGTCAAGTACTCCTCCCTGTCCTCTCCCTCCCTGTTTTCTTGTACTTCCTAAAGGCAGCTCTTTCCTCCTTACCTTTCCATGACCTCCTTGCTCAACCAGATCGGTTTCTCTAGCCCTAGCCTTCTTGTTCTGGGCTTTGCAGCAGGTTTTAGTTGCCTCCACTATCCCCAGCTTTATGAGCTCCCACCTTTGGTTAGTGTTCATACTAGATTGAATTCTGGCCAGGTACCCTTTTACCACTTCCCCCATCCTCCCAAAGTTGGCCCTCCTGAAGTCCAGCACTCTTGTGCTAGATTTCACTCCTTCCTTGCCCATATCCAATATGAGCCATACTGAGTGGTGGTCACTCCCTGACAGCGGTTCCTCCACTGTAAGTTCTCTTACAAAGTCCCCATTTGCCAGCACAAGGTTAAGGGTATTCCCTAACCTGGTTGGTTCACTGACCATTTGCAGCAGGAAGCTGTCCTGGAAGGCATCCAGCAGTACCTGCTCCCTTCTGTTCCTAGTTGTTGGGGTGCTCCAGTCCACTCCTGGCATGTTGAAGTCCCCCACAATCACCACACTACACTTCTCTCAGGTCCTCCTGATCTGTCCCACTGGTTCCCTGTCTAACTCCTCCGTCTGAGATGGTGGCCTGTATACCACTCCCATTCTAAGAATCCTATTCTTGGAATCCTGGATTTACATCCAAAGTGACTCTGTACTACCCTCCTCCCCTTCCTTCCTTACACACTTCAGTCCTTCCTTTACATATAGTGCCACTCCCCCTCCTTTCCCAATCACCCTGTCCCTACGAAATAACCTGTACCCTGGTACAGACAGGTCCCAGTCATTGTATTGGGTGGTCCATGCTTCGTGATGGCTGCAATGTCCACCTCTCCTCTGCCATGAGAACCTGTAACTCTGCAGTTTTCCTCCCAAGGCTCCTAGCATTAAGGGTAACCACCTTCCACCCTCCCCCCCCATCCTGCCCTCCTTTCCTAGCATCACCAACAGTACTTGCCATTTGTCCTTTGTCACTGTTATGGGGGGTAAGCTCATATGGTTTCCCAACCTGTGGTCTCTGTATATCTCTTCCCCAACTGCCACCCCCCACTCCTAGTTTAAATTCCCAACTTCCTCTATGTACTCCTCCATCCTCTGTTTCAACACTTTCTTTCCCTCCTCACTCAAGTGTAGTCTGTCCTTGGCATACAGACTACTGTCCTCCCAGGTCCCTCCCCACTCCCCCAGCAGCAAAGATGTGGTAGTGCCCCCCCATACACACGCACACACATTGCATCCTACAAGCTTCAGTAAATAATTTTCCAAAATGTTTTATGATTGATGAATGTCCGAAAAACCACAACAAAACTTTCCAGTGGAATTCTTTCCAAGTAGGGGATGCCGTAACTCTCCACCTTTTCTCTAATGTTTGTTCTCATTGCTATACAGGTATGGCCATGGCCATCCCATACTCCTTCTCCAGTCACAACTGAATGTGTCTGACTGTCTGGATGTGGACCTTCCTTATGATACTGTACAGCTCCGCAACACTACCTCATCTTCACACCCAATGTTACTACTAATAAAAGTATTTTTCTAACCCTGTTTGTGGTCTAGTTACTCAATCTAAGTTGTCCTGGTCTGACAAGAAATGTCTGAACTATAAATACTGAAATGAATCATTGATTCTCAACCGATGTTTGTTTTAACGTTCCAAAGGGCAGATACTTTGTCTTATTAGTGCATTGTGCAAACCTAGTTAACCTTATATTTCCCAACAACTGTAACCTTAGTCTAAACACATGAAGATTAAATTCTCATAGCACCTGATCAATGTCAAACATCCCAGTGCATTTGGGTGTGTTTATTTATTTAGTTAGTTTTTGTTGAGCAGAAAAAGAGGGCTAGAGAATACTGCCTATTTTTGGTCTCATCCTGGGGAAGAACTACAGATGCAAACCAACTGAAATTGCACCAGTATAAGCTGTTGGTGGTACTTTAGCAAATGGCCAGGACACTGGGGAAATTCTGCATTTACTTGGTTTCTGATACCATAAAAATTCCCCTACTCTTTGGTAGAGATGCTGCTGTCTCTCTGTGCAAGATGACGGACCTGAAGAGGTTGAGCTGCTGATGCTACAGGCAAAGGAGGACTGGCCCCTCGGCTCTCTGCCTCCTGTATGAGGACTGAACATAGATTTTTGCAATTCCCTCCTGTGTCTGAACCTGGTACTGAGCTGCCTTCTGTACCAGAACGTTTGTTGCCTCTGAATGACATGGAACCTGATGTACTACAACTTATGCTGCTAATCAACAGCTGCAAGATGCACTTCACCATAAACGCACCTACCTGTTCTCCCTCGTGGCTGAAGACAAAGCTAAATATTTGAGGCAAGAACAAGTGATTAGGCAAGTTTATTTGCTTAAAACACTATCAAGTGGCATGCCATGCCAAGTGTTCATTTTTTAAATCAGTGGCAATTGAGGGTCAGAAAAAATACAGTATGTGCTATCAGAGAAGAGAGCTCTGTCACAATTCGAAACTAAGTGGGCAGGTGGCACAGTCTGAACAACAGCACATGCTGGGAGAATAGTGAAATGCTATTTGTTGGGATTTCTGATGATGGGCATTTGACTGATGGGATTTAAGCCTTGTCGGTAATATGGTGTTGGACTTTTGTCGGGATTTCATACAGATCCCATTTAAGGGAGAAGGAACATTTGTTTGCACTTCAAGGGAAGCCTTCTTTGCTGTTGTGAGGCTCAGCTGCTGCTGGGAAGCTCCCTGGTTCTGCATCATGTGATACAACCATCCTGGCTGGGTTTCTTTCCCCCTCTGCCTCTTCACCCAAAGACTGTCACCAGGCTATTTCTCTGATTCACCAGCAGCCTTCCATAATTGAAATACCGATTCCCCCCACCATCCCCCCGATGATGTGGCTGCTACAGCTGTGCATTACCCAGCACCCTCCTCTCCGCCAGCCCAACGGAGTTCACTTCTGACTCCTGAACTGGGATGGGATTCCCCACATCCACGACTTCTATTGGATGCACCTAATGTTGCCCATGCTGATCCTAAGCCTGCACATACTCAGGATGCTGACATTTCTCCTGAATCTAATTTGCCTTCTTCTGAGTTGCTGACCTTCCATGGAAGTGAGCCATACCCGCCTGCTAACTGGTCCCCAGTTCATGCCTTATCTGAAACAGGCTGGACAAGGGACTCCATAGGACAGTGACATTCTCATCCCCCCCCACTCCTCCTTCAAATGTTACACTGCTGGCCGATGACCTTATGTTGACTACAGTACCAGGTATGCCTTTTTGTGTTCCCCTGCTATGACTACCTCTGTCCTGCCTATGTCACCATTGCCTGCCTCTAGGAATACAGTAGCCCCAGGGGAGCTAACCCCCCGACTCCACTGCTCTACACACTCTTTCAAACCCAGGGTCTGTTTTGCCGGTTGCTAGTCCTGCTGAGCTTTTCTCTGAAGCCTCTATTGTCCCAGCTGCCCCTATCATCACATGTTCTCCTGCCAGTTCTGGCTGACTCCACAGACTCTGAAGGAGGATTCACCACCCTGACTGAGGGCTCCCTGACTGATCTTGCTTCACTTCCTCCTCCTGCTCAGCTGCCACAGAACCTGATCTCCCAGCCTCCTCTTCCCACTTTGTCTTGGGCGGACAGTGTGGAGCAAGCTCACCACACAGTTACGTCTACTCCTCTGCATGACAGCCCACCTGCTTCAGCCTGCTCCTCAGTGCAGGCCTGGACAGAATTCCGAAAGACTGATGTCTTCCCCAATGCCTCCGCTCCAGCTCAACGTTGACATGCTGTCCAGTTATTGTACACCAGGGGTTTGGACCCCCCCACAGATAGGGTGTATGTGGCTAGGCCATTATTAAAGATTCTCTGCACTTCACCCCACACAAACTCTATGCTCTGCTTCATACACCTTTGGATGTTTTTTTAATCTTAATTTTTGTAATGGAACTTACTTGGATAGGTTCTGGGCTTCTTATAAGATGCTACAGGATGCACCACTGTGGTTACCTTTTAAAGCCATTCCTTTGATGAAGTCAGGACTAGGATTGTCATCATCATGCTGAAAAATGAGGGGGTGAATGTTCAAGATGTCTGCTATTGGTTGGCACAACATTGTGATGTTGCTCTGAAACCCAGATCCTATTCTGGACACAGAACTGTTCTAGATGGGGCATTGACGCTTTTGGGTGAAGCTTCAACACTCAGCTTCTGGACTGCAACACCTCCCAAGTGTCTTTTTTTGGGCAGGGATTGGGGCAATGTTTTTACATGGGTTACCCCAAGACTTGTTTTAGGTGCAGCTCTGATGGCCAGCTTAGCATCACTTGTGACAAGCTTTGATGTATGCTTTGTTTCCAGTTGGGTCATCTGTGCGCTCAATGCACTAACCCTCTTTGTTGTAATTTATGTAGGATTCTGGACATTATTTCTGGACCTGCAAATGAGCTTCACGCACAGTGAAGAGATTAATCCCCAAGATAGACATTTGGATATAGCTTACAAGGTGGTAGTCTGTGACCACAGTGACTGAGATTGAGCACCTAGAAAGACGGTGAGCCAATCTTGGTGACTGTGATCATGGTTACCTAGGGAGGAGGGTAACCAGATACTGCGGTCAGCGAAAACTGTGACAGGAACTCACGCGTATACACTTGCGCCCGCCCCCGGGAGGGGGGAGATGCGGGGAGGGATAGCATGTGGGAAGGGTTGTGGCAAGCAGCTGCCAAGCTGGATCTCTTGTGTCATGGGGAGGGTGGTCGGCTGGAAGGTGTGGGGTACCGGGTTCTGGTCTGGTGTGGTGTGGGCTTTTTGTTTTGCTGCCTGGCGGCATGTATTTCATCAAGTCCCCCCCCCGACATGCACCCCCTCTGGAGTTGAGAATCCATAAGTAGGGGGGTGCAGTGGGCACAACCCCACGCATTAAACATGAGACCTGTAGGTCTTGGGTGCTGTTTTTCTGTGCATTGCCAACATTATTTTTTGGTGATGTACACAGGCTATAATAGTGATCTCTGTTGCTCGATTGCTATTATGACATGGAACCTTACAAGGCCTCACAGCAGAAATGACATAAGGAATTGGTGGCATCCTTGGCCCATCAGAAAGATCCCTCTCCCCTATCTGTACTGGTTTCCATTCCCCACTTGCCAGGCCCCACCCCTTCAATTGCTGACCTGGCTGTCTCCTCAGTCTCTGTCTCACCTTGCCCACTGGATGCCCCAATGAAGGTCTTGTCTCCTCCTCCAGAGGCCATGGCTATGGATACCTTTGTTAAAGTCACCCCTGGGGATTTTGAAATGCTCACCCCCTTCCCACCGACATGACTTTGGTTTGCCACAGGAAAATGTTGCACACCCATAAGTCAGGGACTCTTCCTCCTAAGCTTGTCTCTATACCTATCCCAGTGCCTTTGGACAATAAGTATGATGTTTTGTTTAATGACGCTGTGGACTCTGACACCAGACAGGTCTTGAACACCTCTTCACACATCTCAACAAGGCTCCAACCTTTGTCCGATATAGAAGGAGATGTCCCACCCCCTCCCACCAAAGCACCAGATGAAATTGAAAATGGTTACTTGTAGTTTTTCAGAACGTATCCAAGACAGTTCTACTTGAACACTGTCCTCACTTTTGATCCCACCTTATGGCTTCCATAATGCACCTAGCTTCCCTTAATGTTAATAGCATTAAAAATGTAACCAGGCATACTATGCTTTTTTTCTTCTTGTAGGATTTGCTGTTTGATGTCTTTTTTCTAAGGGAAACACGCTTCACATCCTCAACAGCCATGTCACAGGCACAGAAGCAATGGTGCTGGGGCCTCTCCTTCTGGTCATTTGGACAAGATCTCTGTGTTGGTGTGGGTATTCTGTTTAAAGGCACCTCTTTTAGGTGTCTGAATTGATGGATATTGATCCTGGAAGGGCTCTCATCCTCAATTGCCCAGTACCATGGGTCTTCCTTCCAATTTATAAATATTTATGCCCCTCAGACTAAAAAAGCTCAGGTTGACCTCCTGAAGCTGATACACCCTTACTTATACATGTACAAACATGTGGTTTTTGGGGGCAACTTTAATTGCAGCCTTTCATGCTCTGATAGGGGAGCCCAAACATCCAAATTAATTTGTGACGTGACTTATCTCTTTTGATTGTTGAAGGATACTTCCTTGGTTGATGCGTATAGATCAGTCCATGCCGTGAGTGGCTTTACGTACCATAATAACTCACTGACTACTAGGATTGACTTCTTGTTTGTTTCTTCCCACCTCCATGCCCAGACTATCCAACTTGTTCCAACTGAACCCTTCTTGGAGGAACTTTTGCTGAATTACCTACTCTAAATACTGATAAGGGATTTTGGCAACTTAATAACTCCCCACTGGAGGAACCAACTGTACATGACAAGGCTACTGACCTTTTTGCTAGACAGTCCCTGGCATGTTTGATGATCTAGGGGACTGGTGGGTTGAGACAAACACTGCTCTCGCAGGTTTATTTAAGAAATACTCCCAGACTAGGACAAAGACTGCCTGTTTTGAATACTTGACTCTCCGCTTCCAACTATCCAGAGCCCTCACTCTTATGCACTCTGATGCAGGGGATTATTCCCCTTTGTAGCAAAGCTTAAGGAACTGATGAGGAGCTTACAGTGTGGTAGAAATCATTCCCTGATATTTGAACATAAATGAAGTACACAGAGGTTGCAGGGGTTTTGGGATCCTTTTGCTAGTTGCAAGGCCTGGGTTTACCATAGAAACATTACTGCACTGACATGCCCTATAGGGAAGCCATGCTCAGATGGGAGGCATATTTCATCTCTGATCCATGAGCATCTCTCTTGGATGTTTGGGACATCGGTAGACCCCTTACCCACATCCTCATTTTTGAGCTCAGTTCATGTGCCGGCCATTCCTCCACACTGGGCTCAGACCCTGACCTGTACAATCACTCCTGCTGAGATCACTAAGGCTATTGCATGACTTAAAAATAATGTTGCCCAGGACCAGATGTCCTTACGGCTGATTTTTTTTAAATCCCATAGTTACACACTGGTCGACATTTTGGTGGTGGTGTTTAACTGGATGTTACAGATGAAAAAAAATACTTATCATAGTAATATTGTTTCTTCCATACAGTCAGCTCAGAATCTCTGACTTCCCCTGGATCTCTGATGTAATATGGAATATATGCAAATCATGGAACTTAGAATGATAGATTCAAACTGCTGCCTCTAGGTGGACTGTGTTCCATCTAACTACCAGATTCATGTTTGCAAATGAAAAAAACACTGGACTATCTGAATTAAATCATTGTAACTTAACACCCATAACAATAATACACTTCCATTAGTAAAAGAGGATGGGTTCCAAACAGGGGAAGAAAAACATGAAAAAGGAGAGTTAGATGCCCTAGTCATACTTATATGCATCAAAACATTAAGTTAAGCCAATGATTAATGGAAACATTAAGAACCCCCATAAAAGTATTGCTGAACCAAGTCAGATTATGTAAGGGGAGGTAGGGAGGGAGGTCTAATCCTACTGGGAAATCCCTCGGAAGAAACAATATTACTATGATAAGTAGTTTTTTCTTCAAACCCCATGAATCTCCCAGTAGTATCAAACATATGCAGACTACCAAGCAATGCCTTGGGAGGTGGGTACAGAACCTATTTAGTTAAAAGGTTCTGCAGTACTGCAGTGCCATACCTAGCATCACTCCTGGACTGAACATCAAACAATCAATCTTTATTTTACCAGGTGAAACACCATTGAGAAAAATACATTTGCAAGATGGACCTGGGTATGTATACCTGACATAACAGGGAAATCATAATAAAATACAGGGAGTAATACAATCAGTAATTAAATGTGTCCAGCAGCACAAAATGCATATAGTACAATTTGCAGCTAAGAAACAATAATTATATACATAGGTTTATTATGTACACATTAGTACAGGGAAACTTGAGAGAGGAGAGCAGAGCAATCAGCAGAGACATAATAGTGGGGAGAACCCAAGCAATAGAAGAAGAAAAGGTCAGTGCTGAAAACAGTTACAGGTCTCAATGAAGAATCGTGCCAGAAGGGATTTAAATGTGGCCAGCTTTACAGGTAATGCTATTTTTAGCATCTTGTGTATGCTGTTCCAGAGAACAGGCAGAGCATGGCTTATGGAGGCTTCACCAAGGCAAGTTCTGACCCTAGGGACAACTACGGTGATATGCGAGAGGCTCCTGAGGGGGGAGTTCCTTGGGGCACAGGCAGGCAGACAGTCCAGAATATATTGAGGCAGACTATGTTTTCTTGCTTGATATGTTCAGGTGACTGCATTTTTCTGATGTCTAAGATTAAGGGATAGCCACCCAAGTTCTGAGTATAAGGAACAGTGATGGGCAGAGAATGGGGCACCAGTAATAAATCTCAATGCATGGTGGTAAAGAATGTTGAGCTTAGCCAAAGCAGTACTAGGGTCTTGGCCATATATGAAATCCACATAATCAAGGAGAGGAAGGAAGGTGGATTGGACCAGACAGATTTTAGCTTCATGAGCGAGTAGGTGCCTGATGCAGAAGTACAGACCTAGCCTTTGCATCATTTTTTTCACAAGTTCCTCAGTATGAACAGTAAAGAACAACTTATGGTCGACCCAGGACCCTAAGTACTTAAATTTAGTTATGTACTCCAACTTTTCCCCAAGTAGGGTAGTAGTTTGGGTCCAAGACTTTAACAGGGTAGTTTCGCAGGAGGTGAGAGGAGCATTGCCTTGGTCTTTTTTGTGTTTAGCAAGAGCTTTAAATGAAGGAGATTTTGTTGCAGATGGTTGAAGTCTAATTGTAAGTCACTACAAGCAAGCTCTGGGGTGGGCCTGTCCAAGTAAAGAACCGTATCATCTACAAAGAGATTAATGTCGGCAGACTTTAAACCAAGGTTAATATTGTTGATGTACTGTAGATTGCAAATAGTTAATTGCCTAGGATTGACCCTTGGGACACTCTTCTCATAAGAGGTTTTAGCAGAGAGAGGTCCCCATCAGCTTTAATCTGCTGTTGACGGTTGGTTAGGTAGTCAGAGAACCAGTTCAGTGCTTGGGCATCTAAACCAATGTTGTGCAAGGAAAGCAGGAGCAGGCCATGAACCACAGTATCAAAGGCTTTGCTCAGGTAAAGAAAAAGGGCACAGGCATGATTTTTGTCATCCAGCACTTTTAACCAGTGATTAGAGACCTTGGCATGGGCTGAGACAATACTATGATGTGGCCTGAAACCAGACTGCCCCCGGTTCAGGAGATTGAAAGTTTCCAGATGCTGTCTAAGTTGAGAGTTGATGATTTTCTCAAGTATTTTGGAGAGAAATGGCAGGAGCGATATAGGTTAGTAATTGTTTAAGTCACACAGATCACTAGATTTGAAGCAAAGAACAACATGAGCTGTTTTCCAGACTGGCAGGAGAAGGCTTGCGAGAGGGACAAATTGAAAAGGTGTGTCATGGATGGGGACAACACATGATAGCCTATTTTTAGATAATAGGGGTCAATATGGTCAGCGCCCGCACTCTTACTGGTATCTAGGTGCAGAAGAAGATCCTCCACTTCTTTTATAGTGACCGTGCAGAAGGAAAAGGGAGTGTCATTGGTAGCGGCAGCAAGTGAGCTATCGGGCAAATCCTGGGCTGCAAGATTCCTGTGTAGGCTATTAGCAGGGGAGGAGTCAAATGGTAGCCCAGCGGTACTGAAATGGTTATTGAGGAGGTCTAGGATGGTTTGTTTATTGGTGGCGAAGGAGTCACCTTTGGAGATTTTTGCAGGGAGGGAGCTAAGGGGGTAGTGTCCTTCCACTTCCTTTAATGTTCTTCAAAAGTTTTCAGGATGGTTAGAGGAAGAAGCGAATTCATCTCTGAAATATCTAGCTTTCTCAGCAGGAGTAAATTTGACACATTGGTTCCTTATAGTTTTAAAGGCAGACCAATCTGCTGGGAGCTTAGTTTTCCAAACTTTTTTCCATAGTGCATCCTTATAGTTCAGCATGGTTTTCAAGTTAGTGGTAAACCAAGGGTAGGATTTCTTCCTGATGCAGACTTTAATCAGCGGAACATGTCGATCTAAGACCCCAAGAATTATACCCTGGAAGAGCTCATGTGCCTCAGCCACAGAGGTGGCCAAGCAGCAGTCTTGCCAATATGAGTTTTGGAGGTCAAAAAGGAAGGCAATAGGGTTGAAGTTCCAGAGACTTCTTATATAGGTTATGTATATCTGGAAGTGAATGTTTGCTTAGGGGTGGCCCTTACACAGTCTATGGGACAGTGATCCCTCATTTCATTGAGGAATATGCATGAGTGAGTGATGAGGTGGAGTTTGTTTACTAAGATCAGATCTAGTAGGGTGCTATTTGCTGGATTTTTATTGTTAGGATGGGTAGCTTCAGTGATGATTTATGCCAGACCGAGGGTGTTGCAGAGATCTTTTTTTTAATGGGGAAGAACTTGGTGAGAACCAGTCAAGATTAAAGTCACCCAGGATGAAAACGTCCAATGGTAGTTTATCCATGATGTATGTCAGATGCTGAATCACCTTGAACCCTGCTGAAGGGGGCCTGTAGCAGTCGATAATAGTGAGGAAAGCTGTAGGAGGAAATAGCACCTTTAGTGTCAGACATTCAAATTCCTTTGGTACAGAGGTGGAATAAACTACAGAGGCAGAAAATTTGTCGCAAATATAGATCGTGATTCCTCCCCCTCTAGTCTACCCGTCAGCTCTAAGACATTGTACGATGCAATATTAATTTCATGGTTTGGGGTGGATAGCCTAAGCCACGTCTCGAAGACCACTAGCACGTCAGGGGAGGTGTGACAGATCCACATCTGTAAGGAGTCAAGCTTCCTTAGTAGACTACATGCATTTAAATGGAGTAGCCTCAGTCCCTTTAGAGTAGCCATATCAGAAGGTGCAGAGATGGGAGAGATGGGCCCTGGGTTCAATTCCAGGTTACCAGAGCAAAGAAGTAGTTGGAGTAGAATTTTCTTCAGGGCAGTTTGAGGAGCCTGGCTCTATCCCTTTTATGAAAGTAAGGGGTAGGAGTGTTGTTATTGGATGCTGAATGCCAGTTAATAGGACTCAGGAATGCATAAAGTAGTACCCTGGCTGATAGGCGAAATTGTAGCTTAATGTGGAATAGAAACAAAGGACATGCATTGTACCTATGTCCAGGGGAAGGTGAACCTAACAGAGGGAGAGGGTGTAATGTAAAGTCTATAACCGAAGGAAAGGCTAGTTTGAAGGGGGATGCACAATTTTTATCGTGGTCAACAATTTTTAGCTCTGTATAGGGGTCCAGGGTATTGAAGCACAAACCAAGCAAACAGCAGAAGTAAAGCATAGTAGTTTTCATTTTGGCTTAGGGCACTCACTGGTGTGCAGAGGCAAAAATACTCTTGTCTTTCCCAAAAATGGACATGAATGATAAGTTTCCTCAAAGACTTCAGGCTAAGTAGATTGGCCAATAGAGAGAAGGCATAGCCAGTGGAGGGGGGAGAAAAGCCTATTTAAAGAGTGCTGGGGCAGAAGAAAATTCAAGTCCGCACTGACAGAGCCCTGATGAATGAAAAAAAAACACAATTTTAGCCTGAGGGAAGCTGGCTTGAGGTGCTGGCCAATCTGAGCTACAGTCGTAAAAGCATCCATCAATAGCACCCCAGGAGAAAAAGGAAAGGCCAATCAGCATTCTTCAGAAGTCCCAGGTCTTACTAGGGAGTGTACCTGCAGTGGAGAGCTTGCTGTCAGGCAGGGGAGGTGGTGCGGTCAGCTGCCTTCTCAGCCATGGCCGCCGAGGTCTATGAAGCACCCGATCAGGGGCATAGACTGCACCTGCAGGAACAGAAGGAAGTTCAGAATTAAAAGGTGCAATAACAAAAGGACTAAATCGGGGGGGGAGGGGTGGCGTGGAGATTAAGGAGGGACAAGAATCGGGGGGGAGAACAGGATTGAAGAGTTGAAGAGGTGAAAGAAATAGCTATGGCAATTATCCAGAAACGAGAGCTGGGCAGAAGGGGGTTAGAAGCTGAAAGGCTGGGGAGCGCCGGCCCATTGGCGCAGCAGTGGGATTTCCACTTGCAACACCGGTGACCTGGGTTCAGGAACGGACCCGGATCGTCGGAGGGCCGGCTGGGGGGAGAAGGATGGAGCGTCCTAGGACTGGTTTCCTTCTCCGGGGGGAGGGAAGGGGAAGCGATCGGCGCACTGAGGACTCCTGGCGGAGGCCGGGGGATCTCAGGCAACCGACGTGTACAGCTCTGGGAGGCGGGGCGGACGCTGGCGTCATTGTACGTCCCCGCCTCCGTAAGGAAAAATGGAGAAAATTGAGGTAAGGACGACCATGTACATGAAGCCCTCCCCGGAGGACCTCGATGCACCACCATTGCTGCAGATCCCCGACCAGACATTGGTTCCGTGGTCACCGGTGAAGGTGGCCATGGCCCCGCCCTCTGGGGGGCAAGCCAGGGGTGACTGAGGGATCTCGGCAGCCATAGACGATGGTGGAGGTCTCCAGGGGGCTGTGACTAGGGCCGATTAAAGACGGGATCCTGCCAGGGAAAAAGAGAAAATTTAAAAAAAAATTAAAAAAAAAAAATTAAAGGCTGGGGAGCAGAAGCCAAAAGCAAGTGGTAGACAGAGAAAGAGCAGAAAATGGAAAAAGGAAAATCACAATTCAAAGCACATAAACCGCAACTACACTATCCAACTAACCCTTTTAAATCACAGTGCCATAAAAATGTCTAACTCCCACTACATGAAACAATCAGTTCCCACAGTTAAAAGTCACATATTGTACAGATCCCCCAATGTAAAAAGGACAAGTGTGGTAGAAAGCACACAGACCCCAGCAGTTCCCCGGAGAAAATTAAAAATCCAAACTGACAGAGCCCTGGTGAGCGAAAAAACAATAACTCTAGCCTGAGGGAAGCTGGCTTGAGGTGCTGGCCAGTTGGAGCTAGAACCATAAAAGCATTCACCAATAGCGCTCCAGGAGAAAAAGGAAAGCCCAATCAGCGTTCTTCAGGAGTCCTGGGTCAAACCAGGGAGCGTACCTGCAGTGGAGAGCTTGCCATCGGGCAGAGGAGGTGGCGCCGTCAGCTGCGTTCTCAGCCATGGCCAATGAGTACCAGGAAGAGCCTGATCAAGGGCGTAGACGGTGCCTGCAGTGTGGAGCCTGCTGTTGGGCGGGGGAGGCAGCGCACTCGGCTGCCTTCTTAACCACAGCCGTTGAGGTTGAGGAAGCACCCGATCAGTGGTGTAGACAGTGCCTGCAGTGGAGAACTTGCTGTTGGGCAGGGGAGGTGGGACGGTTGGTTGCCTTCTCAGCCACAGCCTCCAAGATCCAGGAAGCACCCAATCGGGGTGTAGACAGCGCCTGCAGTGGAGAGCTTGCCGTCGGGCAGGTGAGGTGGCATGGTCAGGTGCCTTCTCAGTCACGGCCACCAAGGTCCAGGAAGCACCTGATCAGGGGTGTAGACAGTGTATCCAGGCAACAGTGCATTGCGAAGGTGTGGACTGTACTGCAGGTACCATTTTACAGATTTTCAGCAAGGTAATGTTCCTTGCAGCTGCCACTGAGGCAGCAGTTCCACGAATGTAATGTGCCTTGAGGTCCTGTGGTGGTTGTTTCTCAGCCTTACTGTAGCAGAATTGGATGTAGGATACTGTCCAATGTGCAGTTAACGTCGTTGAGGCAAGTATGCCCTTTCCCAGTTCACCATAGGTAATGAACAGTTGTGACTGGGAATCCCTAAGGTCCTCAGTGCGAGTGATGTAATAGCTGAGAGTCCTTTTTACGTCCAAGCTATGAAGCTCCAATTCACCTAAACTCAACTTGGCTGTGAAAAATACAGGAATGGTGTTGGACTGGTTCAAGTGAAGCTCAGATACCACCTTTGGAAAGAATTTCCTGTTAGTTCTAAGGACCACCTTTTCCTTATGGAAGATAATGTAATTAGGACCAGTGCAAAGATCTTAGAGCTCACACACTCCTCTTGCTGAAGTATTTGCCACCAGGAAAAGTTTTCCATGTGACATATTTCAGGTCAGCCATAGCCATTGGCTCAACGGGAGGTTCCATGTGTTTGGCTATGCAAAATTCAGATCCCAAGATTGGACTGTTTCCTAACAGGAGAGAATATATGTGCCCATCCTTTTAAAAATTTTCTAAAAATAGGGTCTGAAGCTATTATTCTCTGAGCACCTGCAGACAAATATGTAGATACTGCTGCTAAGTGAATTCTAAGGGTTGCAGGCCTGAGGCCTAGAGCCTGCAAGTGCACCAGACAATCAAGCAGTGTAGACAAAGCTTGCTTTTAAGGGGATTGATTTTCTTAGGCATGCACCAGATGGAAAATTCTTTCCATTTTGAAGCATAAGTCTTACTTGTGGAAGGTCTCCTAGAAACTTCCAGTACTTTAAGTACCTCTTTTGACGGGTTAAATTCAGAAAATTCTAACTCCTCAAGAACCAGACCTTCAGGTGAAGACTCTCGAGATTTGGAAAAACTATCTGAACCTGAACAGCTGTTAGGAGATTGTATGTCTGGGGCAGATGAATTAGTTGCTTGGTAGACAGGGTGAGCAACAGAGGGTACCGTGGCTGCCTGGCCCAGTCTGGGGCAACCAGTATCATGGTTGCAGATTGACTCCTCAGCTTGAGAAGGACTCTCAACACCAGTGGAAATAAAGCAAAAGCATAAAGGAATTTCTCCTTCCAGTCCAGAGCTAACACCTCCATGGGCACTGTGCCCAAGGAGGAGAACCTGAAGCAATAGAGAAGAACCTAGTGATTTTATTTTGAGGCAAACAGATCTATTTCTGTGATGCCCCAATGTCCGAAAACTGTGTCCAACACTTGCCTGTTCAAGGCCCATTCATGATGATCCTGGCTGATTCTGCTGAGTGAATCTGCCAGTGTATTGTCCTTCTCTGGAAGAAGAAGAATAGTGGAGATGCACCTCCAGGGAATGTCCTAAGAACCAAATGTTCACGGGCCTCTGTGCACAGCCTTGAGGATCTTGTACCCCCCTACTTGTTGATATACCACATGATAGTTGAGTTGTCTGTCCTGACCTGGACTGCCTGACCCCTCAACTGAGGGCAAAGGCCTTTAGGGCAAGGAGGACTACTCTCAACTCTAAAAAGATTGATGTGCAGCTTGAATTCCAGGAGCTTTTTTACCTCTCTGCATGTGCTGAAGGCCAGAAAACCCTGCAGCCCTGGAGTTTTGAAAACTGTTTGAACTATAGACAGAGACCCTGACTCACCACCTCCAGAACCCAGCTGTCTGTGGTAATTTTTTCCCAATACTGGAAGTAGTGAGCCAGCCTACCCCCTACTGGAAGAGGGGTGGCATCCTGTTTTGTGCAGTCAGGGGTTCTGTTCAGACTGAGGTCTAGGAACTGGAGCCAGACTCGCTCATACAGAAGACCTCCTGCCCCTGCCCCTCTGGTAACCTGACCTGTGTTTACTCTACAGGCATATAGTATGGGGCATAAGTGACCTGGGGTAGTACCCCTGTGATGCTTGGCCAGCTGGATATGATTACTGTATGATATTTGTAATGTAAAATATGGTATGTGATTGTTTCACATAAGACAGCCTGTGCTTCCATGGGTGTCCCCACAGGTTTCAGTGAAGCTACAGGATATGTAAACTGACCAGAGGATGTGTAAAATTGACCAGTAAAGAGGAAACCTAGAGTTTCCTGTCTGTTCTTAATTAAGGCTCTGGCCATCTGCCAGAGGATAATCCTAATAAACTTTTATGATTTCCTCGAGGAACCTATTGATAACAGCAATGTATTAAAACATTTTAAAACCCTTTGATCTCCCTGGGAAAACAGGAACCAGCCACCAGTTCAAAGGAAAGGCTTGATTAAAGACTGTCATAATTTAGGAAATGTCTTCTTTCTTCTGAAGTCACCTTATTTAAAATACCTCCTGATAGGAAATCATTTTTTGTAATTTTATATTTTAAATGGAGGAGCTAGATGACTCACAGAAGGGGTGTGGAGACACAGAGTTTAAACTGATACTTGTGTCTGAAATGTTGTTATATCACCTTGGGACTCTAGAAAGACACAGCTCTCTGATCTAACTTTTAAAACACACTTACAGAGGTAATACATTAGATAGCAAAATCTAACTGTATTTTGGTAGGAGTTTTGTTTTGTAATCTTCCCTTGTTCTTTTATGCAACTGTGGGCTCTTTGATATATTGTTCTGTGTTTACATTTTTCATATTTTTATCATCTTTTAGTAAAGAATCTTTTTTCAAGATACTGCCTGGGTGTGTCTTTCAAGTTCTTTTTGCATGTGATGTATATGTGGTTAAGTCTGACAACTGTTCAAGGGCTTGATGGTGTTACTGAGCTTGAGTAAAAAGATAAGAATATACCTAAGCTCTCTTGTAGAGTTAAAAGGGTTCATTTTGGAAGCCTGGCTGGGTGCCCCTGGTGAAAGATTGTACCGCAATCCCCCGAAGAGGGTATGTATCTGAGCCTGTTCATTGGGTATGCTAGCATAAGGTTCACAGTTTAGACCCCCACGGAACTTGAGACTAAAGGTGATTTGGGCCCAGAAGCAGACAGGAGGGTTACCCCGTCCGTTACCTATTCACATTATTGCGCTCTGAAGTTGGCACTGTGGGAGCAGTGGGCCTGATCTGCTGAGTGCGTTTGTGACACCCCTTACCCCTACCTCCCCTTCCTGTGGATCTAAAAGAGGTGGAGGCTCTATCTCAAGTGGAATTACTCCTGTAGGTGGTCTTCTACTCTTCCACATTTTTCATGTATGCCTCAGTTTTGTCACCAAAATGGGAATTGTTTTCACAAATAAAATCAATAGCCTTTAACCAAGTGTCGGGGTAAGATTGGTTGCTCTGAGCAAGGCAAACCTTCTTAGTGACACTGAAGGTCAGTAATCTGGATGCAGTATCACTTGCATCAACAGCCATGTGAAATTGGTACTTTGTACTGTGTATTGATACCTCTGTACTGTGAGATCTGTCCATCTGTCTCCCTTACATTAAGTATCTGAACCTCTCCCTCTGGCCTTCCATCACTATGCCTCACCTTTGGAACCTACTATTGTTTATCTGGGGCCTACCTCCCCTCCTCCGTCCTCCAAGCGTCCTCTTCCCAGAATATCCATTCGCTCCTATCACCACCCCCCATACACCTTGTGGTACCTCCAGGCTCACTGAATGGGAATGTCTCGCCACCCCCCTCAAGTAGTCCCATCCACTGTCTCCACCCGCCCTTCACCCTCTTCCTTCTTTATGCATTTCACCCTCTCCATTTCTACCCCCTGTTCTGCCACAATACCCTTCCCCTTCAGAAGTCCCACACCCCCAAAATACAAATTTGCTAAAGCAGCCTTTCTGCGACATGCCCTCCTCCTCCTCCTCCTATCAGGAAACATTCACCCTAATCCTGGGTTGACTCTCCCATACTCCCCAGCTAGCAACAGGACACACGGGCTCCGGCTTGCTGCAATTAACATATGTAGCCTGCAAACAAAGTTCACCTTACTCCAAGGGTGACTAGTCCAGCATTTCCCAGACGTACTGGCCCTATCCAAGACATGGCTCTCCCATGACATCCTAGACTCGGCCATGAGCCTACCTGGCTACTCCCTTTTCCATGCTAATGGAATGGGTAGACAAGGCAGTGGCTGATCCCTCTACATTAGGAACACAATCCAGTCATTGCCAGTCCACCTCCCCCCCCCCCGAGCATGGCGGCCAAACAGTCACAGCTAAGATACTCCTTGGCAACCCTGGCAAAACACTATATGTCATGGCTGTCTACATCCCATCACAAAATCAGAGACTTGCCTTCCCCTCACTCATGTCCTGTATCTCTCAACTCCCCTCCAACAGCAAAATTATTGCCATGGGGGACTTTAATGACAGTTGGTTGTCCCCATCCTCACTCGACCTCACTCAGGTTATACAATATCTTACTAAACCAAACGATTAATCAGGCACCTCCTTGTTGCTGGACCTTATCCTCACCAATCGCCCCAACAACATCACTAATGTCTCAGTACTCCCTGATGCCCTTAGCGACCATTGCCCAGTAACCTGCATATGGTCCAATAAAACTTCCACTGCTCCTCCTACTGTCTCCTACCGTAGACACCTAAAATGGCTGTGCTTCACCAATTCAAAACCTTCCTAACTCTGACTAGTCCCCCATGTATAGCACCTAATGAATTGATACCACCTTCTCTCACTTTATAAATATCTTTAATGCCGCTTGTGACATCTTTGACTCTTTCTCGAAGCAAATCACTAAAAACCATAACACCTCTTGGATATCACAACAGTTGCTTGACCAAATGAAACACTGTGATAATCTCTGGCATAAGGCCTTAGACTCACAACTCCCACTAGATAGACATCGATATTGTGAGACCAGAAACAAATGTACCTCGGCCATTCGTCATGCCAAGGCAACCCATTATCAACAGGCACTCTCCTCCACCTGGGACTCAGGAAGACATTTCTGGAAAAACATAAGGGAACTTAATGGGAAATCCACCACCCTCCACCTGCCCAGCTCTCGGTTAATGGTAATCTAACACAGGACAGTCCATTGCAGTCATCCTAAACACCACATCCTCAGATCTCAGTGGTGTCCAAACCCCAACTTCTTCTTTTTTTTTTTTTTATCATTGAATAGTTTTTCCTCCTCCGAGCAGAGCCACCCCAAGCGACCCCCAGCCGCCAGCACCTGCACCCCAGACCAGGTCTGGCATGCAAAATTATACACCCTATCCAAACAGGTCAGCCAGTGACAGGACCCCCCCCAGGGACCTGCGGCACGGACACCCGGTGGCTACACCTCTCATGTCCGGGGGTGCAGGGCACGGCCATCAGCCACTGTGGTCATCCCGCCATTTTTCCTCTAGATTTTTGCCCAAGGAGCCAGACATGCAGTGGCATCAATGCACCTACATGCTGTCGCCTGCCGCACTCCACCCCTTTGTCATGTCTGCAACTGTAGTGCACCCAGCTTCCACCAGGTGCCACTACAGTGCAGTGCAGATCCCTCACCCACCCCAGAGGAAGGAGAGCAGTCATGGGACACTCGATCTTTCCTCTCCCCTGCCAGCTTCTGGTGGCCTGAATCCATTCCCAAACCCAGGTCGCTGGCATGGCGTGAGATGTGGAGTCCAGTGCCTCAACCCTCAGTGCCACCAGGCCGGCCTACCCCCCCACCTTCTTCACCCCACTAGACCCCATCCCCAGTTGCAGCCCACCTTCCAACATTCCTCACTTTCACTTCTGAACCACCTCAATGCGGGAGGCTAGGAGATACCTCACCAAAGCCCTTGCCAAGTCCCACTTTAAGCAGTGACTCCACTGACCTGAAGCTCCTCTGACTAGCCCTCGAGGAGGTCCTACAACCCCTTACCAAACTTTTGACCCTGTCCCTCAGCTTAGGGAAATTCCCTGCCCTCTGGAAATGAGCTATCATCACTCCTATTTTCAAAAGTGGCGACTGCCTGTCCCCCAACAACTAACGTCCCATCTCCCTTCTACCTCCCCTCTCCAAGACCCTCAAAAAAATAGTGGCTAATCAGCTGCTGGACCATCTGTCTAAATATAACTTACTGTGCCCCAAACAGCATGGTTTCCACCAGGGCCAAAGCACCACCACTGCCCTCCTAGAATACTCCTACATCCATGGTGCCCTCGAACATGGTCACCTAGTGGGGTCGGTGTACATCGCCCTCACAAAGGCGTTCAATACCATTAATTATGCTATGCTGATATTATTTTTGTACAGTAAATTAGCTTTTTGCTAAATTGGGTTATCCTGTTTATGATATCAGAAATAAACTTTTTACTACCACTACTACTACTACTACTACTACTACTATGCTTCTGGCCTCCCTGCCCTCCCTGGGGCTCTGAGACAAAACAATAACTTGGTTCAAAGGTTACCTCTCTGACAGATCTCAGCAGGTGAAAATTAACTCCGCTGTATCAACCAGCCTTCAGGTCCGCTCAAGAGTACCCCAAGGCTCCATCTTGGAACCCCTCATTTTCAGCCTCTTCCTAAACTCCCTCCCCAGCTCATATCCTGGAAAAATTCTGCTCTATGTGGATGACGCAGTAATTTTCTGGAGTCACCCCAGCCATGATTCTCTCCAGCATGCCCTGCAGGTTTTTTTTTTTTACTGAAGCTGAGACATGGTTCAGTTCCCATCGCTTCGTTCTAAACTATAAGAAAACAAAATCAATGATCTTTGCCCACTGTCAGAGTCCTCATAGTAACTTCCCGCTGACCATCACCAATTCACTAGGATCCCCACTTGAGCTGGTTGATTCATTCAAATATCTAGGTGTCACCCTTGACACATCTCTTACCTACCATGCACATATCCAATAACTGTCCTTTGCTATCATCTCCAGACTTGGGCTTCTGTACCGCCACAAACACTGCCTTCCTCCAGTGCCTATCTGCTTGGCCATTATCGCTTCAGTCCTCTCCCTAGTAGATAACGGCATTGTCATCTATGGCACTGCTGACCCCACAGCATTGCGACGCATTAAAGTCACCCTAAACAAAGCATGCAGACTGGTCATGGATTGTGACAGATGGACACACTCCTCTGATCTCTACAAATCTGCTGAATGGTTGCCATTTGACACCCATCTTAGGTACCATACCTGCCTCCTGACCAAGAAAATCCACCTTGGTCAAGCCTCACCTGGTCTGCATAGCCTCATCCAACCTGTCCTGTTGGTCAGAACCTCCTGTAGCTCTACTGGAACCCCCTACTAGTGCCCCACTGCCAAACTTCCCTTGGACAAAGAGCCTTTCACAGAGCCCCCGCTGGCTCAACAGCCCCCCCGCCTCCCTGAAGTCAAGGATTGGTCCCTTCAAGACCGGTCTCAAAGCTCATCTACTAAAATAAACAGCCTGTGAGTGTCCCTAACCCTCTCTTCCACTTGCTCCCCCCTCTTGGCGGGGCTCTGTAGTATAAATCTACCTCATAAATGTTACGATATATATGGAAAACAAAATGTGTACTCATGCACTACCTAAATATTACGCATATGATGGATGACGCTGGGTCCTCCTCTCCCAAAGACTTGTTTCAGTATCCCCCGTCTGTGTGTTTGTGTGCATTATTTTTCTTCCATGATCACTGTACATATAATATTGTATCATTTTTTGTATGCATAACTTCCATTACTTGTTTTCTCTCTTGTTTCTATTACCTGAACACTGTACTTCTTAATACTATATGTATGTCTTTATTGTTGCTTGACGTGGAGCATTTATAAAGGAGTCTATGACTCAAAGGGTTGCAATTCCAAATGTTAATAAATAAATAAATAAACGTTGTGGCATCTAAAGTCATCCTGGCAATCTCTGCCATATCGTGTGCCACATCACCTGGAATACTATCAGCTAGAGCCAGCATAGAGTTCCATAGGGCCTTCTGGTATTGTGCAGCACATGCCATGTAGGCTGCCTGTCTGAGGAGAAGGAAAGAAGCCAAGTAGTCCTTCTTCCACATAATACCAATTTTTCTGGAGTCTTTATCCGGAGGATGGGATGCCAGGGGTACTTTAGCCATGTCACAGGCAGCAGCCTGTATCACACCCTCATGATCTGGATGGGTATATAAATAATCAGCAGAAGTCCTATCCAGCTGATACTTTTCTCCACCTTCTTGTCCACTCCAGGGACAGAGGAAGGTGTTTGCAGAATTATTAAGGTGGCCTTTTTAAGGGAGTTGTGAAGAGGAAGGACCACCTTTTTGTGTGGACTAACCCCATCATATCCAAAAAATTCTGCCTCCTCCTCCTCATCATCCATAGATTCCTGTAAGGGGAGGCCCAAAGTGTCAGCCATCTATCTGACAAATGAGACATGGGATGAAAAATCATCATGCCAGGGAGAGGGGTACCAAACTCCTGATGTGGGGATACCTCTGGCTCATTGGGTTCCCTTAAATCCGGATCCTCCTCTTTCTCCTCAATATACACTCCTTGTCCCTGGTCCATGGGAACCGGTGGTGGGAGTTGAACTGGTGAACCCAGTATGGAACCTGCAGTCTGTAAAGCCTGAATGACTTGCAGGGCTTTGACAATTTCCTCTGCAGAGGGTATTTTATCTTTCTCTGCTGGAAGCTCCCTTGCTTTTTCAGCAGAAGGCACATCAATATGCTTTTCTTTATATTTTGTTTTTGCAGGCACAGACTCAGAAGCCTGCTCAGTGGCTATTTTGTGTTTGCATGTTCAAACCCCTTCTCAGAAATGTTGGGATCTGAAGTGTCTTTAGAGGATTTCTCCTTTATTTTGGTGTGGGAGGAAGAAGAAGCCTCTTCAGGTTGCTTTGGTGACACTGATGTGGGAGCAGAAGCCATTTCCTCTAATCTTTTGGCTCTTTTCTTAATAGTTTTAGAACAAAAAGTACTGCACACTTCACAGTTAGAGAAAATATGACTGGGACCCAGGCACTCGAAACACAAATTGTGGCACTCAGCCATAGCAAATATTTGAAAGCATTTAATACAATTTTTAAAACCTGTGGGTCCCGTCCTCTTTTTAGGTCTTTCTGACATGCCAAATGTCGGTAGACTAAGCAAAAACTTCCCCAGAATGAGTAAGAAACACAGATTGCGGTCGGTTCCTTGATTAAAAAGGGAACTGCAATTTAACAAAGATTCCTTTAGTTTAAAACAACACACGGTCGGTTCCTGACTAAAAATGGGAACCAATCACAAATAAATATAAAATCTTTTAAAATATGCTTAAACTAGCAAAAATTTTAAACAGTAAAGCTATTGGTAACAGTAGTTAAAGACTGAATACTCGGTTTGTGGGAACCGCGAGGGAACCGCTAAGAACGAGCAAAATATCCCAAATAAACTAAACTTTTATAAAAAAAACTACTAGAGGCAGATTAATGAACAAAATAGTATAAAATACCACTTTTTTGACAGAAATAAACAATCTTGCAGTGAAGTTGCTGAGCAGTTCTTAGGGGAAAATCTAGCTGTCTGAAAGGAGAAAATGAATCTGGCGGTTAGATGGAACACAGTCCACCTAGAGGCAACAGTTTGAATGTATTATTCTAAGTTTCTTGATTTGCATATATTCCACATTACATCTCAGAGCTCCGGGGGAATTCAGAAATTCTGAGCTGACTGCAAATGTCTAATACTACTGGGAGATTCCTGCGGTTTGAAGGGTGTGTTTCCCATCCCTTTTGGGAAGGCTATCCAAATGCTATTGTATAACAAGGGATCCAAGGAGGACTTGAATAATTGGTACCCTTTGTGCCTTCTGAACATGGATTTTAAACTCCTGATGATTATCCTCAATAATAGACTATCATTCTTGTCGGAGGTTGTCATCTCCCCTACTCAGACATGTTCCATTCTGGGATGCCACATTGCGGATAACTTAATTCTGTTGTGTGAGGTGATGGGTTTAGGTGATCATATTTTGCCTGCAGGGTACATCTTGATGCTTGATCAAGAGAAGGCTTTTGAGAAAGTGTTGCACCAGTATTCATTTTCTGTTATCACCCATTATGGCGTCTCTGCTTCCTGTTGTAATTGGCTTCATACGTTGTATGCTTCAGTCACCATTACACCATTGATTAATAGCCATCAGGGAAGCAGTATCACCCTACAGATGGGGGTGCACCAGGGGTGCCCCCTTAGCCCCCCAGCTTTATGCTTATTGTATTAACCCCATTAATCGTAAA
This sequence comes from Neoceratodus forsteri, assembly GCA_016271365.2. Lineage (NCBI taxonomy): Eukaryota > Metazoa > Chordata > Ceratodontiformes > Ceratodontidae > Neoceratodus > Neoceratodus forsteri. The sequence continues at coordinate 1,218,978,420 of CM057455.1, forward strand.
ATGCAGGTGCACACTCAAATCTGGTTATCACCTCTCCGTCTGATTCTCGGGAGGTAAAAATCAATGCTTACAAGGATGATTTTATGTTATTTGTTAAAGACGTGCCATCTGGATGCCTGGCCCTTGACGTTGTTCACTCCTTCACACCCCATTCTGGTGTGAAGTTGAACTTGCACAAATATCAGGGCCTTCTTAAAGGAACTAACAAAGTGAACTGCAGGGAACTATTTAGCCTGAATAACAATTCATAGTCACGTGGACACAAATGGAAATTAATAGGAGGTAGGTTCAGGAGAGATATGAGGAAGTATTACTTTATGGAAAGGATGGAGGAACCTTGGAATTGTCTGTTGGTTGAGGTGGTAGGTGTGAAAACAGTCAGAGGATTCAAGCAGGGCTGGGACATATTGAAGGGAATAGTGGTTACCGGGGGTGACAGAATCAAGGAGGACGATAGACAGAGGACGGGGAGGGTTAGAATCCTGGAGGAACAGTTGGTTCCAGGGATTATAGAGAACTTGGGCAGACTGGATGGACCTCTGGTCTTTTTCTGCTGTCATTGTCTACGTTTCTATGTTTCTTGTGGGCCTTGCTTTGATTGGTGTCTCTGATATTGGTGGGATACCTGTCTCATTTACAGTTCTTAAAATCCCCAGAGTGACTTTTGGACCTGGGGAGGAAAAACTTACCCTTTGTACAGCTACAATCCAGGCCTGGAAATCTTGGCAACAGTCCAAACAAAAAAAGGTTGCCATACTGAAGATGTTTATACTGCTGTTTTTTTGCATCTTAGTATGGTGTACCACATCCCCAAATCCTTGGAGGTTCAATTTTATAGCCTATTTATCCAACTTGTCTGGGGTAGTCAGCTTAATCCCATCAAGAGAAACATTCTATATCTTCCCCTTAATAAAGGGGGCCTGAATATGATTAACCCACTGTTTTTCACTTTTTATACCTTTTTAGCCTGGAATTTTTCACCGTACCTTGTTACTGGTTCCAAGATGTGGGGATCATTCCTACGTGATTGGATGGACCTACTCTTGTGATCCTGGAACCCACCAACCTTCCTGTCCTCTCTGGCCCATCATCCCTTGCCTTTTATATGTACGGTGGGAGACAAGGTGCGGAGATAAAGAATTGATCCATGGCACTTTGCTCTTCTACATAGATGTCTTCTTTATGACTCCATTATGGACAGCAATTTTGTAGAGTTTCCCTCTTACCCTGGACTTCCTGCGATGACTTTTCAAAAAGATCATTTGACACTGATGGATATTAGAACCTCCCCAGGATGTGGGACATCCTTTGATTGTCCTGTCATGGGTGTTTAAGTGTAAAAGCCAATGCTAAAGATAAAGGACTTGATGAAAGATACTGCCCCACGGGGTGCTGTTTCCAGACCTTGGAAACCATGACTCATTTTCTGTTGGACTGTCGTTATGCTCACACATTCTGGTCTACACTGGCACATAGCTGGGGAGACCCTCATTGGGCTTCACTATCTTATCATGATGTTATTGTAGGGTCCTCCCCCTCTGCCAGCCAGTATGACGCTGGTACTTTCTAGCTCATCATAACTACGATTAAGTTTTACCTCTGGCAGACCCAATGTGCATATTTGTTACAACAACAAGATATCCCCTCTCTGACTTTATATCACATGATTACCCATGAATTGGAATGGCTGGCCTGAGCAGATGGTTGATGGCTTCGGCCATCAACCCTGGCCACACACTGGTGTACTGTTACAGATTATTTCTTGTAAATGTTGGGTACGTTACTCCTATATACATATATATATAGCTAGATATATGCAAGGCAAGAGTCTTTGCTATGTATAACTGTGCTGTATGTTTGTTTTATGATTTTCATAAAAAAATTCTCCTACACTTTTTGAGAAGTGCCATAGGATCTTTAACATCCACCTGAAGATCACCAAAAAAGGCAGACAGGACCTTGGTTTACCATCTTATCTGAAGGATGGTGTACCTCAACAGTACAGCATCCCTTTAGTACTGCACTCAGGTGCCAGCACTTAAGGTATGACCGTATGAGCCAAATTCTGGTGTGGGGCTAGAACCCATGACCCAGAGGCAGATGTGCTACCAACTGAGTCTCACTGACACCACACATGTTGGTCAGCTTTCATAATTTTCTTTCATAATTATTTTGTTTTTCATTTGTTTCTCTGCCTGAGTCCCCGGTCCTAGTAGCATTCCCCAGCCCCATCACTGACCTGTCTTGTGGACATATAGGTTAACCACCACTTACAAAGAGTCGCAGCAGTGGGTAGCCAGCAACATAGGGTTGAGTGGCACCAACTGAGCTGAGGCATTTTTCTCCATTTTCTCCTCTGGGACATCTGCGAGTGGTGCATGCACGGGTTTGTGTACTGATGCACATGCGAGCTGCATCCCCTACATCTGCTGGTCCGGGCGGTGCTGCCACCCAGCCTCCACTAGATGGCAGGCAAGCCGTGGGACACACAGTCCCCCAATCCCCATGGGAGGAGAGCCATCCTGGGATGCTCAATCTTCCCTCACCTGGCCAGCCCCCAAGTGACCCTGGTCCACTCCCGAACCCTGGTCCTTGGCATGGCTGGAGGTAAGTCACAAGTGCCTCAGCCCTCTAAGCCACTGGGCCGGCTCCAGCTTTCATAATTTAACCAAAATCCCCAGTGAATATTTGGTCCCTGGGTTATATAGTTGCTGCCATGTTTGTCGTGTAATAATCGCGGTCAGTAGAGTCCATAACAGTAGGAAGGGAAACATGGCCTCTTCTATAGCATACCAGCCCAAAGACACCCTTCCGTTTACCCAAGTACCAAAGTAAAACACCTGCACAGCTAAATAATACCTTCAGAAATCAGGCATCCCCAAACCCCCTTTATCTTTCAGCAACACAAGCAATGTCTCTGAAATTCTAGGCTGTTTTCTAGTCCATATTAAATACAGGATGTCTTTACGGAATGCAGTCCAAAAATCCTGCATTAAGATGGAAAGGGTTTGGAAAAAGAACAGAATGTGTGGCAAAATATTTATTTTTAAACATGGATACTCCCTGCCAATGTAAAAGGCAATCGAGTCCAATGTGCGATATTGGCTTTAGGTGCCACATGTAAGGTAATTATTCACAAATAATTTGGTAATATTATCTGTAATCCAGAAACCATGGCCAGTTCTCACTCGGACCTGGCTCGGATGTTTCTTCAGTTTGGGCCTTCTCCACTCCTCACTCGCCCTCGTCATGACTATACTTGGTGGCTGGTACAGGGGGCAGTATAATCCCAGGCAGGGGCTTGGATCCCCCTTTCTTCACCAGCATCATTGGATCTCCTACGTGCCACTGAACAAAAAAAGGGGGCAGTGCTCTGGATTGTGGAACTGACATTTGGGGAAGGATGCCATGATGCAGTAGCTGTGCATTCACTCCTGTGCTGGGGTGGCTGCTGGGTAGGTCACACAGTTATTCAAAACTTTCCCTATCCCTCCTCCCTGTCTGGTGATGAATGGCACAGATGCCTCTCTTCAGATGATCCCTTGGCTGAGAGACAGAAGCCAGTCACTGGAGACTAAGGGAAGAGGAGGAAGAATCGAAATTGGGCTACAGTTGCCAAGGCACCCCGCATCACAGAAAAGCATGGAGGGGGAGAAAGACTGCTGCTGACAGTTGATAAGTATGTTTTGCCACTGGATCAAGGGAAGGCAGAGGACCAGGGAGCATAGTATTAGCAACAGAAAATGTATTTCATGAGGATCAAGGAATGGTGAGATGTGATTCATTGCACAGTCAGTTAAATCGGCTGCAGGCATTATTTTTCATGATGACAGGAACAGTCTTGGGTCTGGTTTTCAGTTACTAAGGACAGAGGAATGGGTGGGACCTAGGGCAGCAGTTGATCAAAGTCCGTGCCCACAGCCATGCAAGGAGCACCTGAAACAGCAGGGACTACCGCTTTTGACAGATTAGCCATGGTGGTGGTTAGAAAGCACCTGGAAAAAGGTGTGGATCTGTTCATGGATTCAGACACAGTTTTGATGGCATGTTTTAAGAATAGGGGGTTGGTGTGGTTGAAGTACTATAAGGACTTTAAAAAGAGAATGGTTAACTAATGCATGTCCCTTTGTTATTGTGGGATATGGTACTGTATCTTACTATCTTGGAGGTCCTAGGGTTATTTAACCTCAGTACGTTTACTCTCCCTTCATTATTATTATTATTATTATTATTATTATTAGCTGCTTTAACATATAGTCTCACAACAGTTGCATATTAGTATCCCTTATTCACATAGGGAATTGACTAAGAATAAAATAACATAATATGCATATATTATAATCTATACTAAATTAGTGGTTTATTTTAATTCATTTTTTAGCCTGTACATAGGGGGTTGGTATTAATATTAGCTGGAGTGCACATTAGCATGTAATGGAAATGATAGTATAATTAGTTATCACTTTGTGGTTCTCACATGCACTGTGACTTTAAGGGCCATGCTTTAAAGATACACCCTTACTAACACCCCTTCAACCTTGAAAGAGTGCAAGAGGTGCGTTTGGTTCTTGAGGGAGGGGTGGATCCTTATCTGCACTGCTGCACTTTGGTATGCTGTTGTTGTTCATATTTTATACTTTTCCACAATAAAGGAAGAAATACATTTTTTCCAAAATGGATTGTCCTGCCATTGTCTGTGGTGATCGGGAAGCCGAGCTGTTTGTCTCTTGTAAGTACTGTGCTGGATCTGAATAAGACTGGCATGTTTTCTGTGATTGGAGATTATAACACCATAACAGCCATTTTGCAGCCTTCAAACCAGAAGAAACCTCCATCCTTTGGGCATGGCAGTCCTCACAGAATATCAGAATTGGGGGCTTCTACCACCTACAGTATGTAATAAGGGGGTTTTCATGCACCAGGATAAATGCAAATGTAGACAGCTACTCAGCATATAATGGCAAGCACTCAATGAGCACGTGCTACAAGCTCCAGCTGGCAGTGCAGGAAAACAAAGGGGTAAGAGGAAAGGTGGGCGCTCTCAGGCCTCACTGGCTACACAGATGCCTGACCAAAGTAGCCACAGAGGTTTTATGTGTGTGTGTGTGTGTGTGTGTGTGTGTGTGTGTGTGTGTGTGTGTGTGTGTGTGTGTAAACCATATGTGAGTCCAAGGGACTGAAACAATTACAATAGTCTGAGGTTATCTAACACAACCAGAGGTTTTTAAAAAGAAAAATTCGGAAAGAGGTTCAACTGGATATGATAGCAGGATTATTCACGGAACCACCTCTACAAATGCTTAACAGTTTTCCCATAGGGTTCCCCCCCCCGCCCAAAATAAAGTACCAGTTGAGTTTCATTTGATTCGCCACCTTTCATGCCTGGCTGAGTAAACTGTGAATGAGTGAATGATTTCACTTATCTAGAATTAGCAGCAGCAACCTAAACTCCTTTTGATGCAGCTGTAAAAGCAGTTAGGAAGTGTGAAAAAGTTGCATTGTTAGCATAGGCAGACAGAGTCTACTTTGAGCTTTTGGGTAGGTATGTGAACCAGCAGTATTTTGTTGACACTGCCGACACATGTGTGCCCTAAGGGGACCCATAAACTCCTCAAAGCCTCCCCAATTACGGTGGGAAAGGTAGCAATGGTGTGTGTCCCAGGTTCCTTAAATTTATCTCCATAGTACAGTAGGAGGTCGCTCTTGAACCCAAGATATGGTGCTCACAGCATATATTATATTAAGATTAACAACAGGAGCTGGACACCATATAATCATCAGTAACAGTTTCAATACTCACTTCTGTGCATTAAAGACTTTATTTATGCAAATTAAAAATAGTTACAAAATACAGCACAGCACCCCACACCATTCACCAGCGTTTCATGCAAGAACCTAGCACTTAGTCAAGCTCACAGTGTTAGGTTCTTGCATGAAACATTGGTGGAGGGTGTGGAGTCCTGTGCTGTATTTTTCCAACCATCTAAATTTTGCATAAATAATGTCTTTAATGCACAGAAGTAAGTGTTGAGACTGTTGCTGCTGATTATAGGGGTGACAGCTCCTGCTGCTAAACTTAAAATAATCTCTGCAGTCATTGTGCACCCTCTCACAAAAGTTTTTAACCTGTCCCTTTCCATATCATCCATGCCAGGACTCTGGAAGCAGGTGAAGGTGATGCCTTTCCTCAAGGGGGGGGACCCATCCCTGCTTTAAAACTACCTTCCTGTTTCTATTCTCTCTCTCTCCCTCGAGTAACCTCCTGGAGAGGATAATTTTTCAACAAATCTCTGATTATGTGTCCAGGTACTCTCTTCTCCCCACCCCCACCACCGGCATGGTTTCCAAAAAGGGTAGGAGCACCTCAATGACCCTGGTCCAAAAAGGGTACAGCACCTCAATGACCCTGGTCAGGTTCACTGACCATAACTTCAAAAACATGGATGAAGGCTTTTTTGGGGCTGTTTTTGGGGAGTTTCCTTACTGAAAGGCTTCCATGGCTTCATACTCTTTTCTATGATATATTCACCTTCATGCACTGGGGATCAAATCGGTATTGAGAAACCAAAATCACAAAGTTCCAAACACTCAAGCTATTGACAATATCCCCAAACACAGAGACCAATCTAAGCTGTCTCTGAAAGTGCAACTGTTCACCTCAATATCATGTCACCTTTTACACAAATCTCTGACAAGATATTTTGCAATTGTTTTCCTAAAGGAAAGGTAGCAAAGAAGAATTTAGATTGTTTAATTATATTTTAATAAACTTCATAAAAAATGTACAATTACTATGACATTCATAGCATAAGGCAGTGAATGAGTTAAAAAGAGAAAGGAAATGTAACCTACAAAGAATAGTTCACTAAAGCATATAAGTTACAGATTGGAGGGGACACCAACTAAGGTCAAAGCACCAAAATAAGATAGTCTAGAACAGTTTAACAAGAATACCTTTATAAAGCAGTCTAAGCCCATTTTGCTAGTGGTTTTGAAAACTTGTTCTTCATGTTATGGAATGTAGAATCCATTGTTCTTAACATTTCAGAACATGATGAACAAGTTTTCACGGCCGCACTAATCAAAATCTCACTCCGACCATGGAGCATCACAGAATCTTGAGCTCAGCTAACCCCAACCCCAGCAGTGAAAGCATTGCACACTGATTAAAATTTGGCTGTTAAAACCATAGCTATTCACTCATTGTTTTTGACAGGAAAATCAGTATTAGTATTTTGATGATGTGTTGTAAATAAGGCTTAGATTACATTATATAAAATAACAGAACCCCTCCAGGTTGAGAATGAGCAGATTCTCAACACCTTGTTAGATCAGTGACATCAGCAGGCACTGGAGCTTTGCTTTCATGCCACTGCTGTCACTGGTCTAAATCGGAGTTGAGAATCTACTCATTCTCAATACGAGAGTTTAATTACTCTATATGCGCCACAGACCATTACAAAACCAATAACAGTATCCATGAAATAGAGAAGCGCCCTCCAGGGGGGTGAACGGAGCCAATATCTTGCAACAGTCTGTTAGAAAAGTCCCTTAAATACATTTTAAAATCCCAAGTAGATAGCAAGACATACTATACAATATACAGTATTATAGAAACCCTTTTACCTTCTGATGTTATGCGATTACAAAACAGTTCGAAAAGATGAGTTGGCTAGGACCTAATAACACTACTTTATGTATTTACATAAAAAAGAAAAATATTATGATATCAGTCTGTATTTGGGGTCCTGGGTATCTAATTATATTTAGAAATCATCAGTTTCAAAGCAATTAAGAGTACTTATTTTTAAATATTGCAGTATCTCTTAATATGACAAGAAAGCGTTTTTTTTTTTCAATAAAATACAAATTCCTAGTAGAGTGTTTTATGCCAGCAGCTTCAAAATTCTTAAGTTCTAATTTCCATTGCAGTACTCCATTTCCCAGTGCAGGGGTTTCTCTATTTTTTTCTGTAACGCTATAGATCAAGGGAGTGCTCCTGACCAATGAGAGTGCTCCTTTCCTGTTGAAAATCGCATCGTGGCAACCCTGAAACAGGCACATTTGGGGCAGTTTTGAAGTTTTAATATATTATTGATCAATCTTGATCAATAATATATTACGACTGCCTCCAAGACCAGTCTTACAGTTGTAAGAGAGGTCTCACTTACATCCTTAAGGTATCAGAACCGCTCACCTTTGGTTCACTGTTCTCTTACCCTAATAATGTACATGAGAGTGGTCTCAGAGGTGATATCAACATACAAAAAAAACACTATCACCCAGCTCAGTGCCATTGTTGGTAGTGCTTTGCACTTCCTGTGGCAAGCCCATGTTCATGTTATGTGCTTGACTCCTATCCCCGTGGTGAAGGATTGGTACACTATGCAGTCAGTGGGTTCAGACTCTCTGGGGATGGTTCTGACTAACCCACTGCCTAACAGCCTGCTATAGCTAGACTTAGGAGCAGCACTAATGCAGTAGGTGAAGACATTTCTCTAGCACAGGGCAGGTGTAAAGTGGGTGACCTGAAAAGGTGGGAGGGGCTCATAAAGAGGGGTTGGAATGTGGGTGCAATATCTTAGGATGATACTAGGACTTCCAGTGGCCAAAAGCCTGTTACCCAGAACCAGATGTCCCCCACCTAACCGCTGGATGCTAGAGCTGAGGCAGGGGGGTTGCACTGACAATGTCTGAGGCAGTAGCTGGAAAGCATGGCACAGTGGTATTGTCACTGTGGGAACTGAGGTACCAGGCAGCTTCACAGAAGTTGGTTTAGCAGAAGTTGGTTCCTGAGAATAAAGAGAATAAAAATTAAATAAAAAATACTATAAATAAAGCTCCATACTAAAAAATATATATATTTGGGGCATGACTTGGATGCTGAGAGGAGTTGACACATGTCAGATCAGCTCCTGGGAGAGACCAGCTAAACTACATTAAACATTGAATTTAAAACTTGCCAAGTGCTTTAATCAGAGAGCCTTTACAATCGTGATTGTACCTACTCTTGAAAAATGGGTGCCCAAAAGGTACCGGTCCACAAACAGACTTTCTCAAGCTGAAAGCTAATCTGGCTACATCTAGCAACCAGGCCATGGATTTGCCATCTTCACGGCAGCAGGCTGAGGGGGAAATCACTGTGGTGACGGTGAATCGCTTTCTCTCACACAACTCTGCAGACTAGTCCAAGATCTGGACAATGTTATGGGAAAAGTGACTGTACTCGAGCAGCATGTAGACACTGTCCAAGAGCAAGTCAATAAGGCAGAATCCAGCATGGGTAAAGCCCGTGATGTATCAGTCAAACTGCTCCAGGAGAACCAGGTTTTGTGTCAGAGGCTTGAAGCAAGGAAAACTCCTTAACGGCAAGCAACATAAGGCTGGTGGGCTTTCCCAAAGGTGTGGAGATAGACAACCGAAAAAGTTTTATTAAGGCATGGCCGGGTAAGGTCCCTTAACACAGACACAGCAATCTCCCCTCTGCACTTCAAAGATGTATATAGATTTACCCTGAGGCGAGCAGTGGCTCGAGTGGAGGGTCTTAGGACATTACTGGTTGTTTGTAGAGGGGTTGGCATGAAGGAAAGGCTACTTTGAGCAGCCTGACAGCAGAGAGGAGCTAAATATGAAGATGTGACAATCTCCCTACTGCAATCTTGCCAACAACACCAGACAGAGGAGAAAGCAATTTGACCCGATATAGGGGGACTGTAGAGATTTGAAGGTGCACCACCAGCTGCTTCTCCCCACTTAACTGCTAATCACTCAAAGAGATCACACATATCTTTTCAGATGTCCAGGAGGTGGCAAAGTATGTGGCTAAGAGAGTGGCTGAATTGCAATGGAGGGAAGACGACAAGATGGATAGCTCTGGAGCAGAGGACTGAACTTTGTTATACTGACTATGAGTATAATATTGGAGAGACCGAGGACCAGCCCGTTAAATATGTGACTGAACAATATGTTTATCTTTTTTATTTTAAGTCCTGTTTGCTAAATGACTTTAGTCAGATACTATATAGACTTTGCTTGCTGCATCATAGTTAGAAATGGCATGTGGTCCTCCTGCATGGCTGGTTCCCGCTGCAAATATGTTTCAACACAGAACTTTCATCTGTTAAGCTCGAACTCTTAGATAATGAGATTGGAATCTGGTGATCAACTGAAAATACATTTTCTAGTTGGACTAAAAGTCCTTGTTTTAGTGTGCATGTTTTATTGACTGCATGTCAGTTTCTGTTTAGTATGACGGAATATCTAATACTAACTTTTTAGCCACCAGCCCAACATTCATGAGTCACGTCATACAGTTTCTCCCCCAACAGCATTATATGTGCAACTTTTGTTTTATGTGTGGATACAACCAATAATATGGTTTCTACAGATCAGTAGATGGAGATTGTTTACATTAAAATTATTACAGTGATCGGACTGGGCATAAAAAGCCGTAAAGTAAATGGTGATAATGCAAGTGCTTAATTTTGTTTCTGTCAGCTACTGTAGACTAGGTCTGTCTCGGGGGTTTATATTAGCAGATAAGCTAAAGCTGCTGTTTCTTAAATTTATGGTGCCTATTTCGCCCAGTAGGGCCTTAATGGTTAATCTTTTTATCCTGCACCCCCTATTCACTCTGAGTTCCTTGCATCTGATAGCAATATCTTAGAAATAGCTTCTTGTTAATATATTAGTTATATCTCTTAATTATAAAACACTTTGGAAATGGCTCTAAGTTTCCTTGTTTTGAAACCACCTCAGTGCATATGAGTGTGTCTTCCACTGTAAGTTCGATTTGTGTGGACTTGTGCAAAATTCAATAAATAAAGTTTAAAAAAATGAGCAGCATTATATTAGTCACCATATAGTTTATTTCAGTAATAATGTTTTTCTGGCAAAATCATCAATATACCCATTTTTCATTTAGTTTAATTGCATTCCCAAACTAAGATATGGGATTTTGACATTTTTAAGTTTCTGTTTCCATGCCATGACGGACATGAAAAAAATAAATATCTTATTTATGAAAAGGTTTTACCAGGAATGCACGCTGAGCAGAGTACAGCTCAATTCCAGGTGCGTCTTGGGGGGAGGGGTACTGTGGAGAACAGACATAACATATACACTGCTGTGAGGTTTACCACCAGAAACAGATGGTAACACCATCCTAACACCTCCACAGTATGAATCTAGTGTGCATGTTCAACAGGTAACCTTAACAGAAGAGATTTTTAAAAATTGTGAGTGACAGACATAATTAATTACGTCTGTAATTAATTACAAATGAGCAGTAAAAGCTGTTTCTAAAATAACTGAGAAAACTAAAAATACATTGACGATGCATCTAAGGATGTCAGAAATACATTTTTGCTAAATAACTGTATGATGATTTTTTTTTAATAATCTCTTTAAGTTTCTTCATGACAAAGACAAACAAAACAACAAACAAATAGATGCAATCAGATGTACAGTTAAATCTCATCCACAGAAGTTAATAAGTAGAATCACATATTCTCATTCTATTATCTTCTTCTCCTGTACATATTCCGTTCTTGTGCAGGTCAGCTGGATCTGAATAACATGCTGAGACCTTGTAGTAGCTACCCCCCACCCTTCCTGTTCTATATACTCATACCAGATCTCAGCACCATACTCTCAGCCATACTTAATGAGGAGAGAAAAGGGGACCACTCCCTCAGGAAGGCCTCCTCCCGTTCTCGCACCACATACATCAGTCTTTCCAAGGCCAGTACTTGTATGGTTGCCTGGTGCCAGATAGATAGTGTGGGCCTGGCATGTCACACCCATGTATTCTGTATACAATGTCGGCCTAAAACAAACAGAACCCTCATCCACCGGGGGAACTTCCAGTCCCCCCCCCACTACTTCCACTCCAAATAAACAGACCAAAGGATCCCTTCTCAGTGGCAGGCCAGCCATGTGGGCCACTTCTATGACCACATCCTCCCAAAACTTTACCAAAGTTGGGCAGGTCCAGAAACAGTGGATATAAGTACCTGTTTCTCTACCTCATCTACCACATATAGGGGAAATCGCCAGATGAACTTTATGGACAGTTGCCGGGGGGGTAGTATAGTCTATGCAGGAATTTGTAGAAGGCTTCTTTGTATTTGTTACAGACCATTATTCCTCCCGGCATCTCCATGACCACCCTCCAATTTTCTTCTGAGATGTGCTGTTCCAGATCCCTTTCCCATAATGCCCTTGTATTTTTAGTTAGGTCTGGCAGGCCTTGCTAGCCTTGTTTAGCAGCTTTACCCAACATTCCTTTTGAATCCCTCCCAACATGATACACCAGCTGCTCTACTGGATCTGGTTTCAGACCCTCACGAGATTCCCTACCTAATTTCCCTATGTAGGTGTGAATCTGCAGGTATCTAAACAAATGTGGGCCCTCTAGATGCAGTTGTTGTTTGACCGCCTCATAAGTACAGACCTCCCCTCTCTCTATTAAGTGACCCACAGTATCCACCCCACATGTCTCCCATTCATTGAAACCTTTGTCCTCCATTCCCATAAGAAGAACGGATTCCTAGCCACCGGCAGCAGTAAGGTTTCTCCTTGCCCACGCACTCTTTGTCTCCCCAGCCTTGCCCAGGCCTCAATTGCTGCCTGCACCAGTGGGTTGCCATTCCCCAATGCTCTATGCGCCCGCGGCCCTTTACTATGCAAATATGCAGTAAGCCTCCCTGGGACCCCCCACTGTTCCAGCTCCACCCAGCTAGCAACTGGTGGCCTATGCACCCAGTCCCCAATCCCTCTCTGCTGAATGGCTGAATAATAATTACATAAGTCTGGGAAATTCAGGCCTCCCCTGCTGCTTTCTGCTTTGAGCCTCTTAAGACTGATTTGTGGCTTTCTTCCACACCAAATAAACTCCGAAAATCCCACTTCCAAGCGTTTAACATCCCCCTTTGTTAGTCCCAAGTGTAGCATTTGCATGGGGTATAGAATCCTAGGAAGGATGTTCATTTTAATCACATTGATCCTTCCCAACCAAGAGATCGGGAGCTGCGTCCACCGCTTGAGGTCTCCAAGTACAGTTATAATCAAATAGGGAAAATTTAGGTGGTACGAGTCCCCTAGTCTCCTCCCTATCCGCACCCTCAGATACTGGAAACCATTATGCACAACCTTAAGCCGTAACCCCCCAAACGCTTTATCCCTGTCTGAGAAATACATCATTTCCGACTTCTCCAGGTTCACCTTGTATCCAGAGAAACTGGCGAATTCTTCAATAAGGGACAGCAGCGGCACCATGGACCTTTGCGGATCTCTAACAAATAGTAGCATATCGTCTTCATATAAAGCAATCTTATGCTCACGTCCTCGGGCTCCAGTAAGCCCTCTTATTTGTTCTTGTTGCCACACTGCCAGCGCCAGAGGTTCCAACGCCAGCGCAAACAAGAGTGGTGAGAGAGAGCACCCCCTCTGGTTCTCCTCTCTAAAGAAAACCACTCAGAGAGACTCCCATTAACCAGAATTTGGGCCCTCGGTTTTGTATACATAGCACTCACCCAGCCCACAAAGGATTCACCCAGACCAAACCAGGCCATCATCTCAAAGAGGCATTCCCATTCTACATTGTCGAATGCCTTTTCTGCATCTATTGATATAACACCCACATTCTCATATTTTGTATTCGCCCGCCATATTACATTAAGTAGCCTACGCATATTACGATATGATTGGCGACCTTTAATAAACCCAGTCTGGTCTGGATGAATCAAATCCGGCAGTATATTCTCCAGCCTAATAGCCAGCACCTTGGCCAGAATCTTTAAGTCTGAGTTAAGCAGGGAGATAGGTCTATATGCCGCACAGTCCATACCATCCCACCGGGTTTGGGTATCAAACAAATGTTAGCATCATAACAAGTATCTGGCAATTCTGGTGTCTCCCCTCCTTCCTCTATTTGAAAAAGTCCACACAATGCTTTCGCCACCTGATTCCCCAGAATCTTATAGTACTCTATTGGGAATCCATCTGGCCCACTAGCCTTTCCCTGTTGTAAGTTTTGTATGGCCCCAAGAATTTTGGCTCTCGTCATAGGCTGGCCTAGTTGCTGTTTCTGTAATCTAGAAGTTACAGGTAACTGTAGGCCTGCCAGAAATCCCCGCATCCAATTCCCCACTCCTTTATGTTCCTCTTTATACAAATCTTCATAAAATCTCCTAAATTGTTCCCTTCTACCTCCTGGATCCGTACAGATTCTCCCTTCTCTGTTCCTAATCCCCAGAACCCATGTTTGGCCCCTACCCCCTTTCATTAACCGTACTAACAATGGCCCTGGTTTATTCCCCCATTCAAAAACCTGTCTTCGACAATAGAACCAGGTCCTACCAGCCTCCTCTTGCAGCAACATATTTAAAGCCTCCCTTGTTGTCATCAACAGTTTAGGTGCCTCTCCTTGTTCTCCCTTTGCCACTCTTTTCTCTAGTTCCTTTAATTGGCTTTCTAACGCTAGTCTTTTTTCCCTTTTCTGTCGCTTCAACCTTGCCATATAGGCAATGATAGTCCCCCTCATATATGCCTTCCCTGCTTCCCAGAAGATGGTCTAAGAGATATCTGGAGAGGAGTTATAGTCTCCTCATAGTATTGCCATTGCTCCACTAGGTGGTCCCTAAAAGCTTGATTTTTAATCATGCATGTGGGGAACCTCCACTGTGGAGACATCTTCCTCACCCCTCCTCCAGTCATTTTAAAAATTACCATGGCATGATCAGATATGTGTATAGGGCTGTGGGATATATCTTGCATCTGTCCTATCCAGCTCCTGGGTATATAGACATAGTCTATGTGGGACCAGGTTTTATGTGGGTTGGAATAGAACGTATACTCCCTTGCGCCTGGGTTAGTTGTGCGCCACCTATCTACCAAGTCTAGGTCCGCCATCCCCAGCTGCCACTGAGTCATAGTTTCCGACACCCTTCCCCCTTCTCTCCGAGTGGTCCATACATGCGTCCATAGTCCAATTAAAATACCCCCCATAATCAGCCCAGAGAATTGTTCTTTTATTAGCAAATCCAGCAAAGAGGAGAAAAACTGTGGTTCATGCACTGCCGGAGCGTATATACATCCATACATAACCATTTCTCCCCTTAACAATCCAGTGATAAATATGTATCTGCCCCCATCTGGGTCACGGACCACCCTCCGGACTTCCAAGAGTACATTTTTATGCCATAATATGGCTAACACCCATTTGTGGGATGTGAAGGAAGCCGCATAGCACTTCCCCACCCAATTCTGCACAAGCTTAGTGTGCTCTGCATCCATCAGGTAGGTTTCTTGCAACATGGCCACCTGCGCCCCAGCCCTCTTTAGCGCAGTCACAAGTGTGGCTCTCTTTACTGGGCTTGCTATTCCCTTAACATTCCATGAAACAACATTGATATTTGACATATTACCCATAACTATCACTTAAAGATGTTCCAGTCCCCACAACATCTTGTAGCTCCCCATTGTGACCCAACCCCCGAGCGCTCCTGTTTCAGCACCTGCAATC
Source organism: Neoceratodus forsteri (assembly GCA_016271365.2). Classification (NCBI taxonomy): domain Eukaryota; kingdom Metazoa; phylum Chordata; order Ceratodontiformes; family Ceratodontidae; genus Neoceratodus; species Neoceratodus forsteri. The sequence continues at coordinate 1,218,993,946 of CM057455.1, forward strand.
CTTGTTATAATGTACTACACCAATACCCTTCGCATCATCAGTTGCATCTAATAACATATTAACAATAACAACATAACTAACAGTTTGAACATCCTCCACTTGCCCTTCCCGCTCTTCCTTTACCTCCCACTCACCCCCCCTTTCTTTATAATTCCCCCCTGGCATCTCCCAATGTTAGCAGACACCTGACTTTCCTAGAAGTCGAGATACCTATGTCCTCTTCTCTTTCCCAAGCATCCTGTCCTTTGAGCCTAATAAGCTCCCCCATCCCATCCTCAAGTATGCAAGCCCCTACTGACACTAAGCCCCTATAAGGCACAAGTGTCTGAAACCCCTCAACTTGCATGAGCGTCCTGCTGCCCGCCCAGCCGCTGAACTCCCCTGGAGCACATACTCCCTGCAGCTGTTTTGTTCTCTTTCACACAACTGGGTACCTCCTCTCTTTCCTTATCCCCCCAATCATCATCTCAATTTTCTTTCCATCTGTGAGTCTGTGCTGAGCTCCCATAGTGATGGGCATTTTAAATGTGCATCATTTACACCTGCTAGTGGAATCCTTTGCTATCACATCTTTCTGACTAATGCCTCAGCACGAGGGATAGCCATTACACTTTCTCCCCTTCTACCCATGTTCCTTATGGGTGAGCAAAACCTATGCCGGCCCCCTTAGGTTTAAACATCTGAGGAAGGAATGATCACAGGCCACCTTTACCCCTACCACCTGTCAGCAATCCCTCCGATTACCTCATCCATCAGATCAGTTCTGCCCCCCCCCCCCCGCATTTCTCTTGGCATGGAACATATATCCTGTCATCCCTCCCTTACTTCGCTTCCCCTTCCCCTATTAATCCCGAGCTGAGACACCAGGGCGAGATTCAGGACAGAGCCCCTACACAGTAAATCTAGATCCCGTTTCTGCCATGTTCCATTACATTCTTTCATCTTCCGTTTAGGAGAGCCTGCGAGTGCCAATGGTCTCCCACAGACCCCAGCGGGAGGGGCTAGGCCGCGTCTTCTTTCTCACACGCTAGGTCCGCTCCCCCAACGCTCGAATCCAAGAAGCCATTAGCCACATTAGTTGAGCAGCATTAAAACGTCAGGTTGAAAACAGTTAACAATGTCCTGCTTATTCCACAAGTACCCACCAGATACCCTTGAAGCTTCTCCCTTCTTCCAACATTAATGTTCCACCATTCATTTATTCTGTCCCAACAGAACCATTATATACTCCATTCTTTAACTCGGAACTTTAAGGGAAGTGGCCAGCAAACATAACAAAGCTCACCCAACCTCTCAACTTGTAGTAATAAAACAGTTAAACAGTATAAACTGGTTTTCATTCTGTCTATGGAACTAGTACCAACGCCTTGCCTCTTCCTTGCTCTTCAACCCATTTTCTTTCACAGGGTCTTAATGAATTCTTCAGCTTTCTCAGACTCCCAAAAGGAAAAGGTCACTCCCTCATGCTTTATTTTAAGCGTGGCCAGGTATATCAGGAAATTCTCCACTTTTAGACTTCTCAGCTGGGCCATCACCGCATTAAACCGCTTCCTCTTCACTAATAGCCTTGCAGAGTAGTCCTGCGAGATATAAAGCCGATTTCCTTCATAAGTTAAGGAACCTTTCACTCTGTAGGCCCTCAGGATCGCTTCTCTGTCTTGGAAGTAGTGGAAGTGCATTATGATTTGCCGCGGGGGTTGGCCAGCCGGCGGCCGCGGTATTACATCGCGATGGTCTTGCTCCAACTTAATTTTCCCCTTCGCAAGCTGCACCCCTAGCAACTCAGGCAAAACCCTTCCACAGAAGTCAAGAGCTCCTTCTTCTTCGCTTCCTTCTGGCAGGTCTCTCAGGCACAAATTCAGGTGCCGATGGTAGTTTTCCTAATAATCATGAGCTTCCTTCAGCTCCTCTAGCTCCTTCTGTAATTTTGCCATTTGACTGGGAACCGACAGCAGCTCATCCTCCAAGCGAGAGACCCGCTCCTCTGCCTCTACCATCTGATTGCAGTGCAGTGTCTGTTGCTCCAGGACTTCCTGCAATTGAGAGTCCAGCTTGCCTTCTAACTTAACTAGCCTCGGTTCCAATGCCACTATAACTTGGCCGGTCAGCTCCCGACCCAGCGCAGTAACCTCCACGGCCGACATGGACACCAGGCCTGTATTTTCTCCTGTGTTGCTCGCTACTGACTTTTTACCATTTTTTCCTGCAAGATGCTGACTCTTACCGGGATTGGGGGTTAGGTATTCCTCCATTATGCTTCCCAGTACTGTGTATTACAATACGGATGCCGCCTAAAGGTATTTATCACTTTTATTTGTAATTATTTTACAGCGACCAGAGCGGAGCGACGAGAAACGCGTCTACCTCGTTAGCTGCTCATTAGCGCCCCGATTTTTTTATTTTACTAACAAATACAGCAGCTTTAATATGATTCATATGTACAGGTACTATGTCTCTTATAACAATATCTTCTCTGAATCCTTTTTGCATCTCAGTTTTTTTAACCAAAATAACTAACAGAAGATATTCTGATACCCATAAGAGATAAAGTAACCAGGCATCTAAACATATATTTTAAAACTGATAGACAAATCTGGCCTTCTGATTGACCAGAATCCACGTGGTTACTACATGGCAACCACATGGGTTGCATGCACCCTGCTACTGCAAGCAGCCAGGGTAGGCATGTGTCTGGGAAACAGTAATGGTTTTGTGGGTTTTTTTTTTGTTTTTTTTAACCCCATTTTTCTCCCACAGCCAGAACCTGTGTCTGTGGTCCACAAGCCTGATGCCTGCCTGGGTAAGCATTCCATCTGGGAGTCTGTTCACCAACACTGGAACCTGGCTGGACTGACGTCCCCTACCCACCATAAATCAAGGCATCTTCTTCTGTTTATAGGCCCCTCACCCACCCGCACAACATGGTTAAGCACGCTTCACGGAGGAAAACTTGCTCAAGGGACATGATCCCTCTCCCAGCTACCAATGGGGATTGGGCAGGCTCCTCCCGTGAGGGAAGTGGACCAATACAGGGCAAACTACTATGGTCCAACAATTAGGGTTGAGATGAAAGATCAGAGCAGCTCCTACAGTCATCACAGTGGCAGCAGCTATAGCATCTGCCTGCCCCTGATTAATTTCCTCCCACTCTTCACTCTCCCTGCCCCACCGTCTCCTCCTTGGGTTCTGGGTTCCGGCATTATCATGCTCCTGCAAGTGTCCAGTATCCCCTGTGTCCCTCACTCCCAGTCGGAAGCATCCCATGCACTTCTATCAGTGGAAGGCAGCTGAGCAGTGAGACATGCCCCCCCAGGAGAAAAGTGTCTGATTGGACCCTCAATCTGTGCCTGTTGAACTCTAGTCCTGATGTCCCAGTCTAAGGGCGCAAACCACGTTCATCATCATGATTCACTACCACTAAGGGACATGGAACAGTATGATGAGATGTTTCAGTATTATATTCTTTTTAAAGTAAAGTGCCTTAGCCGGCCTGGTGGTGCTGAGGGTTGAGGCGCTGGATGCCACACCTTGCGCCATGCCGGTGACCCAAGTTTGGGAACAAGTGTGGGTTGTCAGTGGTCGGCAGAGGGAGGAGGCCAGGAGCTGGACTGAGCAGCTGCAAGGCAGCTCTCCTCTCCCGTGTGGGGACCCAGTCACTCCTGCTGCAGGGCTGCCCCTGGGTGGAGGCCCAAGGGTTGTGCAGCTGGGGAGCAGCTAGAACAGAGAGGATGCCATGGATTGCTTCATGCATGTGCCTCCACATGTTCCCGGGCAACTGCAGCAATGGAGGGGAGAAAATGTGGAAAAGTGGAGCTCACAGGCTCCATGATAGCCCAGAGTGCCTGCACTGGCTCCCCAGAGTGTAGATGTTGGCTTCCGAGGGGTGAGTCAACACCCTTTGCCCTCGGTCCTACCATGGGGGGGGCAACCCATGGGGGACCTTCCTCAAGGGCTGGATGTGGGAAGCTAGGGACCGGAGAATGAGCCCCAGGAAGGAGAAGGGTTAAAAACCTTGATAAAAAAAAAGTGAAGTGCCTTACCATGTTTTTTGATGATGATGATGCATGCCGGGGGGAAGGAGGTGGGTAACCTTTTGGTAACCAAACTGCCATTAGCATTTGACACATGATGAGTGCAATTCCCCATCTGTAACCCAACCTCATTGTGCCTTACCACCCAAAAAGAGTGCCATCTCATGCACTGTACAATATGAGGGCGAGAGAATTGTTAAGTGATGCTGATGAGTTCTGGAACCTAGTCTACAAATGAGATGAAACTCTTATATTGAAAGAGACACCCTGGACCTGACACATAAACTTGTTACAAGTTAGCTCAGTACATATTACAACAGAACAATACTATTTGTTTTAATCCAGCAACAAGTAGTTAAATGGACTCATTCAAGTTTTAGACCCCCTCCACCCAAGTAAACAGGAAGGTGGTATATGTTCCAAATAACAATGGAGTTAGAAAACTAGCAGTAGACAATTCATTGGAATGGTCTTCAATTCTTGGAGTTAGAAAACTAGCAGTAGAAGATGTACTGGAATGGTCTTCAATTCTTGGAGTGAGAATTTAGCAGTAGTAGAACCAATGGAGTCCTTACTTAAGGAGAGGATTGTGAGGTTGCTAGAGGATACCGGGGCACAGGATCCAAGGCAGCATGGATTCTCAGTGGGAAGGTCCTGTCAGACGAATCTTATATATTTCTTTGTCTGGGTAACCAAGGTGGTATATCAGGGAGGGGCGGTGGATGTAGCCTACCTGAGTTTCAGCAAGGCCTTCGACACCGTCCCACACAGAAGATTGTTAAATAAATTGGGGAGCCTGGGAGTGGGTCCTACGGTGGTAAAGTGGGTTGGGAACTGGCTATGGGATTGGACTCAGAGGGTGGTGGTAAATGGCATGAAATCTGAGGAGAGGGAGGTGACCAGTGGGGTGCCACAGGGGTCAGTGCTGGGGCCAGTCCTATTCAATGTCTTTATTAGCGACATTGCAGAGCATCTGGTGGGAAAGGTGTGCCTCTTCACACATGACACCAAGATCTGCAACAGAATGGACACACTGGAGGGGGTGAAAAAAATAAGAAAGGACCTAAGCCTATTAGAGGAGTGGTCAGGTGTCCGGCAGTTGAGTTTCAATGCTAAAAAGTGCAAGATCAGGCACCTGGGTCACAGGAATCCAAGGGAGGAGTACAGGATGGGTGGGGAAATTCTGGACACCACAAGTCAGGAGAGAGACCTGGGGGTTATCATTTCTGATGACCTGAAGGTGACCAGTGTGAAAAAGCAGTGGGGAGAGCAAACAGAATGTTGGAGTGCCTAGGGAGGGACGTAACAAGCAGGAGGAAAGAGGTGGTGATGCCACTGTACAGATCACTGGTGAGGCCACAGTTGGAGTACTGTATCCAGTTCTGGAGACCACATCTCCAGAATGACATTGACAAAATAGAGGCAGTCCAGAGAAGGGCAAGGAAGATGGTACATGGACTGCACTAGAAGACCTATGAGGAAAGACTTAAGGACCTTAATATCTGTTCACTGGAGGAAAGAAGGGATAGGGGAGATATGATAGAGACTTTCAAGTACCTTAGGGAAATAAACAGGGTACAGTCGGAAAGCATATTTCAGATAAAACTCTGCACAAGAACAAGGGGCATGATATGAGGCTGAAGGGTGGAAGGCTCAGGGGTAATGTTAGGAAGTACTTTTTCACTGAAAGGTTGGTGGGGCCATGGAACAGCCTTCCAGAAGTGGTGGGTGCAAAAACAATACAGGGGGTTCAGAAGTGCGTGGGATAGACATAAGGGTACCCTGGAGATGTGCCGAGCAGGAGAGCCGCAGATCAAATAGGATCTGGGGCTGCAGCAGTGAGTAGGGAAATGGACAGACTAGGTGGGCAGTATGGTCCTTATCTGCTGAGAGATTCTATGTTTCTGTGTTTCTATGTAAGATATATTGGAATGGTCTTCAATTCTTGGAGTTAGAATTTAGCAGTAGATGTATTGGAATGGTCTTCAAATCCTAGAATTAGAATTTAGCGGTAGAAGATGTATTGGAATGGTCTTCAATTCTTGGAGTTAGAATTTACCAGTAGAAGATATATTGGAATTGTCTTCAATTCTCATTTTTGATATAATGAACTGAGCATCCAGTGCTCTATTGGTTACCAGGGTACTGTCTAGATAATTCAGAGACTGAATCTATCTTCTGGAAGTGGATCATTAGGACACATTGCTTTGAATCAGCCCTCTTCCTCCAGGCAGGGAAGGTATTTGTGATGGTCATTGTTCTGAGCACTTTGAGGCTGACCTAGAATATAGAGGATAACGTATGGTCATCGATGGTTAACCGGTTTGTTAACCATCGAGAGGTTGCCAGGGCGACCATGTAAACCTCGAGAGCGAAGCTCGAGAGGTTTAGGTCGCCATGGCAACCTCGAGATTGGTTAAAAAACCGGTTAATAATCGATGTACCATACATTATATTTTATAGTGTATGGTACCATTTAGGTTTTTAAGAAAAGAAAGCAGTTCCTTACTGCAGTTTTGTTTCAGTCACCGCCGCTCTGCCCTCACCGCCGCGGCCGTTTCAAGGCCGTCCGATCCAGTTGCGCACATGCCCAGACTGTTCCCGGTTGTTAACCCATCAATGTCACGTACCATCGATGGGTTAACAAGATCGTGACGTCACATCGATGGTAAAACGTTGTTAGAAAAAGGTAGATTTCTACCTATAACAACGTTCTGCCATACATTATACAGCTTTTACAAGGAAACCACTTAGAAACTATTTAGTCAGTTCACTTGATTGTCTTACATAGGACTTTTGGCATGGCACTGATACATACAGTATACTCTACATAGAGTTCGAGTCAGGTGTCTCCCTACTGCCTCCATGTGGGTTCTCCTTGTCTTACAATGTCTGAGTTCAAGTTTGGTTAGGGTTCATTTTTTATTTTTTTCTTAAGGTTTAAGTTTGGTTCTGATCGGTCGAAAATCTAAAAGTTTGAGTTTGGGTCGGGTTCAGTTCATAAACGAACCTTCCCTTTAAGTACAGTACAGTACAAGTTCCAGTTTATTATTATAAGAACTACTCCATTGAGCAAGCTCATTCACAAGGAGGTCCTGGAGATTTCAAACAATACAATAACGTACATGATCTTATACAAAACTGATTTGGATAGCACGAGTAAACAGTAATGGCAATGATAAGGTACAACTTGGATTGTTGCAAATAACTGATACATTACATACAAAAAACTAACTGCACTAATGTGCATGTAGATGATACACATAGAGTGAGACAAGTCTTCACTGGGGGCAGAGGGAAAAGGAAAAAAGAAAAAGGAAAACATGGAGCTGTAGATGACATCGCAGAGGAGGGTGTGGTAGGTTTAGAGGACAGGAATATTGTGCACTGAGATGGGGGTGTAGGAGGGGTCTAGGGAGGTGGGACTGGGGTAGGGGTGGGGAAGGGAGGGTGGTAGGTTCAGCAGGACAGGAATATTGTGCACAGAGATGGGGTACAGGGAGGGGGTCTAGGGGAGGGAAGTGATTGGGGGTAGGGGAGGAAGGGGTAGGGAGACAGGGAGGTGGAGGAAGGGAAGAAGTGCTAGGAAGCAGAATGGGTAAAGGGGGGTTGGGGTAGGAATACAGTGGTAGGGAAAGAGGGGGTAGGGAGACAGGGAGGTGGAAGAAGGGAAGAAGTGCTAGGAGGCAGAATGGGTAAAGGGGAGTTTGGGGTAGGAATAAAGGGTTGGGTGGGGCAGATGGGTGAGACGATAGGGTGGGTGGTTGGTGGGGAGACAGGGATAGGGCGACAAGCAGAAGGGACAGTGAGGATTCATATATTAGCTTAGCGTGAAGAGCAGCGGCAGACCACTTCAAATGCTTTCTTGGCTAGGGACTTAAAACAATTTAACGTGACTATCTCAGTTAGCTTTGTGTTCCATATAGATGTAGTAGCTTTGGTTCCATATAGATGGGAGGACGAAACTAATGGCACCTCTGCCCTGATTAGTACATGTCCTGGGAACGTCTAGGAGCACAAAGTCTGAGGTGCGTGGTGCATACATATTGTGAGACTTATGCCCTAGGGAACACATGTACTGAGGTAACTTGCCAGTCAGCAGTTTTAGAGTCCACTGCCCAATATGGAACATACACCTGGTTGATAGAGAGGTCCAGTTCAAAGAAGAGTAGAGGGTACAATGGTGTGTCCTGGCCAGAGCATTTAGTATGAAACGTAATGCATGATGGTACAGGACATCAAGTTTTCAAGTGTGAGTTGGTGCACTGCAATTATAAATGATAGCCACATAGTCAAGGAGTGGTAGGAATGTGGCTTGGACCAGTCTTCTTCTGCAGGCGAGTGTAAATAGGGATCTGTTCCTGAAGAAGAACCCCAGCCTGGCTTTTAGCTTGTTGACAAGGGAGTTGATATGGGCACTAAAAGTTAGTTTACTGTTTAGCCATATTCCAAGATACTTGAACTGATCCACAACCTCGAGGGTGTCCCCGAATATAGTAGTGATGGGCAGTGAGGTACTCTGAGTACTGAGAGTAGAGGGCATATGATTTGATGAAAAAAAATCACCTTTGTCTTCTTTGCATTTAGGAGAAGTTTTGAACGGGCCAGGTTGAACTGTAGCTGATTGAAATCACATTGTAACTCGCCACAGGCTTTGTGCAATGAAGGTCTAGAGATGTAGAGGACTGTGTCATCAGTAAAAAAGTACAGCTTGGATTGTTGAATGTTTTTGTCCAATGAGTTGATATATAAATAGTAAAGAGGAGGGGTCCTAGAATGGATCCCTGAGGGACTCCCCTTGTGATGGACACCATGTCAGACATGGCTCCGTCAGCCTTGATTCTTTGCAGCCATTTGAGAGGTAACTAGAGAACCATCTTACCATAGTGTGATGATAGCCCAGGGATGTTAGATAGTGCAGGAGGAGGGTATGGTCCACTGTGTCGAACACCTTGTTTAAGTCAAGGAAAACTGCACAAGTAGACTGTTGTCAATGGCAGGGAACCAGTCATTAGTTACCTTTGCCAGGGATGAGACTGTACTGTGATTCTGCCTGAACCCTGATTGGAGTGGGTTAAGTAGGTTGAAGTTCTCCAGATATTGTTTTGTTTGAACATTAATTAATTTTTCCATTAGCTTGGACAGGACCGGTAGAATGGAAATTGGTCTGTAGTTGTTGAGGTCGCTCCGGTCTCCAGACTTGAATACTGGGATGATATGCACAGTTTTCCAGCTGGAGGGAGCAGTAGTCATGGAGATGGAAAGGTTAAATATGTGCATGATGGGCACAGTTAATAGATGATTCCCTATTTTTAGAAAGAATGCTTCAATTCCGTCAGCACCTATCCCTTTTCTGGTATCCAACTTGATTAGGAGTTGCTCGACTTCCTTGAATGTGACCAGGGAGAGCTAGAAGGAGGTGTGTGGTGGTGAGGACTCAGGGTAGTCTGGAATGGAGGGGCTGTTGGGTAGCTCTGCAGCTGATGAAGTGTCGAAGGCCATACCAGCTGTGGCGAAGTGGGCATTTAGAAGATCCAATGTGGCGCATTGCTCAGTGACCAGTGTACCTTTAGAGGTGACTTTTTGTGGGAGAGATTGGGGGGTTTTATGGCCTTCGATAGTCTTGAAGGTGTGCCATATTTCTGCTGAGTTGCCTTTAGCTTCCTCTAAGGTTTCAACATAGTAAGTGGCCTTGGAACTCCTTATAAGCTTGGTGCATCTATTTCTAGCTACTCTGAATTCCTGCCAGTGGGTCGCAGTTTTAGTTTTCCTTGCGTGGGCCCACAGTTTATCAAGATGCGAGAGTGCAGCTTTCAGCTCAGGGGTGAACCATGGGTGTGAGAATTTCCTAACTGCATTTACAGAATGGTGCATGCCTGTTAGCAAGGCCTGTGATGATGGTATTAAAAATAGTGACAGCAGCTTCTACAGATTTGGCTAAATAAAAGGATTGCCAGTCTATCTGCTTAAGGTCTGCAAGATAGTTATGGACATTAAACTTACAGAAACTTCTGCTGGTGATGAATTTGGGCCCGGTGGGGCATTTGGTATGGGCACATGTGCAGACCACAGTATTGTGATCACTTACATCATCATGGAAGACCACTGAGTGTTCAATTTTGTGAGGTTAGTTTGTAAGGATTAGGTCAAGAATAGAACTGTGGTCTTTGTTTTTCATATTTGCCCTAGTAGGTTCAGTGACTGAGTGAATCCAAACTCGTCACATAGATCTTTGATGGCATTAGCTATGGTGGTGAGCCAGTCAAGATTTAAGTCCCCAAAGATGATGGTTTCATTGTTGTTGGATTCCTCGATATCCCTGATCTTTGATAGAATATCCAGCCCACCTGAGGGAGGTCTGTAACAGCCAATGATATTGATTACTTCAGAGGATGGGAGTAGTACTCCAAAAATAGTTCCGTGGCATTGAGCTTGTTATTGAGGTAGATAACTACCCCTCCACCCCTAGTGGGCCTATTTACTCTGAATGTGCTATATGAGGGTAGTGCTATCTGGGAGTCAGTGATGGAGCTGTTCAACCAGGTCTCTGTGATTACTAGCACATCCTGGGTTGGTATGGGCAGTCAAGGTGTGGATTTGACTGAAATTTTTAGTAGACTGCGGGCATTAATCAGCATGAACTTAATGCCTGATGCTGATGCGAAGTCGGTCAGAGAGTCTAAGGTAGTTGGTGGTCCAGGGTTAAGTTCCACATGGCCCGAGCACAGGAGCAGTAATAGGATTAGCCTTTTCATGGTCGCTACTAGAGCTGCTTGTTGTATTTTCCTAGATGTCCTACTACTTCGGTTGGGGTTGTCCATATGCTTCAATTCTACCTTGAAGTTTGAGCTACGAGTTGAACTAAGGAGTGCACTGTGGGAGTATGTGTGATTTTGTATTTATTTGAAACTTGGCTTCCCAGCTAGTGCCTTTTGGGGTAACCACTGCCTCAGTGCCTGTGCACTGAAGTTCTTTGTCTAAGGAGTGAACGGACACTTAAACTAAAGGGCTGCTGCCAACTGGGTGCAGCAGGTGGTTGGATGCAGGCTTTAGCCCAGGTAGGGTTAGGGGAATAAGGAGAAATCACAGGCATATATGTCCCAGGTAGAAAATCCAATTTATTGGGAGCTGATGGGTACAGGGCTATAATTATCAGTAGGATAACCTGCCAGCACGTGGAGTAAGCCATGGCCCTGGCAGTTATTTATGTAAGGCTCTGACTAAGAAAGTCTAAAATTAATACTACTCTAGAAAATGCTAGGACTAAAGGGCTGATTAAGATAAGGCAGTCAGCAGTGTTCGTTAAATCTGAGCACGAGAAAGGCTTGCCCCTTTAAGAAGTTGCTGTAATTGACTAGTATGAGGCCTCAGGTGGCGGGGATCACTGGGGAAGTTTATTTAATAAAGAAGGGCCGGGAGTGTGGGGGGTGGGTGGAAAAACTGTCCAGAGAGTAGTAGAGCAAGGCAATGGCTGAGCTGTGATTTGAAAAAGGCACCTTGAGCACTTGCTTTCTCAATGGGGATCTGCAGCATCCAATCAGGACATGACCACAGTCCCCAAGAGCCAGTCCAATTATGGAGATTGAAGCCTGGCAGCTCCAGGCTAGGAGCTGACCGATTGTACCTGCTTTCCTTGGTCAGGGGGAGCCAGGCTGGATGCAGAGGTCCGGCCACCGGCAGGTATCAGTGCCGGGGCCACTCGGCTGAAGTGGAGAGCCTGATTTGGGCTTGTGGCTAAAAAAAGAGCAGAAAAAAGGCGGGCCATTAGTTTAAAAAACAAAAACAAAGCTCAGGTAAATTGGTGGGAGGGCCCTGGGCAATTTAGTGCTCAGGGTAGAAGTAGGTGCAAATATGGGAGAGAAATGGTTCCTGCAGAGAGGTCTGGTCAAAGGTGCAAGGTGGGAATTTAGCAAAACAAAAGGCTGGTTCAGGAGGTTGATGGGGGAGGAGGCAGGGGCCCAGGAGCAGGGTTAGAGAAGATGGCCAAAAACGCCAGCCAATATTTACAGAATATGCTGGTTCAGGGGGGGTGTCAGGAGAGGGAATCAGGGGTCCAGTAGCTGGCAGAGAAACAGTGTGGGGAACAGAGAAAAAGAAATGCAAAAGGGAAAAAGCAAGTGAAAGAGGGGAACAAAGAAGGCAGTCCGAGGAGAAATGAGAGCAACTGTAATTGGAAAAGAGTGTGGCAGAGAGACAGCAGGCAGTTGTACAGTATATTGCAAGGAAGACAGAAACAACAAAAGCAGTGCTCATGGTCACCAGAAAAATAAAAACAAAGCCTGGGTAAGGTTAGACAATATTTTATTTATTTATTTCAAAATGGTTATCCAAGTAAGCATACAGAGATATTAAAGCAATCTCGTTTACAGATGTGACCTGGGTGAGGGGAAAGGGAACAAACAGCAATACAAAGCAAATAAAATACATACATATAAAACCACAATATAGCAATATATATAAAAAAATCAACAGTGATATAGCATCCAATTAGATATAGTAGCATTAGGAAACAGTAGATATACAGAGCATTCCAATACAGGAATCAGGTACAATCACAGTACAACACAATAGATTTTTTGAGTAACTGAGTGGCAGCAGTAAGACTGCTTCCATGTGATATGAGCACCAGCATAATAGCGCCAAGCAAAAGAGGGACTACATATTACCGATGGCAATAACCATGATCAGCACCACAGCTCCTAATAATTTTAGCAACCAGCACACAACTTATACAACAAGAACGATTAAAAATTACATTCTATGTGGGTGGGGCTATGCCCCCCCCCATTATGGGGGGCTTTGCCCCTGCACCCCCATCAATAATATCATCAGCTCTGGGGGATGACATCAGACAGAGGAAATCTCGGGGCTACACCATGGGGATACATGTCTGCAGGGGAGAACATTGGGGGGGGACAACCTGTGGGTGAGGGGGAAACAAAGTCGGGGGGAATGGGACTTCTGAAAGAATAAGAAATAAATTAATGAAAACCAAAAAAATAACCAGCACCATTCCAGTCCCAAACCCCAATCCATCAGCATCACAGACCATCACCTTAACCACCATGCCAAATGGCCAGCTGGAAGCAACCCTCCCAAACAAAGCCCTATAACCTTTCCTCACTACCTCTGCCTCACTATGCCTTACTTCGTAGTCTTTTACATTCGCTGTTATTCCCCCTTGCTATTTATTCATACTCGCTATTTGTACAGGTGCTCAAATTGAGTCACTCAATTTGAGTCGCCCATATCACATGTTACTGTAACACTAGAGAGAGAGAACTATGGCCTAAGTTAAGGTTGTTCCACATTTGGGGGACAGAAACAAAAAGCCTTTTTGTTCCATAGTCAGTTTCTTATGTGGAACAATACATCTGCTGCCAGCATGGGAGCAGAGACGGCGCTCAGGTACGAGAGCGGTGGAAAGGTGGGAGCACAAATAGTTCGGGAGCGTGTTAAACCGATACTTGAACCCTAACAGAGCTAAGTGTTGCACATGTTTATCCTGCAGTGAGGGCCAACCCAACTGGCCATAGAGTGTGCAGTGATGGGTTGGAGCTGGGGCACACAGAATAAACTAACAGAGGGCATTGTACAGGGAATGAAGTTCGGATAGGTGGCATTTGGGGGCAGCATCATAGCCTACATCACCATAGTCAATGACTGGTATGATTAACCTTTCAACCAAGCATTTACCTAATCCCAAAGACTGGCAATCATCAATTCTGTAGAGGGTACCAAGCTTCCTGTGTGATTTTGAGACCAGTGCCTGGATGTGCAGGGAAAAGCTGCTGAAAACGATCTCATCAAACAATAGCACTCACCCCAAAAACACCAACGTGTTGTTCCACCTTCTGGGAGATTTGTCAAGGCGTTAGTACTGCTTTTGGTTGTGCTGCTATGTTTTTTTGCAGTAGCTCTGGTCCATTTTCTCCAGAGACACCTTCCTGCTTCAGTTCAATTGCAAAGAAGATGCAGTTTTTTTGAATCTCACACAGTTTTTAAATCCCATTTTTGTGAGTGGCCGTTGGACATTTCTGTCTGTAATTGTGTTTTATTTATATATTTTATTTTGTAAAATTTGTAATTTACTTGGTATGTGCTATATTTTGGCTTGAGTCGAGTCTGAAAATGGACCCTAGGTGCACCCAAGACTGCTCAAGCAATTGGCTGTGTAACTGGCTGAACCCTTAGTAGGGCTATTCAAAAGCTCAGCCTACACAGTGGTAGTTCTAACAGACTGGAGAGTAGTGGATGCAGTCCAAATGACAAGTGTGGAAAGGAGACGGGAGGTCATAAAACGGGGACTTCATGAGGCAGTCAGGATCTGCGCTAAGTTGAAACATAAGGGAGCAAAGTCACATAAACCATGCTGGTGGTCCAGTGAGGTACAGGTAGCGGTCAGAGAAAATCCTTCCACCCTTCCACCTTCCAACTTCAAACCATGCCCTCTGGTGATACCTCCCTGCTTTAGTCTAAAGATCCCCTCCATGTTTACCCCATCAGTTTCTCCACCAGACCATTGTGGGGGACAGAGTCAAACGCCTTGCTGAAGTCCAAGAATAATATATCCACAGGCTTTCCCCTGTCCAGTTCTGATGTTACCCATTCGTAGAACTCCACAAGATTGGTTTGACATGATCTACCTGGCACAAACCCATGTTGCCGACTATCCAGACCTCCCACCTCCTCCAAGTCAGGGTTGGACTGGCCCACCTGGATACCTGGAAATTTCCAGGTGGGCCCCCCCTCAGTTGGGTAAGTGGTTGTCTTCTGAACTCTGAAAACTTTTGCATTTAGCATCTTTTTTCTAATTAAATGGGGTATCTGGGACACTGTTGATAAGTGTAAGATGCAAACACAGAGCTACTGTAGTGTATCAGTTTGAAATGGAATATTGACATGAGTATGTCAACCAGGGCCCTCCTTTATTGATTTTCCAGGTGGGCCCTTGTATCCTCTTTCCAGATGGGCCCTCTGTAGCCCAGTCTGACCCTGCTCCAAGTACACCCCCAATCGTTCCTTTAGTATACTCTCCATTAATTTTCCCACCACCGAGGTCAAACTGATGGGTCTATAGTTACCTGGTACTTCCCTCGACCCCCCTTTATGGATTGGCACCACATGTGCCTCTCGCCAATCCCTAGGTACCCTCCCTGTCTCAAGTGACCTGTTGAGAGCTCCACTGAAGGTGCAGCCGGTATGTCTGCCAATTCCCATAGTACTCTCGGATGAATGCCATCCGGCCCAGGAGATTTGTCTTTCTTTAGGGCCTTGAGGACTAACCACACCCTTTTGGCGTAGATAGCATCATCTGTCCCCTCCACCTTACTGGCCTTTTTATCCTTATCCAGATGTGACACCCCTGGGGTACCTCTCCCTCCCTCTTGCTCCATTTCTGTTGCTCCCCTGATCCCACTCACTGCCGCTTCTATCCCCATCGTGCCTTGCTTTGTAGATATCCCATCCCCCTCCCTAGTGAACACAGAATCAAAGTACTCATTAAATACATCTGCCTGGTCCCTCACCTCTTCCACCCACCCTCCTTCTGATCTCAATCTGCTGAGATGGCCCTTAGTTTTTCTCCGCTCCTCAATGTACCGGAAGAACCCCTTTTCCCCTCCATGTATCCCCTGTGCCAGCCGCTGCTCTTTACTGGACTTTGCTCCCCTCACCATCCGGGTGACTTTTCTAGATGCAAGATGGTACATTTCCTTATCCCTATCCCCTCTTGTTGTTTTATATTTTTTGTAGGCCACCTTCTTTTCTCTGACCGCTACCTGTACCTCACTGGACCACCAGCATGGTTTATGTGACCTTGCTCCCTTACGTTTCAACTTAGCGCACATCCTGACTGCCTCATGAAGTCCCCGTTTTATGACCTCCCATCTCCTTTCCACACTTGTCATTGATGTAATCCCCTTCAAGTGATCCTTGAGAATATTTCCCATGCCAAAAGTCTGCCCCCTGAAGTCCACTGCCAGTGTCTTAGATCTCCCCCCATGCTTATTTGAAACCAGACAGTATTGTGGTCGCTCTCCCAGTCAGGGTCCTCTACAAACAGGTCCTTACCAGATCCCCATCTGCCAGAACCACCTTGGACATGCCCTTCCTTGTGGGCTCCACCACATGCTGTGTTAGAACACATCCTGGAAGCCGTCCAGCATCCTCTGCTCCTTGGTCACCTTGGGGGACATGGTTCCCCAGTTTGTACCTGGCATATTAAGGTCCCCCATCAACACCACTCCTTCCCCTTTTGGTCCACACTGGGCATTGATGTTGTCCAGCAAACCATCCTCTAGAACATCACTCATCCGGGGGCCTATATACTACACCCAGCTTGACATTATCTCCTGCTGGGGATCGTAAGGTGACCCATAAGGCCTCCACGTTTCCCTCTGCCTCTTCTACCCTAGCAATTTCTATGTCATCTCTAATGAACATAGCCACTCCACCCTCTGCCTCCTTTCTATCCTTCCTAAGCATAGTGTACTCCCTTGCGTTTAGGTCCCAGTCATGGTTTTGTTGGCCCCATCTCCGTGACTGCGCCACATCCACCCCAGACAGTATGGTCTGGAACTCTGGCAACTTGTTTCCCAAGCTCCTGGCATTTACTAACACCAACCCCCACCCCTTATCCCTGATCCCTTTGTCGAACCCCCCCAGGTTCCTTATACTTCCATCCTCCTCTGCTCCTCCTGAAACCTCCACCCCAGTCTGTTTCCCTCCTCCCCTTGTGTTGAAGGCTACTCCCTCATCTGGAGGAGAGGGCTTCTGGTCAGCCCCCCTTATCCCTCCCCCCTCACAAGTTTAAACCCCACCTTTCTTGAATGTAGTCAGCCATCCCCTGTTTAAGGACTTCCTTCCCTAATGGAGCAAGATGAAGCCTGTCCTTGGCATACAGATCCCTTATCCTCCCAAACTCCTTTCCAGTTCCCTAACACCCCCAACCCACTCTCTTCACCCCACTTCCTGAGCCAGTCATTAACCTCTTTGATCTTCATTTTTTTCTCCACTGAGGCCTTTGGTACTGGCAATATCTCCGAAAAGGAAATGTTGCATCCATTATCCCGACAGACTCTGGCAAGTTCTTGGAACCTTGCTTGGATTTCCAAAACGCTATTTCCCTCTAGATCGTTAGTTCCCAAATGCACCAGGAAATCCGGTTTCCCTCCACAATCCCTAACCAGTTCATACACCATGGACTTTGCTCTGTGCACTGTCAGCCCAGAGATACTCACTGCCTTCACCTGGCTATGGCATCCACCCCCCTGTCCCTCCCACTGGATACCCCTAATCATCGAGTCTCCCAATAACAGAACCTTAACACCACCATCACCCTTATGGTTACCTCCACTATGCCCTCTCAGCCCTCCATCCCCCCTTTATTCGTGATCTCAATTCCATGGGAGTCTTTCTGCCTTACTAGAGACCCCCTTGTCACCCTCCCCTTTCTGCCTCCCTCGTTATTTTGCCCACTTAACTCAGACCCCCTCTGAATAGCTGTCCCCTTTAACCTCTCTTATCCGAACCATTTATCCTGGCCCTGATGGTTTCCCTTCCCCCACACTGCCATCCTCCCCAGCAGCCATTGCCCCTGCCTCCAGAGAGCTCTCTGTGGATCCCCTTTAGCTGGGGCCCCATCCTTAGTACCTGCCCCCCCTGCTGAAGGGCTCCTCTCCACCTCCTTGTCTCCCAGTTTCTCTCCAGTCATGTTCTCCTCCCTCATGTCTGCAATATGTTGCATCTCCCCCATCTGCTTAACATTTATGTTTCCCCTTCTCCCTCTGCAACTATTTCTGTCCTTTCCATTGCCGGTCTGTGATGCCCTATGGGTATCCGACTCCTTCCCCACGGTCTCTGTATCAGTTTCCTCATTTTCACCAACCCCTTTCTCCCCCTCTAGGTTGCTTAGTAGCTCAAATTTATTGTGACACTCTATGTCAGCCTCCATCAAGTAACCCAAGTTTCCCCTGACTGCACCTCTAAACTGCCCCTCTTCTTCCCCTCTTGCTCTGCTCTGTTCTCCTTAGGAGCTCCCTTCCCACAGTCTGCTGTTTTATGCTTCTCCACAACAGTCCCTCCCTTCTCAATGTCTGCTCTACTAGGCTTCCCCACAACAGCCCCTCCTGACTCTTCCCCCTCCACTCTCTTAGTATTCGGAATGTTCACCCCGTACGCTTTCCCCTTAGCGCCAACATCCCTATCTAAGGATCCTCTGTCCCTAATATCCCCTCCAGCTTGCTGTAACATAACGTCCTATAATTTCAAAGCATTGCCCCAGCCTCCCTCAACCCCACCCTTCTGCTGCCTATATCCACCCCTTATCCTTGGACACCCCCAGCTCCCCAGCTTACTCCTTAACCAATATACCTCACTCCTGATACAAGATAGCTGTCTACAGAGTGGGCAGCCTCCCTCTCTCAGGCCCAATTGAGAATTATTGCCATCCCACAGCCTGTGCAGCCTACAGCCCTTCTGAAGATGCCTGCCATGGTGGAATATGGCCACCCTGTTTGTCCCCTGTGTTTATAATGGCACACCCTTTTCTCCAGTCCCTTCCCCTGGAATACAGTTTCTCTCTATACTGACTGCAGTTATTTACAAACCCAATTTCAACCCCACTAATAAAGTTCCCAAGTCTCACAAACACATACAGTCCAGTGTGTGTCCAGTCCCACTAACAGTGTGTGTATGCAGACATCAGGTACCGTATGATGTCACAGGCCCACCAGTTCCTTCTCAGAGGTGCTGCCTGTCAATGGCATGAGTGAGGCAAGGGTACTTTGCACCATGCAGTTTAATGAATGGTTGAAAAAATGGTGTGGAGCACAGGGGTTTGGCTTCATTGGGGACTGGGGTTCCACCTGGAGGGACACCAGCCTATACTGGCAGGATGGTGTGCATCTGTCCAGGAAGGGAACAAGTCTTTTGAGCAATCGGTTTAAATGCTTCATTGGTAAGCTTTTAAACTAGTCAAGGGGGGAGGCACTGATAAGCAGCAGGAAAATCCCAGCCTCTCCCTACAAAACAGGGTACTAAATCAGAAAAAGACCGAGGTAGAAAGGTCAGTGGGGGATGCTGCAACAGAAGGTAAAGCCATCAAGAAATGGAAAGCAATGAGTACCAATGCCCATAGTCTGAGTAACAAGCTTCCTGAATTAGTGGCCTTGATGGAGGAGGAACATCTGGATATCATGGCAGTCACAGAAACATGGTTCACAAAACCATGACTGGAGCGTAAACATACCAGGATACACTATCTACAGGAGGGACAGAGAGGGTAAAGAGGAGAGGAGTAGCTCTTTACATAAGGGGAGGAATCAAGCAGCAGAACAAAAGGGAAAACAGGGGAGGAGAAGAAGCACTGTGGGTAAATTTGGAGACCGGCAATGGCACCACAATCCGCTTTGGGGTTGTATACAGACCCCCTTCTCCGGGGAGGAAATGGACAAGAAATGATAGAAACTATACTTAGTAGCAGAAAAAGGGAGATATTGCTGATAGGCGATCTGAATATGCCAGATGTTAACTGGAGTGCAGTTGCAGCAGCCACTTTGAAGAGTGGGGTTATTCTAGATGCTCTACAGGGGCATGCCTTAGACAACTAGTATTGGACACTCGAGAGGAGCAATCTTAGACCTGGTTCTCTCAAATGGAGATGAAGAGGATCACAGATGTAAGTGGGTAGCCATCTGGGAACTAGCGACCATCGAACAGTATGGTTCACAATAAATACAACAATAGAGTCAAAGCCATACAAAGGCAAAGGTACTGGACTTTAGGAGGGCTGACTTTGCCAAAATAGGTGAGTGCCTAAGGAATGCACTAGCAAATGGGCAGGAAGGAGGGTGGAAGAACAATGGGAATAATAAAACTGCCATCACAGAGGTAACAAGCCTCTGTGAAACAAATAAACAAAAATTAAGCGATGTAGAAACCACTATGGTTCTCAAAGGAAGTGGCAGTGAAGGTTCAAGAGAAAAGCTTTCCAGGAAGTACAAGGAATCACAGAAGGAGCAGGACAGAGAACTGTATCAGTTAAAGCAAAGGAAGCTGGGAAGGCAGTCAGAACAGCAAAGGCCCAAACCAAGGAAAAGATAGCCAACTCAGTTAAGAAGGGATAAAACCTTTTATAGGTACATCAGGGAGAAGGAAGACCAAGGGAGGGATAGTGAGGCTTAATAAGGGTGGGGGGTGTGGGCAGAGGGTGACTGTGAAAAGGCAGAGATACTAAACAAATATTTTTGCTCCAGTATTTACAAAGGAAGGGAGGTACCTAAAACAAACAGTAGAAACACTCTGGATACAGAAGTTGATACAACCCATTTACAGAAGAAAGGGTTCTGAAAGAACTCTTAAAACTGAAGGTGGACAAAGCAATGGGGCCTGATGGGATTCATCCCAGAATTCTAAAAGAACTAAGGGTAGAATTAGTGACACCACTGACTACCCTGTTTAACAAATCATGGGAGGATGGGGTGGTACCCGAGGGACTGGAGGAGGGCAGATGTGATTCCCCTTCACAAAGTGGGAGCAAGGCAGAAGCAGGAAACTACAGACCTGTTAGTTTTAACCTCAGTGGTAGGAAAATGATGGAATCACTTCTGAAGGAAAGAACTGTCGGTATCAAGAGGCCAGAGGGGCACAGGACCCAAGGCAGCATGGATTCACAGCAGGAAGGTCATGCCAGACAAATCTGATAGATTTCTTTGACTGGGTGACCAAAGTAGTGAGATCAGGGAGGGGCTGTGGACATGGCCTACCTAGACTGTAGAGCATTTGACACAGTCCCACACAAAGATTAATATACAAGTTAGCTAGCCTGAGTGGGTCCCAAGATGACAGCCTGGGTAAAAATTGGCTGGAGAATAGGACACAGAGAGTAATAGTAAATGGAGTCCACTCTGAAGAAAGGGGTTACTAGTGGGATCTTGGGAGTTCAGTAATAGGACCAGTCCTCTTCAATGTCTTTATAAGCGACACTGCAGAGGGACTGGAAGGAAAAGTATGTCTCTTTGCAGATGACACAAAGATCTGCAACAGAGTTGATGCACAAGGTGGGGTGGAAAGGATGAAAAGGGACTTGGCAAGGTTAGAGGAATGGTCAAATGTATGGCAGCTTAGATTCAATGCTAAGAAGTGCAAGGTAGTGCACCTGGGAAACAAAAACCCAGTGGAAGAGTACACAATGGGGGGTGAGATACTAACAACAACAAAAATAGAAAGAGACCTGGGGGTAGTCATATCAGATGACCTAAAGGTGGGCAAGCAATGTGAGAGGGCAGCAAGGAGGGCTGGGGGGATACTGGGATGCATAGGGAGAGGCATCACCAGTAGAAAACAGGAAGTTATTATCCCTCTGTACAGTCAGCTGGTCAGACCCCATCTGGAGTACTGCGTGCAGTTCTGGAGACCCAGTCTCCGCAAAGACATAGACAGGATGGAAGCTGTCCAGAAGAGGGCAACTAAAATGGTGCAGGGTCTGCACCAGAAGACATATGAAGAGACTTAGGAGCTTAATATGTATAGCCTCAAGGAAAGGAGGAGAGGGGGACATGATTGAAACTTTCAAGTACCTCAAGGAATTAACAAAGTCCAAGAGGTAGCATCTTTCAAAAAAGAGGTGTGCAAGAACAAGAGGTACAATTTGAAGATAGGGGGTGGCTCAGAGGTAATTTAAGGAAGTATTTTTCACAGATAGGGTTGTGGATGCGTGGAGCTGACCTTCCGGAGGAGGTTGGTAGGAGTCAAAAACAGTGGTGGAATTCAAACATGCATAGGACAGTCATAAAGGCAATTCTAGGGGTGTGGGTAGGAAGAAGTAGGCTGCTGGTTAACTAGGATCTGCAGCTTATCCAGTAGGCGAGAAATGAGCAGACTGGGTGGGCCAAGCGGTCCTTATCTGCCGTCAAATTCTATGTTTCTATGTTCCTGTTGCTTAATTTCAGTCCCAAACAAATACACAGCCCTTCAATCCCAACCCCCAGTGGCTTTTCAGTATTTAAGAAAGCCTACAAAACAGGGTGAGTGGGAGGGCTCTTACCAACACCAGGCAAACATCACATTTAAATTTCACTCTAATTATCATTGCCAAACAAGTGTTCCCAAGTCTCAAAAGTTACAATATCACAGCCCAAGTAACAGTTCTAACTCAAAGTAGTAATTTTTAACACATAGAACTAATTTCACGTACAAACCTATTCAAATATTTCAGTTAAAACAGAAGACCTCTGTCCTTACCAGCCTCCTGCTTATGTTCCCAAGTGAACAATGAAAGACAAGGTGATTCCTGTTAATTTCCCTTCCCCCTAACACCAGGCAAACATCACATTTAAATTTCACTCTAATTATCACTGCCAAACAAGTGTTCCCAAACCTCAAAAGTTACAATGTCACAGCCCAAGTAACAGTTCTAACTCAAAGTAGTAATTTTTAACATATAGAACTAATTTCACGTACAAAACTATTCAAATATTTCAGTTAAAACAGAATATAACCCCAGGCCTCTGTCCTTACCAGCCTCCTGCTTATGTTCCCAAGTGAACAAACAATTCAACATGTTCATCAGCCATACTGGAGAGGACGTTAGGGGCAAGCTGTGTCTCTTTGCAAATGGCATGAAACTCTTTCATATGGTAGACAGCAATAAAGGGATCAGGGAGATGCAGAGGGATCTGCAAAGGCTAGAGTGGTGGTTGAAGGGCTGGCAGTTGAAATTCAATGCCAAAAAATGCAAAGTTATGCTCCTACGGAAAACAAACCCCAGGACACAGTGCTGGGTGGGAAAGGTTAAACTGGGCACTACAGCACAGAAAATGGACCTGGGAGTCATGATTAGTGACTCCTTCAAACAATCAAGCCAGTGTAACAAGGCCAATAGTAAGGGTAATAGGATGCAGGGGTGTATCGGAAGGGGTACAGACAGCAGGAAAAAGGAGGTACTACTACCTCTATACAGATCACTGGTGAGGCTGCACTTGGAATACTGTGCTCAGTTTTGGAGTCTTCACCTAAGGAAGGACAAGGGCAAGCTGGAGATGGTGCAATGCAGGGTGACCAAGATGATTCAGGACCAGCAGGGCAGATCTTACAAAGATTGTCTCAAAGCACTGAACATGTACTCAATGGAGACCAGGTGAGAGAGGGGGATATAATAGAGAACTTCAAGTTCCTGAAAGGAATAAACACGGTGAACAACAGTGAACTATCTGGCAGGAGTACAGAGTCAAGAACTCGAGGTCACAAGTGGAAACTGGTGGGGAGAAGGTTTAAGAAGGATGTGAGAAAGTTCTATTTTACGGAAAGGGTAGAAGAGCCATAGAACAGTCTGCCAGTGGAGGTGGTGGGCGCCAAGACTACAAATTGTTTTAAGCATGGCTGGGACAGTGAAGAGTTTGGTGGTTGCTCAGGTCAGTAGCAGTAGGGAGGGAACAGGGGGTGGAGCGGGAAGGATAAAACCTCATATGTGTAACAGATCATGGGACAAATAGGAAACCCCAAGCAGACTAGATGGACCTTTGGTCTTTTTCTGCTGTCATTGTCTATGTTTTTATGTTTCTAAGTTCTCCTTCCAGGTAAACAAACAAATAAATATGTAAATAAAATACCAATTCATATGTATGTGACATCACGTAACTTTGTATGCTAACAGAAGCTAACAAGTTAGGTGCAGCCACAGTAGTTAAATACTGTTCATGTTACCATATTGAACCTTAACAAAAAAATGCAATGCCATCTGTTCCTACATATACCATCCCATATGTTGTTACATGCCAGGGGCTATCTACATAGCAGGTTCAAACCATGCCAGTAATAGGAGTGGGGGTTGGCGTCACAGCCTGGGGGTGGGGCTGGCCAGACTGTGCGGGGACACTGAGCAAAGATAGGAAGACAGATAGTGTTCCCATTTCTCCCTGAATTCCTCCTTCTTGGAAAGTGCTGCATGACAGCCTCTCAAACCTGGCCAGTGTGGTGAGAGTCCATGCCAGTTCAGGAACTGAAGGGGCTTGTCATTGTCACCAGTTAAGGAGAATGAGTCATTTTGCTTCCAGGGCTGCAGCTGCAAGCCAGCTCTAGTGTGTCTTGGGCACCTGATCGAACATAGTCATATCCCTTTGGAGAAACAGTCTAGGGTCTTTTGGAGCCAAACTTAACTCCTTAATAACACTATCCCAAAAGATTTGAAGGACGGGGCACTTACACAGTATGCTGTCAGAGAGGCATGGTTACCGCATAGGCAGAGTGATGCAGGTAGCAGGCCCTTATCCTTGAGCATTGTGTCAACAGTTTATTTTATATTTTTTTTATTTAGTATGCATTGTCCCCTTTCACATGATTGGTCAATCTTCAGTCCTGCCTGCCCACTCAGCCCTGTCACCCACTTTCCACAGGACTTCTCTCTCTCTATGTTCCTCCCTGGCTTGTCCACCAGGGTGGAGCCAGCAGGTGTGGCCCCAAGCACCTGATGAAATTAGAGTATGGTTCTGGAGAGAGAATAGGCTGGCAATACAGTATGTCATTCTGAATAAGCCTGCTTCCAACATCATAGCAGGCTGAATGAACTAAGGCCAAGAAGTTCCTCCAGGCCTAAGGGGAAATAGGAAGATTGAGTTCTTTTACCCAGGTGAGATATGCTTTCTCTGTTTTGGAAGGAACATTATCAACAATGATTCTATAGATATGCCCAGCCACCCCTTCGAAAGCCTACTCCACTGCAGCACAAGAATGTGGCCTATGCCTCGGCAGCAGTGTGTGCTACATTAATAAGGGAGTGAATAGTGGCTCTCAGCTGCATATAACTCCAAACATCTATACTGGGGAGCTGGTACTTACCTACAACTTGCTAGAAGGAAAGCATAGTGCCGCAATGTGGATTTAAGAGGTCCTGTAGGACTGAATACTTTGTGCTGCCCAAGATGGCCAGGAAATGGGTCACCCCCCCCCCCACCATAAGCTGGTGGTTGCCCCATGTAAATGTTGGAGATTTGGGGGTTAGGTAGGGTGCAGTGGGACATGCACAGCTTAATACAGTTATCCCAAACCTTTTGTATGCAAGAAATAATGGGATGGGCCTTCAGGTAGTCTGTCAGTTTGGTACCTAAGTAATGCCTGGGAATGAAGTGCCCTTCAGGGGGACAGGCAGTCTGTGTGGCTTTCATCCACTGCACAGCCTGTTGGGGCCTATATGGTAGGTTGCACCCATTAAAGAATGAGAGTCCCAATCCCATCTAATGCCAATAGGCCTGAGGTTTCTTTCTGCTGAAGCAGGGTGCCATTCTCTCCCACAGGAATTGTCCCACAATTCCGCTCTCAACCCTCTGCTCAAAAATCAGGGACAAAATCAAGGACACATTCTTAAAAAAGATAATATCATTTCATGAAGCTGTTACAATAAGTGGTTTAACGATAAACGCATTTTCTGATGGAGAACTAGACTGTAAAATTAATATCTGGTATTATTTTGTGATTCGGATCTCTGCTCTTCAGTGGCAAAATGCCAAATTTAGGAGTGACAGAGGAAACCTGTAATGCAAAATCAGGGATCTCCCTGAAAATCAGGGACAGTTGAGAAACAGTGGTGGATGCCTGGAACAGTCTTCTAACGGAGGTAGTGGGGTGAAAACAGAGGTGGGCTACAAGCATGCATGTGCTAGGCACAAGGGAATCTTAGTTGGGGGGGGGTGGAGGAGGGGACCACAGATCAAGTAGTGTTTGCAGGGTACAGGCAGGGACAAATGGGCAGACTAGGTGAGACAAGCGGTCCTTATCTGCTGTCAAATTCTATGTTTCTGTGTATGCACAATTCTATCTATGGCACTAAAGAACTTATTCTTAAAATTGAGAGCCAAGTGACTAACACAGTATGTAATCTTTGGAACAGCAAACCTTTCAATGGCTTCTATCTTGCCAACTAATGATAATTGCAATTTGTGCCACCTACGGCAGCCCATTACCAGGTCACTGCTGACAGGTTAAGATTTGCTCCCACTGTATGGAGCAGATCTATTGAGATTTTAATCACCACATAGGTGAGCATATCAGCTTCCAACATCAATTCTGTGCCTGTGAAACAGGATTATGTTCAAGATTAATAAAGGGGCATTAAAACTGTCTTGGACCAGTTCACTAGCAGGTTCAAAATGTGTGTAAACCCATGTGGATGACATTAGTTGGGGAGCACTGTCAAAACCTCCCTTATTGTTCCCAGGGTAAGGACCTCTATGGCCCAGAGATCCTTTTGCTACCGGCTCCCTCCTGGTTCAATATCCTCCCAGCCAACATAGCGGACTCCACTAAGCTTGGTCCTTTCAAGGTCTCCCTCAGAAGCCATCTGACAAGCTCTCGCTGCTGCAACTGCACATAATCCCCCACCTGCCCCTTACCCACACCCCTAGGCTGGGTCTGCCCTGTCTACTTTTGCTGTATATGCCTAGGATCTCAGGTAACATCTGCTGACTAATGTAATAAAATATCTCTGGTTGCTACCTGACATGGTACTCGTGTACCTGTATTATATGACTACTGTGATCTACATATTACCAAGCTTGTACCACCAGCGAATGCCTGTAACACTGGTTGCTTTTTTAATCTAAGCGTTATGTACTGTACTGTGTCGTTTGCTGTGATGTATTGCTCTCTTGACGAGGTGCCTTTGTAAATGAGTCTTTGACTCAAAGGTTTGTAAATCGATGATCTAATAAATAAATAAATAAATGAGAGAGGTGGCCAGCTCTGAAATAGTTAGAAGCAGGTCATCAGGATGCAGATTTATTAAAGGAGAACTGTGCTGAACTTGTAAGTCATATTCCCTGAAGAAGCTGATTTTTAAATACCGGGTATAAAATGGGGAGAGAAAATCCTTGTTTCTCATTGGTTGTTATCTGTGCATCAATGCACAGATAAAAACAAGATCTAAAAAGCAGAACCGAGCTACGGGAAAAATCACTCTGCCGGTAGAATGTTCCGTTTGAAAACGCCGCCACTGTTTTCATACGTTAGTGAGGACAACCAATAGGTAGATAAAACGTCTACAGCTAACAAATTTGACATATTTTAAAAATAAAATAGTAGCTCTCATAAATTAGAGCTTACAGGTTCTCTCTGAGGCAGCAGCAAAGGTACATGCTCTCCACAATCGCTGGCACAGCTACTTGCTCTGACCTACAGAAATCACAGTTTTATAAGTCCTGATTTCTTTCTGTGCCTCCCGTGTTCATGTATGCTCCTGCTGTACCCATCGCACTGTGGTCCTGTTGCATAAACAAAAATACGCTTTTCACATTTAAAAAAAAATTATTTTCCATTTGTATTTCACATTTTAAGTACAAATACACTTAGTAAGCTCTTCTGCCCTCGTATTCAGATCAGATGATCCTGCTTCCGCTTCCGCTTCTGCTGCATGCCTGCTCCCGCCCCCACATTCGTCAAAAAGAAATTGGTCCTTTTTTTTTTAATCTAGACACACTTGTGGTTGACAGGGCAACGGTAGGAAATAACAGTTCTAAAGAAAACAAGTACCTGTGGTCCCTAGAAAAACTGTTCAGTCTCTCATGGAAAGACGGGGGGGGGGGCCTTCTCACTACACTGTCTCAAAAAAATGCTGACATCACCATCTACATCTCCTTGCTCATTCCCCAATCCACAATTACGTAAAAACACCAGTTCCCTCCTCCACGATATGGGGGGGGGGGCCTCCTGACTGACGACAACCCAAAAATGACAGTGCAGAAAAATTCCATCTAAAACACTGACGTCATTATCAACTAGGCAGAAGGGCTATTTATCATTAATTTGCTTAAGGAAATATGATTTTTAAACACAAAAACATTATTTTCTAACTGTAAAAAATGGAAAAATTAAGCCTATTTTATAAGCACAATATGACACTCTAGGGGTGTGCGCTGAACAGATATTACCACACTTCTAGGGGCTGAAGGCACTTGACTTACGCCCCTGGGTGTGCAGTAATATCTGTCCAACACACACCCCATCATGTTTTATTCCTTACTTCAAGTTCTGTTACTGTTCTGTCTCTACAGGATTTTTAGTTATCCATTTCTTATTCATGCCAGTGGTAAGTACCATTTTAGAACTCTGTGATTTAGTTTATGCCCTTGATGAGTTCTTCCATTTTTGGCACAATGCATCTGTGTTCCACTATAGAACTCTGTGGTTGAGAGGGACATAAACTATATCACACAGTTCTAAAATGGCACTTGGCACACAAATGTAACTTAAAAAAAACACTGAGGTTACTAGTAGGCCTGTATAGGTGAACTAATAACAGAAATGGAACCAGAATAAATTAACAAAACATACAAACAGCGCCTATTGGGAAAAATGATTTACATGTTCAGAGCGTAGTTCTCCTTTAAGTGGGTAGTGGATATGCCCTTGGCAGAAGTGCTAAGAGTCAGTGTAAGAGGCTCTACTGCTAGCACAAAAAAAAAATGTGAGAGAGAGGACACCCATGTCGAGCCCCTCGGTGCAATGTAAAGGGCACCGATAAGATCTGGTTTTCAACAGGGTGCCTTAGGATTATTGTACAGTGTATAAGTCCAATTCTGGAAGAAGGGGCCAAATCCAAAGGCTCTGAGTGTTTTGTGAAGGTAGTCCTATTCTGCTGAATCAAATGCTTCACAAAGGTCTACTGCAACAGCACTCATGGGGACTTGGAACTTGTGGGCTTACCATTGCAGGTTCAGTAGGGTCCTACTGTTGTCTGCCGCAAACCACTCATTTATTTATACAGCTTGTGAGGGATTAATGAGGGAGGGAAAGACCCTCTCCAGCTGAGAGGCCAAAGCTTTTGCCAGAGAGGGAAGAGTGACCAGTGGGATACCACAGGTATCAGTGCTGGGACCAGTACTATTCAAAAGGCAGAATTTCCCTGTTTGCTGATGACATGAAGCTCTGTAACAGAGTGGACATGCCAGAGGGTGTAGACCAAATGAGGAGGGACCTGCAGAAGCTTGAAGAATGGCCAGGGATTTGGCAGTTGAAATTCAATGCAAAGAAGTGCAAGATAATGCATATGGGGCACAAAAACCCTGGAACAACATATCAGTTGGGGGGTGAGGATATAGCATGCACCAAGCAGGAAAGGGATCTTGAGGTTATGACCTCAAGGTAGGGAAAGAGTGCGACAAGGCAGCAGGTAAAGCAAATAAGATGCTGGGATGCATAGGCAGGGGCATCACCAGCAGGAAAAGGGAGGTCATAATTCCACTATACAAGACACTAATGAGGTCCCACCTGGAGTACAGTGTACAGTTCTGGAGACCTTACCTACGTAAGGACATAAATACTATAAAGAAGGTTCAGAGGAGGGCAACAAAGATGGTACAGGGATTACATCACAAGTCCTATGAGGACAGGTTGAAGGACATGAATATGTACTCCCTGGAGGAAAGGAGGGAGAGAGGGGATATGGTAGAGACATACAAGTACCTTACAGGGAGGAACAGGGTGCAGGGATACACTATTTTCCAGTGAAAAAGATGTTCCAGGACTAGAGGGCATGGGATGAAGTTGGAGGGAGGGTGAATCAGAGGAAACGTGAGGAAGCATTCCTTCACAGAATGGGCAGTGGACAAGTGGAACACCCTGCCAGAGGAAGTGGTGGGGGCTGAAACAATCACGGGATTTAAGAATGCATGGGATAGACATAAGGGAATTCTGGAGGTCAGGGTTAAAGGGCAGCAGACTTCTAGGAAAACATAAAGTGAACTTACAAGCTCAAATGGGCAGCCTAGGTGGGCCATAGGCCCTTATCTGCCAACAGTGCCTATGTAACTATGTATTTTAGTGTATGTGGGAAGAAGGGACATGGGAAGAAATTTATTAAACTTGATGATCTTTGTCCTTCCTAGGGAGGACAGTGAAAACCACTTCTGAGAGCACAGGAGGGAGGTTGGTGCCTTCCAAAGCTTCACTGAACATGTATAAGAGAGGGGAGATCATTTTGTCTTGGACAGCTTGATACAAGTCAGCTGTAAAGTCATCCTTGCCAGAAGCATTGCCTGGAGTGAGATAAATAATGGCAGCTCTAAGCTTGGACTTAGTCAGAGCATCTTCAGCAAGTCCCTCTCTTGTAATTATGAACAAAGCTGGGCACACACCAAAACAGGTGCCTAGTTCCAAAATGTATTAAGAAGGATGCATGAGGTAACTGGGCTAACACCCCAGAGGTGTTAGCCCAGTTACAGTACAAACAGTGAGGGACTGTTCACGGTATGGCTGGAGCCAACAGTAACTATAATGTGCTCAAAACAAAAACATCTTATGCTGACACCAGTAAAAAATGGTTAAATACCTTTGCTGACTACAGGACATTGGGAGTCTAGCTACCCAATGTTTTGCGCCCAAAGTGGGTGCTTAATCATGATCAGCATAATCAGTATAAGACATTTGCCTGGCATGACTGTATTAGACTGGTTCCCTCATGCATCTTTCTTTTCCTTTTTTTGCTCCCTCCTTCCCCCTAGCTAACCACTCCTTCAGGTCACCTGGACCCTCCATCTGCTCACCATCTCCGATGCCAGCCAATACCTCACATTGCAACCCCCCAGATAACCCTGCGTATCCCTTCACTGGATGGGTACCCCTCCTCCGAGGGGGAAGGCACCAGTGGGGGCAGCCAGCGCACTCTGCAAGTGGCCCAGGTGTCACTGAGGTGGGGTCGGTCAACCAGGGCTTGGCAGCAGCGGGAGCCAGCGACCTTCATCTGGCCAGCCAGGGAGCCATTTACTGTTTTTTCTCCCCAGGAGAGTGGTGTGCCACAGACGTCAAGGCATACGCCGATGTCTGCCACTTCCCAGTCATCAGAAGCCTGATGTCCTGCTGTGCTCCCTCCCCCTGGAGAAGGCGAGCCATCACTGGATGCTCTATCCTTCTACCCCCGGCTGGCCCTCCAGTGACCTAGATCCATTCCCAAACCCGGGTTGCCGGCGTCACAGATGAAAATCCAACTGCTGCGCCGACGGGCTGGCCCATGCATCTTTCTTAATAAATTTTGGGATTACGTACCTGTTTCAGTATGTACCCAGCTTTATTCATACCTACTTTGTAATTTGTTTAGCTGGAGCACCTTTGTTGACATTGGTGTGCGCTCCATTTTTTGTTTTGTGCAGAACAAGTCCCATCTTGAGCAGGAACTTGTGGTAGGGAAGGAGGCAAAATCAAGAATGGCAGAAAGCAGAGGCACTTTGGTCCTGTGATGTTGTTCTTAGAATCCCTGCATAGCTCAAGGGGAGAAATCAAAATATCAGATGATGGAAAGGATTTTATCAGAGAATCAGAAATATCAGATAGGTCTAATTAATTCTTTATAAATGTGGATATCCCAATAGATGCAGTAGGAAAGAGAGAAACAAGGATATAATACCAAATCCTAATTAAAACAGTAAACAATTCACCTTTGATGAAATTATAGTATAAGAGGTTTGTGACTTGCTATTAAAGTTAACAATTGATAAAAGTTGTGCTGGATATTTTTACCCCATAATTTCTGAAGTACTCAGCTTTGCAGATCTCGTAGTCCCTAACATCCTTGTTCAATTGGTTTCTAAGAACTGGAGAGATCTGGAAGGTTTGGAAAGTGCCAGGGTTGCCCCCATATTTAAAGGAGGCAGCCTTGACCTGATGACTCAACTATAGGCCATATCACTGTTGTCAGTAGTGGCAAAACTGCTAGAAAGAATACTGGCCAAGCAGTTTCAGTCCTTCTTGGAAAGGGATGGTGAGCAGGACAAATTTCAGCCAGGATTTTGTAAAAAGCACAGCACCATTTCCTCTATGTTGAAGATCTTGGATGACATCAATAAAGCAATAGATCTCAGTAATGTTACCCGGGACCATCTTTGTTGACCTCTCCAAGGCCTTTCACATGATGGACCATGCGATCTTATTGAAGAAACTGTGAGAGATTGGACTGGGCGTTGGGGCCATATCCTGTTTTAATAGCTGAAGCAGAAGTAGCTTGGCTCAGGTAACTTTGTCTTTCTGTTATTGGTAACTTTCTGGAGGTTTTGAGCTACCCTCAGCTAGGATCACATTCCAGGTACTTGTGTTACATTCTTGTGTGTTCTTTCTCCTGGCAGTAGTTCCTGAATTTGTTTAATACAGTTGTTTCCGGGAATTTTATTGTGAGTTTGAGATTTGTATTTCAACAGGCATTGCTAGCAACCTTCTGGAAGCTTCTGTGCTTCCCCCTCAGCTAGGATCAGCTTACATCTACAGTGGTGTGAAAAAGTATTTGCCCCCTTCCTGATTTTCTCTATTATTGCATATTTGTCACACTGGATGTTTTCAGGTCTTTAGACAAAATGTAATATTAGATAAAGGGAACCTGAGTGAACAAATAACACTTGTTTGTTTTTTTTATTTCACTTATTTAACGAAAAAAAGTTAACCAACACCAATTGGCACTGTGTGAAAAAGTAATTGCCCCCTTACACTTAATAACTGGTTACATACATTTAGCTGCAATGACTGCAACCAAACACTTCCTATAATTCAATATCAGTCTTTCACATTGCTGTGGAGGAATTTTAACCCACTCTTCCTCATGAACTGCTTTAATTCAATAACATTTGGTAGGTTTTCGAGCATGAACTGCTCGTTTCAGGTCCTCCACAGCATCTCTATCAGATTTGAGTCTGGACTTTGACTAGGCCACTCCAAAACTTTAATTTTACTTCTTTTCGCCATTCTGATGTGGACTTGCTTTTGTGTTTTGGATCATTGTCTTGCTGCATGACCCAACTACGCTTCAGCTTCAGCTGATGGAAGGATGACTGGACATTCTCCTTAAGAATTTTCTGGTACAGAGCAGAATTCATGGTTCCTTTAATTATGGCAAGTCATCCAGGTCCTTAGGCAGCAAGCATCCCACACCATCACACTACCACCACCATGTTTGACTGTTGGTATGGTGTTCTTACTGTGGAATGCTGTGTTTGCTTTACTTGAGACATTATGGGATCCATGTTGTCCAAAAAGTTCCACTTTGGACTCATCTGTCCATAGAACATTTTCCCAAAGGCTTGTGGATCATCCAGGTGCTTCTTGGCAAATGAGAGATGAGCATTTATGTTCTTCTTGGTTAGCAGTGGTTTCCGCCTTGCTACTCACATGAAGCCCATTTTGCCCAGTCTCTTTCTGATTGTGAGTCATGAACACTGACCTTAGCTGAGGCAAGAGAAGCCTGCAGTTCTTTGGATGTTGTTTTAGGATCCTTTGAGACTTCTTGGATGATTTTATACTGCGCCCTTGGAGTAATTTGGCAGGCCGCCCACTCCTGGGAAGGTTCACTACTGTTCAAGTGTTCTCCATTTGGAGATTATGGCTCTCACTGTGGTTCAATGGAGTCCCAGAGCCTTAGAAATAGCTTTGTAACCCTTTCCAGACTGATAGAGGGCAACAAAATGTTTTCTGATCTTTTCAGGAACTTCCTTTGATCATGGCATAATGTGCTTGTTGAATCTTTGTCCTGACAATGTGACTCTGATGGTAAGGGCCAAAATAAGTGAGGTTTATATTGAGCAGGGCTGGCTGTAATCAAGCCTGGCTGTGTTCAATCAGCTGACTCTAATTATCCCTTTAATTGGGTTGATTTAACTAGGGGGCAATTACTTTTTCACACAGTGCCAGTTGGTGTTGGTTAACTTTTTTCATTAAATAAATGAAATAAGTGAAAAAAAAAAGTGTTATTTGTCCACTCAGGTTCCCTTTATCTAATATTATATTTTGTCTAAAGACCTGAAAACATCCAATGTGACAAATATGCAATAATAGAGAAAATCAGGAAGGGGGCAAATACTTTTTCACGCCACTGTAGTTGTGTTCAAATACCTGTGTGTTCTCTCACATAGCAGCAGTGCTGAAGCAGAAGTAGCTTGGCTCAGGTAGCATTGTCTTTCTGTTATTGGTAACTTTCTGGAGGTTTTTGGGCTACCCTCAGCTAGGATCACATTCCAGGTACTTGTGTTACTTTCTTGTGTGTTCTTTCTCCTGGCAGTAGTTCCTGAATTTGTTTAATACAGTTGTTTCTGTGAATTTTATTGTGAGTTTGGTGTTTATATTTTAGCAGGCATTGCTAGTAACCTTCTGGAAGCTTCTGTGCCTCCCCTTAGCTAAGATCAGTTTACAGCTAATTGTATTTAAATACATGTGTGTTCTCTCACATAGCAGCAGTGCTGAAGCAGAAGTAGCTTGGCTCAGGTAGCTTTGTCTTTCTGTTGTTGGTAACTTTCTGGAGGTTTCTGAGCTACCCTCCAGGTACCTAATTGTTTTTACAGTGGATGGGCAGGAAGGACACCCCCAGCCACCCTCTTTCCCCTCCCGGGTGCTCTGCCTTTATAGACATCAACAGAGACACGTCCGGTCTACTTAAAGGCACAGGGAACATTTGGCAGCACCCTACAAGATACCGCCAATCTGAGAATACAGGCAACAATACAAGGGAAGAGCAGTCAACTAAGTTAGCAAAGGCACTTGAAACAGAAAGCAGAGGAGTAATTTAGTTGGAAAGGGGAGAAAGGGAAGAGAAAAAATTAACAGAAGGAGGGGTGGTATTAGTAAGCAGGGTTCAGGATTAAGCAGGGAGTGGTGCAGTGCTCTGGGTGTGGTGCAGCAGTCTTCAGAAAACATTCTGGGTACTGCAGTGCTGCCCCAAATGCAAGCACCTCTCTGGGCTGAGGGCAGAGTTCGCCAGTCTCCAGGCCGAGCTGGCAGGAGTATTGGAGACCCTCGCCCCCACCCGGAGGCCACCATGTCCCCAGCCAATACCACAACAGCTGCCCGGGCAAATGGCAGGGTGGTCTACGGTGGGGTCAGGGAGATTCGGGGAGGGGCAGACACATCCACCATCCAGTCCAGTTCAAAAACCCCTTCACTGTTTTGGAGGAGTGGGAGAGTCCTGCAAAGGAACCCGAGGCTGAAACTAGGGAGGATGTGAGAGTCCTCCAGCAGGGAGACCCAGTGATGGGAGGAAGAGAACCCCAAAGGAGGAAGAAGTTACTCCTGGTGGGGGACTCGGTTGTCCAGGGAATGGATCTGGGCACAGATAGGAGAGAGAAAAGGGTGGTCAAGTGCCTTCCAAGAGGCACAGCTCTGAGAGAGGGGAAGAAGATCCAGAGGATCGCTGAAGCAGTGGCAAGGGGGGCTGGATGTTGTTGTCCATCTGGGAATAAATGACCTATCCGAGGACAGGGCTAGCTTGGAACACTTGCCTCATTCTAGCCTAGCCAGGAGCACTAGTAGCTACTAATCCTACTTTCAGGCTCTGTGTACAGCCCCCCCCCACCTTTTCAACCATAGTCTATCAATAGACCTCTCGAGGTTTCTAGGGCTGAGCCACCCCTAGAATCTTCCAACGTTAAATTTGTTTTCCACTATTAGCCAATAAATCTCATACTACTCTTAAACTCCCTAATGTGCTGAACCCTGTAATAACTGTATTTGTTCTGTAGTCTGTAACTACTGTATTTGTGCTAAATCCTGTAACAACTGTATTTACTCTGAAATCTGTAACTACTGTACTGGTGTTCTGTATCATTTGTCCACCCTGACGTGGAACCTTTGTAACTGAATTTGTTCTGAAATCTGTAACTACTGTATTGGTGTTTTGTATTATTTGTCCGCCCTGATGTGGAACCTTTGTAAAAGAGCTCACGCTCAAAGGTCTTCCGAAAACTCATAAATAAATAAAATAAATAAATAAGGTGAAAGAAGACTTCATAGGTTTGGGGGGTGGAGGCCTGGGGAAAATAGCAAGCTCCAAAACATTTTCGGAGGTGCTGCCAGTCCATGGCAGGGAGGGAGCTAGGAATCTCCACATTAGTAACTTCAACTCATGGTTAAAGGCCTGGTGCAGCAAGAAGGCGTATGACTTTATTGGGGACTGGGGTCCTACCTGGAACGATGTGGCCCTGTATAGTGGGGATGGACTGCATCTGTCCAGAATGGGGAAAGCAGCCCTCAATGAATGGTTCAAATGCTTCGCTGATGAGAGTTTAATCTACCTGGGGGGAGCCAACAAGAACAAGCAAACTCTAGCATCCCACCCCCACATGACAGAGATACCAGAATGATGTTACCAAGGTCACCTAAACCAGGCAGAAGGGGAGAAGCAAAGAAATCTGGGACACATGTTAAAGTTAACAGGGAGGAGAGGAAACTGCAGGGGACCAAAACCAGGAGTGGAGGGAGGACAGGCAGCAATACTTGGAAGGCTATGGTGACAAATGCCCACAGCCTGGGAAATAACATCACAGACATTGAGGCTGTGGTAGTTGAGGCAGACCTGGACATAGTAGCAATAACTGAAACCTGGTACACTGCCAATCATGAGTGTGAAGTAAATATTCCAGGTTATATTCTTTTTAGGCAGGATGGGGAGGCAAAAAAGGGGGAAGAGTTGCCCTGTATGTCAAGGAGGGTATAAAGGCAACACAGATACAGGGTAGGCAGGGGGAGGCCGAGGCACTGTGGGTCACCCTTGAACCAGGACATTTATTTTTATTTTATTTTATTGAAATCTAGGATTACAAATACCTTTGAGCAGGAACTGCTCATTTACAAAGGTTCTACGTCGAAGGAATGGGGGGTATACATACATACAAAGGTCAACATAATAATACATAGTTACACAATAAAAAGAAGTAAGAGACTGAGGCTTAGGAAATTCCAGTAATTCAAAATGTGCCAAATGTTAGGTAGCATGACATACCAGCCAAGGGCAATCTTAGAAATAAGCACTGCAGGTGAGAGGGAAGGGATTATGCAGGCAGGAAGACCATTGTCGGAGGGTAGAGGGTGAGGGTAAGAGCTCTAAAGGGGAGGGAGGGGAGGGATAAAAGTCAGAAAATGCCTGGGGGGAGGAAAGGGAGAGGGGGCAAGAGGGTAGGCAGGCAGAAGGGGCAAGGTGGGGAGAGGTAGCTGTCAAGACTGAAGTGGAGGGCAGTGAGCAGTGGGCCTCTGATTAGGGGAGGCAGTCACAACGACTAGTTGAAATGAGATGAAGTCGGAGTTGTCTCTTAAAAGGGCCAAGAGCAGCAGCAGTAAGAGTTTCTTTATTGAGAGTATTGTACCACTGTGGTGCTCTGTGGGCAAAGGCACAGCAATACACACAGGGGTGATATACAGGTCTCCAGGTCGGGGGGAAGAAGTGGACCAGGACCAAGAGGATGAAATACACAAAACAGCAATGAAAGGTGAGATTCTGCTGATGGGGGATTTCAACATGCCAGACGTGGATTGGACCACCCAGGCAGCTGCTTCAGCCAGAAGCAGAGGTATCCTGGATTCCCTACCTGAGGCAGGACTCAGGCAGCCGGTGCTTGATCCCACCAGAGGCAGGGCAATTCTTGATCTAGTAAAGACCAACAGGGAAAGAATCACTGATGTCTGGGTGGAGGGGCAACTAGGATCCAGTTATCACCACATAGTGTGGTTCAGCATACAGACAGGGATTCAGGCAAGTCACACTAGGGCAAAGGTTTTTGATTTCAAAACGGCAGACTTTGCTGAAATGGGGAGAGTTATCAAAAGTGCCCTGGAGAATAGTGGGATTGGGGGGGTGGAAGAGCAGTGGGAGAACCTAAAAGGAACCATAGTGAAAGTAACAAACAAATGCATCAGATTGGTATCAAAAGGCAAGAGAAGGAAAAGGCCACTGTGGCACTCAAAAGAGGTAGCAGAAAAGGTAAGGGCTAAAAGGGCATGGTTCTGGAAATACAAGGAGACCCAAAGGGAGGAGGACAGAGAGGTGTACCGAAAGTGTCTAAAGGAAGCAGGGACGGCGGCGAGGAGAGCAAAGGCACAGACTAAAGAAAGTTTAGCTCAGACAGTAAAGAAAGGGGACAATACATCCTACAGGTACATCAGCGAAAGGAGAAAAACTAGGGGGGCAATTGTAAGAGGAGGAAGGGGAGTGTAAGGAGGGAGACATGGATAAGGCAGAAATACTGAATAAATACTTCTGTTCAGTATTCACAGAAGAGGGGAAGGGACAGGGACCACAGCCGCGCATCAGATGCCAAGGGGGGAAAGAGGTGGACAACAGTCCATTCACGGGGGAGACAGTCCTGCAGAAACTCACTAAATTGAAGGTGGCAAAGCAATGAGACCAGATGGCATACTCCTAAGGATACTATGGGAGCTGCAAAGCGAGCTAGCAGAACCTCTGGCAGCATTGTTCACTAAGTCACTTAACACAGGAACGGTGCCAGAGGATTAGAGGAGGGCACATGTCATCCCTCTACACAAATCAGGCAGTAGGGAGGAGGCAGGCAACTATGGGCCAGTCAACCCCACCTCGGTAGTGGGGAAGATCATGGAGCCATTACTTAAGGAAAGGACAATGGGACATCTAGAAGCCATCGGTGCCCAGGACCCTGGGCAACATGGGTTCACAGAGGGTAGGACATGTCAGACAAATCTCATAGACTTCTTTGACTGGGTGATGAAGGAAGTAAATCAGGGGGTGCAGTGGACGTTGCCTACCTCGATTTCAGCAAATCCCTCAACACCATCCCACATAGGAGGCTGATTAACAAGATGGGTAGTATGGGCATTGGAGATAAGACGGTAAACTAGGTTAGGAACTGGCTAATGGACAGAAGACAGAGGGTGGTCGTAAAAGGAGTACAATCTGGGGAGAGGAGGGTGACCAGTGGAGTACATCAAGGATCAGTCCTTGGACAAGTTCTGTTCGATGTCTTCATCAGTGACACTGCAGAAGGGCTGGAAGGAAAAGTCTGCCTGTTTGCGGATGACACAAAGATCTGTAACAGGGTGGATACTCCTGAAGGGGTGGAGAAAATGAGGGCATGGGGTCAAAATGTCGCATGGCAGAATGCCGTGCGACTTAATCGCGTTGCACGATTTCTATAGATCTTTTGTTCTGTGGGGGGCTCACCCCACACCCCGTTATGAGGGGCTGCACCCCTGGACCCCGCCCACTTGGGATTCCTAACTCCGGGGAGGGTGTCCAACACGGAGAGCGCACAGATCCGGGGTTCGCACATAGTGCTGTAAGCTATTAAGCGTATGACATTATGACTTGGTACGGAAAAAGAGGAGGGGCCTGGGGAAGCTTGAGAAATGGTCTGCAGAATGGCAACTGAGGTTTAATTCAAGAAAGTGCAAAATTATGCACCTGGGACACAGTAACCCTGGGAAGAGCTACAGGATGGGGGGGGGGGGAGTTCCTGACAGTCTCCAAAAAGGAATGAAACCTGGGGGTTACTATTTCAGATAACCTGAAAATGTCAAAGCAAAGCACAAAGGCAGCAGGAAGGGCCAGTGGCATGCTGGGGTGCATAGCAAGAGGTATCACCAGCAGAAGGCATGAGGTAGTGATGCCATTATACAAAACCCTGGTCAGACCTCACATGGAGTACTGTGTGCATTTCTGGAGGCCACATCATCAAAACGACATTAATAGGCTGGAGTCGGTCCAGAGGGATCTACAATGCCAGTTCAACAATACTTTTGTCGATCAGTATCACAGCGACAGGATTTATGTCGACCGTAAGTTACGGTCGACATAAATCCCAACTGTCTCCTGATCCTGTTATTTAATCAGGAAACTCCCCCCCCCCCGAACCCTCTGTACTAATGATTATCAACTCTAGATTGGAGTTGATTCTGGAAGGGGGTGCAGGACCAGGAGACAACGTGCCCCTGTCTCAGGCACACCAACACAGTGATCTGTCAGCAAACTGTCGATTTTGTTGACAGTGACGTAGGTCGCTGTGTTGGTGTCACTGTCGGAGGGGCATACCAGTCCAGAGAAGGATGACTAAGATGGTACAGGGCTTGCACCACAAGACTTATGAGGAGAGATTAAGGGACCTCAATATGTACTTGCTGGAGCAGAGGAGGGAGAGGGGACATGATAGAAACATTCAAGTACCTCAGGGGCATAGATAGGGTGTGGGGGGGGCAATACAGGAGGAGTATAAGAACTAGGGGCATGACATGAAATTGGAAGATGGCAGGTTAAGAGGGAATGTGAGGAAGTTTTTCTTCACAGAGAGGGTGGTGGATGCATGGAATGGTCTGCCACAGGAGGTGGTAGGAGTGAGCACTGTGGTTGGATTTAAACATGCATGGGACAGACATAGGGGAACCATAGAAGTTAAGCAGGGGTATGGTCAAAAGCTGTAATCAAGTACAGGACTCATGGGCAGTCTGGATGGGCCTAGTGGTCCTTATCTGCCAACAATGTCTATGTTTCTATTTTACAGGTAGGACCCAGAGAACCATAGTAAATGGGAGACAGTCAGGTGAGCTACTAATTAAAAGGGGGGAGGACACAAGGGTCTGTCTTAGGCCCTCTTCTTTTCACACTATATTTAAAGGTGCATGGGGGAAAGTATAGGAGGTGTAGACTACCATCTGTACACTGATGATAAGGTGGTCTACACCTCCGGTGCGTCAGTAGAAGCAGTACGATCACATTTGCAACTGGCCTTTAATGGCCTTCAGATTCTCTTTAAGCAATCTTCCTTAAAACTGAATAAAAATAAAACAAAAGTTATGTTATTCAGGACAACAAATGAATTAAATGATTCAGTCAAAAACCAGCTGACTAGCCTCTTCAAGGAAGGAATCAAGACAGAACAGATATAGGTGTAACCCCTAGGTGGCGCTATCCCAAGGGCTACTACCCCTGCCTGCTTGGCTAGTAGCAGGTTAAGGGGCCTGGGTAATGACACGGGTGCCTACACCCGGAGGTCAGGGTTGTTAGTGTTCAAACTAACCTGGGAACAGCCCTCTGGCACACTGTAACCCCCCCCCCTTCCCTTCTAGTGGCCTGAACAATATACAATAATTACTTTCACAATGACCCTTATTCACCAGGCAATTACCCACACTGTTTACACTTACCACCAGGGCTGGTTCCTCTAGCTCAATAGTTCTTAGACTTTGTCACAGTGAGCCTCCCCAAATCCATGGAAAAGATTTTGAGCCTCCCCAAAAAACTGAAATAATCTTGGGCCTCCCCAAAGAA
The DNA here is from genome assembly GCA_016271365.2 of Neoceratodus forsteri. Taxonomy (NCBI): domain Eukaryota; kingdom Metazoa; phylum Chordata; order Ceratodontiformes; family Ceratodontidae; genus Neoceratodus; species Neoceratodus forsteri. The sequence continues at coordinate 1,219,035,001 of CM057455.1, forward strand.
AAATAACATACTGTATGTTGTGCAGTACACGATGAATAAATTGAACCCCTTTGAGTACTTGGCTCACATTCAGTTCTTTGTCTTACACTAATGTGGAACCTTTGAAAAAGAGCTCCTACGCTAAAGGTGTTATCTGAATAACAAATAAATAAAATAAACAAATATTATTATTCAGCTTATTGTAAACCCCCGGCCAGCCTACTTGCTCTGCTATTTTCATTCTTGAACCCTTGTTGCAGTACCTTCATGGGTCAGACTACTTTCTCTGTTTCTTCTTTGTATGAAATAACCTTCCTACATACTTTGCCTCTCCCCCTCCTTCCCTGCTCCTAAGCAACTTCTCTGGGATTACTTTGCTCCTTCCTGCTATTGCTCATAGTACTTCTATGCTCAACCCTTATATTTGGGCTCTTCAGCCATCAGTCTACAAATTGATCAATTACCACCACTCATTATTAGTTTATTGTTCATATTTGTTTGCTGTATTGTTCACTGTGTATTTCTTGATTGTTTTGCAGTTACCTTTTGAAATGTATTCGCTCCCAACCCTTCCCTGGGTACACCTGAAATTAGCCTTGGCTCATTCACCTTCCCTTGTCACCTATTAGTAAATAAATACATAAAATTCACCTACTATTATCCTTTTTCAGTTTGCTTCATCTCTTCACACAAAATATATAAAATTCAAAATTTAAATACAGTACTTTTTCAGACTTGCTTGAGCCTCCCTTGGAACAGGTTGGGCCTCCCAAGGGAGGCTGGCCTCACCATTTGAGAACCCCTGCTCTAGTTTGACCCTGGGGACCCCATGTAAAACAAGGTTAAGCACAGCAAATAACAACAGTACAATACTCTTGGCACAAAGTGGAACCACAGTCAGGTTAAATGCAAACAAAGTTAAATCTGATTTATTCAGGGGACTTGAACAAGGGAGGGTTGTAATCAGGTTGATGTGCTTAAAAGCTATATTAATCAGACAGTTGTGCATGCACTTCAGGGTCCCTACACAGTCACACACTCTGGGTACCCAGGTAGGAAAACGGTGGGCTAGCCAGGAATGTTGCAGCTGGTTGGGGCCCTGTGATGGAAGAAAGCAACATGCACAACACACACTATTTGTAATCCGGAGCCGGAGGGCTCAGTTCGTGAAAGAAAAGGCAACAAGACAGTCAGATGACAACACTTTTAGATTTAGCTGTTGTTGCAGGGAGCTACCCTGATGTTTACTCACAATACCCAATACTGGACACAGGCAGGATGAAATCGAGACTGCAGGCTGTTGAGCTGGATTGCCCAGAGAAGCAGGGCCCACACGAATCACCGAGGCATCGTTCCTGTTCAAGGCGTTGAGCAGGGAGCTGATCCCCAGGCCGGTCTCTCGTCGATGACTTTCTCTGCATAGCAGGTATTCTGGCTGGGCCAAAGTATTAGGGCCCAGGCAAATGGAAATGGATAAGGATTCAGTCCGGGGAGCCGGATACTGCCTCCAGCAAGTAAAACACAGTTCAGACACACAGTGGGGAACCAAATCACGACCCACTATAAGCACACAGCACATTCACATGCAAGAAAATTCCACTGTACCAGGCAAATGGCTCTCCAGTCGCAATTACAGAGTCTCTGCACAATCCAGGAGTTCAGAGGTAGCTGGAAGTCCTGACAGGCTGATCGCATTCAGCAAATTTTCAGTCTTCTTCAGGTTAAAGCCTGGTCACAATTTAGTGGCTTAATTCGCTCTCCAAATTCGGATTCAGTCCAGTTCCCTCTCAGGAACAGCTGGCAGGTATGCAGGCCAAACTCAGGCCGTTCCACAGTTCTCTCACGTGAAACCACTATGGATTGCTGCTTGAACTATCTTGTGCTGTTACTTCCTCACTTCCCAACTCAGATTTAACTGAAACTGCAAGCAGTGTGGGACTTTCCCCAAGATCCAAAAGGTTCAGTTGGCGGATCTGTCTGTCAGTCACAACAACGGCTCCCCCTCCAGGTTATTTTAGGTGCCAAAAGCCCAAAACTACAATTCTTACAAGTTTTGGCCCCACCAAGCCCCTATAAGCAGGCTCTATTTTAGAGTCCCAAATGTACTGATTGGCCCATTCTGCGGTCCAGGACCAAGATGATGGAAACAAACAGAACTGTCCATGCTGCAAAGAAGGTAGGTTAGAACAAACAGCAATATTATTACTACTCTAACAAATGATCAGCAAACAAGTACATCTTCTAAAAGAGCTCCCTCTCAAATTAATTATGACTGTAATTCAGGCAGCTCTTAAAGAGACAGTACACAGAGGCTATACAGGCACTCTCTGGCAATACATTTAAACTGCTAAAATGCAGAACACCAGCCTGGCAGTAAGCATTTAGGCAAGCTCAAGGAAGACTTTTTGGGAACCCCCATTTGTAGGGGGGTTACATAGGGATATAAATAACTGGGCTTCTGGATGGACCCATTGGGGTCAGGAAATTTACACGTAACCAAACTCATTGTTAGAACTGGCAAATGCTTGGGAGTGCTGTATGGCATAGATGGTGTGTGGACCCTGAGACGAGACTGAAATTAGTACAGACCCATTTATTTCCTATTTCTGAATAGGATAGTAAACAGCATAGTTTTGTGGCAGGAAGATCTTAGTTTTTTTATTTATCTGATCTTGTCAGACTATCCTGATAGTTTTCTTTGATTGGGTGACAAAAGAATTAGACAAGGGTCACACTTTGTATCTGCTCTACTTTGACTTCAGCACGCATTTTGACTTAGTACCTCACAAACAATTGCTCAAGAATATGGAAGACCAGGATGCAGCTAAACCCATAGTGAACTGGTGGGTAACTGGCTAGAAGGGAGGCAGCAGAGGGTGTTGGTCAATGAGGTTAAATCAGAGGAGAGTGAGGTTATGCGTGGGGTTCTACAGGGATCGGTCCTGGGTCCAGTCCTCTTCAACATGTTCATTAATGACACTGGAGAAGGAATCCAGGGCTGGTTGTTGTCTCTTCGCAGATGACACAAAACTATGTGGGAGGGTGGCTAGTAATGAGGGAATAAGGGAAGTGCAGAGAAACCTCCAAAAGCTAGAGGGGTGGTCAAAGGTCTGGCAGTTAAAATTCAACGCTAGAAAGTGCAAGGTAATGCACCTAGGGAAAAAGAACCCCAAGACAGAGTACTGCATGGGAGGAGAGAGACTTAGCACTACAGCTGAGGAATGGCATCTAGGAGTTATCATCAGCAACTCACTTAAGCAATAGAGTCAGTGCAACAAGGCATATAACAAGAGTAACAGGATGCTGGGATGTATTGGGAGGGGTATTAAAAAGCAGAAGAAAGGAGGTAATATTTCCCCTCCACAGATCCCTGGTGAGGCCTCACCTAGAGTACTACACCCAGTTCTGGAGTCCTCACCTCAGAAAGAATAAGGATAAGTTGGAGACAGTGCAGTGCAGGGTAACAACAATGATTCAGGGCCAGCAGTGCAGACCCTATGAGGAGCACCTCAAGGCACTAAATATGTACTCACTGGAGACCAGAAGGGAGAGGGGGAGATATGATAGAGACCCTCAAGATCCTTAAAGGAATTGAACAAAGTGAACTGCGGGGAACTATTTAGTCTGAATACCAATTCGCGATCATGTGGACACAAATGGAAATTAACAGGAGGTAGGTTCAGGAGAGCTGTGAGGAAGTACTACTTTACGGAAAGGATGGTGGAACCTTGGAACCGTCTGTTGGCTGAAGTGGTGAGTGCGAAAACAGGGGATTCAAGTAGGGCTGGGACATAATGAAGGGAATAGTGGTTACCAGGGGTGACGGGACCAAGAAGGAGACTAGAGAGAGGACAGAGACTAGGAGGTTTAGTACCTTGGAGGAACAGTAGGTTCCAGGGGATTATAGGGAACTTGGGCAGACTGGATGGACCTCTGGTCTTTTTCTGCTGTCATTGTCTATGTTTCTATGAATATGCAGATCTTCTTTATGGGTGTTGGACAAAGGACAAGTTAAATAAGCTGTATATAATGTAGAGTAGGTTGGCTCGATTTATTTAAATAGCCCCTATTATACCCATAGATTGAAATTATACAACTAACAAAATCTTGTACTCACTTAAATGTATGAAGGGCAATGTTCCAGATCATCTACTGGAGCAGCTTGTCATCAGAGAGAAGCATGTGTCCTTAAGAATGCCTGTCTCCTGGAACTAGTAACCCCATGGACAGATACTGAAAAAGCTATGTATTTTTTCAGTTAATGGGTGCCCCATGTGTAAAATTCCCTACCGATAAACCTTAGATCCCAAGAAAGGAAACTATCTACCCTAAAACAAATAAAGTAATGGTTCTCCCACAGTGTTGCAATAAATGTAGTGATAGAATAACATAACCTTACTCCCCAGCAGTATACCTTTAAATACTTTCCTGCCTGTTTCACACAATCTGAAATTGATTTACTAAATGTTGCTACATGTTACAACTGACTGATGTACCTAAAGTATAATGTTTGTCCATTGTCAGGGCTAGAAGTTCATTTTAAAAAGTGGTGTCCCCCCCTACCCCCCGACTACCATTTCACATGGTATGGTATTCTCTCTTGGAAAACTGGTAAATGTTGAAATCTCTGTAACTACTCAGTGATGTGGAACCTTTGTAAAAATTGTATTTCTGAATAAATAAATAGATAAATACATTTTTGTATGCACTACTTTTACACACTACATGCTGAGAAATATCACAGTTCATCAACTTAATAGTTCTCGTAACTAAAAGTAGGAACAACTGTTGACTCTGTTCTGGTCTGATAACTTCAGAGAATCTTTTTTAATAAAACATGCACCAAAAAATGTTGTCTTTTTTTTTTTTAGAACATCACTTGCTTCCCATAGGGATTATACTGTGTTTTGCCTATGATGGTATTCTAATATTTAGGTGCTCTTTGCCAGTGAACTGAGAGTTATTAATCAAAAAGCTGCAGATTAATAGATTATCTGGCACAGTATTTGTAACAAAATTCCTTGGCAATTCTTTCCATCTGGATTTCACTATACTTTTTTTTTTTTTTAAACATGGTGTCCACCAAAAATAACAATGCACACGGCCCGATCGTGGCACTCAAAATATGAAGTGATGCCCATGCTTGCCTGCACTTTTGGAAAGTAAGTACTCCATTCCTTATTTTTCCTTATTTATTCTGTATTGCTGCTACTTCTAAACACCTCCTTTTCCTTGAGTCAGTAAAAGAGGAGGAGCAGCACAGCATGGTGAAAGTGCCACAACCAGGGTACACAGTCACCTTATAACCAGACATAGTACTTTTTTTCAAGTACCAGGAGAGCTTAAACAGTTTACTTAAACACTTGTGCCTTTATGCAGCAAATAAGGCAGGGAAATCAACACAGAGGCTGCAATTAGAAGCAACTGGTTGTGTTCCCTTCAAACCATAGTACATAAATCAGAGCAACACAAAAACAAGTGAGATATTTAACTAAAATGCCTCTCACTTTACAGGATAGGGCAGGCAAATCAAATGACAGTACTAGTAAATCTTTCGCCCCTGTCTTCACAGTTTCAAACGTCCCCACAGAATTATCATAGAAAACATAGTTATATTCATTTCTAATCCCAAACTACACCCCTACGCTTCAATTTTGTGTCTCACGTGCAGTTCATATTGGTGGGATACTTTATGTGCAGGCAATGTTTTTATAGCCCAGACTGATAACCTTCATTGCAGACTGGAGCATTTAAAAGTTTAAAGGTGGTTTTACTTTTTGTACAGTTTTTTTTTACAGATTATTTAAGCAATAAGGCATGAAAAGGTGTGTGTTACCGTGTAATAATGTCACTCCTGGGGTGGGTTGAAGCACGAGGCGGGCAAAATCCTACCACCCCAGGAGTAACGATAATACTCAATAACACACACCTTGGAGTGCCTTATTGCAATTATACAATGGCTCGATGTTATACATAGAAACATAGAATTTGACGGCAGATAAGGACCGCTTGGCCCATCCAGTCTGCCCATTTCCCTGCCTACTGGATAAGCTGCAGATCCTAGTTAACCAGCAGCCTACTTCTTTCTACCCCAACCCCCTAGAATTGCCTTATGACTGTCCCATGCATGCTTGAATTCCACCACTGTTTTTGACTCACGACCTCCCCAAAGGCCGCTCCATGCATCCACAACCCTCTCTGTGAAAAATACTTCCTTAAATTACCTCTGAGTCGCCCCTCTATCTTCAAATTGTGCCCCTTCTTCTTGCACACCTCTTTTTGAAAGATGCTACCCTCTTGGACTTTGTTGATTCCCTTGAGGTGCCTTGAAAGTTTCTATCATGTCCCCCTCCCTCCTTTCCTCGAGGCTATACATATTAAGCTCCTTAAGTCTCTCTTCATATGTCTTCTGGTGCAGACCCTGCACCATTTTAGTTGCCCTCCTCTGGACAGCTTCCATCCTGTCTATGTCTTTGCGAAGACTGGGTCTCCAGAACTGCACACAGTACTCCAGATGGGGTCTGACCAGCTGTCTGTACCGAGGGATAATAACTTCCTGTTTTCTACTGGTGATGCCTCTCCCTATGCATCCCAGTATCCCCCCAGCCCTCCTTGCTGCCCTCTCACATTGCTTGCCCACCTTTAGGTAATCTGATATGGCTACCCCCAGGTCCCTTTCCATTTTTGTTGTTGTTAGTATCTCACCCCCATTGTGTACTCTTCCCCTGGGTTTTTGTTTCCCAGGTGCATTACCTTGCACTTCTTAGCATTGAATCTAAGCTGCCATACATTTGACCATTCCTCTAACCTTGCCAAGTCCTTTTTCATCTCTTTCCCCCACCTTGTGCATCAACTCTGTTGCAGATCTTTGTGTCATCTGCAAAGAGACATACTTTTCCTTCCAGTCCCTCTGCAATGTCGCTTATAAAGACATTGAAGAGGACCGGTCCTAATACTGAACCCTGTGGTGCCCCATTAGTAACCCCCCCCTTTCTTCAGAGTGGACTCCATTTACTATTACTCTCTGTGTCCTATTCGCCAGCCAATTTTTTACCCAGGCTGTCATCTTGGGACCCACTCCCAGGGTAGCTAACTTGTATATTAATCTTTTGTGTGGGACTGTGTCAAATGCCTTGCTAAAGTCTAGGTAGGCCATGTTCACAGCCCCTCCCTGATCTACTACTTTGGTCACCCAGTCAAAGAAATCTATCAGATTTGTCTGGCATGACCTTCCCGCTGTGAATCCATGCTGCCTTGGGTCCTGTGCCCCTCTGGCCTCTAGTTACTCGACAATTCTTTCCTTCAGAAGTGATTCCATCATTTTCCCTACCACTGAGGTTAAACTAACAGGTCTGTAGTTCCTGCTTCTGCCTTGCTCCCACTTTTGTGAAGGGAATCATCTGCCCTCCTCCAGTCCTCGGGTACCACCCCATCCTCCCATGATTTGTTAAACAGGGTAGCCAGTGGTGTCACTAATTCCACCCTTAGTTCTTTTAGAATTCTGGGATGAATCCCATCAGGCCCCATTGCTTTGTCCATCTTCAGTTTTAAGAGTTCTTTCAGAACCCTTTCTTCTGTAAATGGGCTGGTATCAACTTCTGTATCCAGAGTGTTTCTACTGTTTGTTTTAGGTACCTCCCCCTCTTCCTTTGTAAATACAGAGCAAAAATATTTGTTTAGTATCTCTGCCTTTTCACAGTCACCCTCTGCCCTCCCTCCCCTTATTAAGCCTCACTTCCCTCCCTTGGTCTTCCTTCGCTCCTGATGTACCTATAAAGGTTTTATCCCCTTCTTAACTGAGTTGGCTATCTTTTCCTCAGTTTGGGCCTTTGCTGTTCTGACTGCCTTCCCAGCTTCCTTTTGCTTTAACTGATACAGTTCTCTGTCCTGCTGCTTCTGTGATTCATTGTACTTCCTGAAAGCTTTCTTTTTCTCTTGAACCTTCACTGCCACTTCCTTTGAGAACCATAGTGGTTTCTTACATCGTTTAGTTTTGTTTATTTGCTTCACACAAAGGCTAGTTACCTCTGTGATGGCAGTTTTTATTATTCCCCATTGTTCTTCCACCCCTCCTTCCTGCCCATTTGCTAGTGCATTCCTTAGGCACTCACCCATTTTGGCAAAGTCAGCCCTCCTAAAGTCCAGTACCTTTGCCTTTGTATGGCTTGACTCTATTGCTGTGTTTATTGTTAACCATACTGTTCGATGGTCGCTAGTTCCCAGATGGCTACCCACTTCTACATCTGTGATCCTCTCTTCATCTCCATTTGAGAGAACCAGGTCTAAGATTGCTCTCTCGAGTGGGCTCCAATACTAGTTGTCTAAGGCATGCCCCCTGTAGGGCATCTAGAATAACCCCACTCTTTGAAGTGGCTGCTGCAACAGCACTCCAGTTAACATCTAGCATATTCAGATCGCCCATCAGCAATATCTCCCCTTTTTCTGCCTTACTAAGTATACTTTCTATCATTTCCTTGTCCATTTCCTCCCCCTGAGAAGGGGGTCTGTATACAACCCCTGTGCGGATTGTGGTGCCATTGCCGGTCTCCAAATTTACCCACAGTGCTTCTTCTCCTCCCTGTTTTCCCTTTTGTTCTGCTGCTCTGATTCCTTCCCTTATGTAGAGAGCTACTCCTCCTCCTCCTCTTTTACCCTCCCTGTACCTCCTGTAGATAGTGTATCCTGGTATGTTTACATCCCAGTCATGGTTTTGTGTGAACCATGTTTCTGTGACTGCCACGATATCCAGATGTTCCTCCTCCATCAAGGCCACTAATTCAGGAAGCTTGTTACCCAGACTACAGGCACTGGTACTCATTGCTTTCCATTTTTTGATGACTCTACCTTCAGTTGCAGCATCCCCCACTGACCTTTCTACCTTGGTCTTTTTCTCATTTAGTACCCTGTTTTGTAGGGAAAGGCTGGGATTTTCCTGCTGCTTATCAGTGCCTCCCCCCTTGACTAGTTTAAAAGCTTGCAAAGTACAAAATAAAAAATTAAAAAAATGTTTTAGATTTTTAGTGAGGCAGTATATCTTTGTTTCTTAAGAGAAGAGAAAATAATAGAAATGCTCATCCATACAGTGATGTTATTGTGTAATAACATCACTGTCTCAGGCATACACTGACCAGAGTCCAGGATTCTTTTTTGCCATAATAATGTCTGATTAATTAGCTCACCGGCTGCCAGGTCCATGCGGTGCTCATCAATGTTATGCCACAATACAGTCCTCTTAATAAACATTTGCAACTAGTTTTTGGACTCAAGTAAGGAAGTTGCTCCACCGTGTAGGCCTTTACCGAGGCAGAGGAAACAGCAATTACTAAAATTAATCACAATCACTGTGCAGACATCACTAACAGTGTCCTTCCCTCACTGTGCTATCTACAATGTGGATGGCACCAGCTGAACTGAAGGACTGCACATACAAGACTGCTGAACCTGAGACAGTGATCTTGTGTGACTTCCCAATAGATCTTCATCAGTTATTAGTCAGAAATCAATGTAGCAAAACCGTGAAGCAAGGTAAGATGTGAAAATAGGAAAATAAATGCGGCCCACAAAATGCCAGTGGTAATTTAAAATGAGGGAGTAAAAATCAGTATACAAAGCACATTTGGTGTTTTGTGAATGATTTTGGTAGGCACAGAACACCAAACAGCAGTGAATTTCATGCCTTGATTGCGTATTTTATGATCTGTGTGCTTTTAAGAGCCTAACAGCTTATGTCAGTGCCGTCTCGGGGGGGGGGAGAGGGGTGCAAGGGATGCAACTGCACCCAGGCCCAGCCCTGAGTCCATTTCTTTCTTTTTTTTCTCTGACAACAATGAGAAATGGGCTACCGGAATACCAGATCTACATATTTGTTGCTAAGTGCTGAAGAATAGACATAACACATTTTTGTTAATAAATACAACAGCTCTTCTTTTATTTTGCTTACACGCGAGGCACCTTGTGTACTTAGGGAATATGAGTTTAGAGCCATGCTGACACTATCCAGCACTTCTTGCCAGTGTTGTACAAAACCCTTCTGACCCCAGGACTTGCACTTTGAACTAGCAACATGCCCCAGCATTCCACGGAACTAGAGAACTGTATCATGTTTTTGGAGGGGGGAGTCTCACAGCAAAGAATGTATAATGTGAATATTTCCTCACACAAATCAGAAAGGGAGAAAACAACTTTATTTTGCCCTGGACTGTGCTTCCCTACATGTTGACAGATGTCACGGAGGCCAAAGTGGTTGGTGTTTGCCAAACTCCCTGGTCAGCCCAGCAGTGGGCGAGTCCAGCAGTTCAGGTTTGATTAGGAAAGGTGTGTTTGAACTAATGGGAGTGGCACAGGGGTCTCGCAGTCAGACTGTACACTGCTGTTGCTGTTGCTGACTGCTGCACCTGCAATCCCAAATTTGCTGGCTGCCAAACATGCGCAAAGGCTGCAGGGCACTAGTCTCTCTGAGTGGATACTATAAATGACAGGCAGATAACAGCAAATAAAATAATAACAACAATTTCAGTTACAGAGGGGAGGCATCAACGAGTGACATGGGGATTTATTCAAAAGAACAGTTGAAGAGGGGAGCAGCTGGACTGATCAAGGACTGAAGATGAAGTTCACATTAAATGAGCAAGAAAATATTTTAAAAGTTATATTGAATTCATTTGTACAAGTTAAGTGCCATAGCTACGCACCACAGATTTATTTGGGTGGGGTCGGGGCTACTTCACAGTCTTGCACCAGGGCCCAGTAAAACCTAGTGCCGGCATTGGCTTATGTTTGTATTAATGTATATTTTTTTTATTGTGTCGAATGTTCAAAATGACTGTATGTATGGACATCATTGTGAATAAGCTTTTGTTTAATGTCTTTTTCCCAAATAAACTAACCTTGAACTTGAACTTGCATAGTCAAATTAGTGTGTGATGATAGGATAACTATGTGCCCAGAGGGTGTTTTAAGGGCTCCAATGTGGGAGCAGCCCATTGTACGTGAAGGCAATAGGCCAGTAATTACCCACATTCCGTTTCTTTCTTTCTCTCTCGCTCTCTCTCTTTCTCTCTTCCTTTCTTGTTTTTGTTGACGGGGAAAAGAGGACTAAGCAGTTTTGCATATTTTCAGCCTCATCCTGGGAGAAGGGGGTGAAGAGACAGATGGAAACTAACTGAAATTGAACCAGATTAAGCTGTTGGTGGTATTTTTCTTGTGAATGGGGGAAATCTGGCCAGGACACTGGGAAAATACTCCTACTCTTTTTTGTAATGTTTTGGATATTTAACGATTGTGACTAGGTTTTCATTTCTTTTTCATTTTGGTTTGGGTTATATTTTCTATTAAATTTGCTCTTCTTCCCTTGAACAGTGGGGAAACTGTGTATTCATTTTTGTTTTCTCCTTTTATACTGTTTATAAATGTGATATTCCACTGTATTTGTTTCTATTAGTTTGATTTCAAGAAAAAATTCCCCTACTCTTCTGAAGAAATGCCATGGGATCTTTAACATCCACTTGAACAACCACCAGAATGGGCAGATGGGACCTCGGTTTAACGTCTCATCTGAAAGATGACACCTCAGGAGTGCAGCACCCTCCTCATGCTGCACTACAGTGCCAGTGTTAGGATTTTACCCCAAGTGCCTGGTGTGGGGCTAGATCCCACAATCTTCTAATCTTCTGGTCTCAGAGATGAGTGTACAACGTGCTGAGCCACTGACACTGATTCCCAGAATGTGTGTTCAGACCTGTACAGAATCCATTCCAATTTCCTCTGATGCTGTTGGTTGAATCTGTTCTTCAGCCTCATAGTTTAAGGCTTTTAAGTGTAAGTTTCACTTTGGGGGGTTGTTTATATGTGTTCTCCAATTGTATACATTCCAATTCAAGCTACAATTGCTTCTTTTTGAAATTTTCTTCTTCCCCGATGCATTTGCCAACCTCTCATGAAAGCACTAAATGCCTCCCAGATGGTGCCATGAGTGACCATGCATGTACAGTTTGCTTCAAAATACATGGCTGCCTCTTTTTTTGCTCAGATTCTGAAGTCTAGGTCCTTCAAAACACAGGGGTTAACCCTCCAACTGGCGGAACCAGTGGTGGGATCCATGGATTGAAGAACTGTAACAGGCACGTGATCCTGATCTGAGATGTCTGCTATAGTGGCACAATTGGCTATTGGCTCTACAGGTACTGTGATTATACAAACTAATATACCTACAGTGTAGTAGTACTATCAGACCTCTGCATTTGTTTGCAGTACTGTACTGCTGCAACCATATCTGGCACTGCTAGTGTCCCTAGCTAGGTTGTTGACTTCTGCTTATCTACCAGTACTTGGTGAGTTCTAGTTGCACCCTATCTGGGTGGCCCTGACATTTTCATACAGCGTACTCCTATTCTACTGGTTGCTGTTTCCTAGCTGCACCCTATCTGGGTGGTCCTGACTAGAGTTGCTTGGCTAATCTGTTATAAAAATGGATACCTTGGAAAAAGTGCTGAAAATCCGAAATCCAAACCTATACATTAAAAATATCCCCCACCCTGTACAATACCTCCCTAACCCTCTACTATTAGTTTTACCCCCTTCCGTCCACCCTGTAACCAACAACCTTCCTCCTCCCTCCAAGCCCGCTGATACCAGTAGTATAGCTGGCCACTAGCAGCTCTTATAATAAATAAAATACTACAGCCCAAGCAATAACTGGCATTACCAGTACCCCCCAAAAAAAAATCAAGCTGCTCTTCTCACCCTAGCACAAGCCATGAGACCCTGTCCGCCTCAGTTCAACACAGAAACCCCCACCCAACAAACCCACTAGCCCAACATCCCTCCCTTCCCCCATACCTCATTACATTTTTTAAGCTCTGAGTCAGGGTGAGCTGCTCCATTTTATGTGGGCTTTTTGTGATTTGTGGTAACTCCCCCCAAAAATCAAGGTGCTTTGCCACCCTGGCACAAGCCATTAGACCCTCCTCCCCAAGTCAACAAAGAACCCTCCACAAAATGTACCCATTAGCCCCCCTCCCCAATACCTCCTAAAATTCTTTAAGATCTGAGTTGGGTGCTCGGATCAATTACTTTTCATGCCAGTACCTTATATAAAGGAATGACATCCTCCAAAGTAGCAATACCTGATTGGCTGATTCAGCTGCCTTGCCAAAAGGTCTGCACCTCTGCCATGTTAATATTTGCACCCTGCTTGCTAAAACTGACCGTCTCAAAGTTTAGGTGACTCATACCTCCCCTGATATTTTATTACTTTCTGAAACCTGGCTGTCAGCCAAAATCTCCTCTCCTGACATTACCATACCTGGGTTTTCTGTTTACAGACAGGACAGAGGTAAACAGGGTGGGGCTGGGGCATCACCCTCTACATAGCCTCCTCCCTAAATTTCACACTGGATCTTGTTGAAATTGTACCTAGGTCCCATGAATTGATCTTTGGTACTCCAAACTTTCCAACACTTGATTTCGCAGACCATTACTGGCATGTACTGCGCCCCAGGAAAAAATGGGGAGGCTGTTACTGACATCATTTCCAGTCACATTACTAGACTTACCCTTCAAAATATAAAAACATTTTAATGGGAGATCTAAATTGCAGCTGGTTTCTGGAAGCATCATTCCACTGTCTCCCTAGTCCCTCCTGTTGCATGTCACTAATTCTCTCTTCTCTGGGATGGATCAGGGGCACATTACGGCTACAATATTCATTGATCAGATCTTCAATTTGGTATCCCACCTGCTCCTTCTGGCAAGCTGAGCTCTGTTGGCCTCTCAGCTACTGCTGTTGCTTGGTTCTGTTCCCATCTCACAGGCTGACAACAATTGGCACAGATTGTAGGTGACCTGTCACCTCCTCTTTCCATCCAGGCTGGGGTCCCACAGGGCTCCATCCTGGGTCCCATCCTAGTCTCCAACTTCCTAAATGACCTCTCTTCTGCCTGTGACAACTTGCAAACCCACAGGGCTCCATCCTGGGTCCCACTCTAGGCTCCATCTTCCTGAATGAACTCCCTTCTGCCTGTGACAACTCACATATCCACATGTATGCAGACAACAGTCATCTTCACCTCCAGCCCCTCCACCGCAGCTCTGGAAGATCTGCTCCAGCAGGACTTAACGTTCTGCACTGGTTCCAATCCAAACATCTCAGAGACAGTATTGAAAAATCAGTGGCCATGACCTAGAAATGGACCAGACTCACTGCCCCCCTGTTTTCACCACTCTGGATGGCATGACTCTTGAAGTAGTTCGGTTCTTCAAGTACCATGAAGTGGGGCTTGACAGCAAGCTTGACTTCTCAGTCCACATTGATGCCATCCATGCTAAACTCCATCTCAAGCTTGGTGCCCTGTACCTCAACAAAGACTGCTTGTCTCTGCTTGTTGACAGGGAGCGTGTTACCAAATTGGTGTTCCCTGTCTTCATGAGGGTGTGATCTATGGCAAGGACCCCTCTAATTCCCATGCCAGACTGGACACCCTCTTCAACTCCTTCTGCCACTTTGCCACAAACTCCCCCCATCGGATCCACCACTGTTCATGGTATTCATCCCTAGCTGTCCTCCCTCCGCCCTGATGTGGCCAAGCTCACTATACCGCCTTCATATCTAAATACTGCTTTGGTTCCACTCCCTCTTACCACTCTTCTCTTCTCTTCTTTCATAACTCCCCTCTTTTTCATGTTCTCTCTGTTCCAGTGGGCATTGTACTTTTGCCACTCCTCAACCCTGCACCTCTGCTGGGCAGTCTGCATTCTCCTATCGACTTCCCTCACTCCTGGAACCATCTCCCTTCCTTCCTCCTCCTCTCCCCATCCCCTGGCTCCCTCAGGCACCAGCTGAAACTCCAACCCCTCCCCACCTGCCTCTGTTACCGATGACACCGCCCTGGCTAGGGCGTACCATCCAGGTAAAGTAGCCAGCTAGGTCCCCACTCCTGCCTTGGTTTCACTTCCTCTCTGCTATCATTTCACCCTCCATTACTAGGTCAGGCCTCAACTCACCCTATAGATCATTCGCCTATTGTCAGATTTATTCTTGCTCATAATATATTGCTGCCACTACTGCATTTTGCACTTAATGAGCAACTCTTACTGAACTGTACTGTACTTCATTCTCTGTGCTCACAATGTTGTATTCATTCTAATTTTGAGCAACATTTTACCATAGAAACATAGACTTTGACAGCAGATAAGACCGCTTGGCCCACCCAGTCTGCCCACTTCCCTGCCTTTCGGATAAGCTGCAGATCCTAGTTAACCAACAGTCTACTTACTCCTACCCCCTACCAGAATTGCCTTATGTCTGTCCCATGCATTCTTGAATTCCCTCACTGTTTTTGACCCCACAACCTCCTCTGGAAGGCTGTTCCATGTGTCCACCACCATCTTCTTGAAAAAATATTTCCTCACATTGCCCCTGAGCCATCCCCCCTCTATCTTCAAATTGTGTCTCCTTGTTCTTGCACATCTCTTTTTCTGAAAGATGCTACCCTCCTGGATGTTGTTGATTCCCCTGAGGTACTTAAACATCTCTATGATGTCCCCCCTCTCCCTCCTTTCCTCAAGGGTATACATATTAAGCTCCTTTAGTCTCTCTTCATATGGCTTCTGGTGCAGACCCTGCACCATTTTAGTTGCCTTCCTCTGGACTGCCTCCATCCTATGTTCTTGTGGAGATGGGGTCTCCAGAACTGCATGCAGTACTCCAGATGGGGTCTCGCCAACTGTCTGTACAGAGGGATGACAGCTTCCTGTTTTCTACTGGTGATACCTCTCCCTGTGCATCCCAGTATCCCTTCAGCCCTCCTTACTGCCTTCTTACATTGCTTGCCTACCTTTAGGTCATCTGATATGACTTTCCCCAGGTCCCATTCCATTTTTGTACCTCCTCCCCATTGTGTACTCTTCCCCTGGGTTTTTGTTTCCCAGGTGCATTACTTTGCACTTCTTTGCATTGAATCTAAGCTGCCATATGTTTGACCATACTGCCAAACTTGCCAAGTCCCTTCTCATCCTCCACCCTGCCTTGTGTATTAACCCTGTTGCAGATCTTTGTGTCATCTGCAAAGGATACTTTTCCTTCCAGCCCCTCCACAATGTCCCCTAGAAAGACATTAAAGAGGATCAGTCCCAGTACTGAACCCTGCGGTATCCCGCTAGTAACCCCCCTTTCTTCGGAGTGGGCTCCATTTACTATTACTCTCTGTGTCCTGTTGTCCAGCCAATTGTTTACCCAGGCTACTACCCTGGGACCCACTCCCAGGCTGGCTAACTTGTTTATTAATCTTTTGTGTGAGACTGTGTCAAATGCCTTGCTAAAGTCTAGGTAGGCCACATTCACAGCCCCTCCCTGGTCTACTACTTTGATCACCCAGTCAAAGAAATCTATTAGATTCATCTAACTTGACCTTCCCACTGTGAATCCATGCTGTCTTGGGTCATGTGCCCTGCTAACCACTAGGTACTCAACAATTCTTTATTTCAAAAGTGATTCCATAATTTTCCCTACCACTGAGGTCAAACTAACAGGTCTATAGTTTCCTGCCTCTGCCTTGCTCCCACTTTTGTGAAGGGGAAAAACATTCACCTTCCTCCAGTCCTCAGGTACCACACCATCCTCGCATGATTTGTTAAAAAGGGTAGTCAGTGGTGTCACTAGTTCTCCCCTTAGTTCTTTTAGAATTCTGGGGTGAACCCCGTCAGGGCCCATTGCTTTGTTCACCTTTAGTTTTAGGAGTTCTTTCAGAACCCTTTCTTCTGCGAATGGACTGAAACCAACCCTTATCCAGAGTGCTTCTATTGTTTGGTTTGGGTACCTACCCCTCCTCTTCTTTTGTGAATACTTGGGCAAAAGTATACATTCAGTATCTGCCTTTTCACTGTCACCCTCTACCCATCTCCTCTCCTCTTTATTAAGCCTCACTATCCCTCCCTTGATCTTTTTTTGCTCCCTAATGTACCTATAAAAGGTTTTAGCCCCCTTCTTAACCGAATTGGCTATCTTTTCCTCTGTTTGGGCCTTCACTATTCTGACTGCCTTCCCCACTTCCTTCTGCTTTAACTGATACAGTTCCCTGTCCTGCTCCTTCTGTGATTCCTTATACTTCCTGAATGCTATCTTTTTCACCCTAACCTTCCCCGCCACCTATTTTGAGAACCATAGTGTTTTTTTTTTTCCTTTGTTTTGTTTTATTTGTTTCACACTATGGCTTGTTGCCTCTGCGATGGAAGTTTTGATTTTTCCCCATTGTTCCTCCACCCCTTCTTCCTGCCCATTTGCTAGTGTATTCCTTATGCACCTTCCATTTTGCCGAAGTCAGCCCTCCTAAAGTCCAGTACCCTCGCTTTTGTATGGCTTGACTCTACGGCTGTGTTTATCATGAACCACACTGTTTAGTGGTCACTTGTTTCCAGATGGCTACCCACTTCTAAATCTGAGATCCTCTCTTCATCCCTGTTTGAGAGTACCAGGTCTAAGATTGTTCCCTCCTGAGTGGGTTCCAACACTAGCTGTCTGAGGCATGCCACCTGTAGGGCATCAAGAAGGACCCTCCTCTTGGATGTGGCTGCAGCAAATGTGCTCCAGTTAACATCTGGCATATTCAGGTCTCTCATCAATAATATCTCCCCCCACCAAATGCTGTTTCGACTGATTTGTTATTATGTATTGTGCTGCTGTTATTCCACTGTTGCCCTCTACTGGATCACACCTGGAAATTAGCCTTGGCTCTTTGTGCCTCTTCTGGTTACCAATTTATAATTTATTTATTTATTTATTTTATTTATGACTTTGATAACCGGGTAGGTGTACTGGTCTAGTGAACCGTTTACAGGCATGACCCAGGCCGCAAGGCATGAGGGAGAACAATACAATATATAGGACCATAACAAGGATTACATTAGAATAACAACATACCACATTACAGTGAGGGGGTACAAGGTACAGTATATAAGAGCTACAATCAAGTAAATAAAAAATAGTGAATATATACAATTCAGCATTGGGGGTAATTCAAGGTACAGGGAAAGTCATGCCTCAGCCCGACATAGCCAACCATGCAAGGTAGGGAAAGAAATAGGAGAATGGGAAAAAATGGCAGGTGAGAAGGTGAGATAATTAGCAGACAGTGCATTTGCACTGCCCCCCTGTCCAAGAACCAGGGTTTGAGGTTTAGTTTAAAAGTATGGTGAGTACTGGCCTTTCGCAGGGATGCTGGTAGCCTGGTCCACAGGGAAGGGGCTGCCATGGAGAGGGCTTTCCCACCCATATTGGTAGAGGTTCAAGGAATCTCAAGGGTGGGAGTATCAGTGGAGCAAAGGTATTTAGTCGTGGTCCTAGTGTTGAAGAGGGTAGCGAGTGGAGAAGTGTCACTGCATCTAAGGGTGGCATCCAGGAGACAGGTGAGTGAGTAGCTGAAACAACCCTGTAGGGATAGCCAGCCCAGTGAGCTGTAAAGGTTGCAGTGGTGGGTGGAGTAAGGGGTCGATAGGGCAAAGCAGCATGCACTGTTGTAAGTTACAGATAGCCTAGCCAGAAGGGTGGTAGAGACACAGGAGTAGATAGGGAAGCAATAGTCAAAGACGAGGAGGAGGTTACCAGTGATGATAGCCAAGCGAGCCTCCAATAAATAATGAAATAACTAAATACATACATACATACAGGGCTCCAGATAAGATTTTTTTGGGATGAGTACCTGTAGTCTTCATTTTGAAAGTGAGGTGAGTAAAGCCAAATTCAGGTGCATACAAATGTCTGGACAGAGTTGAGTGAGGAGTACATTTTTAAAAATGACGTCGTTTTTTTCTAGATAAGAATTGATAAAGTGCCAGCAATGCTCCAGATAATGGTGGCAGGTAGGAGTAATTTACTCACTAGTTTTAAAATATAGTGAGTTAAACAAAATTGGGATGCATATGAGTGCTGTAAATCTGGAAAAAAACTGTTCCTTTTGAATCACCAGTTATGTTATGAAGCACTATTTTTGGAGTGTGAAGTATTTACAAAAGTTGGGTGAGTACTGGTACTCATTAAAAACATTTTCTGAAGATTATTTCCTACAATGAGGTGAGTAAAACAGGTCGGTACTCCCCTTATCTGGAGTCCTGCATGCATACATACATATATACATACATAAATATCTGTGATATCCATGCTCCGTTAAAAAACATTTAGAGCAAGGGGTATGCATCTCCCATTGATATCCTCTGATATTATTGATCTAGTTAAGGAAAGAGTTGCTGCTTGGTCAGCCCATAAGTCATCTGGTGCCCCTGCTGACAGATAATGCTATAACAGGTTCAGAAATCTTTGCACCAAGTCAGTTAGGAAAGTCATAGCCAGCTTAATTTCATGCCACATTTATGACTCCTCCATCACCTTCCAAATTCTAGGATGCCATAAAAAAATCTGTTGCATTCCTCTTGCTCTGCCTCTAGTATCCCTAACCTCAAATGAGCCTGTGGTGTAGTTCCTGACCCAAGTGCTACTGTTAATACCTTAAATGATCAATTTGTGTATGGCCCCTTGGCAGTGGTCCCTCCATCCCTTAATAGCTGTAGCTTTGCTCCACCAGTTGGGAACTCCAGTTCAGGAGTACCTACGTTTACTATCTCCTGGATCACTTCCTCCCAGGTCTTTAAGTCCAACTCATGTTCTGGAGCCAATGGTCTCCTGCCATTTTCCTGAAGCTGACTGCTCCTTCTACTGCAGTCCCACTTCACCCATATTTTCAACTGTTCCCTTGCAACTGGGGTATTTCCGTCTTCCAGAAACACACCGTCATTCCTTTACACAAAAGTTGTCCCGCAAATTCCTCTGCAAACTATTGACCCATCTCACTTCTACTTATTATCTCCAAAACTCTGGAAGACTGGTTGCTAAGCAACTTATAAACTAGTACTCCATTCATAGTCTCTTTTCCAACTACCAGTCTGGGTTTCAAGCATCCCAGCTAACATTCACCTCCCTCCTCAGGTTCACTGGCTTTATCCTTACCAACATGATTAATCGTCTGCCTACTGGTATCATTGTTTTTAATTTGTAAAAGCATTTTATACAGTAGCCCCCTTCTCCTGGCTAAGCTTGCTGCTTCTGGTCTCTCTCACCCTTCTCTCTCTCTCTCCTGGGTCTCCTCCTATCTCCCTGGTCACTCCCAAACTGTCTCTGCCAGTTTAGCCCTCCCTGACCCCAGGCAAATCCATATGGGAGTCCCTCAAGGCTCTGTTCCTGGGCCCCTACCTTTCCAACATCTGTGTTAATGATCTTCCTGTAAACTTTAGCTGTGTGCAGATGACACCATTCTATTTACCTCTGGCAACACTCCCTCTGTCATCTCTGCTGCCCTGCAATCTGATTCCTGTAACCTCCCCAATGGGTTTAGAGCAAACCGCTTAGCTGTGAACCAGTCAAAAACTGTGTTAGTGCTTTTTGGCTCCATAAAAAGCCTGTTGAGTGGAAAAATCCCAGATGGTGTCACCCTGAAATCTGCATCCGAGTACAAGTGTTTTTGGTATCCTGTTTGAACAGTCTCTGGACTTTTCCATTCACACTTAGTCTCAGGTGTTTGTGTCATTCAGTAAGTTTAAATCCCTCTACAGGGTGGGTGACTGCATCTCCCAAAGTCTGAAAAAAGTCTTGAACGCTTGAGTCCCCTGGTAACTGACTTTGGAGATGTGGGCTATAACACTGCCCCCCCCACCCCCGTGCCACTTATCAAAATTAGAGTAATTGCTGAATGCCCTCTGCAGGTTCATTGTTTGCTGCTTAGCATTAATCCACCACTGCACAATTTATGATTGCCTAAACTAGACCAAGTGGTGAGGGAGCCCAACCAAAACAACAACTCCAGGGGATGACAATGACTCAGTTCCTGTGGCTGGGGAAATCACAGAATCAACCCTCAAACGCAGCTTAATTTAAAGCCATCCAGAGCCTTGATAGAAAAATGGAGGATTTTACAACTCAAATGAAATGGTTGGACACTAAGGTGGGGCTGTTAAGTGAAGACACTAAAGGAGCCGCCAGAACCACCGACAAAACTTTGTCAGTAACTGCGGGTCTTATTAAAGAAAATGGGCTGCTGTGTCGAAGGTTAGAAAATCTGTAAAATACCATCAGAGACAACCCATGTCAGAGTCCTGGGGCTTCCAGAAGAAGTGGAAGGAGATACCCCAGGAATTTTCATCAAGCAATGTTCTGAGGACATCTTACAGTTCCAAGACCAGCTGGACATTCTTAAAATTTACAGGATTACGCCACGTGGTGGGAGAGCCCTCACTGCCTTGGGTGCTCGTAATCCTCATACACTCCTACTTGCTTTAAAATGTTATTGAGCCCTGCATAACTCTGCCCATGACCAATATGTTGATGTTCTTTATTCGCTAATACCACTTTTGATAGCTCATTTTTGTCATAATTATAAATGGACTCCTGGGCAGTTGTATATGTAGCTTTAAATATGGCACTGGAAATAACTGCCATTGTGCAGCTCCCCGCTCCTTACCCCTCACGGCTTGGTGCCTTTTCTTCAGGGGGAACCCCGAGTATGGACTGTGAATGCTTTACATACTAACAGTTTCTAATTTAAAAAGGACTATTTGTTGGCTGTTTTCTTCTATGCTAATTATTTTTTTTCCTTTTCCAACATATGCAGGACATGTTGCATTTTATGTAAAGCATGTCAGAAGTTATATGACTGTACTATTTTTTTTCCTTTTTCAATACCAGAAAGGTGAGCACTGTGCATGAAGGGCTCAGGTCATTCCACTGTACACTTGCTGATTCTGGAATATTACTTGCACGAATTTCTTAGTGTAAATTTAGTAAATTAGTAAATGGTATCCATGTTCTATTAAATCAGAGTTCCTATTCCTGTTATTTTTTTTTTTTTTGGTTTGAATATATGTTTTATTGTGTTTTAAACAAAGTAATGCAATAACAATAAATACTGCAAACTCTTACTATCTGATATTATGGGAACAAAATGAAATATTCCAAGTAAATGAAAACAGATGCAATCAATAAACCACATTCAATCAATCTATACACACACACACACACACACACACACACACACACACACACAACTTTTAATAGATTTGGGGGATGGTTAACCCTTTCCTAGAGTGAACGATGCTGTTAAGATTTGCACTTATATTGAATATATTGAAATATTGCCTTTATTGTAACCTTGAATTTCATGTCTACTTTCTCTGCACCCTGTACTACCTGACTGTATTGTACTGTTTCTATCTCCCAGGTCGCCCCTGAAAAAGGGACCTTTGGGGCTCAGTGGGCCTACCCAGTCATCAAAATTCAATAAATAAATAAATACTTTGTATCAAACAGTTTGACACAGACTGGGCTTACTTCTGGATTGTTCATGTGCCTGGGGAACTCAAACTCCATTCGAGGAGGAACTGTACAATCCCCAGCCCTGTAGCAAGTCACTCACAACTTATTATTGCATCCTTCAATGTGGTGAAGACCAACCATGGGACATCACCAGCGGGAAATGGGAGTAGGACCTGGATGTAATGATAGATGCTAATACTTGGCAGGCAGTGTCAAGGCACCCCCAGATGTGCTCCAAGAGCAATAAGCTATGGCAGATCCATCTTAATTTCATGTACAGTATAGAGCTTACATGACTCCTAAAAGATTGCATAGCATAAAACCCAAGAATTCTGATGCCTGCCCTAAGTGTGAGCAGGAAGGGGCGGATTTCTTGCACTTAGCCCTTACATGCCCTAGGGTAACGGGTAACCCCATTCTGGCATGACATGCACTGTATTATGACATGAGTCTTGGGATACTCACCCTCAAAATCTCCACTTGAACTCATGCTGGGGGCTACCCTTCAGGCGCTCAGAGAGGTAACAGATCGCTCTTGTGGACCATTGCTCTTGTTACTGCCAAAAGACGGTGACTCAAAACTGGATGCCACCCAATGCCCCAACCATCCCACAGTGGGCCCGAAACATGAAATCTTGCATGATCTTGGAGAAGATACAATTTACAGCCAATGGCTTAGCATAGACATTCCCCAACATTTGGGGCCCTCTGCAACAGGTCATGTAAAGTGGTTGGTTCCTGGTTGATTCTCCTTTTCCTTCCTTTCCTTCAGCCAACCCCTGGTGAAATGGGGGAACTATACTCTACTCTCTCCATCACATTTGGAAAAGGTGTTGGTATTGAATCCTGATAAACATTTGGCTGCAGAGCCACCTTGGGTTAAGCAGCAAGTACTGTTTTGTACTATTTCAGTTGTATGTACTAGATGTGCACTTCTAATCAATATTGTGTCCTTTCTCTGTAAAATGGCATAATTGTTTACAATCATATTGTTACCAATGTTTATATTGTTGAGTTCTGTGTTTATTTCAATAAAAACATTTATTAAAAAAAAAAAAGATTCATTCATAACCCCGCTCATGGCAGCAAAGGATATATATATATATATATATATATATATATACACATATATATACACACACACACACACACATACATATCTCTCCCTGGTAGATTGCCGCCTAACACACTGTGCCTCCTTCATTTCTGAATTCTGGCTGGCCTCATCCCCCACCCCCCCATCTCAGTTTCTTCTCTCTCCTATGCCTCCCTCCTCTTATTCTTTCCGTAACTCTAGCTATCGCTCCCTATTGCTCCCTTCTCATAAATCCCTTGCGGGACAGAATGCCTTCTATCACTTTCCTAATACCTGGAACTCTCTTCCACAATTTACTCTGCCTCCTCCAAACGCTCTCTTTCCTTGCTACTCCACGTCCACACAACTCCCGCCTGCAACTGTCCATAGTTCTAATGTCCTGCCTCCCCTTTTTTCTCTTTCCCCATCCACTGCCAGTACCTATCTACTACACTTCTCACCCATTTTTTTTCACTGCTAAGTGTTTCAACCTCCACACTCATCCCCTTCCCCTTATTTCTAACCGTCCTTTCCGTCCCCCTCCTTCCACTCCTTCCAACACTCTTCCTGTCTATCTCCCCCTACTCTCCCCTCCACTACTTCCTTAACACTATTCCACTCTTCCTGCAACCTTCCTCCTTCCCCATTCCCTTTTCCTCCTTCCTACTCCTCCCCCCTACCCTATCTTGGGTATTTATTTCTTCCCCCCCAATAAGGCTTTGTAGTATGCCTACCTGAAGGCAATAATGTATGTACTGTTTTACATCAAATTGAATAAAACATAACGTGAAAAAAAACAGTTTTTATTCCCTTAGTGTAAAAAAGAGTTTAAAAGAGTTTAATAAGTTTAAAAAATGCTTTTTATTCCCTTAGGAAGTCTAACCTTATCCTCTTAGAGGTGCCTAGGACTCATTCCTCTTTTGGTAAACGTGCCATCTCTTGTGCCCTCCCTGCTGCCTGGAATCAGCGTCAGTCTATATTCAAATTCTCTGGCCTAGTCTATATCACCTCCTTTAAAACCTTAGCTGCAACCAAACTTAAAGAAACATGTTGCTGCCGCTAGTCTTCTCAGACCACTGTCTCACAATCAATACCCCCTTCCCCTCGCTATTCCTCCTGTATACCAAACATTTCTTTACCCCTCCTCATCTTCGCCACGCTGGCCCATTTACACCTTGCTATCTGAAAACTGTTTTCTCCCTTTTCCTGGACCACCATCAACTGTACTTCTCCTCTCTTCTTCTCACACTCTTTTCTCTTTTGTCTCATTTCGTATGTACTCATTTCCACGTTTTTGAATGTTGCTACCTCTTCTTACTACAATGCAGTCGGTATGTTTTATTATCAAGTTGTACATTTGCTACATTTTTTGTGTGCTTTTTTCCATGTATCTTATACTTTATCCTTGGAATTTGACTGGTTGTATATAATTTGCCTTGTCTGTATATTTGACCGTTACATGTCCTCAGGACCTCCTCATGAATGAGCTTGCTCAATGGAGTTATTCCTGCAATAGACTTCAACTTCAACTATCCCCATCACTTTATTTCTTCCCCCCCTCTCTATCCTGCCCAGTTTTCTCTTTAGTTGCCCCCCTCCTGTTAATCTCCTCTTCCCACCCTATCCTGTACTGATGTTGCAACCTGAGCGTGCCGGGTTATCCCACACTCCTGTTGTAGTCAGTCTATCTTGTTTAATGCCATAACTTTAATGTACATACTGTACATTGCTATGCCTTTTGCTTTATCAGATTACTGTGCTTTTTTTGCTTGTTATTATGTACTTATCCCCTACCCCCTTCCCCCAGGACACATCTGGAAATGAGCCTTATGGCTCAGTATGTCTTTCCTGGTAAATCTCTTTAAATAAGTAACTAAATATTACATACAAAATATCTTGAGTACAAGATGATATCAATTTATTTTCTGCTAACCCCCAAGTGATGTACCAGGTTCAGGGGCATTCAGACATTTTTGTTCCAGTAAAAATGTTGTGTGATTACTGACTGTATGCTTTGTAGTATGCCTACCTGAAGGCAATAAGTTATGTACTGTTTTACATCAAATTGAATAAAATATAAGTTTAAAAAAGACAGATGTGCGCAAGCTTCAAATTCTGGTTAAACAAACTCCTAGACTACCTAAGTACCATGCTTAGTTGCTCGCCCCTTCCTCGCCCCTCCAGCCACAACCTTCACTTCAGCCTGGGAAACAGACTTTTTGCCCCAGGTATAAACAAAATTTTGGCCAGATAGCCTTCAGTACAAAGTCCCACAAGTCTGGAACAAGATGGCCTTGGGAATTACAGTAGCCCACTTTCCAGTATTGCCTCAGCCAAACTCTGCCTCAGAAATGTAACTGCCTCGTACGATGACTGTATCTGACATTAACCTATGTTTTTTTTCCTCAGTGTATGTCTGCTATCTGATTGTCTTGCCAGTTCTACTGCTGTGTGCACATTATAATTCGTACTGTAAAACTGTATACAGTTTTCATATATACATATTAGCCCCTATACTCAGAGTCAGACATTAGCACTGTGCAGCCAGTAGCAATGTGCAGCAAATAGCACACAGCTGGCATGGAGCAATATTCTTGCATGCTCTGATGGAGCATACCAAGTGTTTAATATGGGACCAAGCCAGTAGAGCATAGTGCATCGTGACTATACACTACATACATAGCCCAAGGCTGAATATGGCCCATAGGGAGCCCATTGGAGACAGCACTGCCCAAAACAGGATGGTAGTTTTTGCACAATATAGTGCTGCAATTTTTTTTTTATTCCAATTATTTAACCAGGTAAGACACACTAAGCTGAAAGCTTGTTTACAGGTGCAACCTGGGAGCACAAGGAAGTTGGGTGACTTGCTCAGGGTCACACAGTATACAAGTGGGGGCTGTGGGATTCAATCCCAGGTCTCCAGATTTGCAGATCAGAGCCTTAAACCACTGTGCCATACTGCCTCCTTTGCAGCAGTTTACACGCAAGTCTTGTTCGTTAATTGTGCAAATACTGCTGCAATGTGCGGTAAGTTTGCAAAAATAGTGCTGCAAATTTGCAACACTACCAACCGCCAGGTAAAAAAACATATTCCCCGCCGCTATTTTCAAAAACTAAGGCCAGAATCATACTCCTCATGCCCTGATTAAGTGAACACAACTGTTGGTGTTTACCAAGGGGCAGTATTTTTTGAATTAAAGCATTTTCCCCCCCCTCGCTAACTGAAAACAAGATGGCGGCAGCACAACACTACTGATACCATTTGATGCAGCAGGAAGTGCTTTCATGGCAGCAAAACCTGCTTTCGCATGGAACATATCATTTTTCCCATAGGCTATAATGGAAAACTTAAAATTTTAATAGCTTTTGAACATATTAATATTTTTTCACCAAACCTTCAAAAGGCACATTTGCAACCCAGACCCCATATACCCTAACAATTTCAGACCACACTACCAATCCGTTTCAGAGATGTGGCACAGCAAAGGAGTTGCACCTAAATGGTAATTGTCACATTTTTTGACACTACGCATCTCCACAACTGCACATCCAACTGGTCCAGAACTTGCCACATAAAGAGATCTATGTAACCTGACAGAGCATAAAAAATTTTGTGTGCATCGGTCATACAGTTGCAAAGTTATTAAAGTGTAAAATTTTGAGTATAACATAGAAGTGACCATTGAACCTTAACTATACTGGCACTACCATGCCAGTATAATATATTATTCTGGGGAGCGCACTCCCAGTGTCCCCAGTTATGTAATACCCCCACCAGTACTTGATTTTTTTTGCTGACATCAGGGTGCCCAATCCCCGTGTCGGCACTAGAACCCACCCGCTAAGGTGGGACACTGTGGAGCCCACTCCCATTGTCCCCAGTTATGTACTCCCCCGTCCCAGTACTGTGGGACACTAGGAAGCCCACTCACAGTGCCCTGAAATGTTGATTTATGTTTCCCTGTAAAAAAAAAGAAAACAGTCCCCCGTCTTTTTTTTCCCTGAAAAAGGAAAGCGGTCCTCATCGTCTCCCATCCCTCCCTCATCCCGACCCTCCCATTGAGCAACCCACCACCCCACAAATACCTCTTTCCCTATAGTTACCACCAGAGGATGTTGGCTGTCATCTTTTGTGGATCAGGTCCATCTGCGCTCTTCAAAGCTGAACCGTGAACTAAAGAATCAAGGTAAGTGCTGTATAATGGCTGTCAGTGGCGTTTTGAACTTATGTTGATATCTCAGCCATTTTTTGGTATTTTTCCACTAAATTTTCAACATGGGCTTTTTGAGACCCCACCTCATGAACACAGTCACTGTCGTTTTGTTACTTGGACCTGTAAGGTGATTTCGTGGTCACTGCACAAAATCACCTTTCAGGACTGATTAAAAAAAGTGACAATGTCCATGTTCATGAGGTGGGGTCCAAAACAGCCCATGTTGAACATTTGGTGAAAAAATTCCTAAAAATGCCCGAGTTTCATACGTCTGTTGAATTTTCCATACACACGCATGTAACTTTGGTACTTTTCAATATTTTGCTGCCAAATTTTCAGCATAGCCATTTTTTCATACCACCTCATGAACAGTACAGCTGTCATTTTTCACATCCTGCCTGAAATGTGTTTTCACACCTGTGGCACGGAATGGTACGTTCGCTGTGTGAAATCACCTTTTGGGACTGAATAACGAAATGACAGTGCCAGTGTTCATGAGGTGGGGTCCCAAAAAGGCCATGTTGAAAATTAGGTGACAAAATTCCTAAAAAATGCCCGAGTTACATGCGTCAGTTGAATTTATTCTACGCACACACATAACTGGTACTTTTAAATATTTTGCCGCCAAATTTTCAACATTGGTCAGACACCTGGCAACTGGGGTTTAATGCCAAAAAGTGCAAGGTGCTGCATTTTGGGATGAAGAACCCAAGGAGGAGTTACCAGCTGGGGGGAGTGCAGCTAGCCCAGACAGAGGAGGAGAAGGATCTGGGTGTGCTCATTACAGGGTCAATGAACAACTTGGCACAATGTAGAAAGGCAGCTGCAAAGGCCAACAAAATGCTGGGTTGTATTGCAAGGGGTATATCCTCGAGGAGGGAGGAGGTGATTCTGCCACTGTATAGGTCATTAGTTAGACCACACCTGGAGTATTGCGTGCAGTACTGGCGCCCGTATCTGAAGAGGGACATTAAGTTATTGGAGGGGGTTCAGTGCAGGGTGACAAAGATGATCAAGGGGCTGGGGGACTTATCATACGAGAGGAGGTTGAAGGAGTTGAACATGTACTCACTGGAGGAGAGGAGGGACAGGGGTGACATGATTGAAACCTTTAAATACATGAAAGGAATAAACAAGATGGGTACAGAGGGCTGTTCAAAGTAAGGGAGGAAAGGCCACCATGGGCCATGATATGAGACTGGAGGGAGGGAGGAGGAAGGTTCAGGAGGAGATGAGGAGACACTTTTACAGAGAGGGTGGTGGCTGGGTGGAATGCATTACCTGCAGAAGTGGTATCCAGTAGAACAGTGGACTGCTTCAAAAGGGGATGGGACAGGACAAGGGGGAGGGTTAATGAAGGGAAGGGAGGGACAGCTGCAGAATAAGGGGTGCTAGCTGCACATTCGAGCAGACTTGATAGACCTCTAGGCCTTTATCTGCTGGCACATTTCGTATGTTCGTAACATAGCCATTTTTTCACACCACCTCATGAACAGTACAGCTGTCATTTTTCACATCCTGCCCGAAATGTATTTTTGCACCTGTGTGCAGAACGGCGTTGCAGTTGCACACAATGATGTTTTGCTTTGCATGTCACAATTTCTCTGTACAGGGTACATGAGGTGGGGTAATAAGATGGCTATGCTGACAATCTGGTCACTGTTCGACGGTTGGAAGCATGTATATGTGTGTGTATGTATATATATATACATACACATACATGTATTGATGGGCCAGTATAGTTAGGGTTTGTTGGAGTGTTTAATGTTTAAAGGGCAATTTTTCCTGATTAATAACTTTAAATTGGTTTCACAGATTTTCCTGAAATTTGGCATGTGTTGTCTGCTGGGGAAGGTCTGTTGATGTACCAAATTCAGTTTGAATCCCCTTTGAGATTTTTGAGATATAAAATGTTGAAAATACAGAGATTTCCCTGTTTTTTGCTGTTTTCCCGGCCACCTGTATCTCAGAAACAACTTTAGATGCTGGGCTGCTGAGCTGACATTTTCAGGGTAGAAAGCATTGGCCTCACAGATGTCTCTTTTGAAGGTTTGGTAAAACAATAGTAATCCATTCCAAAGTTATTGAATCTTGAATTTGCCATTATTTCATATGGGGGAAAACACTATAGATGTAAAAGTGAAAGTGATTTTCACACATTGTCATCCAGTTTTGCATACTTTGCACCTGAATATACCTTTGCAACACACCAACAGATCTGCAGGAAATTTGACAAGCATCGGCCTAAGGCACAGGTCTTTTGACTTAACAAATTTGGTTTTAATCCCTTGTTTGGTTTCTGAGATACATAGTGTTGAAATAAACATATTTTTGAGGATTTTGCTGTTGTGTTTATTAATGTTAAAGGGCAATTTTTGGATCTTAATAACTTTGTAATGGCTAAAGTGATTTCTACGAGATTTGACACGCATAATTATCCCAGGGAGGTGTTTGTAAGTGATAATTTTTTTCTTAATATCTTTAGCCATTTCTGAGATACAGAGAGTTAAAAATAAAGAGTTGGGGTTGACACTTTTTTTGTCCACCTGTATCTCGGAAACGGTTTACTTCTGGACTGACATTTTCAGGGTAGAAAGCCTTGGCCTCACAGATGTGCCTTTTGAAGATTTGGTGGGAAAATATAAATTTGTTCCAAAGTTATGACATGTTGAATTTCCCATTATTTCCTATGGGGAAAAATAGATGTCCCACACAACACAGGATTCTGCTTCAAATTAGGATTCTGCTTCGAACTAGGATTCTGCTTTGAACTAGGATTCTGCATTGAACTAGGATTCTGCTTTGCATGGGCCCTATGGAAAAGAGATTCTGCATTGAACAAGGATGCTGTTTTGCAGTACTAAATCCCTTTTGGCAGAGAGACCAACACAGTGGGGGAACAGGAACCAATAGTCAGCCAATCCTTCCTATTCTACAGCCCCCAGAGCCCCACCCCAGGCTGCATAAACCCCCTAGAGTTTTTTTTTAATGTAATCTCCACTCGGGGGTGATCTGCCAGGCTTTGTTTTCTGCAACACTGTGAACTGAGATTTAAACTTACTATGGGACTAAATGAAGTGCTGACCTTTTTGCTGGTTTTCCAGCTTGGTACTTTTCAACTGAGTTTAACACCCTGGTAAGTGCACCTCATGCTTGAAGTCTAAAAGTTTTGTGCCAATGAGCTACTGTCTTTTGTGCTTTTTGCTATTTCAATATCTCATCCCCCCCCCCATCACTACCACCACCAGTACAGTAGGATACTGTGGAGCCCATTCCCAATGTCCCAGATAAAGTACCCCTCCCCCCACGGTGGGACACTGGGGAACCCACTCCCAGTGTCCTGAAATATGTAATGGTTTTGCCAACAGGGGGTGCCCAATCCCCATGTCAGCACTACACTCACCCCCACCAGCAGCGTGTGACTCTAGGCAGCCCACTCCCAGTGTTCATAGTGTACTCAGTTATGTTGTACCCCCAGAGCAGTGTGGGACACTGGGGAACCCACCCCAGTGCCCTGAGAAATGGTTCTACTGTTCCTATGAAAAATGAAAACAGTCCACATCTTTTTTTTAAACTCCTGTAAAAAAAGGTTTCTCATTGTTTCCTCATCCCCCTCATGCATCACGACCTTCCCACTGAGCAACCAATCAACCACCCCACACCTCCTTGCCCTATGCTTACCAACCGAGGTCAGCAGCTGTCATCTTCTGTGGACCGGGACACTTCTGCACTCTTCAAAGTCGAACAGTGAACTGAAGAATAAAGGTAAGTGCCATATAGAGGCAGTCAATGGCATTTTGAACATACTATATGTTAATATCTCAGCCATTTGTAGGTATTTTACATAGATACATAGACACTGTTGGCAGATAAGGGCCTATGGCTCACCCAGTCTGTCCAGTTGAGCTTGTAAGTTCACTTTATGTTTTTCTAGAAGTCTGTTGCCCCTTATCCCTGACCTCCAGAATGTCCTTATGTCTATCCCATGCTTTCTTAAATCCTGTGATTGTTTCAGCCCCCACCACTTCCTCTGGCAGGGTGTTCAACTTGTCCACCACACTTTCTGAGAAGAAATTCTTCTTCATGTTTCATCTGAATTGCCCTCTCTCCAACTTCATCTCATGACCTCTAGTTCTGGAACATCTTTTTCACTGGAAAATACTGTATTCCTGCACCCTGTTCCTCCCTGTAAGGTACTTGTATGTCTCTATCATATCCCCTCTCTCCCTCCTCTCCTCCAGGGAGTACATATTCAGGTCCTTCAGCCTGTCCTCATAGGACTTGTGATGCAATCCCTATACCATCTTTGTTGTCCTCCTCTGAACCTTCTCTATCCTGTCTATGTCCTTACATAGGTGAGGTCTCCAGAACTGCACATTGTACTCCAGGTGGGGCATCACTAGTGTCTTGTATATTGAAATTATCACCTCCCTTTCCCTGCTGGTGATGCCCCTTCCTATGCATCCCAGCATCCTTTTTGCTTTACCTGCTGCCTTGTCACTCTGTTTTCCTACCTTGAGGTTGAGATGATAACCCCACGGTCCCTTTCCTGCTTGGTGCATGCTATATCCTCACCCCCCCAACTGATATGTTGTTCCAGGGTTTTTGTGCCCCATATGCATTATCTTGGACTTCTTTGCATTGAATTTCAACTGCCAAACCCTTGATCATTTGTCAAGCTTCTGCAAGCTTCTGCAGGTCCCTCCTCATTCTGTCTACACCCTCTGGCATGAACCAAATTTTCAACATGGACTTTTTGGGTCCCCACCTCATGAAAACTGGCACTGTCATTTTGTTACTCTGTCCTGAAAGATGATTTCACTGTGGCTGAAAGAAGTCACCTTTTGAGACTGAGTAATGAAATGGAAATGCCATTGTGCATGAGGTGAGGTCCCAAAAAGCCAATGTGGAAAATCTGGTGCAAAAATACCCCAAAACGCACGAGTTATGCATGGTCATTGAAATTTTCCTTCACACATGTAACTTTGCCAATTTATATTTTCACTCCAAGTTTTCAACATAGCCACTTTTCACACCACCTCATGAACAGTACAGCTGCATTTCTCACATCCTGCCTGAAATGTGCTTTTGCACCTATGATGCGGAATGGTGCAGTCGATGTGCAAAATCACCTTTCGGGACTGAGTAACGAAATAACAGTGACAGCGTTCATAACGTAGGGTCCCAAAAAGGCAATGTTGAAATTTTGGAGCAAAAGTAACAAAGAATGCCTGAGTTACACGCAATCAATGAAATTTTCCTACGCATGCATGTAACTGCTAATTATTTATATTTTCACTTCAAAGTATGAACATAGCTATTTCTTCACAGCACCTCATGAATACTACAGCTGTCATTTCTCACATCCTGTCCAAAATGTGTTTCCACAGCTGTGGCACAGAATGGCACTTTGCTATGGATTAAAAAATGTACACCTACAGTATGAGAGTTATGAGGTGGGGTGATAGGAAGACTATGTTGAAAATTTGGGGTCACAATATAAAAAAAAATGACAAACTTATGAGTATTTGTTGCAATTTTGTTACACACCTATCTTAAAAAGTAAGGAAATTCATTGCAAAAAACTCTGTTTTACAAAACCAGTTAGGTTTTCCATTACACCTTTAAAAGTATGGAAAATCAATGTTAGGGTTAATACGAGTATCAGCACAACACCACCAATCTCTGCAAACATTAGAAAAAAAACAGTTATTTGATATATCCCTTGGTGTCCTTCCACCTAACTCATATACCATACAAATATATTGTTCTATACCACATGATTAACAGCTCAAATGGTGTACGAGTTACAGTAGACGGAAAGACACCAAGGGATATATCAAATAACTGTTTTGTTTCTAATGTTTGCAGAGATTGGTGTTGGTATTAACCCTAACATCGATTTTCCATACTTTTAAAGGTGTAATGGAAACCCTAACTGGTTTTGTAAAAGTGAGTTTTTTTGCAATTAATTTACATTATACTGGCACAGTAGCACCACTATAGTTAGGGTTGAGCAGACACTTTAATGTTAAACCTCAAATTTTGCACTTTAATAACTTTGCAACCATTTAATTAATTTGCACGAAATTGTGCGTGCATGGTCTCCTGTGGTAGCTCTCTTGACATGCCAAGTTTCCTTCTGGTGGGATTTGCAGATTCTGAGATCTGGATAGTGAAAAAGCCTGAAAATTTGCCCGTTTCTGCAGTTTTGTTCTCATTGGGGTGCGCAGAGATGTGATGAATTTTGGTCTAACATTTTTATGGTAGAAAGAGCTTGGGTCACAGAACAGCCCAGCATTTATGTGGTGAAACCATATTAATCTGTTCCAAAATTATAGCATTTTTAAGGTCCCATTATTTTCAACAGGATTTTTATTTTTCAGGATAGATTCCTGGAATGAAAAAGGATTTTGGTCTGATAAACAAGGATCATTTTTCTTGAGGGGCCAATCCTTGTGTTTGCCAGAAAAAAATCCTTTTTCGTGAACCGCCATCTTGTTTTTGGTTTTTGCTCAAACAAAACTGTCATAACTCTGCCCAGGGATGTCTGTTTCAGACATCTAAGTATGTTTCTTGCTCATCAGGAGCTGATGAGCAGTTCTTTGTGGTTTCTGACCTTTATATACCCCTAGAATTTTTTTAATTGATTTTAAATCCTTTTTCGCCACTCACTAACTTCATTTTTCACCATTCCTTTTTCATCATGGTGAAAAAGGAAATTGTCTGGTGAAAAAAGGATTTCTTCTTTTCATGACCAGATGGCCCCTTTCATGACCAGCTGGTTCTGCTGGTAATCCTTGTTTGCCAGCCAATTTCCTTTTTTGCCATCACGAAAAAGGCTGGCGAAAAAGGAATTTAGCTGGCGAAAAAGACTACAGGCAGGACCGTCTGGTCAGCAAAAAGGACATCTGGTCATGAAACCGGGAAATCCTTTTTTGCCAGCCAATTTCCTTATTTGCCATGACAAATAAGGATGGCTAAAAAGGATATCGGATAGTGAAAAAGAATATAGGTATGGTCATCTTGTCACCAAAACTGGTCTGGGGACCATCTAGTCTCAAAAATTACAGCCATCTGGTCATCCATTTCTTTGGCCGTGTAAATAGCCCTGGTGTCTAGTGCACCCCCACCCACCCTCAATCCCCATATGTTTTTGTTAATATATATGTGTCTGTGTATTCTCACGAATTCCAAAGGCATGAGAGAGAATGCACAGCTCACTCTGCAGGAGTGACAATATTTTTCATATTCCATGATCTACACATCATGTGTGCTATTTATACAATGGGGTAGGAGCTTCAGAAGTGTTATGTTTTTTTGCATCCTTTTCCTCTTTCTCTGTCTCTTTTATTTTAGTGTTTTTAGAGATGACTTGGGAGCATTAGGCAGTTAAGTGACTTGTTCTGAGTCACACAGTGTGGAAGTGGAGGTTGTGAGAGTCGAACCCAGGTCTGGTGTGCTGGATGTAGCAAGCTTGTTCAAAGCTCATTACTCTAACAGCTAGGCTATACTGAGAGCACTGTTTGTGTGTGTTCTGAGTGTGTGTAAGTGTTTCTGAATGGGCTGGGAGTGTTACCAACACTATGAGAAATAGATCAATGTGTTTGGCAGTGCTAATTGAATTAATGTCAGTAAGCAGTGAGAAACAGAAACTGTGAGGCACTGTGATTTAGAATACAGGTTTTCTTAAAAATGACTATAGCATAGTCATGGGCTGGGAGTTTTACACACGCTATGGGAAACAACTGAATGTCCTTTGCAATGTTAATTGAGTTACTTGCAAGTAGCAGTGAGAAACAGATTTGTGGAGAAGTTCAATTTAGTATGCAGGCTGGAGTGTGTGAATGAGTGATGATATCAGCAGAGTAGGTATATTTGTAAGTTATCTTAACTCTGGTGATGTCCTTATAAGTTATTTCACTGCAGTGGAAATAACTGAAGTTATCCCACTCATATTGCTCTCACCCCATTGTATAACTATATATATATATATATATACACACACACACACACTTTTTGTTGTATATTTTAATGTATTTTTTATATATATTTTTAAAATATTTGTGGTGCTCTGCCACTATGGTGCAGTCCCTGGTGTCTAGTGGTACCCTCCCCACCCTCTGATGTCACCTCCCTTTTTCATTGGTGGTTAGTGGCATCCCCACCTTCCCAGTTGTGTTTTTATTTTGCTGGAAATCAGAAAACTGTCCCTCATTGTCTTTTTTTCTTTTTACCTGTAAAAAAAAAAAAAGGTCCATTACAGATCACTCCCACACCCCCCCAACCGACTACCCACTATGCAACCACCTCCTCACACCCCCTTTTACCCTATACTTACCTCTGGAGGTCATCCGCTGTCATCTTCTGTGGACCGGGACACATCTGCACTCTTCAAAGCCGAACCGCAAACTGAAGAATCAAGGTAAGTCCTGTATAATGTATTTCAATGGCGTTTTGAACTTATGTTGATATCTTTGGCATTTTTACATATTTTTAAACCAAATTTTCAACATGGGCTTTTTGGGACCCCACCTCATGGACACAGTCACTGTCGTTTTGTTAATCAGACCCATAAGGTGATGTCGCGGTCGCTATGTGAAATCATCTTTCAGGACTGAGTAACAAAATGACAGTGCCAGTGTTCATGAGGTGGGGTCCCAAAAAGCCCATGTTGAAAATCTGGTTACACAATTCCTAAAAATGCCTGAGTTACAAGCATTTGTTGAAATTTTTCTATGCACGTGCGGAACTTTGGTAATTTTTAATATTTTGACTCCAAATTTTCAACAGAGCCATTTTTTCACAATACCTCATGAACTGTACAGCTGTCATTTTCTACATCTGTCTAAAATGTGTTTTCGCACCTGTGGCGCAGAATGGTGTTTTGGCATGGATTTTCACCTATAGGGTTTATGAGGTGGGATCATAAGAAGACTATGTTGAAAATGTGGGATCAAAATATCAAGAAATGCCAAGGTTATGACCATTTGTTGCAATTTTGCTATGCCCGCTTGTAACTTTGCAAATGTTAAATATTTTGACCTCAGATTTTCAACATAGCCTTCTTATTACCCCCACACTATTGTGACAGGGCCAGAGCCCCTGTCTGAATTTCTGCAGCATTTTCTTTTACACTGTCCTGTTCTTGCAAGTTTCCTGTTCTAGCTACAGGCTGAAATCTGGCCACTTTCAGTCTTGTAGTCTCTCCCCCCCTTCCCAAGAACTGTATAAGGAACATATAAGACAAGAGGCAGTAAGTTGCTTGCCTTCTCCTGTGCTGTACTGCAGGCAGACACAGAGGGAATGTAAGTAATGAAAAAGAACTGAAACACGGAGCCTTGCGCTCAGTGTTTTATTCTGTGTAAACTGCTTTGGGTTTGCAAGAAGCCAAAAACAAAACAGTCTTTCCTAGGTGAAGCAGAGGTGTGTAAAAGTCAGATGAGTCAGCCTGTCTGTGTTTATTTAGGATGAGTCAGCCTGCATGTGTTTACTTAGAGAAATGTGTTTATTCAGGATGAGTCAGCCTGCCTGTGTTTACTTAGAGAATTGTGAGTCAGACAGCTCACATGGTGCTGACATCATCAGTAGGCAGGAATAAAAAGCTACCTAATGAGATGCAAAACAGATGAGCCAGTCAGTGGAAACTTGACCATTGTGGAGGAAGCATTTCATATTACATGCAAGTTTTCATGTGCTAGGAATCTATTTGGCTAGAACGAAGCCTAGAAGTTGTGCACTGAGGGGATTGTGCACTGTCTCTCATAGTACATGCAAGTTTTCTTGTGCTAGGAATCTGTTTGGCTGCAATGAATCCTGGAAGTTGTGCACTGAGGGAACTGTGCACTATTTTTGCAGAACTGAAGGACTAATCACCTATTTCCTTCCTGTAGGTTTATTTTATTTTGGAAAATAAATATCGCCAAGTGAGTTCTACACCTTTTACCTGAGTCTGTGCATCTGTCTCACACACTAACCTTCACAGCCATGTATGTCA
This sequence comes from Neoceratodus forsteri, assembly GCA_016271365.2. Lineage (NCBI taxonomy): Eukaryota > Metazoa > Chordata > Ceratodontiformes > Ceratodontidae > Neoceratodus > Neoceratodus forsteri. The sequence goes on from CM057455.1 coordinate 1,219,072,620, forward strand.
CAGCAGTCATTTTTCAAATCCTGGCCAAAATGTGTTTTCACACCTGTGTTGCAGATTGGCGTTGCACTTGCGTGGATTTACATTTTGGTGCTGATTGAAATTTTTTTTGCACCGGATACAAGAGGTTGGGTAATAACATGGCAATGGTGACCATTTGGTGACTGTTGTCCTATAAGCCGGAGGTCCCTGTGCTTCCATAGGTAGACACACATGCGCATATGGAGGGATCCCACGGTAAAATAAGTATACTATTATATTATCTCAAAAAGTAAGGAAATAAATTGCAAAAAACATTGTTAATGCATCAGTTAGGATTAAACCAACACAAGTAGGGAAATGTGGCATTAGGGTTTCCAACTCTAACACCCCATTCCCCACCCTGCACAGACCCACAGGTGGGGGGGGCTGTCTTGGGCCCATCAACCCTAATGCTCACCCCATTCTCCTATGCTGTATCCATATCGCCTATTTTTGTAATGAAATGGGGTGAGCATTAGGGTTGACGTCCAAGACAGCCCCCCCCCACCGTAGGTTCTGTGCAGGGTGGAATGGGGTAAGGGTTGGAAACCCTAACACTTCCCTACTTTTATCATTGTAACCATAACTGATGTATTAACAACATTGTTTGCAATTTTATATACAGTATATACACATTATTCTATCTTAAATAATTCTCAATTTTTCAGAATATTTTTTATATATTAGACACAAGTTTTAAATCCCACCACTAGGTATAAACCAAAAGAAACATCATAGCAGCACCAAGCTCTTAACACATATTAATGCCTGTGCTGAGGCTATATATATTTCATTTTTAGAAGAGTCGTCTTTCCATCTGAAGTACACAGATCGTGACAAACAACAATTCTTATCATAGAGTGGTTTACAGAAACAGCGGCGAGACCAGGAGCCCGCCTGCTGCTGCCCGCCCACCACTCTCCAAGCACAGGCTTGCTGCCCACTCAGGCAAGCATCTCATCCTCACAGCTGCTTTTAAGCTTGAGCTGCCAGCTGACTACAGTGGCGAGACCGGGAGCCTGCCTGCTGCCACTCACCCATCGCTCTCCAAGCACAGGCTTGTTGCCCACTCGGGCAAGCACCTCATTCTTGCAGCTGCTTTTAAGCTTGAGCTACCTGCCAGCTACAGCAGCGAGACCGGGAGCCCGCCTGCTGCCATCCGCCCACTGCTCTCCAAGCACAGGTAATTGCCGAAGCCAGATCTTCAGCCCTCAGCTGCTGTTGCAGCGAAGATCCTGGATTTTGTTTTCCAAATTCCTGGTGCCATCTAACTGCAGTGCCCCCATTGGCTGCTCACCATCTTGGTGAACTCCTTGAGTGGCTAGCTCTGGAATCCAGCATGGCTGCTTTCCCAGGACTGTGCTGCCAAGTTTGAAATGACTTTCCCTTGCTCCGGTACAGAGACATGCAGTTCTTGCCTAATTGCACGCCCGTGCACAAATTTTGTAGTCTGTGCTGCCTGATCCTCGCTACTAGCGTGTAAACATAATACCAATTACAGCTAAACTGAAAACTGGGATTCCTACTGCTGATTTTTTGTTTGTGTAAGGACTGTTACTAGCCTGTATTTGCTCATTCTGGTAGAAAAAAAGAGAGTAAAATACTGTTTGTTTGCTTTGCTAGTTTCCATGTTTTAGCCTAGCCAGACCCCTTAATCTTCCCGTTCTCTCCTTTGTGTCTCTTTGTATTATTTTTTTACCCTCCCTCCCTCCTCCACAACTTCTTAAATACACCTAAACCATTCCCCCTTCTGTGCACCTCCTCCCATTTGCCATCTTGCCCTACACAAATTTAAAGCTGCAGAACACCTCCTAGAGTGCGGTCCTGCCCCACAGAACTACATTTATAACAGCCCTTTGCCTCACCACTTCCTCCTCTCCCCCTTCATAAGGCTGACCACGTTAATTCTCTCCTACTACTTCCCCTTGTCCCCTACTCTCCCTCGGAAAGATGAAGCTGGCACTGCCTATATTATGGGCCATCTCCCTAACTACTGCACTGGTATTGACAGACTTCTGCGCTACGGTGCTGGCCTGCGATCAACAGCGCCTCTCCTTCCTCTCATTCCCCCCCATCTCAACCCTCTTCACTCACTACTAGGGATAAGTCCACCCTAGGGTGTCTCTCTCATCCTACTCACTAAAGGAGAATGCACCTCCTTGGCCTACCTGGCTAACCTCTCCTGGTCTCCTACTATTCCCTCCTGCCCATACATTCTCCTACTATCACTGCTCTCCCTTGCTGGGGACATTGAGTGCAACCCTGGCCCAACACTCTCCCATATCACCCCCTCCTCCAGCATCTGGACAAATGCCTCTGGTCTTAAAATCACACATATTAATGTATGCAGCCTTCAATCTAAATTCACTGACCTTGAGGCTTGGATTGAGCTACACAAGCCCCATATTCTGGAACTCACTGAAACATGGCTAAAGCCACACCACACTGAAAACACCTTCAAACTACCTGGCTACTCCTACCTACGCCTCGACAGGCCAGGCAGGAAAAAAAGGTGGCAATATGGCCCTGCTCCTAAGGGAACCCCTCTCAGTTAGCATTGTCCTACACTCTGACCCTTCCTCACCTAGTGAATGGCTACTCTCCGAATTGACCCTGGGATCCTGCAAGAAACTCTATATTGGCTGCTGCTACAACCCCTCCCCCGTGGCTGGAACCATTGGACTCATCAGCCTCCTCCAAGGCCTGAGCTCTCTAACTCCCCATAGGGAATATATCCTTCTTGGCGACTTTAATCTAAACTGGCTGAGGTGCCACCAACCTGACTATGTATCCCTGTTTAAGCAGCACAACCTGGTGCAGGCAATCACTCTCCCCACCAGACTTAATCCATGCTCGGCCCCCCAGACTCTACTAGACTGGATCCTCATAAACAGGGAGTACCAAGCATTACATGCTGGCACCATGGCTGACTCTATAAGCGATCACTCACTGACCTATCTCCTCTGGTCTTCCAAACTAAAGCACCCCCCCCAAATACCTATCTCTCAGAAATTTCAGCTGCCCAGTCTCCACAAATCTCCTTGAGGAGGCCCAGTCCTTGGACTGGTCCATGCTTTTTTCCCCTTTCCAATGCAGCCATGGCAGTTTCCACATTTACCCGGACTCTGCTAACACTCCAGGACCGTTTTTTCCCTGTCACCACCAGAAGGGTCAGAGGCGGGTGCTTGCACAGGGTCTCTAAAGACCTCCTAACCCTTATGAAGGCCAAAGACCACACCTGGTCCACTTTTAAAGCAACCCCCTCTCCTGCCCTCTGGGATGCTTACAGGTGCATGAGGAACAAATGTAAACAACAGGCCAAATTTTTGAAACAGACCCACTTCCGCAATCTGCAAAATGCCAACTTTGGAGACCCTAGAAAATTCTGGGACTCAATCAGCTCCCTCCTAAACCCCCACCCCAGCTACACTGCACCACATCTCAACTCCCAGGATGGGCTGCTGACCGACCCTCACGATGTGGCCAGTGTCTTCAACTGTAAGTTCACCAACTTATCCATGTACCTAAATAAGTTGCCAACTGCCCAACCTCAAAGCTCAGCCCTAATACCTGATACACTGCCATCCTCCTCCTCCAGCTCTGCCACTCACCCGCAAATACCCCCATTCTATTTTAAAGCCCTCTCCATACACAACACAGTGAAGCTACTCAAAAGTCTACCTAACCATGGCTCCTCCGGATCTGATGGGCTATCTCCAGTCTTCCTTAAGCTGATCTCTCCAGTGATTGCCAGGCCACTCACCTTCATCTTTAACCTTGCCCTTTCCACCTCCTCCATGCCTGGCCCATGGAAGATAGCTAAGGTTATCCCCATTCTTAAATCTGGTGACCCCAAATCCTCCGACAATTACCGTCCAATATCCATCCTCCCCTCATCTCAGTAAACTACTCAAGAGAGCAGTCCATAATCAGCTCACTGAGTACATAGGCAAATACACCCTCCTATGCAAACAACAGCACGGCTTTCACAAGAATAGCAGCAGCAGCAATACGTTTCTTTCAGATTGGTTGCAGCTAAGGTTTTAAAGGAGGTGATAGAGACTAGGCCAGAAAATTTGAATATAGACTGACGCTGATTCCAGGCAGCAGGGAGGGCACAAGAGATGGCACGTTTACCAAAAGAGGCACGAGTCCTAAGGTTAGAAGGTTGTTAAACAGTCAAGGCCCCACCACCACCACCACCACCAGTTTACTCTTGGCTGTGTCCTAAATAAGGCCAAGACAGCTGAATTCAAAAATACGGTACCTTGAATCAACTGGAGGTACCCCGTGATGTATCCCCACCGCTGATCTGGTGATAAACTTTGTTATCACTGAATTTTACCAAGGTGAACAACCAATTTACCCCACTCATAAATTGTAAAGCAAGAGATACCTGTAATGCCTGGCTCTCTCCTGAGCTATTGGCCCTGAAGAGTAAGAGGGATAAATGATAAGCCTTAGCTAAGAAACAGGGCTTTCAGTACACTTACTGAAATGTAGGCAGCTACGTAACAAATACAAAAGAAGACCTAGGACAGATAAATCAGAATTTTGTAAGTCCCAGCAAACCCAGAACTGGAACACTGGAAAAAAATGTCTAGGATAATGTTAATAGCCTTTTAGGCAAAGAGGAAACAAAATATCCACCATGTTGTGTACTGATGATTAAGAGGTCCTAAACCCAAATTAAATGGCAAATGGGTTTAATGAGGCCACTACAAACTTAAACTCTTGTATGCTCCCAAGCTATCCATTCTTAAACTATGATGACTTGGAATCTGACCTGAAATTGCCAATAGTAACAGATCACATTAAGTGCCTTGGACAGTGTTCATCTTCTTCCCCTCTGTCCAAGGCACTTAAAAAGGCAGTAACTGACAAACTTATCATCTATCTAGACAAATACAATGTCCAGTGTACCCAACAACACAGGTTTAGGAAACAACACAGTACCAATACTGCACTGATAGAATACACAATTTTCACAAGGTGCTAGACAGTGGAGATATGGTAGGTGCAATTTACATCGGCCGGACAAATATTTTTGACCTCGTTAACCATCAGCGCTTGCTTGAAAAACTACTGCAGCTTGCTCTGTCCTTGGACACTGTACTCTGGTTTGAGAGCTACCTAACTAAGTCAGCACAGAAGATTAAAACTCAGGGATTGACCTCTCTGGACAGATCCATCTCAGTTGGAGTGCCACAAGGCTCCATTCTGGGTCTGTTGTTATTTAGATTGTTCATCAATCAACTGCCAGAAGCTGGTCAGACTGCCAAAGTTCTGTTATATGCTGATGATGCAGTGGTTTTTGTAAGACGCACCTGCAAAGATACAGTAGTCTGCCCCAAGTCTTTCAACGTAACTTCAAATCTGGGGGAAAAAGGGTTCAATAACAATAGCCTCATCCTTAACTGTAAGAAAACCAAGACAATGCTCTTCTCTAGTTCTAATCAAAAGAAAAAGGTCTCCTTACTGGATATATATATATATCTGTAAAATGTCAAGGGTTCCCAAATAAAGCAAGTTGAAATCTTCAAATAACTAGGGTTATAATTAGATGATACACTTTCCTTCGTTCCCCATGTGGAAAAACTGATTAAAACAGTCAATGGGCGGTTAAACTCCCTATTTCATAACCAGCATAATTTCATCCCAGAGGCAAGACGTGTAATTTTATCAAGCTCCATCCCTGCACTTGTTGACTATGACCTCATTCTATACTCTGTGGCATGTGACACTGTCTTGGATTGGGTCAAGGTTCTACACAACAAAGCCTGCAGATTTGTCCTAGGCACTAACAGCTGCAAACTTTATGCTTGAACCAACTCGATGCCTCTTCCAAGCAAAATAAAATTTCAGAACTGCACCTGCACCCCTCAACATCAAAAACTGTCTATGTTTTGTCGAAAACCAGTACCACATTAGGAGCATGTCAAGAATAGCCTAAAAAGACTCCAGCATAACAAAACAGGGCCAATGATCCTTAGAAACATAGATTTTTCAGTCAGAGTTACAAAGTGGCTAAATGATCTCCTTGACTCATTACTTAGCACGTCAAACTTAGTGCAATTTAAAAGCTCTCTACATGCATTACTCTCTGAACAAAGTCCATGAAACTGCAGATAATCTGATCTGTACTTTGTAACTGAAGTATATGTGATTCTGTGTTGCACTTTAAGTAAACATTATGTAATGTCCTATTCTGTGATTATTTACTGCACTTTATGTAATCCATCCTGAAAAAAATGACACTGGTGCTCAAAGGTACTTCCCAACAATAAAATAAAAAAATGAAGTAAATTGCCATGGTTTATTTGCATGCAGAACAGATCCCAGACTGGAAATATGAACAGGTCCAGGGGTAGCAGCAAATATGAATGGAACCTTGGTGGCTCAAAGGTAATTCCATGTTTTATATGAATACCAGGAGGTGCACCATTAGGCCTTCAAATCATCACTGATGCCCACTGACCAATAGCATGAAAACCCAAACCCAACACTACAGATAGAAATATAAATCCTGTGATCATATTAGGGTTAATACATCATAGACCCCATGCAGTGTGACGGAGATGAACCTATAAGAATCTGTATATTTTTACTACGAGCTAATAATGTGGTCTGAACTAATGAATTTTTACATGCAGATACCCCTTCTATTGGAATTTTGTCCTTTCTTATTAAACAGGATTGCTCATAAACAGAATCAAAAATCTTGAAAAACTGTTCTATTTGGACTATATGGCATCTTCATGAAGCATGAGACATGGAGAAATTAAATCATTATGTATTTATTATCCATGCTGTGAACTGTGAATGTTTTTTAACTTGTATTCACTGAACACTTTATTGCACTAGGTATACATAGAAGCTATTAGAGTAGTCATGTGACAATGTATGTGAGTTACATGGTTAGGGAGGGTAAGTAGTATTTAAATGGTCTGAGAGAGGCAACTCACTAATCTGTGATGAGACAAATATAGCAAAATGTTAGGTCAGTTGGTGCTTCAGCTCCAAGTTACTTACCTGTAAAATATCCTGTACCACTTTTTGGGTGAATAAAAATAAAAGCAATTTGAACTGTGTATACTGTGCTTTTATATACAACCTGGGGTGAATATTCCTCCTGTCTGATGAAGTATGAGCTATTTGGAGTGAGGCACCACAATACTTGGAGCACGCCACTTCTGTTCTGTGAGATTAGACAGACTTTTCACCCCTTCAGTCTTCATCAGGGAATGGTGGTCCTAAAATATATACAGTATGTGCATTATATATAGGATAAAGGATGTGGAAGTGTGTGACATGAGAATTTAATGCACATTTGAGGTGTGGGATGCTACATAAACCCAGAGGGCAAAGCCTGAGGAGTTTCTCAAAGCATCCCACACTGGGGGTGTGCATTAAATTCTCATGTGCACACTTCCTCAGCTTTTATTTTACATCATTGCTGGTGAGCATTTTTTCCAGCCCAATTGCTATGACTGACACACACATACACACACACACCCCCACACACACACAGTCTCTCCCCCCTCCTTTTCAATACCCACCTACCCGTGGCACCTTCAGTCTATCTCTTTGGGGCATACTCCTGCACCCCATAGCAACCCCAAATGTAGCAGCAGCAGCTTCTAGCCACTTCCCCAGCTTCCACTATAGAGTCCCCAGCTGTGCGGCACTCTCCAGTCTCTCTCTCTCTCTCTCTCCAACCCCACAGTCAGCAGCCTAAATACAGCACAGAAGCCTGCAGCTTCCTCTGCTCCCACTTTTAATTCTTTTTCTTTTCTTTTTTTATTTTACAGTTCAAATCATGATCGTGATTGCGATCGCGCTTACCTCTTCATCAGGGCATTCAGCCATGGACCAGTTCCCACTGACAGTGTGTGTCGGCTGAGGCTGGCTGGTGAACTGCAGGATCAACCAGATAGTTAAAAACATTTATGGTAGGATCAACCAGTTTGATTAAAAATGATTCTGGGAAGCTCAGGGTACTGTTGTGGTGGCTCCTCACTAACCAAGTTTCAGAGCCGCCATGTTTTAACAACTGTTTAGACTGCTCACACACAGACAGGGAGCCAATGAAAAAGCATTCCCTTTTGACTGACGAGTATATGAATGCCGTAATAATTGACTGGTTATTATGGCAAATATCAACTGGTTGAGCCCTAAGAAAAAAATGCTCACCAGTAATTATACATAAATATCATCCAATTGCTTTTTAATAACAAAGGTCTTGGAATCTGAAATACATTTTTCAATTGATATAATAAGTAGAATTTACTAGAAATGAGATGTTGCATCTCATATGGGCTCTCCTAGGCAAATAAATAGTAAAAAAGTGATCTTTGTATAGGAATTTTGAATATGTAGTAATAAGTAATGTTTCATGGCTACCAGGCAAGGAAAATTCTATTCTGGATACAATATTTGTTTTTTTATGAGAAAACACTTGCCCAGTGCATCATCATAAGATCCATTGATTATGACATTGTGGTCTATGGGTCTGCAAATTACACTGTAGCGTACTATCCTGGGTCAGGTGTCTACTAAATAGGGGTACCACTCTGCACCAGGCCTCAAACTGGACACTGATACCTGTGTCCTCTGTAGCAAGCTGGACTGCCTAAGCCTCCATTTGAGAGTGTTATAACATACCTTGGTACTAGGCAAAAAGCCCTTCTTGGTCTGCTCTTCCCTGGTTTGAAATCCATGTCCCACTACACAAACAATAAATATGCCACCGGAGGCAAGGCAAATCATTATCTGGTTCTACCTCGCAGGAAAACGTCCTTGGGCCCAAACTCTTTTTTGTTTAGATTTGCTAAATGCTGGAATGACACTACTAATGTGTTAAGAACGTTTGACACTATTGCAGCCATTAGCGATGTTTGCTACCTCCACAACATGTAAATGCTATTAAGAGCCATTTCTGTAATCCTGACAATGTATACCTATGCATACTGCGCCTGTTTGCTGATAACCTGTATCCTATTCCAGTAACTCTACACAGTGTTTTTTGCACTACCACTGTATGCATTTATTTTAATATCTGTATACCTGGCTCTAAAGCCTTTGAAAATAGACTATATCTAAAGGACTGTGTGTGAAATAAAAATCTAAAAACTATAATATCAGATAATTCGCTCATTTGGTCAGTTAGCAAACGTGGAGCTGAGTGATTTGGGATGAGATGCATTTGTATATTAGTAAAGTAAGACTGTGAAGTGCTTAATTATTGCCGTTAGTTACTTGTAGCTTTTTATTTATTGGGGAGCATGAGGAACAGAGCTAGGTTTTCTCTTTAACCCTTACAGAGGCCATTGACGGATAACCAAAGTGGCAGCAGATATACCACTGTGTCAGTAGTGTGCATAGAGCAGAAATGACATAAATTTTACCATTTTTCTTTTATGTAAAGTTGGATCAAGTAGTGTGTGTGTGTGTGTGTGTGTGTGTGTGTGTGCGTGCATGTGTAGATTTGTATTAGGGCTGCATGGTTCTACAAAAGACTAGAACATCTCGAACTTCAGGTGTTCAATTCTTTTGGACTGTTGCGAACCTTTTGGGGAAATAGGTGGACTTTTGGTCTGAATGGTTCACCCTAGTCCAAATAATGCAGAGCAGGCGAACCAGTCAAACTGCAAACCGCAGCTCACACCTGAAACAGTTAAGCACAGTGTGAGTCATAGCCTCATTTTGGAGCTAGACTCAGCTTGACCACGTAAGTCAGCAGGATGCTCACTCATGTGCTCATTGTCAGGCTTTTGGGTAGCTCAGGCAGGGTTGTTATTCACTTCTACTTACATTAGCTAGGAAGTTCTTCAAAACAAAGAAATCTTCAAAAGTTCATCCTTCACTAGTCCTGCAACAGCAGAGCTCCTAAAGGGGTATATTTAGGAGGAAAATTAAAAAAAGGCACTGCAGGCCGAGCAGCAGGCCCTTGGGGGGCAGAGGCTGTACTCTGAGGGAGGGGAAGGAGTGTGCTAGGGGCTGGGCAGTGGGGAGATGGGGCATGAGGTGTCAGTCTTCCAGTGCCCACTTGCTGCCTAATCTCAGCAGTGCAGCACTTTTTTTTCATTGCAGAACTAGCATTTTAGCAGGGTATTACAAATATATTACAAATATAAACAGATTCTGACTGAAGCCCCTGGCAGAAGCCTAAGATGTGATTTTAAGGGGGAGTCACTCTCATTTAGTAATTTTACTGGGCACTAAGTATGTGCCAGTTGGCAGCAGGACAGAGCCTGGCCACTGGTAGTTGACACTTTGGTGGCATCCCCACCCCAAAATAATAATAATTCTTCATTCACATTCCTTCCCCTCCTATTTTGCTTCCTGCTTATCATCTCTACCCCCCACTCCCACCCAGAGCTACGATTCTTGTACCATGGCTATCTCTCCTAGATCATCTACTGCTGGCCAGCCTGTGTTCTCCCACAGTCTCCCTAAAATGTAGAAATGTCCTTCCTCATGTAATCTGCCATGCCAGCTTCCCTTCTGTCCTCTCAACCCTCCTTCACAATTTTCTCTCCACTACTTGTAACTGCCTTTAACTCCCTTTTCCCCTTACTGTTTTGACACCTCTTACATGTTGCACTTTCATTTGAATTCTCCAGTTATGTGACAGTCTGGTGTGTATATATATATATATATATATATATATATATATATATACACACACACACAGTATTATGTTTTGTATTTTTTCCTAATTTCCTTTATATTATTGTATTGTGTTTTTTGCTGTGTACTGTTGTATCCCTGTTCCTCTTCCCCCAGGATGAATCTAGAAATGAGCAATTTTTGCTCAGGGTGCATTTCCTAGTAAAACTTTTAAATAAATAAACATTCACGACTTCACATTTCTTTTTGTGGTAGTTTCAAACGCTTTACATTTGACCAAGTTACAGGCTTGCTTGCAACAATTACTTTTTCCTTCTGAGTCCTGAAGTAGCCTTTTGCAGTGTGATCTGGGCAGTGGGTAGGTCAGCTAATGTGTGCCAACAGGAAGTGTGCCAATGCCTGGCCCTTGGTAGTTGGCCCCTTGTTGGCCATAAAAAAAAATGTTTTTTTCTTTTTGTGGCAGTTTTCAAATTGAAACTCTTAGTCTTTATATTCCCCCCAAGTTGCTGCAGTTCCTTCCTCCTGAGTCCACGCAGCCCGTGTGTGAGTCTGTGTGTGGTCCTGAGCTGTGCTGTTGCAGTGTGATCTGAGCAGTGGGCAGCAAGTGTGTGCCAGCTAGCAACATGCCTGTGCCTGGACCCTGGTAACTGGCACCTTGGTGGCATCCTATAAAATAAGTAAAAAATTAAAATAAAACATTCTCCACATTCCCTCAAGTTTCGGAAGTTTCTTCCTCCTTCTCCTGTCTTGAAACAGCCTGTGTGTGTGTCATCCTGAGCTACACTGTTGTATTGTTATCTGGGCAGTGGACAGCAAGTGTGTGTGTGTGTGTGTGATCCTGAGCTATACTGTTGTAGTGTAACTTGGGCAGCGGGCAGCAAGTGTGTGCCAGCTGACAGTGTGCCAGTGCCCGGTCCCTGGTAGTTGGTACCCTGGTGGCATCCCATAAATTATTTTTTTTTTAAATTAAGGTTTTTATTAAGTGAAGCACATACAGCATAACAGAAAAGGCATACCATTAAGTTAATAATCATTATAATGTTTCTACCCTATCTTGTAAAAGAAAGAACGTAAGAATAGGGTTCTCAAAATCGTACAGAGGATAAAAGAGTCAATCTGGATCCAAAACATTCTCACAAAACTTGCTCCCTTCACTATATAGGCAAAGAATAAATATAGAACAAAAGTTCCCCCTTGTCCCGCCCCCACGGCAGCAGCATCTCCCATATTTCTAGTATAAAGGCATCAAGGGACAAACTCTGGGTCTAACTGGGCTGTATACCACACCCAACATTGCCATTTTCTAGAAAACAGGCTACGTTTATCATGCAGGACAGCTGTTTATTTTTCCAGGTGACAGAGACATCCATCATTATCTTCCGCCATTCGGCTATCTTAGGGGTTTTTGACGACATCCATCATCTTGTAATAGCCTTCTTAGCAGCCAGAAGATACAGCAGCAACAATGTTTTCGTCCAAGGAGGGTGTCACCAAGGAAAAATAGGTAAAAGTACAATTTCAGCTGTTAGATCTATTGACCCTCCCAAACAGTCCCCCAATTCTTCTTGAAGGGCCTATCAAAACAGAACCACTACCGGACAAGACCAAAAGATATGTCCGTAATCAGCCAGGTCACATCCGCATCCCCGCCAACAGGTACCATAGTATTGTGGCATATATTTTGTTAATATAGCAGTTATATGCAGCATAGCGCAGTGGTTTAAGGCTCTGAGCTGCAAATCTGGAGACCTGGGTTTGAATCCCACAGCCCCCACTTGCATACTGTGTGACCCTGAGCAAGTCACTTAACTTCCCTGTGCTCCCAGGTTGCACCTGTAAACAAGCTTTCAGCTTAGTGTGTCTCACCTGGTTAAAACAACTTGAATAATATCGCAGGGATGCGGAAATACCTGTACCAGCACTTCCATGCATATCCCCATCAAATATGGGAGATAGTAAGTTTGACCGCAGGGACTGCTTGCTTCATTCAGGAGTCTAAACGTATGGAGTGACCCAATTCCATATTCCAACTTTCTAAACTTGTTTGCGTGGAGTCCCCCAAAGTGTCCCTCAAAACTGAGTACAAATTACCTATCAGATGTTCCCAGGGCTTACCATTGTAAGTATCCAATAATAGAGCTGGTAAAAAAGACTTAGGTTCCAGGAGTTTGGTATAATACTGTTGTTTATGTAGAATGTATGTCTGCACTTGCAAGTACCTATAGTGTTCTTGGCCAGTAAGACCGTATGTCGGTTACAGTGCATCAAACGGGATGACCCCTGTTGGTTTCAAGAATTGGTGTATAAATGTAAGACCAAGCTGTCGCCAATGTTTAAATTATAAATCCAACTAAGCAGGTAGAAATTCTCTGTCGGCCGACAGTAGTCTACAAAAGTAGAAATATTTTCAAATTCAGGATGATGCTGCAATTGATCATAAAAAAAAAACATTTTTTTTTTGTGGCAATTTTCAAATAGAAACTCTTAGCCTTCACAATCCCCCAGGTTGCTGCTGTTCCTTACTCCTAAGTCTTGAAACAGCCTTTCTGTGTGTCATCCTGAGTTGTGTTGCTGAAGTGTGATCTGGACAGTGGGCACCAAGTGTGTGTGTCAGCTGGTAGTCAGTCAGTTTCTGGCCTCTAGCAGTCCATGGTGGCATCCCATTGATAAAATAAATATAAAAAATACAACTGAAAAACTAAAATAAAAAAATAAAAACATGAAATAAAACAAAATCTTACTGTTCTTCATTCATCATGCAAGTGGCTGAGTGGTGTTACAAGCATTAGGAAATGGAGCAACAGAGGGACCAAGGAGATGGCGGCATGGGATCATCCAGTCACATCAAAGAAAAATCAAAGCAGAGTGGGCTTGGTCCCAGACCATCTGCTTCAGTGGGAACTACAAGTGTACAGGAAGATGACAGTAGTGGTCCAACAGTCCACAAAGTATCACATATTGTAGGAACTACTTGCAGTGGCACTGTAAGGGCTGCAACACAAGCAATCATCATAGAAAAAAGGAATAAGAAAGGAGTGCGTCAGGCAGTGACACAAGCAGCGGAGGAGGAAAGGGAACATTGTTTCGCCAGGAGAGGCACACTAAGCTGAAGCTTGTTTCCAGATGTGACCTGGGAGCACAAGGAAGTTAAGTGACTTGCTCAGGATCACACAGTATGCACCTAGGCAGCTGTTGGATTTAAACCCAGGTCTCCAGATCTGCAGCTCAGAGCCTTAACCCACTGCACTATACTGCCTCCTAGGCAGGAGCAAAGTGATCTGGTTAAGCTCCAAGGAGGAGGAGGAGCAAAGTGATCTGGTGGAGCTTGGGGAGAGAGAGAGAGAGAGGGAGAGACACTGATTGTGATTATATAACAAATAAAAGTGATAGCAGCAGTTTGGGGGAGGAGGAAGTGGAACAGGTGGAAATTTGGCATGGGGCAGGTGCACATAAGGGAAAAGAGAAATTGTTTAACCAGGAAAGGCACACTAAGCCGGAGCTTGTTAAGAGATCGAAAAATACCAAAAATGGTGGTTAAAAAAAAAAAAAAAAAAGAAAAGGCCACAAAACAACAAGGGGAAACACAACAACAAGCACGCATAACAACAGCAGATAAAGAAGACACAGGAAAAACTGGTGGCCAGGACACATGGTAGAGGAAGAAGAACCATTCCCTGACCCTGAAGAACTGGTCAAGGAAGAGGAGGAGGGTGATGATGTGGAAGCAGTCCACAGTAGCCTGCCCAATAGGTGGCAGCCAAGAGTGCCAGGAGGAAAGACCAAACTGGTGATGTCAGTGGTGTGGGATTTCTTTAGCGTGGACAAAAAATCACAGACACATGTACTGTGTCTTTTATGTAAAGACAGGCTAGGTAGGGGTAAGGAGGGAACAAGGCTGGGAACATCTACCATGAAAAGGAATTTGTTAAAGTCCCACAGATCTCAGTATAAGACTTGACAATGCATAGCATCAGTAGCAGTACCACCATCATGCAGTAAAACTGATGACAATAATGATGATGGCCAGGGGGAGGAGAACATTAGGAGACCAGGTGGAGAGGAAGAGGAAGAAAGTCTTTTAAGAGGTAGCCGATGCACAACTCCAACATCTTCCATTCATCAGTTCTTTAGCCCATGGACTCCCACTCTTCTAAGGGGCCACAAAATACATGTTATGTAACTGCACACAGCATCCAACGTATACTTTTGTCTATATTAAAGAGCCAGTGTACTGCCTAAATCTAGTTTTAGTTTTTTTTTTTTTTATTTAGTGCGCTTAATGCTTCTCCTTACTCAGCTGGCCCCCATCAGTCCTGCTTCCTGCACTCAGCCCCACCAACCACCCCTGAACTAACCTTGACTCCCGAGCACTTAGCTTGCCCCTCAGGTGGGGCCATCAGAGCCTTTCTCCCAACAGGGACTACATGGTATGGCGGGAGTGAGAGCCTGGTCGGTGGCACAGAGTCTGCGGCATGGGGGTAGACATCATTGTGCAGTGTCTGGATCGCCATTTTCTAGTTTCCTCCTGGGAAGGCATAGCATGCAGTGATGCTGATGGTACACACACTGAATGTCTGACACATCCCCCAGCTGTATCCAGCCCTATCTGTTGGACCCCTGGCTTTCGCAAAGGGTCAGTCTAGCACTGTCAGCATCCTCCCCCGAGAGGAGGAGAGTGGTCCACAGGATGCTTGCTCTTCCTCCCCCCAGTTGGCCCTCCAACTCCCGGGCTTGTTTCCAAGCCTGGATCATCGGCATTGCAAGTGGTAGTGCTACCACTGCACCGGCAGGCTGGCAGTATTAGTTTATTTGTTTTTAAACTTGCACTTTATTCCCCCTGGATCCAGAGGGACTTTTCCTGACCCGTCTTGACCGCACAATCCACCGGTAAGGGGCCCCCATGTAGCCTTGGCTATCCCCCCCCCGGGCAGGGTTGGGGTGGATGGAACCCCCATGGCCTTCTTCTTTCGTTGGGCCCCCTGTTGTGTCTTCGCGGGTTGAGTGGCGAAGGGCAACTCTTCTGTTGGTGGAGCTCAGCTGGCTCCAATTTTTCCCCTTATGGCCCCAGAGACGCGGTTGTGCCATGACATCAAGGCACATATGCAAGCGTCCTACCACGCTCCCCACACTACATACGGCTTTGGACTGCTGTACCTCTGGCCTCCACCAGAGGTCAGGACAGCACCAAGCCTACAACCCACCTTCCTCCCAGGGGAAGCGAGCTGCCCATCAGGTGCTCAAGCTTCCCTTCCCTGGCTGGCCCTCCAGCTTCTCTGGCTCATTCCTGAACCTGGGTCACTGGTATCATAGGCAGTAGCACTACCGCTGTGCAGGCAGGCTGGGCAGTAATAGTTTTTAAAAACAGTCACCTATTACCTTTTATGTCTGAGATACTTTTTCTTTTTCCTTGTTTAATTAGAAGACTGTTTACCTGGTGTTAGTAGGTGTGATGTGTAGGACAGCACTCTGCCTGGCAGCTAATGTATCTAGCTCTGTTCCCTCCATTACAGCATTAGCATTGTGATCTAACTGACTGTGACATCTGCTCTGCATGCAATCCCATCTTGCAGACCCCACCAGGTCTGCCTTTGATATCAAACCCACCTGCTCTATTAAATTCAACCACACCCCTAAAGAGATCTACTCCATCACAGGGCCTGCCACCTTAGGCATACCCATTGTCAAATCTGGATCTACCTGGCCCACTGCATGCATCTGTCCCACTAAACCCACCTATGCCACCAAACTATCATATCCCAGGGATGGGAAATTATTTAAGGTCACCTAATTTGCAGGACCTACCTGCCCCATTACCCCTGATTAGAGAAGAAATGAATCCAGAGCAGGAGAGAATGATAGGTGAATGGGTTGCTGTACATATGCTGGTCAGACTTTAAGGCTACAGCCCAAGACAATAGTCTCTGAATATCAGCTTGTCATTTCCAAATTTATAATAAAATGCAGTATGTGTGATCAAGTACTAACTAATCAACGACATTTATAAATGGATTATGGTAAGTTTGATTTTGTACTAATTAATTAACAACTTACAATCTGATCATTTGTTCTTGCTATGTTAAAAACCTATATATTTAGTTTTTATTTATATATGTATATATGTGTGTGTATATATATATATATATATATATATATATATATATATATATATATGTATATATATAAAATCTCAAAGCATAAGTAGGTCTGTAATTTTCCAGGCATGCTGTGTTTTCTTGAGATTCTGAGAGTGGCCTTCTCAACTGCAGACACCTATTTGGGTACTCTCCACTAATAATTACAAACAGTATATTTTTAAACCTGCCCAGTCTAGTTATAAAGAGGTAAGTAAGCGGTCAACCTTGTCCTATTGTGGTTTTGCCAGCCTGCATGAACAATCGTGGCCAGCCAGCCAAATCCTGCTAGGCGAGTAACTGACCACATGAGCAGCCAACCTTGTCCTGCCAAGGTAAACAACTAACCACAATGGATGATCAGCTGTTCACACCTCAGACAAAATGTGATTCTTATTAAACTGAATGCCTTGTTCTAAGACGCAGCCTGATAACTCAAGATATTTAAAGAATTGTCTAAAGTATGATGCTTCTCAAAGTTGAGTATCCTGCTTGACAACGCAATCTAATTTCCAGGGTACCACAGACACAAGTTCAGTGACCTGCTACTGAGTTCTGTGACCTACTCCATCCCAAAATCTAATTCTCAGATATTAAAAATATCACTGATACAAGCCCAGTGACGTGATACTCCCCTATATCAATCAGATGTTTCAGAGTTGATAACAACACTTGGCATCTGGTTATCAATTAGTGACAATCTCATTTGTGGAGACTGCCAAAGTTTGAAAACCATTAAGCATCTGAATCCTATATTTACTGCTTTAGCAAAGAGTGTATAAATCCTCAACAATCCCAGGCAAGGTAAGGAGTCTGAGAGGGACAACTGCAGGTCACCTTACCCCTAGGATCTCGGAGGACATCAGGTTTTACAAGGTCTGGTGAGTTTGTTACCACATCTTAGGCATAGGACCTAAGAAACTGACATTCCTGGCATTAGTTGTTATTCCTTTTAAATCCGGTGTATTTTTTATCTGCGATGAGGAAGTTATTTTTTGCTTTGCACTGCTGTTCAGAAAAAGTTATAATCGTGTTCTAAGAATTTATTTCAATTTAGAGAATTGTGTTTGCCTATCTGTGTAATGCCAAAAAACTGTCTTACAGATGTTATGTTGTTAGAACAATTCAACAGTATGACAAGAACTTCAAACTTACGATTACATATTCATTTTGTCATCAGGACTATTCTGTAAACATTTCAATATTAAGAGTAAATACTTTTAATCATGAATCCTGACTTTAGTCATCTTTCTCAACATAATATTATCAAACTTAGAGCAATGAGTTTGGAACAAGAAAATCTGAAAAGTAAAAGGCTTAGATTATTGCTTCCAGGGCCACGCTGGTACTCTTAAAGTGACAGTTAAGGGTTACATCCCCATGTTAAATTGTGCAGACCTCTCTTGTACTGAGCCCTTACATAAATATTTGGGATGGTGTTTTATAGACCCTGAAAGAAAACACTGGTGTATGATATTTGACTGTCCTAGACATCAGGCAACAGATGGGTTTAAGGTTCATGTAAAAATATTCAAGAAATTAGGGAAGTACCACTGTCTCCTAGCACATAACCATGACCGCAAAGGCAATTTAGATTTTAACGAACATATAGCCTTTGCAGACCAAGACCAAATAGTCTTGGTCAGTCAGATGTCAGATGAAATAATAGTGGTAGGCACCCTAGGTCAGAACTCAGAGGACACACTGCCCAATCTCTGTATCTTCACCCCAAACAAACTTTATCCAGACCTGGCCAGACTGGTGGATGAATTGCAAAAATGTCACCCCCAGTCAGTGGCATACATAGAGGAAATGTCAGTTTCTGCCAGTCTTGGTGAAAGCCACGTACATGAGCCTAACCAGGGTGGTTACCATGGGGAACCCAAAGGCACCCTGGGTAACCCCCATACTTCACATCACTACTGCTTAGGAACAGCCACTCAGTAGCTGCCAGGTCAGTCGTCTGTAATGTCACTGTCAGTGATGTCACAATGATGATAATGCAGTGGGGGAATCCTGGGGGGGAACTAGAGTGAGAGATGTCAGCTGCCAGGCTGAGAGCTGTTCCACATGTCTGGCACAATATTATCAGATAGAAAACTACAGTATCTAATGAGCAAAAGGAAAAGGAAAAATACTTCAGAAATAAAAAGTTACAACTGACTACTTCTCAAAATTTGCATCATTTTCCTGTCTGCCTTTTTTGTTTTTTTTTAGCTCTTTAATGTGGTGCTTGTTTGTTTTTATAAATTATTTTAATTATGTATGTAACAATCTTACTTCTCATGTATACTTCTGTCTATACTAATGTGGTACTTATTGGTTTTTATGGATGATTTTGATCTCTATGTATGTAATAATGCTGCTGATTTTATACATTCTTTCAATAAACTAAACTGAACTGGACTAATGCTTTTTAATGGTCCAACCAATGCGCAGTAGTTCGCTGTTAAGAGAATTCTGTCAAACTTTACGCAGTTCGATGGTCAAAGTTAGCATGGTCAAATTTCGTGTGGTTCACACAGCCCTGATGTGTATGGCTATTAGTCTGTGTACATGTTATCCTGTGTGTGTGTGTGTGTGTGTGTGTGTGTGTGTGTGTGTGTCTGTGTGTCTGTGTTGCTGTACTGTATCTGTGTGTGTCACTGTGTGTTTGTGTCCCATTTTTTTTTTTAATCAGCGAGTATCTATTTCTTTTTTTTTTCAGGTGCTCATGCTCCTAGGCTGACTGCCTGGCTTTCATTCAGCCGTCTAGTGCCATCCGACAGCCCACTACCTCTCTCTGGTCTTCCTCCAGATGTCCTTCTGCCGGAATGGTAGGGCAGACTGCAGCACCTTTGGCAGGGCTTCATCAGGCCTTGTCCCCTGTACATTTTTCTCCTAAGTTTTTGCCCTTCCCCAGGACTCCAGAAAACACTGAGTGCACATGCCTGGAGGCATGCATGCGCTCTAGAACCTCTATCCCTGTTCCACTAATCCAGCATACCGCTCACCAGTTGAGCATCCTTGCTACCACTGGACCGCCACCTAGTGGCAGCCAAGAGCTGAGACGGCTTGTGCCCCCAATCCAGGAGAGGAGAGCTGCAAGATGGCCACTCAGTCCTCTCTCTGCCCCCCCCAGCTGACCCCAGGCAACCCAAGCTCATTCCTGAACTCAGGTCATGGCGTGGGAGTGAGAAGGTGCATTACAGCATCTCAGCCCTCTATTTTATTTATTTAAAAGTTTACCAGGAAGGCATACCGAGCGGTACAATGCTCGAATCCAGATGTGTCCTGGGGGTGGGGGGATTGGAGAGCAAGCAATAAAATAACACAAGTTATACATAAAGTTACAAGGGTCACCTCGTGAGTATCTATTTTAATATTAATTTTGAATCAATGGATCAGCTATTGGTGGTACAAGCCAATTCTTGTATTTTTTGTTTTACTATATTGTTGTTTTATTAATTATTAAACTATAAATAAATTATGATTAATTATTAAGATTTTGCATATTATTTTATTGCTAAGAAAAATCAATGCACAAAGTATTGGATGGAAGGAGCTCAGTTAGCCACAGTGACATAAGAAAGGGATCTGGAGGTTTCCACCAGCAACAGCCTCAAACTTCGAGGTCAGTGCAACAAGGCATATAACAAAGCAAGCAGACTGCTCAGATGTATAAGGAGAAGATTTGCTAGCAGGAGAAGAAAGGCAATATTACCCCCATATAGGACTCTGGTGAGGCCCTATCTGGAATAGTGGCTGTGCTCAGTTCTGGAGCACACCATGAGGAGGGACAGAGACAGAATAGAAACAGTACAGCACAGGGTCAAAAAATGATCCAGGGTCAGCAGGGCAGATCACATGAGGATGGCTGTCAGACCTGAACATGTACAGTACACGCTGGAGACCAGTAGGGAGAGGAGAGGTATGATCAAGACTTACAAGTTCCTGAGGGGGATAAACAAAATTGATGGTGAGGATCTGTTCACAAGGAATGGGGACTCAGTGATAAGAGGGCATGAGTGAAGACAAATCTGGGGAACATTTAAAGGGATGTTAGGAAGTTCTTCACTGAACGGGTGGTGGATCAATGGACTAGACTGCTGAAGGAGCTGCTGAAGATGGGGTCTGCAAATGTAGTCAAGGTTGGGTGGGATAGATACTGGGGTACCTAAAAAGGGGGAGAGATATGAACGAGTATTAAGTGGAGTAGGGCTGGCAAGTGGATTTGTGGATCAAGTCTCAGAATGCTGTAAGATCCCTATTCAACATTAAGTCAAAGGGAATAGGTGGGAAACTGTGCAAACTAAATGGACCTTGTCTCTTTTTCTGCAGTCATTCTCCATATGATTGCGTTGTATACTGACGTTACGGTGAAACGTATACTGCAAAGGCCATTACAGTGACAAAATCGGCAGTTCACTGTAACGGTCATGCAGTACATCAACACAGCTTCTCCAGGGCTTGCGCCCCCTCTCTGAAACAACTCCAACCTAGAGCTGATTACTTTAAAGTATGGAGGGTGCGGGGGGTACAGCCCCCCCAAAAAACATTGTTTTCCTGATGGCATAATGCTGACTGTTGGCATTGTGCTGTCACTGTAAAGGCGGTCGACAGGTTTACTCTTGAATCACTGTGGTGGAACCTGATTGTGCTACCTGAAGGACTTTGGGGAGAACTAACCTTTGAGGTAGCAGGATACAAATACACTAACAGACAATAAAATAACACCCTTGTGGTCTGATAGAAGCATATGTTTTGTGCGTTCTGTGTCTGGGTTTTGCGTAGTTGGAGGGGAGCCTGAACTGATGGATGCAAGCAGCTAATACAGGGAGCACAGTGTGATAGATGTGCATCTAATTTTCATATATTTAGGCTGAATACAATGGATAGCCTTCTTAACTAAACAGAATTTTTTACAATTTTTTTTTGAAATTTGTAATCATGCCTTGGAAGCATTTTTTTTTTCATTATGAGGTGCTGATCATTTGCATATATTCTGCATATTAAAGCAGCAATGCAGGGAAAATGTTTTCCTACAAAGCTAGTTTCAAGCTTCCATTAATAAAAAATATTAACATATACATTAATATCTGTTTTTCTAGGTGATTGCTAGTCTGTTCACAATATAAGCCTTTATTTATTTATTTTTTATCCAAACCATTTGTTAGTTTTACAGTACTATTTCTAAGCCAAATGAAGCGGATGTATTTTTTCTTTGAGAAAAAGATAATGTGAACCATTTATAAAATCCTTAAATTCTGGTGGGACTGAACAATTTTACCAGCAAATGAAACTAGAAGATGTCAGGACTCTGTTATAATTAAAAAGATTTTGCCCAACTTTATTACACTGTTATGCATTAGTTAAATTGTCCGAGAGTACCGCTTTTTAAAAAAAAATTTTCTTGTTCAAAATGTAGCCCCAGAACATTTGCCTGTGTTTTTTAAACCACTGTACTAATACTGTATCTCAAATTACACTATAAGAGTGCCCTACGCAGTAGGGATAGCAAAGGGAAACAAATCCCCAGTAGCAATAACATACTCCAGAGTGCTGTACTCCTTGCAGAATTATACCTCTCATGTGCATACTTCTTAGTTGTCCCTGATTATGAGGGACATCCTTCATTTAGTGCCTCAAACATTGATATGACCCTCATCCATCCCTCATGGAAAAGGTGCTGCCAACACAAAGAATGTGCTGTGTGTAACCCCCCTGTTACCTGGGGTTACTAGAATCCCAGTAAGACCTAGTGGTAGGTGGAAGGCAGCTTGTGAAACTCCAGTTAAATGGATTTCACACTGTCTCACTCTGTTCTCAGTCTCAGCTGAGACTGAGGGATGACATCACCATAGAACTTTTGCAGCTGCATGAGCCACATTGGAATCTGCAGTTGGGAGTTAGGTTAGAATGCTGGGAGTTTTTGAAGGGAGTTGTGTGTGAGCAGTCTTGAAGAGAGGAGCACAGCAGTCTGTGCACAGGCTCTTGGAGCCTAACGCTCTGATATAGAGCTACTTAAGGGAGAGGTGTGAGTTTCCGCCAAAAGAGGAACACAGTAAGCTGTTCGTGAAGTGGTGGAGACTGCTGTTACTGGTCTCTGTGCCCCATCCCTGAGGGGATGGGGGTGGAAAGGTTTGCCTGTCATTTCAGGGGCAACCCTCCTGGTTCCGGCTAGGGAAGAAGCTGCCTTATTCCAAGTTGTGCCGCAGCACTAGAATCTGTGGAAATGAAATTCCTGTGAGGAATCGCCTGTGGGGCACCTGCAACCAAAGGGTGAGTCTGCTCTGACATAGGGCCATTGTTTCACCTGAACTGTTGTAAAGTGGGGACTGGACTGCTTAAGTGAGAGGCCTAGATTAATGGGCTAAGTCAAGTAAAAGTATGTTCAAGTCCAGCACAAAGAGTAAAGTAAAGTGGGGATTGGACTGCTTAATCAGTGGGAGGCCTAGAGGAATAGGCTAAGCCAAGTAAAAGTATGTCCAAGTCCCGCATAAGGGGAAAGCCAAGACATGTAGAGGAAATGTGCCAAGCATTTACCCTTTAATCTACACTGCCAAGCTTTTCAGAAAGAGATGTTTAAATATGTTCGAGTCTAGTACAAGGGGAAAGCCAAGACATGTAGAGGAAATGTGCCAAGCATTTACCCTTCAATCTACACTGCCAAGCTTTTCAGAAAGAGATGTTTAAATATGTTTGAGTCTAGTACAAGAGGAAAGCTAAGACATGTAGAGGAAATGTGCAAAGCATTTACCCTTTAATCTACATTGCCAAGCTTTTCAGAAAGAGATGTTTAATGTCCAGAGAAATGGCCGGGTATGAATCGTGGAAGCGAGAGGTGGGAGACCCCCCATCAGTAGTAACCAAATTCACCTCTATGGATTTGCTCTGTGGCCCTTTTACTTTCTCTCAGGTACTTGGCCAGTGCTGAGGAAAGTACCCAGACGTGGGATTAAAAGGAAGTTTCCATTATGGAGTCGAAGGCTCTAAGGTGGTTTAGGGAGCCATTGGAAAATGTGTCCATGTCAAATGGAAGGTGTTCGAGTGGCCGGCAGGGGAGCCGAGCCAGGGAAATCTCCAAATAGTGTACAAGTTGGGCTGTGCACCCAAAGCAGCGTGCAAATCCGGGCTGTGTGCCTGGTGGGTTCAGAGCCTGAGGGCTGAAGTGTTGAGGAAGTGTTCTGATTCTTAATCTGCATTACCAGAAGTGTAGCCCTGTCGGGGTCCGTCTATGCTTTGTTTTGTTCTGCTTGGATGTAAATAAAGCCACACTTTAGAATCCCATTCCTGGTATTGGACATTACAGTTATTGCTTCCTGTTTTCGGATTTACTTGGGTGCCCCTGTGCAAAGTAGCCAAACCTAGCCCTTGTGCCGCGTAACCTAGTCCTCCCCGAACCCAGTCCCCACCTGGTACTGCTGTCAGCTTCAACAGCATGCCACCTGTCGTTTGCAAAAGGGCAGGGGTGAGGGGTTACAAAATGGAGGTACCACTTTGGATCTTAAATTAGGGAGGAAAGGTGCTCGGGCAAGGGGCTAGCGTTTTGATTATCTGGCAGTGGATAGCCCAAAAAGCTGAAGCAAGGTTAACTAGTGTGTCCTGTGTGCTGTGGTCCATATGCTGCTGTTAAAATGCCAACTGTTTACCAAGGAGCAGTAAAGCTGAAAGAGTATGCCCTTGTCCTGCATCAAATATTTACAGCATTTTGCCAGCTTTCAAAAACTGTTGTGATAAAGAAAAGTGTGGAAGACTAAGGGTAGCAACAGAAAAATTGTGCCCTGGATGTTGGAAATGCTTTATAGTGAACTGTTGTGATAAAGAAAAGTGTGGAAAACTAGGGGTAGCAACAGGAAAATTGTGCCCTGGACGTTGGAAATGCTTTTAGTAAACTGAGAGACTTGCTGTGTTAATGGCCATGACAAATGGTTAAATTGGGCTCCCACTGTGGAGTCAGTTCAAAGAAAAAAAAAATGGTTTCTGCAGTTTAAATTTGCCTGCTCAACGATCACCGTGAGGAGAAGAGCACTCGTGAGGGAAAAGAGGCTCATTTGCATGGCATCGTGTGATTGGTGAGACTGCAATCAGTCCGGCCCCCAAGCCAGCTCTACAGCGACTGCCCAGCATTCGAGAGGGAGTGTGAGTGGAGTGCATGTACTGGCTTAGTGGAGGAGCGTTGCGGTGACTAAAAAGCGCTGTAAAACTTTCAAAAAGTAGACTTTTCTGTTTAAAATCGTGCTCATCCCGCATCTCGATTGACTGGATTGTGAGTGTGGTGATCGGAGGGACGATCGGCAGGACTGCCAACCCGCCTCCTTTCTGAGGCCTCCAAGACTGGCTGCAGGCCGTTTTTCCATCGCAGTAAACAGCTACTGATAACAGTGAGTACCAACAGTAATAATTGCTCAAACAAGTGATTTTGCCAAAAGCCAGCTGAATCTGCGAGTAGCAGTGTAGTCGCTTTGCAAATAAAGACTGTGTCAAGTTTTACCACCAAGAGCAAGTCTGTTAAGCCATCGACAGTGAGCATAGTTATGGGTTCAGCGTCAGAATAAAGTTTCAAAGCCGAGAGAGACTGTGAGTTGTAGCAAGTTATGCAGCACTAGTTACAGGCAATCCCGTGCTTGAAATACTGAGGCTTTAAGGGACTGTGAGCTAAAGCAATGTTTTCAGCAAGTGAAAAGTCTGTGGTAAATCATATAAATGTGCTAGGAAAAAGAACAGTGCAAGTTTGTGCAGTTTGAGCAAAAGTTATCAGTGGTGTGTGTACGGATGCAGTGGCTTGACCCAATGTCAGAATGTTAACGCGCAGGAGTGCTGCCGCCGCCATTACAGAGTGGGGTAGTAATGTAAACACAGCAGCAGAGGAGCCATTTTAAAATTAAAAGAAAGTTTTCAGTGAAGTGGGACTTTCAGTAACAGTGAGCATTTGTTTGTTTTTCCCTGCAGTCATGGCCTCAGGACCAGCACGCTACCCAGATCATGCCCGGGCTATGATAGCAGCAGAAGTAAACAAGTTAAGGGACACTGAGAGGTGTTACTATGGAGGACAACTGCCTTCTCATGTGGCAATTCCTGGATACCCGTGCAAGTGTGTTTAATATGCTTAAATGCTGGAAGGGACGTCTTCATGGTACCTCACTGTTCGGGGTGCTTAGAGAAATACGGCTTGTTTAAAGTGCCCAAGATTCATTTGGCTCCCACATGGACGAAAGTTCAAGAATTTGTAGTTGGCAGCATACAGCACCAGGTGGAGCCTGTTGGAGAAGGACCCTCGGGGGGGGGGTGGCACAAAGCTAGAGGGTGCAGAGTTGCAGACAGAACCATATGCTGATGTTTCAGATGCTGGATCGCAGAGAGACAATTCAGACAGATCATTGGTAGACCCTTGGAGAGAGGGGCCTAGCCCAAGTCTCATAGGAGAAGATGAGATGAGGGAGGCCTTTGAATGGGAGATGTTGACCTCCGCGCCCAGTGAAGAATGGATAGTCTCAGGAGTGAGGACGACTGCTCACTCCTGGGCACAGATTCTCAGTGAGGAAGAAGAAGAGGGGGAACCTATGTGGCCTTGTGAAAAAGGAACGGGTACACAGCCTCAAGCTCTTGCCTCAGAGGAATGCATGGAAGAGTGGTGATGCCACTGCCTGGCTGTGCAAGAAAAAGCCAGGGATCCATTTTTGTCCATTGAGAATGCGTAGCTGGCAGAACCAGGACTGGCCGCCCCAGCCAGGCCAGCAGTCTCAGGTTGACCAAAGCTAGTAAAGAGGAGAGACTGGTTCGTAGGAAGGCGAATGAGATCTATGGGATGTCCTTTCCTACCTTTCCTCGGAGAGTCTGGGAGGAGATTGAGAACAGCAGGAAATCCTGGATTTGGGCCAAAGCAATGAAATGTGTGCATCCTGGTGCAAACAAGCATGTCAGGAACAGACTGTTTCATGAAAAATACAACCAGTGGAAAAGAGGCAGGACACTGTTCGAATAGTAGATGGAGAGGGACGTGAAACCTTTCACAGTGTGAATTATGTGTGCCCAGACGGGGTAATAATTCAAGCTCCTGACCTGTTGTGCTATTGGCCTCAATGCAAAGACCTCCCTGCAAATATGCCCGTGCCTACCAGATGAAAAGCAGAGCAGTGGTAGTCAATGCTGCCACTCCAGCCATTGCAGTGCCTTTGTTGTTCCGCCATTATGGACATCCAGGACTCGGATGCCCCACATTCATCAGTTCTACAGTGAACTGACTTTCCAGAATCCATCGACTGGCCCACCAGATGACTTCAGATCCAGAGAGGACGCCAGCCGAGCTGTATCCTGATCCATCGCCTGGTAATCGGATGACGTCAGACCAGCTGTTTTCCTTTCTGTTCCTGTTCTAAGGTTCCATCTCCAGAGATGACATCAGCTCAGCAGTTTCCAGACGTGCCCAATTGTAGTTCCCGGAAGATGTCCGCCCAGCTGTATCGGAAGAGTGCTGCCAGGGAGAGTCTTCGGCTTATGACCAGGTTTATTGCCACTTTCATTCTTCAAGGGACTGGTAAGTCCAGACTTTTCTATTCTTATGACACTGCAGTACACACCCTACACTAGCAGACTCCAGATGTTTGAACTGTCCTCAAAGACTCTCCCCTTCGGGACTTTGGCCTGCTAGAACTGTGCTTCACCGGGCTCCGGCCCAGGAGAGACTCTTTAATGGACTAGCCTTCGGGCACTGTGGTCACTAGATGGGACTTTTAGGGCACTCCATCCCCCAAATGTGTATTGTAAATAATGTCATTGTTTTCTACTGTTTTCTAGTGTATATACTGTTTTTCTACCTTTTCTAAAAAAAAAAAAAAAAATCTTTTTGGGATTCTCCAGTGTTTTGATGGTAGGGGTTTAGGTAGACTGTGTATGCAGATTAGGTGTGTGTGTGTTGTCTTTCTTTTTTCTTGCAGGTGTTCCTGAAGAAGATAGAAGAGAAGACAAGAAGAGGAGAAGGGGCTCATCGGAGTTCCTCACTAGTACTTTAGTGAGTAGTAGTTAAAGTACTGTTGTTGTTGTTGCTACTGTGTAGTAACCCTTTTCTTCCACAGGTATGGTTGTGGGGGAGTGACGGAGTAGTGTAATGGTATGGTATCAGCTCCTGGTGTGTGGTTGCAAGGTGCCCAAGGTTGGGGAGGTCCCCGGTTTGTTTTGGTTTGGGATGTGAGTTAGAGGCAGACAGATTTTCCTTCGAGGGCTGGGGGCGATAGACAGGCTGTGGTCCTGAATGGCCGTAGGGACTGCAGTGCTGATCTATTAGGGCTATGCTCTGGACAGTTCTACCAGAGCCACTAGGCACCCATAGTTAGTGGGTAGAGTAGAGGCTGATATGTCAGCCAAAGGCCTCTAGGCCCTTAGTGTTGCCTGCCTGTGCTAGCACATGGTAGGAGCGGGCCTGATCACCCACCTCCGCAGGTAGCACATAGGGTGAGATGGTTTCAGCTGGGTAAATAATGACTGCAGACAGTCATTTTCCTGGCCCCGGGCGAGTGTAACCCCCCTGTTACCCGGGGTTACTAGAATCCCAGTAAGACCTAGTGGTAGGCAAGGAAGGCAGCTTGTGAAACTCCAGTTAAATGGATTTCACACTGTCTCACTCTGTTCTCAGTCTCAGCTGAGACTGAGGGATGACATCACCATAGAACCTTTGCAGCTGCATGAGCCACATTGGAATCTGCAGTTGGGAGTTAGGTTAGAATGTTGGGAGTTTTGAAGGGAGTTGTGTGTGAGCAGTCTTGAAGAGAGGAGCACAGCAGTCTGCGCACAGGCTCTTGGAGCCTAAAGCTCTGATATAGAGCTACTTTAAGGGAGAGGTGTGTGTTTCCGCCAAAAGAGGAACACAGTAAGCTGTTCGTGAAGTGGTGGAGACTGCTGTTACTGGTCTCTGTGCCCCATCCCCTCAGCGATGGGAGTGGAAAGGTTTGCCTGTCATTCCAGGGGCAACCCTCCTGATTCCGGCTAGGGAAGAAGCTGCCTTATTCCAAGTTGTGCTGTAGCACTAGAATCTGTGGAAATTAAATTCCTGTGAAGAATCGCCTGTGGGGCACCTGCAACCAAAGGGTGAGTCTGCTCTGACATAGGGCCATAGTTTCACCTGAACTGTTGTAAAGTGGGGACTGGACTGCTTAAGTGAGAGACCTAGAGTAATGGGCTAAGTCAAGTAAAAGTATGTTCAAGTCTAGCACAAAGAGTAAAGTAAAGTGGGGATTGCACTGCTTAAGCAGTGGGAGGCCTAGAGGAATAGGCTAAGCCAAGTAAAAGTATGTTCAAGTCCAGCACAAGGGGAAAGTCAAGACATGTAGAGGAAATGTGTCAAGCATTTACCCTTTAATCTACACTGCCAAGCTTTTCAGAAAGAGATGTTTAATGTCCAGAGAAATGGCCGGTATGAATTGTGGAAGTGAGAGGTGGGAGGCCCCCCATCAGTAGTAACCAAATTCACCTCTACGGATTTGCTCAGAGACACCTTTTACTTTCTCTCAGGTACTTGGCCAGTGCCTGAGGAAAGTACCCAGACGTGGGATTAAAAGGAAGTTTCCCTTATGGAGTCGAAGGCTCTAAGGTGGTTTAGGGAGCCACCAGAAAATGTGTCCATGTCAAATGGAAAGGGTTCGAGTGGCCAGCAGGGGAGCTGAGCCAGGGAAATCCCCAAATAGTGTACAAGTCGGGCTGTGTACCCAAAGCAGCATGCAAGTCCGGGCTGTGTGCCTGGTGGGTTCAGAGCCTGAGGGCTGAAGTGTTGAGGAAGTGTTCTGATTCTTAATCTGCATTACCAGAAGTGTAGCCCTGTCGGGGTCCGTCTATGCTTTGTTCTGTTCTGCTTGGATGTAAATAAAGCCACACTTTAGAATCCCATTCCTGGTATTGGACATTACAGTTATTGCTTCCTGTGTTTGGATTTACTTGGGTGCCCCTGTGCAGAGTAGCCAAACCTAGCCCTTGTGCCGAGTAACCTAGTCCTCCCCAAACCCAGTCCCCACCTGGTACTGCTGTCAGCTTCAACAGCATACCACCTGTCGTTTGCAAAAAGGCAGGGGTGAGGGGTTACATGTGGATTCAGACTTTAAAGTAGAAATTCACAATATTCTAAGATGCAAAATCAAAAATAAGCTTTGTACAAGTAAATGCAATGGTTTTCACAGTGTTCTGAGCATGTATCTCCTTGTCTGAAGATGTGTTCCTCATTGTGAGGGTCAGTGTCCCTCATTGTGAGTGTCCACATCCCCAATTTCAGTGTCAAAAGGTTGAGCGGTATGCGTGTGTGTGTGTGTGCTCACAGCAAGGGGCCGGAGAGGAGTAGTACCTACCTATATCTCCATTCCAATGAACCCGCACATGTCTTGGAGTGTGTTATTGGCATAGCAATATATCAAAATACACAAGTAAACAAATAAAAAGAGTTAGAGGATGATGACAGCCATTTGCAATCAGTTGGCATAGCAACATATCAATGAACACAAATAAACAAATAAAAGGAGTTAGAGGATGATGACAGACAACCATTTGCAATCGGCCATTTAAAGATGTTTCCTGGTGTTTAAAATTACCATTTTTGTAATGCACCCAAACAAGTTTTCAAGGCTATTTACTGGCACAAGTACATTCTTAAATGTATAGAAGCATTATCAGAATAATGATACATACCACTCAGAGAGGGAAAAACTGCTAGATGTTTGACAGCACTTTTTGTCTATTTTCTTATTGATGTTTTAGATTAGTAAGACAGTTTATTGAAATTAGATATCATTTTATAATTAATTTTAGGAATACAGGATGCATTTGATAAGTTTTGTATGGGGTGGTTGTGCCTGGGATCCTACTTGGTGCTTTTGGGGGCTCAAACAACAACAAATAACGACCTGAACAGGGAGTGGAACCTTGAAGTGTTTAGGAGTATATTGCAACCTAAAGAAACTCCTACAGTAAGACGATGTAATCCATTTATGAATGAATGGAATTGAATTATCAGGCCAATTTGCTTTAGACAAAAGTTTACTTTAGGAAAAAATAAAAGTAACAAAGAAATGTGGTTCCTGATGTTCCTTCTGGCTCAGAGTGGAGACATAGAGACCAATCCAAGGCCAGAAGAGAACACGGGGTTAACGGTAATTTTTGAAAATGTGCAGAGCTTGGTAAATAAGATAGACGAATATAGAGTCTGGATAGAAGAAGAAAGACCTGACATTTTAGCAATCTCTGAAACCTGGCTCCACTCAGGAATAACAAACGATGAAATTCAACTTAGTGGATATGGTCAGCAGAGAACCAATAGGGAAAGGTGGGGGTAATGCTTTATATTAAAGCTAGCCTAGGTCCTCACAGAATTGTACGATCTGAGACTACAGAAGGGATTGAAACCTTGGTAGTGGAACTACTAACACTAAAAATTACGATAGGAGTTTTTTATGCATTCCCTAAACAAAATTGAACCAGTTTGATATTCTATCAGAAATTTTAACAGACAAAATCCAGGGACAAAAGGCTATTTTAATGGGAGATTTGAATGCTGACTGGTCCCAAGAAAGAGGTTTAAAGCTAAAATCAAGTTTTGAAACTTTAGGACTGGAACAAATTATTTTAAGTCCAACCAGATGTTCTAAGTATAAAACCACAGGTTCAATTTTGGCTTTGGTTTTTATTTCCCAAGAAATAAAAGTAATATGTTGGGAAATAATGCCTATGAATTTGGGTGACCATAACCCTATCAAATGTAGTCTAGATATTCAAACTTCCAACAAAGTAGCACCAGAAACATACTGGATTACATACTTTAAGACTTTTAATAAAGAAGCTTTTAGAAATAGCCTGGACAGTCTTAGGTGGGGTAGAATAATGGTAATCCTGATAGTAATCTAGCAGAAGATTTTACCAAAAATCTGAAGGAAATAATTCAGCAATATGCCCAAAAAGTTCAAAAGAAATAGGAAGATGGCAGGACGTTTTATGGTTAACAAATAAATTAAAAACCCATTTGAGAATAAGAAACTGACTGTGGAAAATAGCACAAAAAACAAAAACAGAAGAGGATTGGAACCAGTTTAAACTATGGAGATCACAATGTACAAACAAAGTTAAAAAGGCTAAAAATGTTACTATAGAACAAATACTAATGCAGCAGCTGCCCCAAAAATTCTGGAGATCTGTAAAAAATTACAAAATCCCATTGGATCAAAGACCTCAATAAAAATCACTGATGATAAAAATTTAGTGGAGGATCCAACAGATGTAGCGAGGTTATTTAATTTTTATTTTTCAGAACTACCAGATCTAAATCTAACTAAAACAAAATTAAGAACGTTAGATATCTCCATACCTCAGTTAGTGAAAAAAAAAATAAAAGATAGGGAATCCAAAAGAGATCACATTTTTGGATTTAGATTTAAGAAAATAAAGGTTAAAGGTGTGGAAAAGGAATTGTATAAACCTGATGGTTCAAAAGCAGGAGGGAAGGATGGAATAGAAGGATATTTTTTGAAAATAGCTGCAGACATTCTGGCCCCCATGGCAACCTATTTTGTAATTGAAGCTTGTGCGAATCAATAGTTCCAGATATATGGAAAGTGGGGAAAATAATACCAATCTACAAAGGTGGGGATAACACAACCCCCTCAAACTATAGGCAAATAGCCTTACTCCCCATAATATCTAAAATATTTGAAAAACAAGTCCATAGTCAGTTCTATCATTACCTGGAACAGAATAAAATACTCAAAGAATACCAACATGGGTTTAGAGAGGACAGGTCCACGGACACTGCCCTAGTAGATTTTCATGGCTTGGTATCAACTTATTTGAACCAGGGCATGAACACTGGGGTGGTGTTCACGGACCTAAGCAAGGCGCTTGATTGGGTGAAACACCAAGGTATGTTGGAGAGATTATATGACATGGGGGTACAGGAACAACCTTTATATTGGTTCAAATTGTATCTTTCAAATAGAAAGCAATGCATTTCATGTGGGTTTACTGATTCGGAACTGATTGAGGTAAACAGAGGAGTCCCACAGTGCTCGATCTTGGGCCCTTTGATGTTTATCATCTATGTAAATAGTCTACCAACAGTTATAGAAAATAGTGAAGTCAGTCTATATGCTGATGACACAGTATTAGTGGCATCAGCAGATAGTCATATTCTCTTAGAACACAAGCTCCAGAAGGAACTTGTGAAAATGGAGAATTGGTTTAGAGCCTCAGGTCTTTTATTAAATAGTAAAAAAAATACAAAGCATGCTATTTTCTGTTGAAACTCACACAAAGAATTGTGAATTGTGACTTAGGCTAGTGGATGGAACTCCTGTAAAAAATGTAAAAAATTTTAAATATTTAGGGGTCATGGTTGACCTAAGGTTGATTTATATTGATCATATCAACCAACAAGTTAAGAGAGTCAATCAGAGGTTTGGGCCTCTGAGAAGAGTATCGGGGTGTTTGGAAATAGAAGTAAGAAAGAAGGTAGTGGGACAATTGCTGATACCAGTACTAGAATATGGGGCATTGCTCTATATGAATTCAACCAAGAAATCCCTATATAAGATAAACCAAACTTACTACTATAGAT
The DNA here is from genome assembly GCA_016271365.2 of Neoceratodus forsteri. Lineage (NCBI taxonomy): Eukaryota > Metazoa > Chordata > Ceratodontiformes > Ceratodontidae > Neoceratodus > Neoceratodus forsteri. The sequence goes on from CM057455.1 coordinate 1,219,105,962, forward strand.
TAGGTAAATTCATAACAAAAAGTGTCTATGGTTCCCACCACTGTGACATCTATGGAGGGATTAACCCACAACAGGATATGGGTTTACTGAGCATTAATCCACACCTGGGGGCTGGAATCATGAGCGGCTTGGTGATTTAAGCCGCAAATGAATTAACTGCTCAGTAAACCCATACCCTGGAGTGGGTTAATCCTCTTATAACATGGGCAATGTTTTGTTTGAGTTTTACCTAAAAAAACCCAGTGAAATAAAGCCATGTGACCGTGCAACTGTGGGTATATCAGACATTAATCCACGGTCAGGTGACCTGTTTGGACCAATCAGAAGACAGTATTTTAGGAACTCATGTTATAAAGTGAATTGAATTGGCTACAACCGGAGACAAAAAAGAATGTATTTGTGGCTAAATCGGTCTCACAAGTTGATTCATACTAACAGAACCCATCCACTCACTGGTTACTTTATTTTTGAACCCCCAGTAAAAGAACTATGAAATTAAGGAAATCTAAAATACCATTGTTAAGATCCCAGAATAAATTAGGAGACTCCATATTACAAAATTGTTTAGCACCTCACTGGAATAAATTACCACAAGAGTTAAGTTCTTTGGTCAGCTCTTCAACGTTTAAGATTGCTTTGTATAAGTATTTAACATCTACTTGTGTATGTTATAAACAACTTAAAGTGTTTTTTGTAAAGTTTTGTTGAAATTATTTGTTTGTCAGTTAGTATTATGCAACTTAATGTTAGTTTGTATTTTATAAGCCACAGGACATTGTTACAAATGGGGGTGACACCCTAACCAATCTGTATTCTGTACAAAAATAAATTTTAAACAAAAACAAACATATCACACCAGTGGTGAATACACTGGGTAAATAAATCATGTTATTTATTTATTTTATTTGCGTTTGGTAACCAGGTGAGTGCACTAGGCATAGAGATGCCTATTTTCAGGCATGACTTGGGAGGATACAAGTCAAATACATGAACAACAACAATGTGACGCAGCACACAGAATAGGACATACATACATACATACAATGCTAGGTGTTAGGAAAAAACCCAAACATTTTACACGAACAGTGAAATTACAGGGTTGTACAAGTAAGTAATATGAACAGGTACTGAGATATTCAGAAATAAATAAGTGCGATACAAGTACAGAAAAATTGGCCCTAGTCATGTGATTATGAGACAGTATACAGCAAGTGCCATTGACAAGGCCAATGCACATAGAGGAGTAGAGGTGGGGAGGGGTAGGGAGGGGAGAGAGAAAGGAGAGGTTGGTAAAAAGAGCATGGAGGGGGGAGGAAAAAGAGTAAGACAAAAGCGGGAAAGGGTGAGCTTAAGGTGGATTGAAGGGTGAACTTAAGGTGGATGGAAGCAGGTGCAAGGACTTGATACAAGAAGATAATCACGGTGGCGTTTCATAAAGCCAGAATGTGTAGGGGCTAGGCGAATGTTAACATTTGAGGACAAATAGTTATTTTCACTAAGAACATTTGTTTCACTTAGAACACATTTTATTTAACTTACAACACAGAGAATAGTGTATGAGCAATCTTACACAATACATCTATTTTACAAGTCAAGAGGTTTCATGGTAACTGGAGATCTCGAGAATGCAGCTCAAGAGGTCTTGTTATGATGGAAACCTCGAGATTTTAAAATAGATGTGTTGTGTATGATTGCTCATACGTTGTCTTACGTAGTGTATGGGCAACCATAACATTAAAAATATATCCTTAAGTTTCATGTTTTCTTAGTGTAGCTCACTTCTGGGGCCAATCTCACTGCCTCAGCCACTTCCACAGGAGCGGAAGGTTGGGAACGCGCATGCGTGAATAGATTCCATGTTGTTGTGCTGCAGCAGCTATGTAACTAGTGCAGCACAACAGCTACGATGATGTAGCTACTGCAGTACAATGACGTTGTTAGAGGAATGGATTTCCATCCACGACAATGATCCACCATACACTATATAAAGAATACTGGATGGGCAACTATGAACAACCGGTGTGTTCTGCCACAGAGGAGTTTTGATTCCCTGTGACCTTGAGACAGAAGCTTGAAAGGTTCATGGGACTCAGAATCCCGAGTTGGCAGAACACACTGGTTATGCATAAAGCTGCTCATCCCATATTTTTTATAGTGTATAATACTATGCGAAATGTGTGCATTGTGTATTTTTCTCTTTCACATTTAAACTGACTTGTGCAGTCTCTAGAGGTTCTAGAATGGTGTTTTAACACAAAAGGGTACAATCACATTTCATGACCTTTGAACTTAGAAACATGGACTTTGACAGCAGGTAAGAACTGCTTGGCCCACCCAGTCTGCCCATTTTACCTACTGATTTGGATAAGCTGCAGAGCCTAGTTAACCAACAGCCCACTTCCTCCAACCCCCCCCCCACTATAACTGCCTTATGTCTATCCCATGCATTTTTGAATTCCCCCAGTGTTTTTGACCCAACCTCCTCAGGGATGCCGTTCCATGCATTCACCACCCTCTCTGTGAAAAAATACTTCCTCAAGTTGCCCTGAGGCCGTCCCCCGTATCTTCAAATTGTGCCCCTTGTTCTTGCACATCTCTTTCTGAAAAATGCTACCTTCTTGGACTTTGATTCCCTTGAGGTACTTGAAAGTTTCTATCATGCCCCCCCTTTCCTCGAGGGTATACATATTAAGTTTCTTTAATCTCTCTTTGCATGGTTTCTGGTGCAGACCCTGCACCATTTTAGTTGCCCTCCTCTGGACTGCCTCCATCCTGTCTATGTTCTTGCAGAGATGGGGTCTCCAGAACTGCAAGCAGTACTCCAGATGGGGTCTCACCAACTGTCTGTACAGAGGGATGACAACTTCCTATTTTTTACTGGTGATGCCGCTCCTTATGCATTCCAGTATCTCCCCCCAACCCTCCTTACTGCCTTCTCAAATTTGCTTGTCTACCTTTAGGGCATCTGATATGACTACCCCCAGGTCCCTTTCCATTTGTGTTGTTGTTAGTAACCCCCCCCCCCCAATTGTGTACTCTTTCCCTGGGTTTTTGTTTCCCAGGTGCATTACTGCACAACTTTGCCTGAATGTAGCTGCCATACTTTGACCATTCCTACAACCTTGCCAAGTCCTTCTCATCCTTTCCACTCCCCCCCCCGTGTATCAACTCTGTTGCAGATCTTTGTGTCTGCAAAGAGGCATACTTTCCCTTCCAGTCCCTCTGCATTGTCACTTATAAAGATATTAAAGAGGACTGACTCCAGTACTGAACCCTGCGGTACCCCGCTAGTAACCCACCTTTCTTCAGAGTGGACTTCGTTTACTATTACCCTTTGCATCCTGTTGTCCAGCCAATTTTTACCCAGGCTACCACCCTTGGACTCACTCCCAGGCTGGCTAACTTGTTTATTAATCTTTTGTGTGGGACTATGTAAAATGCCTTGCTAAAGTCTAGATAGGCCATGTCCACAGCCCCTCCCTGGTCTACTACTTTGGTCACCCAGTCAAAGAAATCTATTAGATTCATCTGACATGACCTTCCCGCTGTGAATCCATGCTGCCTTGGGTCCTGTGCCCTGCTGGCCTCTAAGTGCTCAACAATTCTTTCTTTCACAAGTGATTCATAGATACATAGATACATAGACATAGATACATAGACAGTGTCGGCAGATAAGGGCCTATGGCCCACCCAGTCTGCCCATTTGAGCTTGTAAGTTCAGTTTGTTTTCCTAGAAGTCTGTTGCCCCTTACCCCTGACCTCCAGAATTCCTTTATGTCTATCCCATGCATTCTTAAATCCGTGATTGTTTCAGCCCCACCACTTCCTCTGGCAGGGTGTTCCACTTGTCCACCACCCGTTCTGTGAAGAAATTCTTTCTCATGTTTCCTCTGAATCATCCTCCTCCAACTTCATCCCATGCCCTCTAGTCCTGGAACATCTTTTTCACTTAAAATAGTGTTTTCCTGCACCCTGTTCCTCCCTGTAAGATACTTGTATGTCTCTATCATATCCCTCTCTCCTCCTCTCCTCCAGGAGTACATGTTCAGTTCCTTCAACCTGTCTTCACAGGACTTGTGATGCAATCCATGCACCATCTTTGTTGCCCTCCTCTGAACCTTCTCTACCCTGTCTATGTCCTTACGTAGGTATGGTCTCCAGAACTGTACACTGTACTCCAGGTGAGGCCTCACTAGTGTCTTGTATAGCGGAATTATGACCTCCCTTTTCCTGCTGGTGATGCCTCTGCCTATACATCCCAGCATCCTATTTGCTTTACCTGCTGCCTTGTCACACTGTTTCCCTACCTTGAGGTCATCAGAGATGATAACCCCAAGATCCCTTTCCTGCTTGGTGCATGCTATATCCTCACCCCCCAACTGATATATTGTGCCAGGGTTTTTGTGCCCCATATGCATTATCTTGCACTTCTTTGCATTGAATTTCAACTGCCAAACCCTGACCATTCTTCAAGTTTCTGCAGGTCGCTTCTCATTCTGTCTACACCCTCTGGTGTGTCTACTCTGTTACAGAGCTTTGTGTCATCAGCGAACAGTGAAATTCTGCCTTCTAGGTCCTCGCAATGTCACTGATGAAGATGTTGAATAGGACCGGTCCCAGCACTGATCCCTGTGGTACCCCACTGGTCACTCTTCCCTCTGTGGGTGACAGCCATTTACCACCACCCTCTGTGTCCTGCCACCCAGCCAGTTACCTACCCACCACACTACTGTCCTGCCCACACCCATATTCCCCAGTTTGTGTAATAGTCTTCTATGTGTGTACGGTGTCCAAAGGCCTTGCTGAAGTCCAGATAGGCCATGTCCACCGCCTCCCTGATCCACCTCCCTAGTCACCCAGTCAAAAATTCAACGAGGTTGGTCTGACATGACCTCCCCTGGTGAAACCATGCTGCCTTGGGTCCTGTGGTCCATTGACAGCCAGATGTTCTACCAATCTCTCTCCTTCAGTAGTGCTTCCATGATCTTCCCCACTGCAGGGTGAGGGGCTGACTGGTCTGTAGTTCCTGCTTCCTCTTTGTTCCCACTTTTGTATAAAGGGGACTACATCTACTGTCCTCCAGTCTTTGGGTACCTCCCTGTTTCCAGTGATCGGCTAAACAGGATAGCCAGAGGTTCAGCCACCACCTCTCTTAGTTCTTTAAGGACCTAGGGGTGCACCCATCTGGCCCCATTGCTTTATCAACTCTTATTACTTCCAGTTCCTTCAGGACCCTTTCTCGTGTAAAGGGACTTGTGTCCATTTCTGCACCATTCTCACCTTGTACTCCCTTCAGACCCATTACCCTCCTCTTCCTCAGTAAAGCTGAGCAGAAATACCTGTTCAATATGTCAGCTTTACTGCTGTCATCCTCCACTGGGCCCCATCCTCCCCTTCAGTCTCACTATCCCTCCCTTTGTCTTTCTTTTCACTTATGTACCTGTAAAGGTTTTGTCCCTCTACCCACTGATTTTGCAATGTGCTCTTCTGTCTGAGCTTTGGCTTCCCTTACTGACCTCCCTGCCTCCCTTTGCTTCTCCTGGTACTTCTCCCTATCCCCTTCTGCCTGTGTCTTTTTGTATTGCCTGAATGCAATCTTTTTGGCTTTCACTTTCTTTGCTACCTCTTTGGAAAACCATAATGGTCTCCTCTTCCTTTTCCTCTTGCTAATTCCATCATTTTCCCTACCACTGAGGTGAAATTAACAGTTATGTAGTTTCCTGCCTCTGTCTTGCTCCCACCTTTATGGAAGGGAATAACATTCACCTTCCCCCAGTCCTCAGGTACCACACCATCCTCCCATGATTTGTTTAAAAGGGTAATCAGTGGTGTCACTAGTTCTCCCCTTAGTTCTTTTAGAATTCTGAGGTGAATCCCATCAGGCCCCATTGCCTTGTCTACCTTGAGTTTTAGGAGTTCTTTCAGGACCCTTTCTTCTGTGAATGGACTGGTATTGAGCCCCCCATCCAGAGTGCTTCTATTGTTTGGTTTAGGTACATCCCCCTCCTCTTCTTCTGTGAATACTGAGCAAAAGTATTCATTCAGTATCTCTGCCTTTTCACTGTTACTCTCTGCCCACTCCCTCACCCCCTTTATTAAGCCACACTATCCCTCCCTTGGTCTTTCTTCACTCACTAATGTACCTATAAAAGGTTTTATCCCCCTTCTTAACTGAGTTGGCTATCTTTTCCTCAGTTTGGGCCTTTGCTATTCTGACTGCCTTCCCCACTTTCTTCTGCTTTAACTGGTACAATTATCTGTCCTACTTCTTCTGTGATTCCTTATACTTTACAAATGCTATCTTTTTCCTCTCTAACCATCCCTGTCACTTCTTTTGAGAACCATAGTGTTTTTTTTCTTCAGTTTGTTTTATTTGCTTCACACAAAGGCTTGTTGCCTCTGTGATGGTGCTTTGATGTTTTTCCATTGTTCCTCCACCCCTTCTTCCTGCCGTTTTGCAAGTGCATTCCTTAGGCGCTCTCCCATTCTGCCAAAGGCAGCCCTCCAAAAGTCCAGTACCCTTGCTTTTGTATGGCTTGACTCTATGGCTGTGTTTATTGTGAACCACACTGTCTGGTGGTCGCTTGTTCCCAGATGGCTACCCACTTCTAAATTCGAGATCCTCTCCCCATCCCCATTTAAGAGTATCAGGTCTAAGACTGCTCCCTCCCGAGTGGGTTCCAACACTAGCTGCCTGAGGCATGCCCCCTGTAGGGCATCGAGAATGACTCTGCTCTTGGATGTGGCTGCAGCAAATGTGCTACAGTTAACATCTGGTCCCCCATCAACAATACTGTATCTCCCCTTTTTCTGCCATTCTAAGGATGCCTCCTATAATTTCCTTGTCCATTTCCTCCCCCTGAGACGGGGGAACTGTGGTACAATAGCATTTTGAAAAGGATGGATTTCTATACAGAACAATGCTCTACTTTGCATTATATGTTATTTCCACTCAGAATCTGGAACCAGAACGCAAAGCACAGAGAACAATGGGTGAAATAGAGAATGTACAATGGAAAGAAAGGCAAAACACCAATAAAAAAATTGCAGGAGGTATATATCAAATACATAATGGGTTGCAGTGGAATAACACATTTATCTTCACATATAAGTGGTAAGACCTTTATAACTAACTTGTGGCTTTGCCACTTGTGAGTTATGGGTCTTACCACTAACTAGTGGAGATAAATGTGTTATTTCACTGTAACCCATTATATAGTCCCTATTTATCCTAGTTTGTCATGTCCAGCTAAGAATATATACAGGATGGCGGAGAAGAAATTAGCTCCCATAATTGCAGCTACTGTCATCATTCAAGGCACTTTACCTACATGTCTGTCTGTCTTTGGTTACTCTGTTTCTTTTATATTAACATCCTTGTCATTCTGCATGTATTTTTTTTTATAATTGTTTGAATAGTTTGTTGGCAATTGTTATTTTTTACAGGGATGTCTCAATTATTTTTGTCCTGAACCAATCCCTATATACCTTTTATTTTACTATTGGAAACAACCAAATTTTACATCTATCAGAAAAGGTTTAATGAAAATTACATGGGATTGAAATGGTTTTATGCATAAAAATACACAAATATCCCCCTCCCTCCATTTTGGGGAATGTTACTTCAAGAGGGTGTCATAGTATTGGTAATTTTCTATGTTGCATTTGTTGGAAAAAATCAGGGCCCCTAGTGCTCTGCGGCAGAATTTTCTAATTTCTGCGGCAGGGCTCCTTAGCTTCTGTGGCAGCATTTTCTTATTTCTGCGGCATGATTTATTCAGTTCTCTGGCAGAACGCAGTCATGTCATTGGCTAAACATGTGGTGATGTCATCAATGACATCATATGCTGAGCATAGAGGAGATCGTCAGGATAAACAAGATGGGAAAGAAAACCTGACACTATGTGACACTATGGAAAAACAGTATATTTGAATGAAAATTCACCAAAAACAATTAATTCTGCGGCACTATGTAAATTCTGCGGCATGATGCAAATTCTGCGGAAAATTCCGCAACCACAGAATTCCAGGGGCCTTGGAAAAAATGAAGCATACATATCAAATGATGTGCCCTTGTTTCACTTTTTGTTTCACACTCATGTTGACATCTAAAACACTGATGTTATAGCTACATAAAACAATCTGACCCCTTACGGATTTGTTCCATAGAGACGGATTAAGTCTCATCATGTAACTCAGAACCAGGCATGGCAACCCTTTTTGTGTGGATTTTGAATGTTTTGATGATCATCATGTATTGGGCAAAAATTATTAATTTGATACGGGGTTGCTGAAACACCGGGGAACTTCTAATCACTACGCAGTGCAAGATGTCCGGAAATTTTATAGTTTAAAAGGTTTTGTTCAACTTTGTTACACACTTGTGCATTAGTCAAATTATCAGCTAGTGAGTAGTACCACTTTTTTAAAACATGTTGCTGTTCAAAATGCAGCCCTAGAACACTTGCTAGTGTCTTTCAAAACATTATGCTATATCAAATTACACAAGATACTTTGAGGGGATCAAATTATGCTATAAGGATATTTGAGGGTATCATAACCTTGTTTTATGCCACTGGGTGAGGTGAGCATTCTGTTGACTAGCAGCTCCTCCTGCCCTGGTGTAGTGGTGTGTGACTGTCTGTACGTTGGGGTACATGATGATGATGATGACCCCTGTGGCAGGTTTGGGGAATGGGTGCAGTTTATGTGTCCTGGTCTGGTCCAATATGGTGGCCTAGATGTCCTGTCTGAAGTCTCCTAAAATGCATCAATATATTTTTCTCGGGCTCAGCCCTGCACCCCCACATTCCATTACCAAATGCTGAATAGTACAAGCAGTGTTCCTCAGGGGACTGTGCCCCCCAGCACATTTTTTTTTTGTGTAGAATGTTGGATGCTGTAGTACAACATTTAAAAGGACTAGTGTGGTGACATGATGTATTCTGGTGTGTGGATGTCACTAACTTTCCATCCACTGGATTGGGATCCATAAACTGCATACGAGCCAAGATTTCCAGCAGCAATTACCTACTCCAGAGTGCTGCACTCCTTGCAGATAGATACAGCTCCTTTGTGTGCTCGAGAGAAAGTAAGAATAAGGGCCAGATGAGGAGTACTACCTACCCTATAACTCTTTCCCAAGGAACCCCCACACACCTTAGAGCAATAGTTCTCAAACTTTGTCATAGTGAGCCTCACCTAAGCCATGGAAAAGATGTTGAGCCTCCCGCAAAATACTGAAATATTTTTGGGCCTCCCCATAGAAAAATATCCTACTTTTCATAGTACATGAGGAATAAATTGAAACCTCTTTGCATAGCTGGCTTTCATGTTATTACGCTTATTGTAACCCCCCCCCCAACAGGACAACCTACTTGCTCCAATATTTTGACTCTCGAACCATTGCTACCCATTACTGCCACACCTTCATGGGTCAGACTGCTTTTTCTGTTTCTCCTCTTACTGGAATAACCTTCCTGCCGACCTCTGCCTCTCACCCTGCTCTTAAGCAACTTCTCAGGGATCATTTTGCTCCCTCCTGCTCTTATTCCTAGTATCTGTATGGTTAACTCTTGTATTTGGACAGTTCTGCTGCCAGTCGAATTGATCAATTGTTCCTCGCATTGTTAGTTTATTGTTCGTAATTTGTTTGCACTTTTATTCATTTTGTATTGCGTAAGTGTTTTGCAGTTACATTTTGAATTGTATTCTTTCACTACCCTTCCCTGGGTACACCTGAAATAAGTCATGGCTCAGTGTACAGTGTCTTCCCTGGTCACAGACTTGTGAATAAATACATACATTCACCTACTGTTATCCTCTTTCAGTTTGCCTTATCACTTCACACAAATTCTATAAAGTTCAAAATTGCAATATAATACTTTTTCAAGACTTGCTTGAGCCTCCCCTGGAACAGGTTGGGGCCTTCCCAGGGAGGCTGGCCTCACCATTTGAGAACCCCTGCCTTAGCGTGTGTTATTGGCATGGTAACATTTCAATATACAAGTCACACAAATAGAATGAGTCAGGTGAGATGATGTCAGCCTTTTGCAACTGGCCTTTTAAAGGAGAACTGCTGCTGAACCTGCAAGTCATTTCCCCCCCAATAGAAGTCATTTTAAGTACTGGAAATTCTGTACTTTTTCCATCTATACAGACCTTTTAGTAATTTCAGTGGGTGTTTCTGCTTTATAGTCTGGTGGTAAGTACCATTTTAGAACTGTATGATGTTTATGTCTCAAACAATCTCAGAGTTCTATAGTAGAACATAACCGCATTGTCTCAACAATAGAAGCATAGAACATGGACATAAACTACATCATACAGTTCTAATATGGCTCTTACCAGTATCATGTAAATCAGAAACTCTTACACAGATCATTGAAAAGCTTGGCTGGCTAAAGCACTAACAGAATTTGAACCAATATTTAAAAAAAACCGGCTTCTACAAGAAAAGCCAATTTACAGATTGAGCGCAGTTCTGCTTTAATTGTGTCTCCTCCTCCACCCGTGTACGCTGACGTCACGATATGCGCACAGATTACCCAGCAGCCCTGAACCACAGGCTGACAGAACTTCCCAGTTTCAGCCGGGTCGGTGTTGAGCTTGTTTTCTGTACCTTCACGTTGCTGTCCCTGTCGTATAATTTTTGGCAAAATCCACCTGAAGTCGGTCCTGATACTGTCACCTCTGCATCTAGCGCGTAGCCCGTTGTTACCGTCGGCGGTGATTGTAACGTCCGTTCTCCACGTCTTGTTTTGGTTGGCGGAACAAGTCGGGGCTTGTCTGTCGCCGGTGTTTGTATCCGCCGACGAACTTACTGTAATTGTATACAGTGTGTAGAATAGCTTGGCCTGCATACTTTTTGTTATTAATATAATTTATTGCGGTGGTTGTGTTCACGCGGATTTTAATGCGAATATGGATCAAGTAGAAGTTGCTACCACAGGAAGTTACGCCAGTGGTCCCGGGCCCGTGTGGGGAACGAAGGTGAGAGCAGAGTGGCTCAGACAGCAGGGCCCAACACCAACTTTAAGGGAAATAAAACTCGTTGCCAGTGCTTACAGTTATGAAAATGAATTATTTCGTGTGGGGTGGCCTTGTGTTTTTCTAACGTTTGACTTCATCGATTTTGGTTTGGTACATTAGCGGGTTTATAATGAAAGAGGGCTTTACCCCAGCTTAAGTCGACGCTTTGGCAAGAGTTTGACATGTTATGGACCAGTTTTTTTTTTTTTTCATTTTGAACTTCTGTCATACGAGGACCACACCCGCAGTTGTACTCCGAAATCTAAACCGCAGGGTTCTCTATCCCGAATAGCTTAAGAATTAAACATTTCTGCGGCCTTTCTATTAGCATGGCTGTGGTGATTTGGTTCAGCAGTCACCTGCGTCTGGCTGGTGAGCCAAAAACATTACGGGTGGAGGACTACCATATTTTTACATGTTGTACCGATCTGAAATGTAGAACGTAATTAAAATCCCCGACGACACTTATGGGTGGGGCCAGCCGCGACAATAGTGTAGGGAGTGGAGC